>CM031242.1:91794997-92994997 GCA_018340775.1 Taxus wallichiana var. yunnanensis
TCCAAAGTGATAGTCCACTCACCACTGACACTTTCGTGATGGGCCAAAGTGTTCCGATCCAGCGTTGCCTAATAAGAAAATAAGTCACAAAGGATGTGACTCGATGGTGTAACATGGGGCACACGTGATATACGCAATATGCACACGGCCCTCTCGCAACGTGTCTCTCCTCATCTCGCCGAGAGGGCATCCAATACCCTCGCACTCAGCCACACTCTCTCCCGCCCATCTAATATACTCCTCCTTCGCCCGCATTCACCCAAAAACACACAAAGCAGAGTAAGTTAGTATACAAACAATATCAAGAGAAGTCGCATAAAACATACACAAATGCTAAAAATACAAGTGAAAGTTTCTAAGTGAGGTTCTTTTGCATTCTGCATTGCAAAACCACCATGCCACAGGCGGGGGCGGTTTTGTAACCGCCGCCTTGAGGTGGCGGTCTCAGGATCCGCCGCCTCACGGACAGGCGGCGGTCATGTAAATCCACCCGCCCACAGGCCGGGCGGCGGTCGTGATCCGAAAACCCGCGCGGGTTTTTAACCCTAAAAAGTCCAAAAAACGCAAAAATAGACCATTTTAGCTAAAGAAAGAGCCTACCCAGTAGGCGCCCCCCCTAGGTAGACCTTTTAAACCTAACATTTTCAAAAATGTCCCCCCCATTACAAATAATTTGCCATTTCAAAATTGAAGAGGGAAAAGCACAAAATTGAAGAAAAACCAACCTGTGATCTCGCGGGGTGGCGTTCCGCACGTGGAGGCATGATCACTATCTCGCTATGGACGTTTTGACTCTACTCGCGTGAGAAACCATTACCGTGGGCCCCAGAGCTCAAAATCTATCAAATCGACTCGCGCAAATGAATAGTAAAATGGGCCCACTTTTATATATATAGCGCTCTAATTCGTTTTAAATCCCCTTTTCACAGGTTCGGAGCGCCAACGGAGGTAAGTTTCTATCCTCGCACTAATGGTACGTCCTCTTCCCCTATTATTTTAGCGTTTATTTTCCAAATTATTGTATCTATCTGCACTTGAGTTCTCTTTTCATTTTGCAGGTAGCGGGAATTTTGGATGGCATCATTTCGACACACATGACGTGTAAGGTATAACTTCTAACTCCCCATTTCGGGACTGCCATACTCGGACCCACCGTTTTATGCCTCTTCATGGCTAAAACGCTTCTCCGAGGGGGCAATATGTACGTACCCAAAATTGTAAGTCTTGTGCATCTGATCGGAACGTTGTAATAAGTGCCCCAATGATGATATGGTACGAGTCTCTTCGCAAGGTGTTCTGGGATCGAGAGAAGCTTCTGAATCATGCGTTAACACCCCGTATGCCCCGCTTAGCCCCCGCGTGCTTTGTTTTCCCTATTTTTCCCTCTTTTTCTTGGCTTTTTGGTCTTCAACGATGGCGAAACCGCCGCCTATAAGGGCGGGCGTGTCTCAGAACCGGCCGCCCCAGTAGGGCGCGGTCACATATGCGCATTTTCCGAGCGCTCTTTTGACGTGACCCGCGTGAAATATCACGACTCACCGCTTTTCTTGCCGACTTGAGCATGCATTAATGTTTTTGGTCCCCTGGAATAGTGTTTTTCTTTTGTTTAATGTTTAGAGTTCAGCTTTGGATTTGATTTTTGGATGTTTGGGTTCTATAAATGCATGGTTTGTGCACATGCAAATGGCCTCTGAATTTTGCTCCAAAGTTTGCTTTTGAATTTCTTATTTGAAGAATTTAGTTTTCCTTTGCTTAGAATTCTTAGTTTTCTCATTGAGTGCTTTGGTTAGTATTGTGTTGCAGCTGGTAAGCCACATATCCAACTTGTGCAAGTGCAAACATTATTTGGGCCACCATTTTTCACTCCAACTTTCATGTCTTGATCTTGTGGTCTTTTTAGTTTGCTTAGGATTGGTAGCATAGTTTGTTGCAGATTTGTTTTAGCTTTGTGTTGCTTGTTGGTAAGCCACGATCCAACTTGTAAACAGATTATTGTTTTGGAGTAGAATAGTCTCAGGCAGCCATTAAAGTTGCAGGTTTTGCTCTTCAATACGGGTTTACTAGTTTCAGGTTACGGGCGCTTTTGTTGCATGATTCGCGGTAGACCCCCGCTAGGAATTGCATAGGCCAAGCTCACGTACTCTTGCGCTATCCCTCTCCTATCCGCATTCTATTCTGCGCATTCTGAAGGTTGTCCATTGATCCAAATATCTATTCCTGTTGATGCAAGCATTCCACGCTTACGGATTCACGTGAGCACAAAGAGCGAAGAGATCATGCGAGGGGATAAGAACACACACACCATCGGATTCGCCAGCTTATACGTTCGCAAATCCGGTTCCATCTTTCAAAGTTTTAGTTAGAACTTATCAAATAAAGTAGTTAATCACTTTATTTCGCTTATTTCCATTCTTGATATTGCCGAGGAGGTTGTGGGGATTGATAGTTTCGAGAAACTATGATTCATTCCTCACTTCGAGGTAGGATCAAGAATCTTCTAGATAGATTAGTTATTTCGTTGTTTAGAATAGATATACAAAATTGCACTGCACAAATAGCTACACTCGGCTATTTTGTTTGTTTACGTTATTAGTTTAGTTGTCAATTCTAAATATTTTAAATAGCTTGCTTTCTTTATAAATTGGAAAATACAAAAAGAAATTACATATGCTAGAAGTGTACTTAGATTTTACTTTATTGTAGTTTGTTTCATTACGCTTTTGCATGACAATTACGGGACCTGGAGCCCAGGGAATACATTTTCGAGCCAACTGTGCCTTAAATTTACCCATCAGTGGCAATAATCGACATTGACCAAAACCTTAGGATACAAGTCTTCCAAACAACAGCATGCACTTCCAGCGAGATCAAGTCACGGTTGAGAGGGTTAAACATCGAAGACGACCAAGCACACACATTTTGGTCAAATCAGCCAAACTACATGAGGTTATCCTAGAAAACATCCGCATGGTCGTAGAAGGATTTGAAAGAGAACAAATATTCGGGTACGATCCTTTAGTTCCATGACCCAGACAGCTGGAGATACCCTCATAGATATAGATACTAAGAGGTTTAAGAATTCAAGTTGCTAGAACACTGCGTAAGGTATTACGAGAAAATCGCACAATTGCTTCTGATTCTAAATGTAGAAGTGAGAAAGCTTACTACCTAGACACTCACGCACATTAGTATCTCTTTGTCCCAAGTTCAAAAGTGCGCTCTGTTCCCGATCTGGCGAAATCCCAAGATCGTTTCCCCAAGTTCAAAAAGTTTTCGCCCTTCCATTTCCATTTTTGTCCCAAGTGTCCCAAATTCAAATGCGCTCTTTTTCCCGATCGGCGAAAATCCCCGAGTGTCTTCCAAACTTTCATGTTCCAAGTGTCCCAAACTTTCCGTGCGAAATTGAAGTTTTCCATTTTCGAACCAACCCGAGTTAGCGCGTACTTGGAACTTTTTGTCCCAAATGTCCCAAGTTCAAGCGGGCCTTTTGTTCCATTTTTCGGCGAAACACCCAGAACAGCGTCTTCGCTCTTTCATCCCAAATGTCCCAAGTCAAAAAGTGCATTGTTCCATTTTCGTGCGCGTTTCGTCCCAAATGTCCCAAAATGCATTTGTTCTTCTCCTTGTTTTGCAGAATCGGCCGAGCCGCGTGTTTCGCGCATTCGCGTCTCACATGTCCCAAGCAGAACCAAATGCCATCCATACTTAGTTTTCCCGCTCTGCCGAATATGTTGTTTTCAAACTAAATATGAATTTAAGTTGCGGCTCGATACTATCAATCGAAGACCAAATTCAAGGACAGGCGGGCGAGAAGGATGAAGTTTTCAAGACACTGGTCATCTCTGTTTTCAAAGACATACGCTTGTCATCTTTAGAATGAGACTTCGAGACATAGTTTGGGCGTCAAAAAGAATTTCGGGCGGCGGATTACGAAGTCGGTGGGTCCCTCAGTGGTGGCCACTGTCTTCTTCTCCTCATTCTTTTCTCTTCTTCCATTTCTTTTGCCGTTTTCTTTGTAACGGGTTGAGAATCTTGCGATAGGCGGTCTTTAAGCTGTTCTTGGTTAAAGAAAGCGGTTCTGAAAAATAAGCTGATTTGTAAGTTATATAATGGCCTTCTTCACGCCATTCAAAAAAGGAAGAACTTGGCATATTTTCTGAAAGTGTAAATAGATTACAAAGAAATCAATACAGAAGGACTTTTCCATTCTTTGTCTATCTGATCTCTGTTATTCCTAAGCTTTCATTTATTTTCTTTGTGAAGATCATTTGTCTCAAGTTCGTTAGTCTTACCGATTGCATACTCTTCAACTTTGCAAGCTCGGTGATCTTGTATAACCAAGAAGGAACTTTGTGTCCTTGATTAATGAATCTGTGTTATGTTAAGAAACTTTGTGTTCTAAGCAGATGTTATTTACAGAACTTTGTGTCTTTAAATTCCATCTTATTTATTCAATACAAATGATCTTGTTTCAATTCACTGTGACTTTCGCATACATAAAGAATTACTCTGATATCTATAATTCTGCATGTTGCCTTTCTGCTCTTTCCCATACTCTCATTTCCTCAGTCCTTTTGTAATTGATGATCTTCATAGAAAACACTTTCGTGATATCCAAGTTTAACCAACAAATCATGTCTTGTACATTTGTAAATAAGTTCGTTTCTGAATAAGGGAACCTCTCCCATTAAAGAGGAGGGACTTCTTGTCCCATTGTTGCTCTTCTTAAAAGTCCTATCGGCGACCAACGGTTTTTGGCGACTCCAGTTGGGAAAATCACATTCGATTCTGTAATTTTTGATCATCTTTTGATCGGCGACTCCGCGTTTTACTCGAGGAGAAGGACCCTTGGTATTGAAGATTCTCGGTTCAGATTTTGGAGCAGCGGGGTTTTCCTTTTCCTTGACAAGAAATAGAAGAACTCGTTAAAGCACTCCACTGTTCAAGATAGAAGTCCTACGGGTGGTATTCCTTGAGCCCAGGCTAGCCCTAATCTGCGAGCTTTGATTCTTCTTTGGTGTTGCGGTTCCTCTCAAGCCATTTTTCCAAGAATGGCGGCACCATTACCATGGGGTCATCGTGTCGGGCCCCTTGCTCTTCCTCAGCCTTTGCATGAGTTACCCAGAGGTAGCCGGAAGAACTTCCCCAAATTCAAAGGCGATGGCAAAGTGCATCCTGATGAACACATCGCGACCTTCATTGTTGCATGTGGAGTCCTGGGAGTTGAGCATGAAGGCGTCTCGTGAGGCTGTTCGTTGAGGCGTTACAAGATAATGCTTTGCTGATTGGTTCTACCACCTTCGGCTGGCGCTATCACCGACTCGGGCACAATGAGAACTCAGTTTGAAAACCGTTTCAAACCAGCAGAAGATGTGCATGCCTTGCTTGCCCAAATTTCTCAGATAAAGAAAGATTCATCAGAACCCATGAGAGAATTTGTGGCCCGATTCAACAAATTGATCAATAAAATTCCATGACCTACCCGACACATGTTGATCAAATTCAAAAATGTTTCTTCTAAATGCTCAATCACCAAAGTTAGTTATGCACTAAGAAGGGCTAATCTCATGACATTGGTGAGAGGATCAAACTCTCATTTGTTAGTATCGAAGATGACTTGATCATGTCAGGGAAGTTGAGAAGAGACCCTCCCAAATCTAAGTCTGCTGCTTCTTCCTCTTCCACCCCTGGACCTAATACTGATCCATTAGTCCAGAAGCTTGCGAATGATCTCATTGCTATAAAGAAACAATTAGCTCAGCATGCTCCTTATGCAGATGTTCCAAGGAGAAATTTCCAGCCCAGGAATCATTTGCCTGCTTCTCAAACAAGACTAGCACTTGAAGGACCTCCTGTTAAGGTTCCTGTCAATGCTACCTGCGAGGTTGAAGAACTAGATGATGATGAAGATAACGAAGCCTGCGAAGAGTTTGCGAGAGAAGTTGATGATGAAGCAGGTGAATTTGAGGGATCTAGAGTAAATTTCTTCACCAGCTTTGGGCATTGATGATGGAGATGATTATGATGAAGTGGTAGCGAGACATGAATAGCGAATCATTCTTTGTCTGTCATGACTCGAAAGCAGAGACAAGTCGGAGGGAGAAAGTGACCACGACCTATCAAGAAATCTAAGGAGCGATCGACAACTATTCCCGTGATTGCAAAAAAGAGGATCTCCTATCCCTACTTCATCTACACCAAGGTGAAGTCCTATCAATCCTACTACTAAAGTTGCTTCTTCTTTCTCTCCTAAAGTTGATAAGCCTAGAGGTGAATGATGATGGCCCGTCCATTACGGATCCTTTGATATTGTTGATCACTGAAAAGACCAAGGTCCAAATCTCGGAAGGCTGAGTATTATCAAACCCATCCCAAAGCTTTTGCCAAAATGATCCACTTTGTCAATTCCCACTCTAAGACCACCTCTAAAGGCCTTTTGCCCTCTCCTCTTACACACCACCCTAGTCAGGTAGCTAGCTTTGTCACTTCGCTATTGACAAAATCAAGCCTTTTTATGTAACACTTCTTATAGCTGGTCATAGGCTCGATAATTGTGTCATAGATTCGGAGCTTCGAGATAATGTGATGCTGCTAAAGTAGCTCATGCTTTAGGCCTAACTCTCACACACACTTACTTATGGATCTTGTTACTCCATGGAGAGTAAAGAAGTGCCCACAGTCGGAGAAAATTAAAGATGCCAAGTGGCTTTTGCTTTGCCTTTACACGAAAAGAAAGTGTTGGCTACCATCTTAGTGCGAGAGATATTCCCTCCTTCATACGGGATGTTGCTAAGTAGGAACTTGCAAAGGCGTGGGTGGGGAAATCCAAATGGGTGGTCACATGCACTCATACACATGTCGATGGACACATGAAGAAGTTCTTTGCTGAGAAGCGGTCTGAGTATATTGTGCAGAAAATGGATGACCCTAGAGCACAAATACTTTATGAGGATATGGGGCATGGAAACTACATGATTATGTCCCCTGATGAAATCCGACCCCCAAAATGTCTCCTAAAGGTCCTAATGGGGTTTGGATTTTAGAGTTTGATGGAAGTTGTTCCTCAGCTGGTTCTGGAGCTGGTGTCCTGCTGGTGTCACCTGAAGGAGGCCTACACCCCTTTTCATTTAAGTTGCAGTTCGAGAATACTAATAACACAGTAGAGTATGAGGCTCTCATTCTCGGATTGCAAGTGGCCAAAGAACAAGGTGTAAAGAATCTTCTGGCTCGTGGTGATGCAGAGTTGATAGTAAAGCAGGTCAGAAACCTTTTTCAAGTGAAAAATGGAAGGTTGAAACATTACCGGAATCAGGTTTGGGATTCCATTGAATTCCTTGATGCTTTCTCTATCGAAGCAGTACCTAGGGAAAAGAACAGTGGGGGCTGATTCACTAGGCTTCTCGGGGTCACTGCTTGATTCCTCATCCCGATTTCTCTCGGGATAAGTTCACCATTGAGATGGTCCATCGGCCTAGTGTGCACGATAACAATGCCAATAAGCGGCAAGTTTTCAATGATGATCAACATTTGCTTTCCTTCACGGAACTCAAGGGTAATTTCGAACAAGCTGTATTTTGAGGAAGTGACAACCTACCTCGTGAGAGTGTGCCCTTTGACAAGCGATCACCCAGGGAAGAAGCAGATCAAGATGGATGCATCGATCTCAAGGGAATAAGATTCCTAAAGGATTGGTAAGCTTAGAGGAATTGTTTGACAAACATGACGGTATGTGAAATCTAGAGCTTCTCTGGGACCTCAACAATCAGGTGAGTGTGATGAAAGATCAATATTGGGAGTCCTAATGACCCTAAGCTAGTGAACATTGGAAAATGTTGCCGGATGATGA
The DNA here is from genome assembly GCA_018340775.1 of Taxus wallichiana var. yunnanensis. Taxonomy (NCBI): domain Eukaryota; kingdom Viridiplantae; phylum Streptophyta; class Pinopsida; order Cupressales; family Taxaceae; genus Taxus; species Taxus wallichiana. Next base: position 91,802,844 of record CM031242.1, read on the forward strand.
GAGGAAGAAAGCAATTGATCTTTTAAAAGGTATAAGGATGTTCTTGCTTATTCTTATGAGGATCTAAAAGCCTTGAGCCAAAAGATATGCAGCATTCTATTCCTCTTAAGCCCGAAATTAAGCCTTTCAAGCGAAACAGAGAGCAATACAATCCCAAAATAGGCGACACAATCTTTCGGGAAATTCGAAGTTGTTGAAGGCTAAAATCATCTTTCCCATTCACCATTCAACATGGATTGCAAATATTGTGCTGTTAGGAAGAAGAATGGTGAGATCCGCATCATGTTGATTTCGGGAACTGAATCGGGCGTCTTTGAAAGATAATTATCCTTTGCCTATGATGGATCAGGTCTTGCAAGCGGTTACAGGGTCTGAAATGTTATCCATGCTCGATGGATTCTCGGGATACAATCAGGTAGAGGTTGATACTGCAGATCAACACAAGACAGCTTTCACTACTCCTTGGGGCACCTTTGCTTACAAGAGGATGCCTTTTGGGCTCATTAATGCTGGTGCCACTTTCCAGAGAGCTATGGATCTGGCTTTTGGAAGCTTGAAAGGGAAGTGTATTGTCATATATCTTGATGACCTGACAGTGTTTTCCAAGACAAGAGCGGATCATTTTGATCACCTAGAGACAGTTCTGCTGAGATGCGAGGGGAGCATGGGATCTCTCTGAACCCTAAAAAATCTGTCTTTTGTGTCACTGAGGGAAAGTTATTAGGGCACATCGTTTCCAAGGATGGTATTAAGATTGATCCTGAACGAGTTCAAGCCATCCAACAAATTCCTCTCCCAACCAGCAAAAAGGGCGTGCACTCCTTCTTTGGTAAGATCAATTTCTTGAGAAGATTCATCCCTGATTTTGCAGAGTTAACTTTGAATATTTCTCAGATGATGAAAGGGAAGCAAACATTTGGTTGGTCTTCTGAAGGAAAGGAATCCTTTGAAGGTATCAAGAGAGCTATTGCTAAAACTCTGTTTTTGCCTTGTCTGATTTTAGTAAAGATTTCATCATCTATTGCTATGCTACAGATAATACCTTGGCTGTTGTCTTAACTCAAGAAGACTCTAATGAGCATGAGCTACCAATCGCGTTCATGAGCTATATTATGAAAGATCACGAGTTGAAGTACACCATGATGGAGAAACATGCTTTTGCAGTGGTTAAAGCTGTCAAGCAGTTTCGCTTTTACATCCTCAACTCTCATTCCATGGTATTGGTCCCGGATACAACTGTTAAGTCAATTCTCACACAACAAGAATTTGGATCTAAGAGAGGGAACTGGGTTGCTAAGGTCCAAGAGTATGACATTGACATCAAGCCGACCAAGCTGGTTCGTGGAAAAGGTCTTTGTGAGCTCATTGCTGAAGGAGCTAAACATGAGTTACTTTGGAGGAGAAAGTTGACCTTCCTACTTTTACATTTCTTAGTTCGATTGATGAATGGTATGCTTTGACATCGCCCATTTTCTCACCTATGGGAATGCCCCTCTCATTTAAGCTACCAAAGAAAAGAGGATTTGTTAAATTGAGGTCGATCTGATATGTATTATGGGAAAATGCTTTGTTGAGCGTGGGTTAGATGGGAGATTTTTGAAGTGTGTGGACAAGGAACAGAGAAAAGTTGCTCTCGGCTTTTCACGATCGGGCATGTGGAGGGCACTATTCATCAATGGTTACTGACTCATAAGATACTCCGTGGAGGATACTCTAGCCTTCCTTGTTCGAGAGATGCATCCAGTGGGTGGATAAATGTGAGGCTTGTCGAGACTTTGTGGGAAGACCTAAATTGGCCTCTTTGCCTCTCAAGCCGATTGTGATTGAGGAACCATTTCAACGATGGGGTTTGGACTTCATTGGTACACTTAATCCACTTCTAGTGCTGGTCACACTCATGTACTAAGCGCCACGGACTACTTCACCAAATGGGTGGAAGCTATTCGATCAAGAGCACTATACGAAGTGGTATGCAGCTTCATCAAAGAGAACATCTTGGTAAGGTATGGTGTACCTAACAAGATTGTAACAGATAATGCCTCAAATTTCTCTTCTGCTGAGATAATGGACTTCTGCTATGGGTATGGCATTTCTTTGGCTCACTCTTCAGATTACTACCCTCAGGGAAATGGGCAAGCAGAATCCACTAACAAAAATTTGGTGACTATTATAAGAAAATTAGTAAATGAGTCTCAACAAAACTGGCACAAGAAGCTCTATGATGCTCTTTGGGCAGACAGGATTACACCAAAGAGAGCTATTGGAATGTCTCCTTTTCAAGTGGTGTATGGAGTTGAAGCTCAATTGCCGTGTGATGGAGCTACCCGACCTTGCACCTAATGAAGGCCATTGAGGATACTAGTTTGAGAGATGCTTTGGACAAGAGAATTATACTACTGCACAAAGGCTGAATGAGGACAGATTGGAGGTTGCTGATCGGATATCTGTTCACCAGCGAGAAGGTAAAGGTCTGTTTGACAAAAAGCTAGGTTCGAGAGATTTCCAAGTTGGAGACACCGTCTTTGTTATGGGACAAAAGACATGAACCTCGTGGCGCCATGGAAAGTTTGATTCCACGTGGCTCGGACCCTTGAATCGGGCACTTTCTTTGGTGAGAATTCTTTCTATCTTGATTACATGGATGGTTCTTCTCTACCACTTCCTTACGGTGGGCGTAGTATCTCAAGTTGTTCAAGTCTAGGTGATTAGGAAGTCCTTGTATATTACATGCATGTTTTTTGCTTGTCTTCCTTTTTGTTTTGGTGTGTTGTCCTCTGTATTGATCTTTTTTTGACTCCGTTGCCCAATGGATAAGTCTTGATCTGCTTCCCCTGAGTTTGTCTAAGTTCTTGCCTTGCCTCATTCCTTGAATTCATGTCAAGTCATCCCCAAAGGAGCAGTTTGTTGTCCACTCAAAATTCCCCCTGCTCTGAAGAAGGTGAACTTTCGAAATTTTGAGTTTAAGTGTCTTTTACTCTAATGGTAGTAGGAGAAAAGTCATGAAATTGAAAAAATCTATGTTTTGGGTCATTTTGTATGTATTTCGGGCTGTCGGACATTTTTGTCCCACTTTGTCCCAAGTTCAAAGTGCGCTCTGTTCCCGATCGGCGAAATCCCAAGTTGTTCCATTTTCGGGCCCGTGTCGAACTTTTCATCCCAAGTGTCCCAAACTTTTCGTGGGAGTTGTTCTTGTTCGGCCGAAATCCCCTAACCCGTTGTTCACTCTTTCATGTTTTGTCCCAAGTTCAAAAAGTGCGCTCTGTTCCCGATCGGCCGAAATCCCGAAGTTGTTCCATTTTGGGCTCTTTCATGTCCCAAGCTGTCCCAAGTTCAAAAGTGCGCTCTGTTCCCAAAAATCTTTCCCCAACCGCGTACTTCGCTCTTTTTATGTTCCAAATGTCCCAAACTTTCCGTCGAAATTTTCCATTTTCGTAGAACCACCCCAACGTACTCTTGGAACTTTTTGTCCCAAATGTCCCAAGTTCAAATTGGGCCTTTTGTTCCATTTTCAGCCGAAACACCGAACCGCGTACTTCGCTTTTCATGTCCCAAATGTCCCAAGTCAAAAAGTGCATTTTGTTCCATTTTCTCCACCCGAACCGCGTACTTCGCGTTTTTCGGTCCCAAAATGCATTTGTGTCTTCTCCTTGTTTCACTCGAATCGGCCGAGCCGCGTGTTTCACGCATTCGCGTCTCACATGTCCCAAGCAGACCAAATGCCATCCATACTTAGTTTTCCCGCTCTACCCGAATATGTTGTTTTTCAAACTAAATATGAATTTAAGTTGCGGCTCACGTACTATCAATCGAAGACCAAATTCCAGGGCAGCGGGCGGAAGGATGAAGTTTTGAAGACACTTTGGTCATCTCTTTTTCAAAGACATACGTTGTGTCATCTTTAGAATGAGACTTCGAGACATAGGCGGCGTCGAAAGAATTTCGAGCGTGGATTACGAAGTCGGTGGGTCCCTCAGTGGTGGCCACTGTCTTCTTCTCCTCATTCTTTTCTCTTCTTCCATTTCTTTTGCCGTTTTCTTTGTAACGGGTTGAGGTACTGCGATAGGCGGTCTTTAACTGTTCTTGGTTAAAGAAACGGTTACGAAGAGTAACTGATTTGTAAGTTATATAATGGCCTTCTTCACGCCATTCAAAAAAAAAAGGAGGAAGAACTTGGCATATTTTAAAAAGTGTAAATAGATTATAAAGAAATCAATACAGAAGGACTTTTCCATTCTTTGTCTATCTGATCTCTGTTATTCCTAAGCTTTCATTTATTTTCTTTGTGAAGATCATTTGTCTCAAGTTCGTTAGTCTTACCGATTGCATACTCTTCAACTTTGCAAGCTCGGTGATCTTGTATAACCAAGAAGGAACTTTGTGTCCTTGATTAATGAATCTGTGTTATGTTAAGAAACTTTGTGTTCTAAGCAGATGTTATTTACAGAACTTTGTGTCTTTAAATTCCATCTTATTTATTCAATACAAATGATCTTGTTTCAATTCACTGTGACTTTCGCATACATAAAGAATTACTCTGATATCTATAATTCTGCATGTTGCCTTTCTGCTCTTTCCCGTACTCTCATTTCCTCAGTCCTTTTGTAATTGATGATCTTCATAGAAAACACTTTCGTGATATCATATCCACCTCATCTAGCCACCTCACCCTAAGACATATTCTTAATAACTTTCCATAACTAACTAAGACCTACCCAAACCCTAAAAATCAATGCCTACATTCCCTTAACCACATTTCCACCCGTTAGAAGGAAGCTTCCATACTAATCCATGGAGTAAACGAAATGAGATCCCAGAAAATCAAGGGGATATGCCTAGTTTAGTAAACCTAGGAAATCCCACCCTAACCGACGCCGGTTACCCTAAACCACCCCGATTAAGCTGAACCACCGTCGGTTACCATTTAACCCCCAAAACAACCTTATTTTGAGGTTGGAACATTTCTGAGAGATAATCACATCTTTTGAGAATAAGTGACAAAAATTAGAGCTGCATGCAAGCAGAACCAACATTAGTACACACATCAGAGCATCCATATCCAGCACTGGAAGTAATCACACAACCATCTAGCCTTCACAGGAGCATCCGGGGAAGCACCAACACTATATCAAGTTCATTCCATTTGATCACCTACCATTACCAACTAGACGTCAAGCTCGTATAAGTGGTAAGTGCTTTTGGTAACCAACATTTGTCCATTTATCATTGGGTAGATCCTTTTGCTTTGTTGTTACTAGTTTCTCAGTTTACGCCTCATTTTCATTCCCCACCATTTTACCTCCATGCAAACTTGACCATCCCTTTACCCACACCATTGAACTACCCACATCTAGACTTTCATCATTCATGTGCATACCTAAGACCCCCACGAGCCTTGCCATTGCCCTATCATTCTCATCTAGCACCAAATCTATCACCTTGCCAAGTTTTATTGAGTTTTCTGTACCCCGACCATACCGACGCCGCCACTCCGAAACCATAATCAGTTAACCCAAATTGACACCAGTCATACTAGACCAATGTCGGTCTCTGTGTATTTTACCAGAAACTAAGAACAGAGCTTCTAAACCTCCACCAAATACCCAAAACCACCCAAAATCTCACCCTGACCCGTATTAGTACCCTGACCAAGACTTTGACCTTTAGATTTAGTCATAGCTTAGCCTGTTATGAATGAATTTTCTTATTGTAGATGAATGAGATACCTAAATCATTTTAACTACAGTAGGATTTTCTTTATTATAAGCATTAAGTTGTTTTAAATAGTGGGTTGACAGTCATCTAGGAAGTATCACACTTCTTGGATCTAGCACACGCTACGCAGTCTACTACATATACTATTTAATTGTTATTTGGTGGTCTTGTATTCCATTCCAGGTAGTTCCTCCAAGAAAAAAGGAAGCTCTCATGATCACCGTAGATTTAGAATTCACACGTGCATAAAAACCTAGAACTAGCATTTCTATAAGTATTCCTCCTAGCCCTTTACCCTTATCTGCTTTCGCCAACATTCAAAGAAATGCTCTAGAATCAAAGTGAAATAAGATAGTCTATGTAAGTCATATTAGGATCAAAATTTCTATACCACCTGTGTGTAAGCCCTTGTAATGTAGTAGAAAATTAGCTTTCCCTATGCTTAGAATTCATGATTCCTTTTACGAGTCATAATATTTCACACGTGTGTGTGTTTAGCAACATCTTCTATGCCCCTATACTTTAGAAGACAAAGATACATATCCATGTAACTATTATGGGGTTTGTGTGGACCTTTCCCACCCGATCCGTAACCTCCTGTGTTTCCTTTACCTCTAGAACCACCGATCTACCATAACTAGAGCCACCCATGCCTCCCGATCTCAAATTTGTAGTGGGTCGACTAGAGGATGTACTTCCCGTGTCCCAATAGTAGTACTGAATCAACGTATGTCGACAGCCTACAAAGCATTACTACTCCCATAAGAGAGTCCAAAGATCCACGTGCCTCGAATTAATTTTTGATGATACACTCAAAAAGCTACTCCCATATAACAACAAAGATGTTTGCACTACCATCACTATGAATCTTATAAGACTTTCTCGCTTGCTCTCCAATTACTTGAATTAGCTTGCTTCCTATTTGTTGTACTAGATGCCGGAAAACCAAGCATATGGGCAAGGATTCTAGGTGGATTTAGATGCACACCCATGGCTTAGGTTGTCTCTGCTGGCATGCTTCTATGTGAGGATGAGGAGGGTTCTTTGTCATGATTTCCCAAATGTGGGAGTTTCTAATGCTTGGGTTCCATGTCTTCTACATGAAATTCAAATCCTTCCCGAACTATCTTTCTCCACAATGCCATTTTCTCTGCAACCTCCCGCTACTTCTCTACCTCCCTCTCATGCACCTCATTATACTTAAGCCACCTTTCTTCTCTCTTCCTCTCTACCACTAGGTCTTCCATCTTTCACCAAATTTGCTCTTGCCCTACGCATGGTGGAGTTTTAGTTTTCCATTAGTTTTTTCTCTAATTTTAGGTTACCATCAGAATCTTGATCGCCAGTGGAATGCCTTATAGGTAAGTTCCCCTTGGATATCATAAAAAATGGAATCTAGCTACCTCTGGGCACAAACAAGTGGAAATTGAGTACTCCAAGATATAACTGTTCAAAACACCACATAACCACATATCCACAATGTGAGTCCAAATCAGATTAGCATCATAAAGGTCCTAAAATTCTTCCTGTGTCTATAAAAGTGTGCAATACCTCCAATTTTGTTTATATGCATAAGCAATCAGCCACTCATATAATTTGACTGAAAGATAGCAAAGAAGCTCTCATATAAATTGTCATACAGATTATGTTTCACCCATATGTGTGTGTTAAACTCGAGATCCGGTGCTAAACCTCCATGCATATTCTTCTTCCAGGTCAGGTATCCACTCCTCAACACTTGATAATGTCAATTGATATGTCTTCATCATGAATAATTATGAAAACAAATGAAAAAGAGGTCCAGACAATGGAACTAATGATGCAGCCTAGAATTCACTAGTAAAATCCCAGGCATGCTGGCACATCACTCAGCCTAGACTAAGCACTCACTCAAAGTTCACAAAGGTATGGGGCCCCTCTTTAGGGTTGCTGTTATAGGATTTTAGCATGATGAAGACTTGAAGCATTCAGATCTATGACTAATATATCATTCTACAGTGCATATTTAGATCTAGATCTTAAAGTATCATGAATCAAACAATAATCATAGCAAAAAATTTTATGCAAAGAATAAACTATAACCATGATTAACACCTTGATTAATTCAATTATCCCCATTATATTAAATGTAGCAATACACATAAGCTTATTACAATAATGGTATCATATGCTCATGCACATTCAAATCTGCTAGTCTAATCTCACGGTAATCCAAATCCTTACATACTATCTTTCTATATATGCTACATAATTCACTACATATTTATAAGGGTGGGGAATTTCCCTTCACCACTTATCTAATCCAAAAATAGGTCACATGCTATTATTAGCCACGTGCCATTATAATAATAGCCACACATTCAAGTGCACTAACAATAGACTTCTTCTAGTTAACTCAATAGTAAATCTATTCTCAACTTGTATCCATGCAAAGCACTTCATATAATGATCCTCAAAATAGCCAATGCATGTCGCACAAGTCTTTAACCAGTTTGTGTGTTTGGCACACTATCTCCAAAAATATCTCATCATCATGAAAATGGCTAAGTCTTGAATCTGTCTCATGCTTAGCATGTGATTCCTTCCCGATCCTCCCATGCTTTTGAATGCACTCGGTCTTCCATGTGAACCTTCGTATGTTCTTCACTAAGTACCACATTCTCGATTGACTAATACTTTCCATAATGTATAGTCCATGATTTATCCATTTTTCCATCTTTTATTTTTAATTTTGAAGCTAATTTAGTAGAAATAAAGCATTCAGTAGCTCCAAAGTATCAAAAAGTATAGTTACAGGTATACCAAATAACTTACATTTCACTTCTATAGGCATAACTTGCTTTTTAGGTTGTTTGTTACCTACTGTAACATGTATCTTATGCTACTGATTGTGGTCATCCTTCCTCAAAGGACACTAATTTGCATAATGATCCTTGCCACAATTGTAACAACCTCCTATAGGTCCTTTCTTATGCTTTGTTGGGCCCCTAAAATATTGGCTAAGTACAAGAAGGTGTGTTGGCACACAAGGACTATTTGAAGATGGGTGCGCAAGAAGAAAGCTTGTAGGACATGGTTTTAAGAGGGTTTAGTAGACCCAGTGGCACACATGTGAAAGGAAAAGCAAATATTTTGGGACTTAGCCATATTTGGCATATCGGGTAGAACATGAGGAAAACACAACCTGATTGTGCATGCAGAGTGGATAAGGTGTAAGCCTGGCAACTTGGTACCCATGAAAGGAATATACCTTATGATAGAATATTATACAAGGTCATCATGGAAAAGAATGGAGAGATCACATATGAAGGAACATGATCCCATGGAGGACCAATTGGAAACTTTTCACCCTATCTACACCTTTAGAAAGGCATGGCAGTGCTTCCTGAGGCTATAAATACAAGCACATGACAGAGAAAAGGATATAGAATGGGAAAGAGGTGAAGCTATGTAAAAATACTGTGAGATTCTATGGGTTAGGACTAGAGGATCTATAGGGGTATGATGTATCAAGGGGATGGGTCTAAGTATTTTCTTTTGTACTAAGAGGGGCTTAAGTCTAGTTTTGATGCATGAAATTAGTCTGCACTATTATATGGATCTATGATTGCCTCCGGAATGTAACGTGATTACCAAACGTATTTAATATGGATATATGTGGCTCTAGTTTTTAATTATATATGTATGGATCAGTTTATATATATTTCATATGATTGGGTGTAATCTCATGTGCATTTCCTTTCTGTTATGACTTAGATTTGTGTTCTGTAATGCTTTTCTTATTTGAATGAATACATTGGTCTAGAAGCCCATTTGAGCTCTAAGATGAATGTATCATTCGTTCCCATTCTCTTCACTTAATAAGTCATAAATAATGCATTCTCACACAACTCACATAAAGGAGGGGCTCGATGCCCGTGTGTACCTTGGGTGAGCATCCAGCGTTCCAATTGGGTGATAGGATGATGTGAATGGGATTTCCTTATTATTTGAAAGGCATAAAAATGACTACATTTTGGTTCTATCACGGATCTCTTCTCAAAGTTATTATGAGAAATGGCATGCGTCTTATTTCCCTGTGATGTGTGATGATAGAGTGCCTCCGACCTTAGAATGTGTTGAAACATGGTTTAAGAGAGCAAAGGATGAATTTACTTAGAGATTCAACACTGGACTTGAGTTCAATGCACGAGATGGGTAGAAGGAACCTATACCATGAGTCAGATGAGACATTCATTTGCTACTTCTTGGTAGAACTATATGAATGGCTATCACCTAGGAAACTAGATTAAGATGGTACTTTAGATCACATGCATGGGCCCAAGATGACTAGTAGAGGTTGCATGATGAAAATATGACTTAGACACGTGCTATTGATCACCGATGAAATAGGGTGCTAACTAGTTATACTTTGAATACACCATTTTGACATATTCTTGCCTAGAGATCACGAGTTCAAGTTTCGAGGGATCCTAGAGGATGATTTTTACATGTTATTCCTCCGCTATGAAGATATTAGTTGTTACTTTGAGTTTAAAAGCATTCCCCATGGCGCTAAACTCTCTCAAGTCTTTGGGAGAGGAAGCTAGGGTGAGGAAGATGACAGACATTACAAATGGAAAGGAAAGGGAGGAAAGATGACTAAAGTATAATGAATCTTGTGAAATGGAGATGACTAGACAACATGAGGTTACAAGTGTGATGGATCTATAGAGGCAGACATTGAGATGGTTTTGAAGTTCACGCAGAGGACATAGAGCCCGAGCATTCTATGTTACCCCATCTTGGTAAGCGTGTGAGAGAATCCCCTTCAACTTCTGATGAGAATTCATCACATGGAGAAAGAAGAGTCATCAAAGATGCATCCGAACCCATCCGATGACTAACTCCGATGTTTGGTTTTCTAGATTAAGGGAAGAGTATTGTTAACCCAGTTGGTATCGGTGGGAGTGACCGATCAATGCCCAAGAGATATAATTTTTCGTTTGGAACATCCATGGCTGCACATGCCATTCTAGTGTTTGTAGAGGAATTTTCGGGCAAAGTGTAGATACACAAGCTTTTGATATCACATCTAGGAGTGGTACATGGCACACTACTGGTAGTGGAAAATTATCACGCACCATCAGCGCATAGTTCAAAGTGGGACATTGGGAACCCTTGGTGCGACCACTTCAGGACCTTTACCGACTACAGGAGGTGGATCCGATGGATCTGGGGTGGGTTAGGAGGAACAAGACCTAGTGGATCTAGTGGATCTGGTGGGTCAAGAGGAACAAGACTTGGTGAACCAAGTGGATTTGGTGGAAGGAACACTAGAGGAAACACCGAAGAGAACCAAGGCTCTAGATCAGGAGGAAAGGACCCCAACCACCTCCCCAAGTGTTTTTCAAGATGTCTTTGCTCTTACCAGACTATAGGGGTATTAAGATGCTACAGAGCATGTGTAAAAGTGTGAGTTACTATGGCGCGCAAAGGGGATCACTACCCCAGAGTGGAAGGCAAGCCAATTTACAACTACATTGCAAGGGAATGTACATAGCTGGTATAGGAAGTATGACCCCCATCAAATGGTGGTTGACTATACTTTGTGTTGAAAAAAACTTTCCTTAGAGATTCCATATTCCGTAGTTTGAGTAGAAGAGTATCGACACTTTGAAGGAGATCCAACAGGGAATGGCAGAGAGTGTACAAGAGTATGATGCATGGTTTAAAAATCTCCTCACAAACTCTGTCATATGACATTCACCCTTTAAAACATGCTCAATGGTTTGTTGGAGAGTTGATCACTCCATTTAGAGGGCATCACACATAAAATGTTCACTCGACCCGTGTGAGGCTTTAGAGGTTTCCTTAATCACCTGAAGTTGTTATGAGTGTGGATGATGGTGTTAGTCCATTTTAGAGGCCCAAATCGCTACAATGGCCAAGAAATTAGAGAATATGTCTCGCAAACTTAGCGCATAAGGTTCATAATGGGCTTTGGTGTACAAACTACGAAGTTGAGGGACATGAAAGGATATTTTCCCTCAGAATTCAAAGCAGTGCATGCTATGGCAAAGGACTATGAGATCTATGACATAGATCATGATGAATGTAGATGCCCTCTACTCTAGTGTGTAATCCACAAGAATGTTTCTTGTTACTACAAGATACACACCTCTACAACCCATAACATTAAGGATTGCAGATTGATTGATCATATCCATGATGCTATTGATCTAGGTGTGCGCTAGACTATCCTTACTAGTAGTTCTAATGATGATGACTATCATTATGAAGGGCACGTGGAAGAGGTTTTCATGGAGGATTTTGTGGTTGCGGTAACCACGGTGGAGGATGAAGTGAGTTCCCATGAGGAACATGTTATAATTTTTGGTCTATAGAACATTATAAACACAAGTGTCTTAACTCTCATTACAATGCTCATGGTGCGGAAAGAAGCACAAGTATGAAGAGTGTCTAGAAATCTATGAACATATGAACCTACAAAGCACCGGAAAGACAAGGGTGCTTCTACGGTAAGTGTTAAGAAGGATGATTCATAATGGATGCCAAGAGTGGCATGAGAGTTAGAATTAGAACCTATATTGGTGATGACATGGAGAGAGACCACGCATGCTAGGGAAATGAGAAGACCTAGAAACTAGTGTCAAGAGAGGACATAGTACATGGAAAGTACCTGCACTCTAGCCTACCGTAAAGAAGTGTACTAGAGACTATGGATGTGATTTGAAGTTTACAAGGAGATCTAATGTCTCGGATGAATTGAGGCATGTGGAGCAACAAAAGGATAATGAGGTTCCAAGGAATGACCTATATGAGGTTAAGAAAGTATATAAAATACTAAGGCAAAACACTATTATTTCCTTACCGGAGAATGGATGAGGGAGAAGGTACCATGCACTAGAGTAGAGCATGAGAGAAAGGTTTGCATGCAAACCTTCCTCCTCACACCTTGAATATGACAAGGAGATTACTCTTAATGTGGTTGTTGAAGGATGGCTTCGAGCAATATCCTCATCAATACGAAGCAGAGGTGAATGTTCTTACCTTAGATGCCCGACATCGATGGGAAGGCCTGTACATTGCAGCCATCTTCAAATGTGTTGTATATGGCAAACAAGACTAAGGCAATGCCCATTGGAGTCTTGAAGGATGTAGTTATCACCATTCAAGGGGCCAAGTTCACTAGAGACTTCAAAGTCTTAGCACTCGCCAAGGAAGAAAAATTTCCAACATTGTTGGGTGCCTATTATGTTACAAGAATAATGCCTACATAAGGTTTAACAAAGGATATATCAGTTTAGAAAATGAGGAAGAATGGGTTTCATCCCTTTGATGGATGAGAATTTATTTCCCTACATAGAGCCATTGGGATAAGAAGTCCTTAATAGAATCTATGTGCACTCCATTAGAGATCCCGAGGTAATTCACCCCACAGAGGGAGTCATCCAATTTAAAGACACCCGGTCCGTGTGAGTGATACCACTAGTGTGGCATGTGACAATTGGGCACACATGACCTATGAGTTAATTGGGTGATAGCTAAAAGGACCTATAACAAGGGTGAAAAAGGCACACTCACCAAGTGCCTAGGAGGAAAGAAGTTGCCTAGCTACTTTAGAGGAGCATACCCTGAGATTTTCCTGTAAGAAATGGAAGCTCAATGAAGAAATGAGGAAAAAGAAGAGGAATGCTCAGCTATAACCTACTCGTGACTGCACCACATTGTGGGCTACATTATTGGGAGAACCTCTTGGAGTGGCACGAGGTAAGAATCATGTTATTTATAAGGTTTTCAAGGAGCAATGCACCCATGATTATAAAAGACTACCATGGTAAAGAGACCACTTCATTTCATATCCAAGCATGTGAGAAGGCTTGGATAGGAGGTGCAAAGGCCTTACCACCATCATTATGGGTACATAAGCTATATTCCACACTACAAGGTTATGCACGTGCATGGTATATCCACTTAGAAACATGCTACTAGACAAGAAATTGATAGGAGCTGACAACTAATCTCATCCAAGATTTTGAATATTAAAGCACAAAGCCATCAATGGATAAGGAATTATAAGTGATCAAGCACCTTACAATGGGGGATAGTGCCATGGCAGAAGACATGCTACTAGATTTTCTAGGTGAGCCTAGTTTAGAGGCACGCTTCAATGAGGATGAGTCAGAGGAGATGTAGTTTGAGTGTGCATGCTTAGAAAAGGAAAAAGGAAAGATGGTTTATGTCATAGATGGGGAGGAAATGGAAGGTCTAGATGTTAACCACTCTATAGGTACGTGCGGCATGTTATAGATAGTGCTGATGAAAGGATGCACACCTACCATGAGCATCTGAAGATGAAGAAGGTTAACATTGGGATGGAGGCAGAACCTAAGGAGGCTATCATCGGTGACTATTGGTTAGAAAAGGAAGTTTCAAAGATCATTGATCTATTATGCAAGTTCCAAGATTTTTTCCCATGTGGTATCATGAACTAAAATGCGTCCACCATTCCTTGGGGGAGATGAGGATAAAATTGAAGGAAGGTGCACACCCAATTTGGAAGAGGCCATATCAGATGAACCCAAATTTACACATATGGGTCAAGGAGGAGATAGAAAAAATGATAGCATCAGGTATCATTGAGGTGGTTGAAGAGTCAATATGGATAAGCCCAATGGTCATCAACATCAAGATGGATGGGAGGATCAATATCTCGTGTGACTATAGGGACTCGAATACAATTTATGTCATTGATCCTTCCCAACCCCGTTTACTAAAGAAATATTGGAGGGAGTGGCCAGCACGAAGTCTACTCTTTCATGGATGGGTTCTTAGGGTACCACCAATGAGGATTACAAAGGTAGACTAGAGAAAGACAACTTTTTCCACTGAATGGGGAAGTTTTACCTATACGGTCATGCCTTTTAGGTTGAAGAATGCACCTGTTGTGTTCTCACATATTTTAGTACAAGCATTTGAGGACTTCATCCATAATTTTCCTTAGGTCTATTTAGATGATTAGACTGTGAATAGTCTAGTCAAATACCATTGTGATGACTTAAGAATAATGTTTGAAAGGTGTCAACAGTTGAGGATATCCCTTAACATCAAGAAGTGTGTCTTTTCTACCCCATTTGGAACCTTATTGGGGCATATCATATGCAAAGAAGGATTACTAGTAGATCCCACCAAGGTTATAGTCATCGTGGGTTTAGGGGGAGCCTTACTAGCCAAAGAACCATATCTCGGATTCCTTGGAGACATGGGATATTATAGGAAGTTCATCAAGGGGTATGTCAAAATCGCGCATCCTTAGAAAAATTGTTGAAACAAAAATCTACCTTTCGTTGTGGAGAGGCGCAACAGAGGGAATTCAACACTTTAAAGGATAGGTTTATCACCACACCCATACTCCATTTCCATGTTTGGGATAAGCCTTTCCATGTTCATGTGGATGCCTCTGGTACAACCATTGAGCAAAGACTTGACAACCTGGTGAAGGGATTATTGAGCATCCCTTGTGTTTTGCAAGTAAAAATTCAACATCAATGGAACAAAATTACACCACTACCAAGTGCAAAGCACTATCCATGATCTACGCACTACAAAATTTCAGAAAATATCTATTGGCAACACCATTTGTATTCTACACGGACCACATGGTATTAAAATACTTGGCAAACAATCCCATTCTGCAAGGGTGCATATGTCGATGGGTCCTGCTATTCCAGGAATTTGAGTTCATAGTGGTTGTCAAGCCAGGAAAGAGTAATTCTAGACCAAATTATTATTTTTTTGAAAAAGGATGACCGTAATCGCAACACAAGATACATGCTGTAGTAGTTGATAAACAGTTTTGAAAAGTAATTCACACCCATGAAGTTCCTGTAAGTTATTTGGCATACTTTTAACTATTCTTTTAATACGTGAGCTCTTCGAATGTTTTATTTCTAGTAAATTAACATCAAAATAAAAATAAAAATTGGAAAAATGGATAAATTATGGGCTTTACATCATGGGAATAATGCTATTCATACAAGCTTAGTATGTGTCTTTTTGGGGTAGTCCTTGACTTAACGTAGTTTTTCCATAGAACTTGATATTTATGTTTGCTCCTTTGGGGTCTTATGATGTAATCATAGGTGTTAATTGGTTAGCTGAGCATAAAGCAAAAGTTGATTGTTTTGAAAAACATATTAGTTGTTTAGATGACTTGTAGAAAACAACAGACATTCAAGGTGTAAAATGTGAAATTTCTGTTAGGAAATTGTCAGCTATGTAACTTAAAAAGGCCAAAAATAAGGGTTGTACCTTGTATGTAGTAAAAATTTCTGAATCCACTAAAGAAAACAATGATTTCTTAGAACATTATCCATTGTTACGCAACTTCAGTGATGTGTTTCGAAGAATTACTAGGTCTCCCACCCAAAGATGAATTTGACTTCATAATTGAAATCAAACCTGGAACTGAGCCTATTTCTAAGGCACCTTATAGGATGACTACTATTGAATTAGTAGAGCTTAAGGCATAGTTACAAGAAATTTTGTCAAAAGGTTTGATTAGACCGAGTGTCTCACCTTGGGGAGCACTAGTAATTTTTGTGAAAAAGAAAGATGGAACACTTAGATTATGTATCAATTATAGGATGTTGAACAAGGCAACGATTAAGAACAGATATCCACTTCCTAGAATTGATGATCTGTTTGATCAAATGTATGGTGCATTGGTATATTATAAGATAGATCTTTGATCTGGATATCATCAGTTATGAATTAAGGATGAGGACATTCATAAAAACTTTTAGAACAAGGTATGAACATTATGAATTCATAGTTTTACCATTTGGATTAATAAATGCACCTGTAACTTTTATGAATTTAATGAATAATATTTTTCAAGAATACTTGGACAAATTTGTGCTTGTATTCTTGGACAATATTCTCATATACTCTAAAATTATTGAATAACATCATGAGAATTTGAAGATAGTTTTGGAAATCTTGAGGAAGAGACAATTATTTGGTAAGTTATCTAAATGTTCTTTCTATGACACGAAAGTGCACTATTTGGGTCATGTTATAAGCAAAGATGGAATAGTCAGTAGATCCCTCTAAAATTGTAGCTATAAGTGAGTGACCTACACCAAAGAATATACATGAAGTTAGAAGCTTCATGGGTCTTGTTGGTTACTATAGGAAGTTTGTTAAATATTTCTCCAAAGTTGTCTGCACCAATAACTTCATTACAAAAAGGATAAGAAATTTGTGTGGAATGAGAAATGTGAATCTGCATTTAAAACTTTGAAGGATCAGTTAACTTCAGCACCTATTTTGGCTGTACTTGACCCTTATGGAGACTTTACTATTGTAACAGATGCATCCAGGGAAGGTCTTGGAGGTATTCTATTGCAAAAAGATCATGTCATAGCTTACGAAAGTAGAAAACTTAAGTTACATGAGCTGAATTATGCTCCACATGATCTAGAGCTTGTTGTCATTGTTCATGCACTTCAAGTTTGAGACATTATCTACTTAGTAAACCTTTGATTTAAAAAATGAGCATCTTGGGTTAAACTATATTTTTACTCAGCCCAATTTGAATGCAAGAAAATGAAGATGGTTAGATTTTTTATCTCAATATGATTTTGACATAAGTTACATTAAAGGACAAAAAAATAGGGTAGCTTGATGCTCTAAGTCATAGAAGGAACATTTATGCTCTTATAATGTTGAGAACTCAATTTAAGGATGAGGTAAAAAGTGTTATGGAATTTGATTCTTATTTTCAGCAAGTAACAACACTTGCTGCAGATCCAAATGATGTGAGATATAAGGGTTTTCCTTCGATAATGAAGGGATCTTACGATTTGAAAACTGAGTATATGTACCTTTGATAAATGATTTAAGAAAGAAATTATTAGTTGAATTTCACAATTCACATTTTTGTGGACACCATGGTATTACAAAGATACTTGTTGATATAAAACAACAATATTTCTGGAAAGGGATGAAAAAGGACGCGATTGAGTTTGTGACACACTGTTTAGAATGTCAATGAGTTAAAGCTGAACATATGCATCTAGCTAGTTTATCAGATCCTCATAGTATACCGTGAGTACAAATGGTAAGTGATAAACATGGATTTTTTACAAGGGTTGTCTATGTCAAGAAATAAACATGATGTTATTTTATTTGTTGTTGATAAACTAACAAAGGTAGCACATTTTATTGCTAGTAATATTAAGGATGATTCAATTGTTCTAGAAAAAGGTTCGTACATGAGATTTTCATATTGCATGAAGTACCTTAATTGATCATATCTGATAGAGATCCAAGAATGACTTCAATATTTGGTAAACACTTAATGCAGCTCTAGGAACTAAGCTAAATTTCAGTTCGACATATCATCCGGAAACAGATGGACAATTGAAAGAGTTAATCAAGTTTTAGAGGATATGTTAAGAATGTATTGCATGGATCAGTAGTATAAATAGGAAGAGTATCTTCCATTATTTGAGTTTGCATATAATAACACATATCACACCTCTCTGAAGATGGCACCTTTCAAAGCATTATACTCAAGGAAATGCATAACCATGTTAATTGGGATAACATTGAGGATATGGAGGTGTTGGCGAGAAAATTTGTCTTGTGGACAAATTGGTGGGTTTCAGGCCAACGCTATGGGAATCTAAGTCCCTCTACTTGAATGGTGTAACTTCCGTATGTGCATGCGTGAAAAAGTGGATTTCAATGGTGGTCTTTTGACCGATATCCAATAAAGGGCACTCCATCGTCCAATTTCTCACTAGAGAAGAACTTTGTCTGAGAAGGGAAAAGGGAGTGAGAATGGAGGTAGGAAAAACTAATGTTGCGGGTAGAATATCAGATGCCCACACACATCAATTAGAAACTTCATTTACATGCATTTATAATCAGAAGAAAAACAAATCTGCAAGAGAAGCTACAAGACCAAATGAAACTCATTGGTCACAAAGTACCAATTAATTCCTCAATCAAGGAGGCAAAAATTCCTTCTTTTCTTATTGAAGCTCAAGAAGAGTTTGTACATAGCTTGAGAATGGAAGAAATTTGAGGAAGAAGAGAAAATAGAAGAAGAATGGCATTTTCTATCTTTTCCAGGTATAGAGCACTCTAGTTTTTTTGAAAATCAATCGCCCCCTTTTGGAATGACATCGAGAAGCCATTATATTATTTGCAAGAAACCGTTACAACTTCACAAATCCTCAACACCTTTTCGAATCCTCTGTTGTGAAGAAAAATCTCATGGTGGGTTAAAACCAGATCTTGCAAAGTAACCATTACATTTGATTTGCCAGTTTAAATATAAACAATTAGATTTTATCCTCCAACTCTGAAATCGGGCCATCCACGTGGCAAGAAGGGATTGGAGTAGTTACGGGAATCCCTTTGCATTTTGTGATTTTTTAGAGATTTAGAAATTTGGAACAAATTGGCCCGCACCCCCACTTTGACTTTTCAACTTAGACACATGGCTGCTTCTAATTGGAAATGAGGTCACGCCCTTTTCTCAACATTTTAACGTTTTTGGGAAAAGGCTCAAAACCTCAATTTCCTCTGTCGTCCCGCTGCTTCAATTTGACTAGGACATGTGGCATGTTTTGGTTGGAGATGGGGTCACGGCTCCTTTCTAAACATTTTAACCTTTTTGGGAAAAAGGCTCAAAACCTCAATTTCCTTCATCGGCCCGCTCTTTTGCTTTGACTTTTCAACTTCGGGCCTGAGACTCGCAGCAGAGCTGCAGCATTTTAGAGATTTTACTTCACTTTTGGGAATTTGGTTAAATTTCCAAAACTTCCTTGATGGCCCGCTCATCCACTTTGACTTTTCAACTTTGGGCCCGAGACCTCAAGTGAGCTGTGGAGCATTTTAGAACTTTTACTTCACTTTTGGGAATTTGGTTAAATTTACAAAAGTGCTCCAATGGCCACTCGCCCACTTTGACTTTTCAACAACATGCTTCAAATTTGAATTTTTCCCTGTGGGCTTCAACTTTGAATTTTTCCTTTATAGCCTGATTGGGACCGTGGGGCGAATTTACCATTTTTGCTAAAAGTGACAAAAAGTGTTAAGTTCACCAAAAATCATGTTCCTCCCCATCCAATAGGATTTGACCACGTACCTACATTCATTGAGTCAAAATTTGATGGGGAAAAGACGTCTCGTCATCCCAACTATGGAAAATACGCAAAAGAAGAAAAATTCATCGTTTTGAGTCCAATTTTTTAATTTCCTTCACAAACTAGAGGCATGGAGGCAAAACAATGATTTGGTGACCTAGGCCATAGAACAAGTGAACAATTTTGATAAAAATGGAGGTTGCAAAGAGGATATTATGTGCATAGACTGGGAAATGGAGAGTTTCTATAAATTAACAAAAAGATGTTTAAAATGCTCTAGGGCACAACTTCTGCTAATTTCTTGAATCTCTAATTTGGCTTAAACACCAACGAAGGGCATGAGCTCAAAAATTTGAATTTGGCTATGAAAACATAGAGTAGTTTTTAGGAGACAACAAGAGGTAATTGGACCGAAATCCTTACGGAAATGGAACAACAAGTTAAAATGATTCGTGAATGCTTGAAAGAAGCAACAGATAGGTAAAAGAGTTATGTTGACTTGAAGTCGGGTTGATAGGAAATTTGAACTTGGTGAGAAGGTCTTTCTTCAGTTAAACTAAAAAGTGTTCTATAACTTTTGGCAAGGTTGCCAATTTATCACCTTATGTGGGACCTTTTGAAATTGTTGAAGTAATCAACCCTATAGCTTATTGTTTAGCATTACCTCCTACTTTGTCATGAATGCATGATGTTTTCCATAGTTATTTACTTAAGAAATATGTTTCAGATTTATCATGTGTTAAATTATAATTCCTTGCAGGTCCAAGACCCAGGAATAATTGTGGTTAAACCTATATGAGTGCTACAAACTCACCAGTTGCACTTAAGAAATTGTGAAATAAGTCAATGTAAGGTCCAGTGGGATCAGTTTAACGAGGAAAGTGTAACCTAGGAAAATCTGGAAGATATGAAAACTAATTTTCCATATTTATTTAAACAAAATTGATTCTCGTTAATCTAGATAAAGTTTGAGATTTTATTCTTTTTATGTCAGTAAATCTACCGATTTGGACAAACATTACCTTATTTAAAATGAATAGTTGTGTAAATGTTGATTTTGGAATTTTAAAAGCCAGTTTTGTTTGGAACATATGAAAGGAAGTATTATAATTTATTTGTCCTTGATTCAAATTGTGTAGCTAAGTTAATCATCAAGACGATGATTCTTTTTAGGAGGGGAGCATGTAACATCTTTGGCAAACTGATAGCTTTCTCCTCCTTACACTGCAAGTGTTGATATGTGATTTTTCCTAAGAAGGTGTATTATTTTGATTGTTGGGAATCATGCTTGTAAAGGGATAAATTATTGTTGTTCATGGATTCATTTTTCTATGTTGTTGTTGCTTGAAATGAAATTATCCTTCCTTGGGCTCTGTAAAAGTGGTGAACCAGAATTGTTGTTTGCATACTTATTTTTAATAACAACAAACCTTGGATCAATTCCATTGATCCAAGGTATGCTTCATTTTCTTACCTATTCAGTTTGTTAAGTCAACATTTTGAAATGGAAGGTATTAAGGGAAATGAGTCTTTGTATGTTTACAAAATTTTTGACCCTTCTTTTGAGGTCCTTGCTTTACATTTTCTATGAAATATGGAATTGGATCTTCTAGTTAATTTCTTATGACGCTGGTTGGCGTAAGAAGGAAAAAGACCTACTTCAGGACTATTAAGGTAAAGCCTTAATCCTAGATCTTTAAGATCTGTCCTAACTAGATTCTAATCTAAGTTAAACTAGACCTACCTTAGATCTATTCCTAACTATGCATGTTGCACCCTAATCTAAGTTGTATACTCTATGGGTGTGGGGTGTTAAGATCACCTAAGGTAATGAGAAGTCTATCTCTAACCTATTACCTAATATTGAACTATTATGGGTTATGGTTTAATCTAAGTGGGCATGTTTATCTATGGCAATATAAAATGACCTAAGGTAAATGCTTTTTATCTAACCTAAGGTCGGATCCTAAACTAATGGTTTTCTAACCTAAACTAATGTTAAAGAGGAAAGGGGACCTAAGGGGTCACATGTCAAGTGGAAGGCAGTGAAGATGGTTTCTAAGGCATTTAAATGATTTGATTTTTAAATTTATGAGACATGGTACTTCCAGTTTTGGTGGAGGCATGAAATTTGATGGAATGCCTAGTTGGAATCATCACTAAATTTAAGAGATGCATGCTATAGTTGAATTTGAGTTTTCCAATTCTAGATGGCAGTGGCATGGAGATATAGGTGGGAGAATTGAATGCCAGTGCATTGATGAGCATTGGTTCTAGCAAGAAAACTACCTTGGAAACCATGCAAGTGGAATTATTGGAGGTTGTTTGGTCATTCGATCATGTCGATTTTTTCTCTGCATGGAGATATCTGGTTCTTTGAACCAACAGCTTTTGGGTTGTTGACTTTGTTTGGAGAAGAAGGAATTGTGGAGGCTCGGTTGGAAATCTTCTTCGAATCAATAGAAGCACTATCAGGCATGATAGGCTCTACCCATTAAGTTGTTCTAATTTTCTCTAAATGTCTTCATTAAAACAACTTTGCTCTCATGAAACAAATGGGTTTTTATTTTGATGGTTACCATGCATTCTTGCTTATAAATTCTCTGTAATTTTCTCGTTGAGGAATCTCTACTAGATAATATAGTAAGTGGGTCATTTTCCTGTTAAGTTAATGGTGAATTGTACCTTAAATCTGGTTGTGACTTGAGTAATGTTGAATATGTGTGAATCTTTCTTGTCTGCTAAAAAGGGGTTAATGGAAATATAATGTTGCTTTAAGTTTTGAACTGGGTTTGTCTATTATGGTTGATATAAGGTAAGAAATGTATTCTTCTCTATCGCATCCTTGATTTGGTTGAAGTATTGTTACTTCGATGGAACTGTATTTATGTGGGTGCTTGGATTCAATGTTGTGTGAACTAGAACTCGTATGGGAAACAATAATGAATGAGTGACTTCTTCTTGAACTTTACTGTATAAACTTTCATTTTTTTCGAACCTGGTATTTCGATGGAAGTTGGGTTGATAATGGGTGTTTGGATTTTCTATATTTGTGGATTCAAACTCATGTGGAAACAAGAATGAATGATTTATTTATCCTCTTACCCCTTTTAGTTAAAACTTAGTTGTTTGAATCTTGTTCCTTTATGGAAACTATGTGGTAATGGTTTCTTGGATACTTAGATTTTGGAATTATCTTGTTGAATATAATAGTGTGTGAAGTTTCCTCTTTCTAAACTTTAAATGTTGTTGGGTTTTCCTTAAATATTTGGAAGACCAAACTAAAAGTTGGATAAATGAAGTTCTGTTATATTTAAGGAATTTCGAGGAAGTTGGTTTGGTCTGAGTTGATATTTGGATTTATTTATGTAGCTCTATTGAGCTTGCTAGATGTTGATCTTGATGTCCTTCTTCACTCTAAAGTAGATAATGATCATTTAGACTTACTCGTATTGATCTGGGTAAACATCATAAGCTAACTTGCTCGTATGAGTTGTTGAAACCTTACTGTTGTGGTTTCGTGAAGATTTATTGAATGTATATTCAGATTTTTGGTTGACATACGTGACCGGAACTAACCACTCGGTTCAATATGAAGGGTTTTCTAGATTCATCAGTTTCTAGGATCTCTTGAGTATGTTGAAGGAATAAATGTCTTGTCGACATAGTATATTTTTGCAGTTGAGTCTATCCATAGGGATGGGGTGAATGGATTTCAGTTTATCTATCATCTCTTAAGCTGACTTGTGCACCTGTAGCTAAGTCATGTTGTTCTTTATGTTGCATCTTCTTTGAAATTGAATTGATGGATCTTTCTCTATCCATTCAAAAGATGTTTTCTCTCACCTCTGTGAGGATGTGAATGTGAGTCTTTCTTACCGATTGTTGCACTATCATCTTGAAGGAATGAATAGACTATGGTTCCTTGACTGAAACTTTAATGATTTGGAATGACTGTTGAAGGTTGTTATTTTCTTGTAATATGTTTAGCAATTCTTTTTATTTCATCTCCTTCTTGATAAGGATAATGTACTACTGATACTATAATTGTGTCATGATGGGGAGCCTTATTTTGAGAACTGATTTGTATACTACAGTTATATATTTGGTTTAGTATCTTCTAGTGCATGATTTCTATTTTTAAAAGAGTTAAAGGATGTTGTGATTGGGTGTATCACTCCTTTTATGACCTTATTTACTTGGGATAGAATGTTGGAATCCTCATCTAAACATGATTGATTGAATCCTTTCTCTTCTATTCTCTGAGGTAAAGTTTTCATCGCTGTCTCCTTTGGAAACTGTAAGAGATTATGTGTTGCATTCTCTTTTCTGAGTTGTGAATTGATATTCAGTTTAACCGAATTGAAGGGAAGTTCTAATTTGTTTTATCCCAGTTCATCCTTCCCTCTTCTATGTAAATCTTGTTTATAGATTTAATAGGTTCAGTTGCATTACTTTCATGAATGCATTTGAGTATTCGTTGATACTTCTTACTTATTCACTTGACTTGTATTAAAGGAATCAATATTTGTAATAGTTGATTAATGTGAAATGCTGATTCATCCTAAAGCCTTTCATGAAGCTAGAATTAGTTAGGTGTAGATGCCTTTTTATGAAATTTTGTAATATTGAGTTTGATAGTACTTGTTTCTTAAAGTAACTCTATTTTTGGAAAAATAATGGAGTTAGTTTCTGTATTTCTAATTCAGATTGAATTATGTAAGAAATAATTAGTAAGTGCCTTTATTGGAAGGAGATAAGTAATTTGGGTGAAACATTACTTATCTGATATAATGTTGTAGAGTGCTAATTATATCATGATCTTTTCTTAATGATTATTTCAAGTTGATCAATTTTTCTTCTTTTATGGTTGTTATTACTTATGATTTATTTATTTTCTTGGCCTTACTATTTCATAAAAGCAGAGTTGGTTTTATGAAATAGTTAGTTGAAGGCACATCGTTTTAATGCTTAGTGTTTATCATGCTCAGTTCAATGAACTGACTCGTGCTAGCAATTTTTGTAGATGGAATTCATAAGTGATAAAGGAAGGCAATAAATTATATGATGAATTGGTTGCTTAAAGTCTGGATCTTTTATAGAGAAATCTGATTCATTATTGAAATGTATTGAAAGAAGAAAAGTTGTATTCTTTAATGATCTTGATGCTATTTGACATGAAATATGTTTGAAATGCATGGTCCTATAAAATATGTATTTTACCATGATGAATTGAAAAATATTGAGAGTTACTTATACTTGTTATGTCATTTTCCTTGTGTATTATATGAAGGAAATTTGTAATCTTATTTGCATTGTTTTCATTCTTATCTGAATGGATCCTTATTTCTGTTATAATTAAATGAGTTGGATGGATGGGAATTAGTTACAATATCCCTTATTTGAATGCAAATTATTAATTTGGCATGCATCGATGTTATTTTATCTAATCATGTATGGTTTATTGAAAATATGATAATAGAAGTATAACTTAACTACCGCAACTCGTAATGGTATAACAAACCCTATCACTTAACTAGAAAAAGGAAGGTTCACTCCCTCGAAGAAATACCTTGATAGGTTTCAAAACAAATGTTTGGTATATGAGATCGTTAATCAATTAGACTTCATCTCTATGAAGTCTACTATAATGGAACCTGTTTTGGATCTTAAACATGCTATGAATGGTTGAGTTATATTAAGTAAATATTATGATGGATGTTGTTTCTATTTTTGATTAACTGCACGTTAAGCAAAAATTTAATGAACATAAAAGTAATCATAAGTTTATGAAGTTCCATATTACATTAACAACTCAAATAAGGATGAAAAACTTAAGGGTTGTTGGAAGTAGGGTTCAGCAGGGTTGCTGTAATTTGAATCTTAATTAAGAAATAAATGAGTGTAAATGACCTCTTCATGAGGTGTGTACATCGAGATGTGTAGTTCTGTCGGATGTTGGCACATGCCAACTACATAATCAGTACCTTTGTGAAGACTAGGGTCTTCATGAGGATACAATGTTACAGTTGACATGTTGCAACACCCCTCAACGCATTGGTTCATCTAGACCTACTCAAACCTAGACTTGATCTTAGTTTCTCTCTAGGTCATATTAGGGATATGATTTAGCATAGGAAGTGACTCATAATGACTTAGGGTAACTAGGCACATTCAATTAAATTAGGTCAATTGAGTATGTCTATATACCCTAGGTCATCGTGAGTGGT
This sequence comes from Taxus wallichiana var. yunnanensis, assembly GCA_018340775.1. Lineage (NCBI taxonomy): Eukaryota > Viridiplantae > Streptophyta > Pinopsida > Cupressales > Taxaceae > Taxus > Taxus wallichiana. The sequence goes on from CM031242.1 coordinate 91,828,951, forward strand.
TCCCTATACCAAATTATGTCACTAACCTGGGTTAGGGTCAAACCTTGAACAAGTGAACTGATAGAAGTCAGTGAAGACCATTCTAGATAACAGAGGAGTGGGGTGAAGGACGTATTCCATTAGATGAGTATGCCATCAAGGAATAGTAACATGAACAATATGTTGGAAATATTTGGCCAAAGTATCGCAAGCTGCTAGTTGCGTTGTCCTATGTCACCTAGTTTAAGAAATGGGATTTCAGATGAATATTGGTAACAAATATTCAAATAGGTTTCTTATATAGAACACTCAAATACCAAGAACAAGGTAAAATAACCAAGTATACTTAGTATACACATGTATTTAACACTTTTAGTAAAAATGAGATTTCATTTAGAAACCGAGTCATGAAATGAGAGATCGAAGTTCATCAAGTCATTTACAGCTACATATGGTTATCTGTTATGAGATTGATTGGCATGGAATGTGTGTTCTAAATTATGATTACTTAGAATAGAGGACATTAAGTTAATTTTTTCCCCTTGTTTCTAAAGTCTTAAAATGGCAATGTTACACTAATAAGGATTGTACAAAGACTACAACAACTACGTCTCTATGAGAAAATATTATTACACTTCAGTATGGATGCCCATTGAGATTAACTAGAGATAAGGGTACACATTTCCTAAATTAGACCGTCGGTCAGATTCATCGTTATCGAATTAATGGTGGCTGACTATAAGACTACCCCTTACCATCCACAAGTAAATGGGATTGCTAAGGAATTTAATAAAATACTGAGTCATACCCTAACTAAATTTTGTGACATTGGTAGACAAGATTGGGATGAAAAAGTATCAGCAGTTCTATGGGCGTATAAGACAACCTAAAAGAGGTTGAATAAAGCCACACCATTTCAATTGGTGTTTGGCGTGGAGGATTTCCTACCCATTGAATTCATATTACCTTCTCTACGTATAACACACGCAGGAGGATTGGCTGATGAACAAGCATTGGAGGAAAGGATTGAAAAATTGATGAAATTAGATGAGAGATGATCATTGGATAGGTGGAGTCAAAAGGCATGGCATGATTGCCACATTAAAAAAATAGTTTGAGGTTGGGTAGATGGTATTGTTATATGATTCCAAGTTTCTGTGCCATCTCGAGAAGTTGAAAGTCCATTGATTGGGACCTTACATCATCTTGTACATTCTGATTCGCACTTGTAAGTTACTGAGTCTTTGGATGGGACAAGGTTTCTAGGCCACTTCAATGGGAGTAGGCTAAGCCCTATTATAAATAAGTCTTCTTGGTGTTTGTAAATAAGGCAGTATTTCCAGTTAGTTTAGAATTTCCCTTTATGTAATTTCTTTTCTTGTGTTTCCCTTTCTCGTCATTTGTTCTATGTTTGTTTTATGCCTTGAACGCTGGTAACCACATTACTTTTTGAAGGTTGTGTATGTGCGAGGACCACACATAGTTTTAGTGTGGGTGGAGTAATCTAAAGAATATTCCCGTAATACAAGATTGAACTAGTAGATGTATTTATAGTGAATGGACCGGTTGATGGATACAAGGTGCATAAGCATTAAGAAGTGCATGGAAGAAGGGTGGATGAAAAAGGTTGGTGTCAGGATAAGACTTCAGAGAAACCATGTACATAGGAGGAAGAAGAGTAGGAATAACATAAGGTAGGAGAGAGAAAAAATCAAGTGAAGGATAGAAGAAGTACCTTTGGCGTTGATGAAACACGCGTAAGAGTCTTCTATCGATGAATTGTTTATGTGCCGTAAGGTTATAGAATTTTTCATGCAAGATTAGATGCGTAGGTGAGGGTGTAAGGATAGATTGGTGGAAAAAGATGCATTTATTTTTAAGTATGGTGGTAGGTAGAATAGAATTTTATGCTAGAAAGAAGAAAAATTTATAAATAAGAAGTCATACACTTCATTATTTTACCTTGCATTTACAAAGTGAAAAGAGCTCTTGCTAACTAGGGCATCCAAAAGTGATTTGTGTGAAGAAGAATTTAAGAAATCTAAGAGGGCATGACTAGAGTATATCCACAAGCCAGTAGGAAAGGAGTACATAGATGTAGAGGAAGTTGTTGAGTAGTGCCATCTTGTGGAAGAATTGTTCCAGCTTATGGTTTGACGACTAGGTCACGATGCTAGAATCATTTCTTCACAAGATTGAGTTTTGGGGTTGAATAGAGTGGTAAAATAGAGTAAGGAGAAGAAATTTGAAGTGTAACCTAACTAGAAGGATGGCACCAAATAAAGTAACCATCTCACCTAAAAATAAGAAGGGAAAGGGAAAAGGGAAGCAAACGCCTACCGTTGCAAGCACAAATGAAGAGTGGTATGCGGAGATGCAATACCCAGATGGGGTATTGCTAGGAAAAGAATGGGAATCTCATTTGTGGAAAATGACTATGAGCGACTATAATCATCACACCAGAATGACAAAAAAAGAAATGGCTTTGGATTTGGTTTACCCAACAAACAAGAGGACACCGGAGGGCATGCCCATATACAACGACAAAGTAAAAGTTAAATTGGAAAAGGCAGGGTTACTGCAACTAAATGAATTACCCTACTTTGGTAAACTTGAGTGCTTATATCAGTGGCTGATGTTACACATTCACGAAGACCATTTTTATTTCATAGGGGGTAAGATGCACTTAAATGCCCAGTTTATTTCCAAGTTCACGGGCCTTATTTGTGAAGGGGATATCATTGATGATGACCTAAGAGACAAGGAGGCCATCAAGGAAATAGTAGACACATATGACTATAAGATAGGATCATGATACTTTGACATCACAGATATTACAGACCCCATGATGAGGATGGCCACACGCTTGGTAACAAATCTCAATGATCAAGAAAGATGGAAACAAGTAAATCAATCATGGTGAACGTATGCCCGAAAAATATATGAGGGGACCATCTACAACTTGTCCACTTTCATCATGGATGAAATCATTAGCAATGCACAAGAGGGTGAGAAGATACTATTTGGAAATTTCCTCCTCATAATTATTTTCTTAGAGATTAGAGTTCTTGATGGGCTGGAAAGGTTTGTTTGGGAGTACCCTTAACAAAAACCATCGCTTAGAAAGATGTTCACAAAGTATACTTGTGAGACCATGACAACCACTCACAAGGCATGCTTAGAGAAGTGGTACAAGTGCATGAGGGATGCATTTGGGGAAGAATGGAGGATTCCAGAGAAACTATCACTCTCGTGAATGGAAAGGAATAATTAGTAGTGTATCAACACTTCGGTTGATGGATGAAACAATGAGCCTATGGTGCAAAATTCCCTTCTATTTCACCATGTAATATTTCCAGTGAGGGTAAATAGGTTCAAAGATGCCAAGAGACTAAGGTTCGACCTCGGTGAGGTGGATCGGGACCATAGAGAGCTACGTAAGAAGCTCATCTACCCCAAAAAGTGTGCATACATAGAGAGATATGTCTCCCACGAGATATAAATGATGAAGCCTGTAACATTGCCAATCACCGGAAGGGATACGAAAAGAATATAACTTCACATAAGAACATAATTTGAAAAGGGAAAAATACATGGAAAATGATATATCCATCCCTAAAGACCCCACAGAAGGATGAAGGCTGCACCTAGGAAAAGGGAAAGAGAAGAGGTGCAGAAAGCACTAAGTGTTCAGACTACACAAGCGGTAAGCACACCGTAGAAAAAATTACTAAGCCTAGTACTTACATGTGGAGAAAGAAGTCCCTAGTGAAATAAAAGACTCCAGAAGAAGAAGTGTAGGAGCACGAAAAACCCATCACTCAGGAGAAGTCACCAGAGGAGGAGGAAGAGAAAGTAGAATCTCCTGTCAGGAAGAAGCAGAAGGTGACAGAGAAGGATGACTCGGAGGATACAGAGAGCTTGGAGGCCTATATAGGTGAAAGAGATGATGATGATAATGATGAAGATGAACCAGAAGTGAGGACCATCCTATCTATGAAGTACATGACTCAGAGGAGGAAGGAGAGGAAGAGGAAAATGAGTACATCTTTGTTAAGAGGGAGAATGACAAGGAAAAGGAGGATGGAGAAGAGGTTGAGACCCAAGGTAAGGGTGTGAGTGGGGAATAAGTTACAAAAGAACAAAGGACCCCAAGCCTCACCAAGGAATAGGTAGACGAGGATGCATAGAAAGAAGTAGCAAAAATTTTCAAGGACTCGGTGGAGCAAGAAGTGGAACGCAGCGTGGACGTGGTAATGAAGGAAACTGAGGAAGAAAGCATAGAAAAAGAATATAAAAACATGGGAGGAGATCCCAGTTTGGTCATAAGCTTTCTAAGGCCATGCACATGGGTAGAAAGAGCACATAAGTATCAAAATTTCAGGGATGAGCTACATTGATGATCTTAAGAAGGTGTTGCGCGTGTGATTTCAAAGCACCATACCAATGGAGTAACTCTTGGCTATGGCATAATTTGATGAGGAAGGTGTATACCCTCAAACAAGGAAAATGCTTTCTTGGGAATTTGAGTCCCACATCGATGAGTCAAAGTTCAAAGTAAGCCAAGGAAAAATAATAAAGGTACTAAAGTCAAAAGGAGACAACCCCTTGGTAAATACTCAGAAGATGTCAGATGAACAAATATGTAATGTGCTAAACAAGGTTTTGGTTGAAGTAGAAGCTAGGATCTTCGGGAGGAATGAAAGGGTGAATTTTCTAGAGGTAGAACTAGAGAAAAAGGAAGAAGAGCTTGAGGAAAGAACCAAGGAATTAAAGCAAGAAGAACTAATCAACGCTCAACTAAGGTGTGAGTTAAAAGATGAGAAGGCAAGGGTGCGTGAGGTTTACAAGAAAGTAGAGATGATCATAGATGCTATTGTCTTGAAGCATCCGATCTAACACCACCAATGCAAAAGTATGGATCCACCCTGGAGTTCCTAGAGGAATTGACCCACATCCTCACAATGGAAAGGTGACCACTGGCCTTAGAATCTATAGAAGAGGCATCAACGCATAAAGATAAGGAGGACAAGATGAAGGTTGTGGAAATTATTTCTTAGTACAATAAAGTCCTCACTGATGTGAAAGTCACCGCCTAAATCACGCCGAGGCTACCTATGACAACTACACCGATAGAGATAGAGTTGCAAGAATTCTCGTCACCACTCATGAAATGGAGCTCAAGGATTTCCAAGAGAAGAACAAGGGGAACATAGCAGAATGTGAAAAATTATAGCCAAGGTTGAGAAGAAATCAGAGGCTATTGAGACCTTGTGGGGCTCAATCAAGAAATGACTAAAGGATTTGTATCCCTAGATCACTCAAAGGATGGACACGCTCGAAGATCTGGGAAAACAATTTCAGGGGATAGTGGAAATGATGAATACCCAAGGAGAAGGGCTAGGCTTTGAAGAGGTGAGCACCCTAGTCGGAGACCTTTGTTATACAGCACATAATGAAGTCAATGCCTGGAATAAGTTGGAGGTAGACTTGAAGAAATATTTCCCTTTCCTCTTGTAGAAGTAATCCTAGTTTCCCCATTCTTTCTTTCTTCCCCAAATTCTTCATTCCTTTATTCTTTCCCCAAACTATTCAGAAACATTCATTCTTTATTCATTGAGGAAATGTTCCCGATGAAGGAGAATAGGCATAGTGTGGGGTGATGTTGGGCCTCTAAAATATTGGCCAAGTACAAGAAGGCGCGTGGGTACACAAGGCCTATTTGAAGATGGATGCATAAGAAGAAAGCACACATGACAAGGTTTTAAGAGGTTTTAGTAGAACCAAAGTGGCATGTGCATGTAAGGAAAAGTGAAGGTTTTGGGACTTAGCCATATTTGGCATATTGGGTAGAACACGAGGAAAGCACGACCTGACTATGCATGCGGAGTGGATAAGGTGACAGCCTGATAACTTGGTGCCCACGAAAGGAATATATCTTGTGATAGAAGATTCCAGAAGGTCATCATGGAGAAGAATGGAGATCTCGCATCTGAAGGAGCATGCTCCCATAAAGGACCACTTGGAAACTTGGCACCTGATCTACAACTTCAGAAAGCCATGATGGTGCTTGCTAAGGCTATAAATACAAGTGCCCGATAGAGAAAAAAAGATATAAAATGGGAAAGAGGTGAAGTTCTGCTAAAATAATGTGAGTGTTCCATGGGTGGGGACTAGAGGATCTGTAGGAGTATGATATATCAAGGGGATGGGTTTGAGTATTTTCTTTTGTACTAAGAGGGGCTTAAGTCCAATTCTGATGCATGACATTAGTCTACACTATTATATGGATTTGTGATTGCCTCCAAGAATGTAATGTGATTACCAAACATATTTAATATGGATATATGTGGCTCCAATTTTTATTTATATATGTATGGATTGGTTTATATATATTTCATATGAGTAGGTGTAAGCCCCTATGCATTTCCTTTCTGTTATGACTCAGATCTATGTTCTGTAATGCTTTTCTTATCTGAATGAATACATTGGTCTAGAATCCCGTTCTTTGCTCTAAGATGAATGTTAGGTTTGTTCTCATTATCTTCACTTAAGTTTAAGTCATAAATAATAAATTCTCACACAACTCACATAAAGGAGGGGCTCAGCACCCATGCATGCCTCGGGTGAGCACCTAGTGCCCACTGGGTGATAGGCCAATGTGCATGGGATTTCCTTGTTGTTTGAAAGGCATAAAAATGACTACAGGATCAAATTTATTTCCAGCCTTAAAGTTATCATTCGACCTCCATAGGACTTTTGTCTGCAGTTATTACTATTCTTGATAAAGTTGTTTCGTATATTAGTAGCAGGTTTATTTGCAGCGATTTCTTGTTATTATCAACTATAAATTTCTTTCTTATACCAAAATTTTTCCATGGTCCCTTTTTGGGTGCAAGGGACGAAGAAGAATTTGGAACTTTCTTTCTAATTTCTTCCTTATGGGCAGAGATTGCTTTCAATTTCTGCTCCTTCCTTATGGCTTTTTCAACAACCCCTTCCATAGTGGTTGGGCTGTGAACATCCACTTCACCACCTATAATGGGATTTAATCCCATAATGAATTTTTGTATCCTAAATTTCTTGTCAGTTTGATACTGAGGTACGTACTTAAGGAGATTGGTAAAATTCTCCCAATACTCCATTACAATTAACTTCCCTTGAGCTAAGTTCTAAAATTCAGTCATTTTCTGATCATAGTAAAGTTGTGGCAGCCACCGTTGCCTAAAATAATTTTAAAATTGATCCCAAGTGATGTTTATTTCATCAATGTTTAACTCAGCCTTACGGCTGTCCCACTAAGAAGATGCCTCATGGGAAAGCTTAAAAGCTCCCCATATTGCTTTTTTTTCCTTAGAGAAGTTCATTATTACAAAGTACTTCTCCATTTCATTGAGCCGCCTCGTCTCCATCTCCTAGTGTAGTGCCATCAAATTTGGGTGGACTTATCCTTTTTATGTCATTAGTGAGTTCAACTGCCAATCTTTCCTTTTTATTCTCAGCTGATTGGGTGCATATACATTAGCATTGGCTACATTATTTTTATCAACACCCAAATTCCCAATATTGGCATTGTCCATAGGAGGTGGCTGATTGTTATTACTAACATCTTCTTCCTCCTCCTCAATACTCATTACTTATTGTTCAAGTACAACTAAATGATATCTTATTTCCAACAGGGTAGCAAGGATCTCATCAAGTTTTTGGGCAAGATTCACATCTCCACCAAAGGCGGCGGTGGTTTGCAACATTTCCTCTTATTTGAACTATTTTATGTTAACAAGAAAATTTAAGTTTTATCAAATTATGGACACAATAGGTCTAAGAGCTATAACCTTCAACTCGATACCAAGTCAGTAACATTCCCCTTTTAAGACTTTAGAAACAAGGGATTTTTTTAATGTTCTTTGTTCTAAATTAACTTAATTTAGAACACACATTCCAAGCCAATCAATCTCATAACAAAAAACCAAATGCACCTGTAATAACTCGGTGGAGCAACGATATCTCATATCATAACTTGGTATCATACTGATCTCTCATGTTAACTTAATGATTTGTATACTAGGTATACTTGGTTCCCTTACCCTTTTCGGGCTATTAAGTATTATGTTTAAGAGGCCTATCTCGAATATTTGTTACAAACATCCAATTAAAATCATGTTTCTTAAATTGGGTGACATAAGATAATGCAACCAATAGCTTGCGATACTTTGGCCAAATATTTTAAACATACTATTTATGTTTATATTCCTATATGACATACTCATCAAATGGAATATGTCCTTCACCCCACTTGATCTGTTATCTAGAATGGTCTTCACTAACTTTTTCAATCCACTTTTTCAAGGTTTAACCCTAGCCAAGGTTAGTAACATGGCCTAGTGTGGAGGACTGCTTATGGTGACTAAGGGTATTTAGAAATACTCAATTGAATTGCGTTGATTGGGAATGTCTATTCATCCTAAGTCAACGTGAGTTGACCTCAACACTAGATCATGCCCTTATCCCTACCTAGGGAAAAATTGTGATCAAGTTAGAGTTTATGTTAGTCTAGATGAACAAACTTGAAAGGGTGTTGAAACATGTCAACTACAACATAATATCCTCATGAAGATCCTAGTCTTCCCAAAGGTACTTGCCATGCAGTTGGCATGTGTCAACATCCATTTGATTTTTCCTCATCTGGGAAAACATACCTTAAATAGAATTTAATGAATTATTAATTTTCTTCATTAAGGATTAATTGCAGTAGCCCTACTGAACAACTAGGTTCATTAACCATTAGGATTACAAATTAAAACTGCAATTGGAGTGGGTATGTAGATACATCTTCTCCCTAACCATTTCATAAGGTATGTTTTTATACCATTAACATTCTGATTTATATTTTCTAAAACAGATCCAACATACATTAAGTGATGTTTACTTATTTACTTACCCAAGTCTTAGCTTACTTAAGTTCTGAATCAATTATTTTTATATTAGACTTCATTGGAATGAAGTCTAATCCCAATTATTTTCTTTTTCATCAGTCCTATTTTGGTTAAGGAACTAATCAAGAGGAAGAACACCTTCCACTATCCAAGGATAACATTTGGATTCATTCCCAAAAGGTCTTTAAACAAGTCTATGTTTCATTGCATGGAAGTTGTCTTCCCTTTTTCTTATAAAGGGTTAAATGTTCATTTATAACCCCATAGTATATTATAAGTTATTATCATAGCTTTATTCACCCAAAAATTTTGATTTAATATATCCTTAGTGATATAGTTGAATATCCATGCACGGATGTCAACTTAATAAGTTGCATTTTCACTAGAGAGAGTAGTACATCAAGTACGTTGATCTCTATCCATTCTATTCCAAACCAAAGAGTAAGCTACTGATTGAAAAGTAGAGGATTACTTAACATTTCCACTCATTGATTGCCAAAAGGAAATACATCAAATACAACAAATTTCACATATCTTTTATTCATCAATAAAATTCATACAATAACAAGTCCAAACACTTCAGACATTACTAATGCCAAACAATAATACTTGAATCAATTTCAAATACAACTTTATTTTCCATAAAATACATTTCAATAATGAACCATATTTCATCATAAAAAGATCCAGTCTCTTTGATAAACAAATGTAACTTCCTAAATATATTTTCTCCTTTCATCACTTATGAAGTCCATATGTAAAATTTCTAGCACGGGTCAGTTCATGAATCGAGGATGATAAAAACTAAATATTAAAATGACGTGCTTTTAGCTAACTATTCCATAAAAAGAACTTTCTTGTTGAGAATTAGTCACAAGAAATTCAGAAAGACATAACCAAAGGAAGTTACCACACCGAGAGAGAGAGAGAGAGAGAGAGAGAGAGAGAAAGAGATATACCCAAGCAAAAGTAAGATTAAGTCATGAAATATGTAACTTCAACCTTCCATGTTATTACTTATTAACAAATGAATTACAAAAATAATTCAAATAAATAACATTTCATCATAGCCTTACTAACTCTATGATACATTACCTTACATGTTTCCATTCTTAGTTAAATCTATTTAACAGAAGGAGATAACTATCCTACTATCTTCTAGGCATAGTTCAGTTGAAGATAAAACAATAGTAATTCCATCTCAATATTTCATTCCCTTAAAATCATCCTAAAATATGAGATGCCAGTAATCGATCTAAAACACAAGAATAAATTTAGGATGATTCAAAACTTCATAACTTAACATGTGTCTCTTATTTGAGTATCCCAATACTCAAAATCATAATATCTCTAATTTAAGTTAAATTCTAGCAAACTAAAAAACATACTTCATTAGAGGTTAAGATCAAATTAGCATGCAAATGGGACTACACTCAATCCCCAAAAAGATACAACATTACTATCATTAAGTCAAGTGAGTAGAATGGTAATATTTATCATTCAACTCCAACTCAATCAACCAATCAAATATTTTCTACTAAACACACAGTTTTTATGAATATTTCCAACCAAACACAACAATTCATCCAATTAACCCCAACTTCAGCTATACTACCCTAAAACAACCTAAACTTAATTCTACAGAACAGGTCCAAAAGACTGCATAACAAAGTAGAACATATAGGATAACACCTTCTCCAAGTTTGAAATAGAAAGAAGATTAAAGGAGTGAGGGAGAGATTACTTCCTCATAGTTCTAGCATGATTAGAAAGAGAGAAGAGATAACAAGAACATATACAGACAAGCTCAGTCTCAACTGTCCCAAACCAAAATCCCAAACTGAGAACAAATCAGAGATTGAATTGAGTGAGCAAAAACTAGGAGAAAGAAAAGAATGAAGAGTTACACAATCCATTACCTTCCATTATTCTAGGAGATGGTACTAATAACCATGATTACCACCAGATAACAATTAAACCATCTCCAACAAGATACAGAGATGTAAAGGAAAATTCCACAGAAGAGCAAGTCTGAACCAACCTCCCAACTCAGACCCAATAGGTAAGGAAATGAACAATATGATTAAACCAAAACAAGAGTAATCGATTTCCCCTTTTCACAAAGAACATTTCTTAAGATCTGTAGAATCAAAACTAGGTTTAATGACCCACGAGACCAAGAAACAACTAACACAATACAATAATACAATGTAAAAGGAACTACCAAGAGGTTCAAGTTGACACTAAAACCAAAGAATAGTAGCTAAAACCCAAGGGTGTTTTCCCTTTGCATAAAACCAAAGGTAGCCATTATTAGTGTAAATTCCACGGCACCCCCAAATCGACCCTCAGATCTGTTGTAGACAAATGGTCAATTTGGTGTGAATGCACAACATTGAGTTTTCTCCAAGGTGTGGGACCTTGCAAGGTGAGAAAAATATCTAGAGAAAGCTAGTTCTTACTCCTTTGTTTAGGTGTATGCATGCAATTTTTGCAGAGGTTATGATTCAAAATTCCTACTCTAAAACTACCAAGAAGATAGGGTTGTGAAAATGCATGGAAATGGGAAACAAACTAAGCACAAATAGAGCGGTGATACACCAAAGGAGTGATGAACTTCTTGTTTTGCAAATAAACACAGATCATAAGAATGTAACATAGAACATGCACAGATTGCCAAGATATAATGAAGGATCAGAAGACAATAATAACACATGAAAGGATTGAAAAATCATTCACAGAGCATGCATTATCATTCCTAGTTTTTAATATGATGCATTACAATGGAAAGGAGGAAAAAATATGTGCTGCAACCTGTATGAGAGGTCTGAAACTCCTTCAAATCCACCTGCTAAGGAGAAAAGAAGAGCTTGCAAGAGAAAAACATCCAACAAAACAAAGGATCGAATCCTTTCCATTTATAGCTGAAACAAAGAAAGAGAAAATAGAGGAGGAAGCAAATCATATCTCTAGGCTCAACCACCTACCATTAATCCTTTCAAATCACCCTGCAAACCCATCAAATCGAGCTTTGTTTCTACCTTGCATGCTTGGAGAAACAAAAATAGTAAATAGAATAAAATGTTGTCTTTGAAGCAATCTGATCTCACATTTATGGCATGAGAAGACATTTTAGGGTTTTCCCCATCAAATCGAGCTGATTCTCCATCCTTGGCATGTGGAAGAAGGTAACCATGGTGGATCAAGCAGAAAATGACCTGTTCTAAGCAATCTGATATGCATTGAAGGTGTGAAAGATGTTTTTAACATTTTCTCCATCAAAACTTGTAAAAATGATGTTTTTATTCCTCCAATACATAGAGGAGATCAATACCTTTCCAACGAGTCTAATTTTTCCCAAATATGATCTTTGGATCAAAAGATATGCCCATCTAAAGATTTAGGGAAAAATTAGGGCACAAATTTCGAGGCACAAAATTAGGTCAAAAATGGTGAATCATATTTGAAAATGGGTCCACGGGCCCAAACTTTACTTTTTTCACTTTTGGAAAAATTCTCCAAAATCTCTGTGGCCCCACCGCTCCGAGACACGTGGCACCTTTTGGTTCATTTGCGGCTTCAAAACAACTTTTTTCCCTCCTTTGTAAAATTGGAAAATTTTCCAAAACCTCCGTCGCATATGCCGCAGTCTACATGACATGTGTCGGCTTCTTATTGGCATGGAGCTTTGACCATTTTCCTCCATTTTCTCCTTTACAGGCTTGCGGGCTGATTTTGGACTTTGAGCCTTTCGCCCCAAAAGCTAAGTGCCAAATATTTCTCCCTGGCCCCGCGAGTCCACTTTGTTCCTTCGGCGGACTGCGCAGCCAAAATTTTTCCTTACGCCCCTTTTCCGCAAAAGGGCTAAGTGCCCAAATTTCTCCCTGCCTCCGCCGACATGCTTCCTTCCCCTTTGTGGGCCCGGGCCACCACTTTGTGATTTTTGTACTTTTAGCCAAAAGGCACTAAGTCTTAATTTCTTCCTCCGCTCCACCAATCCGGGACACGTGGCATCATTTCATTGGCTGCAGGCCTGTCTAGGGAAAATTTCCCCTCCAAACCTGCCGAGCCATAACTCGAAAATTACAAGGAGTTAGGAGGAAATTTTTACCTTTCTGGAAAGGTAAGAAAATTCTCTATCTGATGAAGCGATACCTTAAAAAATTTTGAGTACCTGAAATATGTAAAAATTTGATTGAGGCAAAAAGGTATCTAGTTAACCCAAAATAAGAGGGAGCTTATTTTGGTTAAAAACCATCCTTCCAAGGTTATATAAGATCCCAAAGAAATATAAGAAACCGTAGTAATATAAATTCCTTATGACTTCCATAAAAAGATCGTGTCTTAAATACAACTATACATTTCAGTAGAGAGAAAAATAAGTATACATTACAAGCTTAAATACATAACCAAATGAATTAAACAAATCCATGAAGCATTATACCACTTGCCAAGAAAACTCCCAACAATTATTTCCTATGAATCCCCAAAGGAAGAGGTCTGTAATTAGAAACAATATAAAAACCCGATTCACAACTACTGAAAAATCCTTTTCCTAAAGAATCAAGAAAGGTTCAATCAAAGTCAAGTTATTTAAAATAGATTATTAGCTGTAGTTTTCCAACATAAAGGATAACAATGCAATGTTAAGACAAGTTCCATAGTTTTAAAGCAACCCAAGCTTCCTACTCAATTTAAGGCATCAAACAAGGTTGCAAACAGCTTCTTTGACTTGAACTTTATCGAACTAAAGGATTAATACATGATCCCATATAATGTATGCAGAGAGTCAAAAACCCAGATCACACTATCCATCTATCAAACAGAGTCAAGAAATCATTCACAAAAATCCACACAGAATCTCAAGCAGAGAGATCCTATCAACCAAGTAAAAACCAATTTATTCCCAAGAGCGAGTTGTTTTTATGAATCATTTAAATAAAATCAAAACAACCTAATGGGTAGATCCTATCATGCACCGATAGATATTCTCCTTCAATTATTCATAGAAGACCTTTGAGCAAAACTTCAATAGCTTCTTCCTTTCCATGGAGCATCAAAAGAACCTTCAACACTTTCCCCTTCCTTTTATAGTTTTCACAAGTGTCGAATAAAATTTCAATGTCATGCAAGAATTACAGTCATGCAAGAATTACGAATTATGCGAATTACAGTCATGCAAGAATTGAACTAGAGGTTTGAAGAGCAGAAAAATCTCTATGTTAAGCTCTGCTCACAAATGAACCAAAAGATAAAAAAACCAAAACCCCTCATGCACATTCCTAGGTAGTTTTTGACATAGGTTAGACTTAGCTTTAGGATATAGTCACTTAGCATTAAAACATATAGTTAAAATAGGTTACCATTCAAAGCAAGCATTGCAATCTAATAAATGAATAGGAACAAAATAAATATTGAAATTCAAATATGCAGTAGGGTCTAAGGACTTCATTCACCCCTTAGCACATTCAGAATCCAAAGATCACCTGATCTATCTGACTTGGTCGTTATGACCACAAATTCATGAATTAAAAGCATACCTTGGATCAATGGAATTGATCTAAGGTAATGTTACTGAAATAAGAATTATGAAAATAGAACCCAACTTTCTCAAATCAAGTAGTGAATTAATTCTGCATAAAGGAGGTGAATTGCTCTATTTATATTAAGAAAAAGTAAGACATAATGTACTTGTTCAATAGATAAATTATTTCTTCTACAAACATGATTTCCAAAGTCATAAGAGTACACCATCTTAAGATAAAATCACTTGTCAACATTTGTACCTTCTAAAGTAGAAGTCATCTTAGGTACCTGTCATGCTAGAGGTGTTACATACCTCCCTCCTAAAAAGCATCATCATCCCGATGATTAACTTAGTCAATAAATTCAATCAAGAATATAACCAAATTATAATTCTTTCATTCATAAGTTCATAGTAGGACCAGATTTGAGAAATTCAAATTTTCATAATTATTCAACATTTAAGATAGTGTTTCAATACTAATGAATTTAGTATCTACCCAAAACTGGTAGATTTATTGATATAATAAGAATAAAATCTTCAAGTTTTATCAATTAATGAATCCAGTTCTATTCAAATAAATATAGAAAATCAATTTTCATATCTTGAAGGTTTTCCTGTGTTGCACTTTTTCTTCGTTAAATTGGTCCCATTGACCTTACATTGAATTATTTTATGATTTTTTAAGTGCACCTAGAAATTTTCTAGCACTCGAATGGGTTTAACCAAAATTATTCCCGGGTCTTGGACCTATAAGGAATTCCAATTTAACACGTGATAAATCAAACGTATTTCTTAAGTAAAGAAATATGGAAAACATCATGCATTCGTGATAAAATAGGAGGTAAAGCTAAATGATAATCTACAAGGTTGATTAGTTCAACAATTTTAAAGGTTCCTACATAATGAGGTGATAACTTGGTAGCCTTGCTAAAAGTTATAGAACTCTTTTTCAGTTTAACCCTCAAAAATAACTTCTCACCAAGTTCAAATTTCTTGTCAACCCTTTTTAAGTTTGCATAATTTTTTTTCCTATCTGTTGCTTCCTTCAAACATTCACGAATCATTTTAACTTTATGTTCCATTTCAGTAAGGATTTCAAGTCCAATTACCTCTCGTGTTCTCTATACTATCCTAGATGACTGGAGTTCTACATTTCCTTCTATATAATGCTTCAAAAGGTGCCATTTTTAGAGAGGCATGATACATGTTGTTATAAGAAAATTCAACTAATGGGAGGTACTATTCCCATTTGTACTACTTGATCCATGCAATACATTCGTAACATATCTTCCAAAACTTGGTTAACTCTTTTCAGCTTCCCATCCATTTCCGGATGGTATGCGAACTAAAATTTAGTTTAGTCCCTAAGGTTGCATTGAGTGTTTGCCAAAATCTAGATGTCATTCTTGGATCTCTATCTGATATGATCAATTCAGGTACTCCATGCAATCTGAAAATTTCATGCACAAATATTTTTGCTAAAATAGGTGAATCATCTTTAAGATTACCAACAATAAAATGTGCTACCTTTGTTAGTTTATCAACAACAACTAGAATAACATCATGTTTATTTCTTGACATTGGCAACCCTTGAACAAAATCCATGCTAATTACTTTCCATTTATACTACGGTATGTTGTGAGGGTACAATAAACCAGCTAGATGCATATGTTCAACCTTAACATGTTGACATTCTAAGCAATGTGTCACAAAATCAATTACGTCCTTTTTCATCCCTTTCCAAAAATATTGTTGTTTTATACCAATAAGCATTTTTCGTAATGCCGGATGTCCAGAAAAGGTGAATTATGAAATTTAGTTAAAAATTTCCTTCTTAATTCATTTAACGAAGGTATATATACTCTATTTTCAAATCTCAAGATTCCTTCATCATCAAAGTGAAAACCTCTATATCTCACATCATTTGGATCTGTAGCAAGTGTTGTTTTTACTTGCTGAAAATAAGAATCCGATTCCATAACACTTTTTACTTCATCCTTAAACTAAGTTCTCAATGTTATAAGTGCAGAAATATGTTTCCTATGACTTAGTGCATCTGTCACTTAGTTTTCCTTTCCTTTTATGTAACTTATGTCAAAATCATACTAAGATAGAAATTCTAAGAATCTTCACTATCTTGCATTCAGATTTGGTTGAGTGAAAATAAAATTCAGCAAAAGATGATCAGTCTTTAGTTCAAAAGGTCTACCAAGAAGATAATGCCTCCATACTTGTAGTGCATGAACAATGACAATAAGTTGTAGGTCATGGGAGCATAGTTCAATTCATGTAACTTGAGTTTTCTACTTTCATATGCTATAACATGCTCATTTTGCAACAAAATACCTCCAAGACCTTCCCCGAAGCATCTATCACTACAATAAAGTCTCCATTAGGATCAAGTATAGCCAAAATAGGTGCAGATGTTAACTGATCCTTTAGAGTCTTAAATGCGATTCACTTTTTTCATTCCACACAAATTTCTTATCTTTCTTCTGGCAACAAAGTTATTGGTGCAACGACCTTCAAAAGTATTTAACAAACTTTCTATAGTAACCAACAAGACCCATGAAGCTTCTAACTTCATGTACATTCTTAGGTGTAGGCCACTCAGTTATTGCAACAATTTTTGAGGGATCTACAACTATTCCATCCTTACTTATGACATGTCCCAAATAGTGCATTTCCCTCTTAGAAAGAACATTTGGACAACTTACCATACAACCTTCTCTTTCTTAATATTTCAAGAACTATCTTCAAATGCTCATGATCCTCATCAATGCTTTTAGAATATATGAGAATATTATCCAAGAATATTATTCATTAAATTCATAAAAGATGCAAGTGCATTTTTCAAACCAAATGGTAAAACTATGAACTCATAATGTCCATACCTTGTTCTGAAAGTTGTTTTATGAATATATTCATCCTTGATTCTTAATTGATGATATCCAGATTGAAGATCTATCTTAGAATATACTGATGCACCACGCATATGATCAAACAGATCATCAATTCTAGGAAGTGGATATCTATTTTTGATTGTTTCCTTGTTTAACATCCTATAATTAATGCACAATCTAAGTGTTCCATATTTATTTTTCACAAAAATTACCAGTGCTCCCCAAGGCGAGACACTTGGTCTTATTAAACCTTTAGAGAACAATTATTACAACTATGCCTTAGCTCTACCAATTCAATGGTAGTCATTCGTTACGGTTCCTTGGAAATAGGTTCAATTCCCGGCTTGATCTCAATCATGAAATCAAACTCCCGTTTGGGTGGAAGATTGGGTAGTTCTTCCGGAAACACATCGCTGAAATTTTATAACAACGGGTATCTTTCCAAGAAGTCACTATCCCCTTCCATTGTTTTAGAAATTTTTACTGCATATAAGATGCAACCTTTGTTTTTGGCATTTTTAAGCTGCATGACTGACAATTTCCTAACTAAAATCTCATGTTTAATCCCCTAAATGTCTGCTATTTTTTTAGGTCATCCAGACAAATAATATGTTTTTCAAAATAATCAACCTTTGACTTATGTTCAATAGCTAGTTAATACCTATTATTACATAATAATACCCCAAAGGAGCAACATAAATATCAACTTCAGTGGAAAAACTAGGAAAGTCAAGGACTACTCCAAAAGCACATACTAATTGTGTGGACAACATTATTTCCATAATGTACAGTCCATGATTTATCCATTTTTCCAGCTTTTATTTTTAATTTTGAAGCTAATTTAATAGAAATAAAGCATTCAGTAGCTCCAGTATCAAAAAGTATAGTTATAGGTATACTAAATAACTTACCTGGCACTTCTATAGACATAACTTGCTTTTCAACTTGTTTTTCAGCTACTGTAACATGTATCTTATCAAAAGTACTTCTCCATTTTTGAGCCAATTCTTAGCTCCATCTCTTAGTTTAGTGACATCAAATTTCGGTGGACTTATCCTTTTTGGATGTCATTAGTGAGTTCAACTACCAATCTTGCCTTTTTATTCTTAGGATGAAAGGGTGCATTTGCATTAGAATTCGTTGAATTATTGTTATCAATGCCCAAATTCCCAATATTATCGTTGTCCATAGGACATGGCTGATTTTTATTACCAACATCTTCTTCCTCCTCCTCATTGCCCATTACTTTACTCAAGTACAACTAAACGATCTTTTATGTCCGACAAGGTAACAAGGATCTCATTGAGTTTTAGGAAGTAGCCACCTCTCCACTAGGTGGAGGGTTATTTACAAAATTTCCTCTTGTTCTAACCATTTTCTATTAACAAGAAAATGTAAGTTTTATCATATTATGGACACAATAGGTCCAAGAGCTGCAACTTTCAGCTCTGATACCAAGATGTAACATTCCTAGTTTAAGAATTTAGAAACAAGGGATTTTTTTCATGTTCTATGATCTAAATTAACTTAATTTAGAACACACATTCTAAGCCAATCAATCTCATAACAAAAACCATATGCGCAATTTCTAGTGACTCGGTGGAACACCGATCTCTCATTTCATGACTCGGTATCATACCGATCTCTCATGTTAACTTAATGATTTGTATACTACATATACTTGGTTCCCTTACCCTTTTTGGGGTATTAAGTGTTCTGTTTAAGAGGCCTATCTGAATATCTGATTCTCGATATCCATCTAAAATCCCACTTCTTAAACTAGGTGACATAGGACAATGCAACCAATAGCTTGCGATACTTTGGCCAAAGATTTTAAACATATTGTTTATGTTTATATTCCTAGATGACATACTCATCAAACAAAATACATCCTTCACCCCACTTGATTTGTTATCTAGAATGGTCTTCACTGAATTTTTCAGTCCACTTGTTCAAGGTTTAACCCTAGCCAAGGTTAGCAACATGGCCTAGTGTGGAGGATTGCTTACGATGACTAAGGCTATTTAGACATAATTAACTCGACTCACATCTATTAGGTGTGTCTATTCATCCTAAGTCAACATGAGTTCAACTCAACACTAGATCATGCCCTTATCCCTACCTAGGGAAAAAATGTGATCAAGTCAAAGTTTATGTTAGTCTAGATGAACAAACTCGAAAGGGTGTTGAAACATGTCAACTACAACACAATATCCTCGTGAAGACCCTAGTATTCCCGAAGATACTGCCCTATAGTTGGCATGTGTCAACATCTGTCTGAAGTTTTCCTCATCTGGGAAAACATACCTTAAATATAAGTTAATGACTTATTAATTTTATTCATTAAGGATTAATTGTAGTAGCCCTCCTGAACAACTATTTTCATTAACCATTAGGATTACAAATTAAACCTGCGCAATGGATTGGGTATGGAGATATATCTCGCTCCTAACCATTTCATAAGTTTTTTTATACCATTATTCCAATGCAGATGGTACTAATAACCATGATTACCACTAGATAATAGTTAAACCATCTCCCATAAGATACAAAGACGTGAAGGGAAATTCCACGAGAAGATAAAGTCCGAACCAACCTCCCAAATTAGACCTAATGGGTAAGGAAATGAACAATATGATTCAACCAAAACATGAGTAATTGATTTACCTTTTTCACGAAGAACATTTCTTAAGATCTACAGAATAGAAACTGGGTTTAATGACCCATGGACCAAGAAACAACTAACACAATACAACAATACAATGTCAAAGGAACTACCAAGAGGTTCAAGTTGACACTAAAACCAAAGAACAGTAGATAAAACCCAAGGGTGTTTTCCCCTCTACATAGCACCAGAATCCATCCTTCCAAGGTTATACAAGATCCCAAAGAAATAGAAGAAATCAAAGTAATATAAATTCCTTACAGCTTCCATAAAAAAATTAGGTCTTGAATATGTTAGTGCAAATTCTGAACTTGCATCTTTTTGCTCTAATTTTCCATGTCTAATTTTTCTCAGAAAATGTTTTATCTCTCGAATGGGTGATCTGCAATTTGGTTTATCTAGTTTAGTGCTTTCAAAAAGCTTGCAAAATGCCCAGGGTGTTGTTGTTTTGCCCTCATCTGAAATAATTTTCCAAGTTGCCCCCTTTTTGTGCCCTAATTTCTTCAATTTTTCTAAGCTGTGTCATTTTTTTCCTTTGCCAAATCATGCAAGAAATTGAAATTGATCGAATCCAAGTTGTTTGAAATTAAAATCCCAATCCCGGATCGAAATCAATGTTAAATCATGTTTCAATTGATTTAAAATCAAGAAATCTACCATCCTTGTGAAAATTTTTGATTTCTAGGGCATCCTCTGAATTTTTGATGTTTTGACGGTCATATGGGTGTCATCTTCCTATCAAATTCATCATCACAACATTATGGTAACATGGTGGGTTCCTATTGGTTGGGGATATGTGGGAAAATGTTTCTAACTTGTCATTTTTAAAATTTTGGCAAAAGGAAAATTTTGTTCCCTAGCTCCGCTTGCTACAGTAAAGTGCCTACGTGGCACATTGTGATTGGCTAGAGGAATGGTGGGTGGCGGGCTTGCCTTAGAAATTTTGCTTCCATTTTGTAAAATTTTCTAAGTTAAATTTTTTTCTCGAAGGCCCGCAGTGAATGGCAGGTGGACACGTGTCTGGAGAAGTCAGCATGGGAGGGCAAAGGTTTTGATGCATTTGAAGTTTTTAACTTCAAAATTCTAAAGTTTAAATTTGAGCCGAAGCTCTACCATGAGTCATGAAGCGACACGTGTCCAAGAGGGAAAGAATAGGTCGGTGGGTTTTGTGATAACTTTGAAGTTTTTAAACTTCAAATGGTAAAAGTGAATTTTGAGGCTGAAGTTTCGCGACCAATGGAAAGAGGACACGTGTCTCAGGAGGCAAAATGGAAGAGGGGGCTGAAGGAGAATTTTGTGACTTTTTTCCTTTGGTCTAAAAGGTAAAAAATGAAAATTTTCTCTGCAGCAAATCATTTTTGGACACGTGTCCAGGGGAGCAAAATGGAGAAATCGGGTGTTCGGGCCCATGGAGATTTTTGGGAAAATTTCCTTTCTTTCCAAAAAATGGTGAAATTCATAAAATGAGCCTACGGTTTTTGGTGGGGCCCACATGTGGACACGTGGTGGGTCCAGGGGTGAAGCGGGGAAATTTTTCAAAATTTCCAAAGTTTAAAAAGGCCGCAAATGCATTTTTTAGAGGGTGGGGCCCAATCCAATGGTTTTTGGACACGTGTCCCACCTTATCCAAGGGGAAAAAGGGAATATTCAAGAATCTCATCTTCCACATGGAGGGCAGAAATTTAAAGTTGATTTTAGATCAACGGCAACTATGCATTCTTCATTTTCGCCGCCATGGGAGCTCTAGGAAACTCGATTCATTGTTTCTTCACCAAATCACATCAAATTTTATATGATTTTACATCCTCTCGGCCTTCTAGAGTGTAATGGAACCATTTTCATGAGCTAATTTGATGATCTATGATGTTTTTGGTGTAATTTTTACCTAGCCTGTGAAAGAATGTGAAAAGTCAAAATTAAAAGTTGTAGAGGTAAAAATTGAAAAGGTAAAAGGTGAAAATGATTGCTAAAACATGCTAGCATGCCCAAATGAAAAAATGTGACCCCTGGATGGATAAGGATATGAATTTATGTAATATTTTAAACTTTTTGTGCATCCCTAGCAATATGCGAGTTGTTTTCCAGTTTTATGTCATTTTCATGAAGGGTTTTGTAACAAATTTGATCCCTTAAGCATATGCTTTTCTTGGGAAGCAAGAATCCAAGCTGGCATGAGATATAAAATGTAATTTTTGAGTGTGAACAAGGAGAGGAGAAAGAGGACTTAGAATTTTCAAGCAAAAACTGGAAGAAATCCATTCTTCTGGAGAAAACTGCCTGAGAGACATTTTCAATTCCATATTGCATCAGATTTCATCATGTTGAGTTGGTTTCAGTTGTAAAGCCATCAAAAGCTCTAATATTGTTCCAATAACATTCCCCTACTGATGTATTTGATCAATTTTGGATTATTTGGTGTTATCTCTTGGCAAAATTTGTATATGCTTATGTTTTAGAATGATTTCAATTTGTGTTTATTGCTCATGTTGCAATCTTGTGTGTGGGATCTTCCTTGATCATACATGGTCTCATTTATTGTTGAGGGTTTAATGGCATCTACAATATTTCATTCAGAAGAGCATTCATTTGATAGAAGATAAATAGATTTAAATTCATTTTACCTTCCTTGAATATTGAGATTATTTGTAAACCTTTGGGTGCACCTTAGGTCATGATCAAATAGGGATTCCTAGATACTTTATTGGTATTTTTCTTCAAGATTTTGTGGTAGGTTATCAAAGGTTGTGTGGAAGAGTGTAGATCTGGGCCTCCATTTGGTGCACATATCCTAGTTGAAGGAGTATTTTAAACCCATTGAAACATCTCTGTTGTTTAGGTGTTGCAAATATCTTGCAAAGGTTCTCAAAGAAGTTGGTAATTCCTATCTAGTCTTGTCTAAACATCTCCCAAAAAAATTTCATTCAAACTAACTCATCCTACCCATACTACCCCTACATTGCATTGTGTGTTAACAAAATAATACAATCCATTCACAAAAATGCACAAAGCATATCAGGATTTTATCATGTCTCTAGCAGCCTTAGCCTTGTCTTGAAAGCATTTCCATCATTTAGTAGTGACAACTCTTTTGAGTTTGAATAATGGATAATTGATCATGTTTTCCCAAGGCCATCTCCATACAATGTGCAAAGCATAAGGATATCTCCACCTCCTTCATCAAACAAAGGCTGTAATATAGGTTCTCTTACCTTGGTTGAAAGGCACAACCTAGAATAGTGAGGATTAGATCAAAATCCTTTTGAGGTGCTACCCACTCCTTCAAATCTTGAGTGCTAACAAGTCAGATAGATGTGTTCCCCAGCTACAAATGACACACAAATCATTTATCTTCCCTTGAGTGTCTTGTGAGATCCATGATGCTACTTGAGTTGTGAAGGAGATTAAGTTTGGGTACCAATAGAATATGACTGTATATTTCCAACAGAGAAAATAAGTATATATTATAAGCTTTAATACATAACCGAATGACTTAAAAATTCCATGGAGTGTTATACCACTTTCCAAGAAAACTCCTAACAATTATTTCCCATGAATCCCCAAAGGAAAAGGTATATAACTAGAAACAATACAATGAACCCATATTCGCAACTACTGAAAAATCCTTTTTCCTGAAGAATCATGAAAGGTTAAATCAAATTCAAGTTATTTAAAACATATTATTATCTGTAGTTTTCCAATAGAGAGGATACCAATGCAATGTTAAGATAGTTTCCACAGTTTTAAAGAAACCCAAGCTTCCTACTCAATTTAAGCAGACCAAACAAGGTTGCAAATAGTTCTTTGACTTGACCTTTATCACAACAAAAGGATTAATGCATGATTCCAGATAATGTATCCAAAGAGTCAAAAACCCAGATCACACTATCCATCTAGGAAACAGAGTCAAGAAAGCATTCACAAACATCCACACAGAATCTCAAGTAGAGAGATCCTATCAACCAAGCAAAAACCAATTTATTCCCAAGAGCAGAGTAGTTTTTATGAATCATTTAAGTAAAAGAAAAACAACTTAATGGGTAGAGCCTATCATGCCTGATAGCACTTCTCCTTCGCTGATTCACATGAGACCTTTGAGAAAAACTTTAATAGCTTCTTCCTTTCCACGAAGCTTCAAGATAACTTTCAACACTTTTCCCTTCCTTTTATCATTTTCACGAGTGTCCAATTAAATTTTAATGTCGTGCAAGAATTATAGTCATGTAAGAACCGAACTAGAGGTTTGAAGAAGAGGGAAAAATCCACATGCAGAGCTCGACTCATAAATGAACGAAAAGATCAAAAACAACAAAAACCCCTCATGTACCTTCTTATGAATTTTTTTCCAAGTTCAAAAAAATTAAATGCAAAGGAGAGGTATCGAGCCCCTCCAATTCCCACACCACCGCCATCTCCACATTTAGCAGTGTCTAAATTTAAATTTTTATGCAACTAAACTCAGTGGAGGTGCCAACTCAGCTTTCCCCAACTTTTACAATGCCCATGCCAAAGTTGGTGGTAGGAAGAGATAAGACTGAATTAAATCTCATTAAATATCTAGAAATTTATGCCATTGACCACCCAATGTTTATGTCATTCCATAGGCCCCCTCTAGGTTAGCCATACTTTAAGTATGGTTAACATTAGTTTAGGAAATAAACATAGGTCCATAGGTAGGTCTCTAGTTTAAGTCACACCATCTTAATTTCAAAATATTGCAAAGACATAGGTTAGAATTATCTTTAGGCTATAGTCACTTAGCATTAAAACATATAGTTAAAATAGGTTACCATTCAAAGAAAGCATTGCAATCTAATAAATGAAGAAGAACCAACCAAATATCAAAATTCAAATATGTAGCAGGTGTACGGACTTCATTCAGGTCCTTAGAACAAAAAATCCAAGATCACTTGATCTATCTGACTTGGTCATTATGACCACAAAGTCATGAATTAAAAGCATACCTTGGATCAATGGAATTGATCCAAGGTAATGTTATTTTGAAATAAGAATTATGAAAATAGAACCCAAATTTCTCAAATCAAGTAGTGAATTAATTCTGCATAAAGGAGGTGAATTGCTCCATTTATATTAAGAAAAAGTATGACAGAATGTACCTATTCAATAGATGAATTATTTCTTGCTGCAAACATGATTTCCAAAGTCATAAGAGTACACCGTCTTAAGATAAAATCACATGTCAACATTTGTACCTTCTAAAGTAGAAGTCATTTTAGGTACTTATCATGATAGAGGTGTTACATCAAAAATAAGAAAATACACCACATCCCTTTGCAAGGTTCCACATATGAAGTCTCTACAACCTTATTGAGGTTTTCACTGAAGGATTATAGGGAGGTTTGCATTGCATTTTGTTTGTCTTCCATTCTAGGGTAGTTTTCACTATTTACAAGACCTTGATTGAAGGAGAACCTAAGCCTTATTGGTACAAAACTCATGCATATTGTGTTTTTCATCACATTGATGGCCACTCAATCGATAAATGTACACATTTTAAGAACTATGTGTAAGAGTAATTGACGATGAAGAGATATTTGTAGATCTTGAAAATGAAGCTCTCGTAATTGATGACATGTAAACTTCCACAACTTTAAATGAAGATTTGATTTTTATTCCCACTTCTGTTCATACTAACATTCCATGAGATCACAATGAAAGTCAAGTGTATCCCCTTTCAAACCAATCTCTTTCTTCTCTGGATTTTATTCCATCAATCCAAATAGATTGTAGTCATTTTTATACCCATAGAATAACCTTCTAACCCCATGTATACAAGTCTATCACCCAACGACATTGAGCACTCACCCAAGGTGCATGCAATCCACCGAGCCCCTCCTTTATGTGAGCATTATGAGAAGATGTTGTCATTGATGACATATTAAGTGCAGAAAATTAAATGATCATGCATATATTCTGAAAGCATAGGATGAGTCATTACACCAACATACCCATTCAAATAACAAAAGAAACATCATACAGATAGTAGATCTAATCCATAACATAAAGAAAAAGGCACTAGGGTTTACACCCATGAACAATATATTTAGAACAAAACCATATATTTATGTTGATCATAGTTCAATAACCATATTACATCCAAAAGGGTCATATCAGACTGATATATCATGACTCACACATCAAAATCTCTAGCTATTCTTCCCTATTACAAAAATTTAGCAAACCCATTCCCCTAGATATGCTAACATTCCTATAGTCCTCTAATGAGAACCCCAACCCCTAGAATCTTCTTCTCATTTCTCAGGGCTTTGCCTACTCTGGTATGGTTCATCACACCATGGCCCTCTTCTTCTCTTCCTCTATCTATCACCCCCTTTTCTTCTACCCGAGCATCTCTATAAATAGGTTTAACACCCACCCCATGCCTTCTGAAGTAGCAGATCGGTTTCCAAGTGTCAAGGTGGTCCTCTAATGGAGCATGCTTCTTTTGATCCAAGCTCCCCACTTTCTGCAATGATGTCTTCAAGAATGTTCCATGCGTGGAATATTATTTCCTTGACCACCAAGTCACTAGGTTGTCACCTTATCCATTCAACATGCCTAGTCGGGTCACGTTTTTCCTCAAGTGCCTCTTGGAAAGGTTGAATATGACTAAGTCTTGAAATCATTTTCTCTGCCTTGCGCTCACCTTGGTTTCTATTAAATCCTTCTAAAACCCCTATCCTGCGTGCTTTTCCCCGTGCACCGATATTCTTTACTGGTCCTGCACATGCATGTGCCCTTTGGGAATTAGTCTATATTCTGAGGCCCAACATCACTCCACACTAAGCTTGTTCTCCATTCTTGAAGACATCCTCTCCAAAGAATAAAGAATGTCGGACTAAAGAATGAAGAATGAAGAATGAGAAATGGAAGAAATAAAGAATGGAGGAATGAAGAAGAATTTGTCTATTACTGAAGAATGAGTGAGAGATCCTTCCTTATATCTTCCTCAATCTTATCCTAGGAATCCACCTCGCCCTATTCCTATTCCTATTTAAGGTATTCACCTCTTCAACAATGTTTTCTAACTAATTCTTTGAGGCCATCCAGACATCCATCATGCGGGTGATATGAGAATATAATTCCTTCAATTTTGATCGAGCCTCTCAGGGTCTCGATGGCTTCAAAATTCTTCTCTACCTTGGCTAGGATCTTATTCCACTCTACCCTATTCCCTTACTCTTCTCCCGAAAATCCTTGAGGTCTACCTCATGGATGGCATCTAGAAATTTAGAATACTTTCCACTCTATCTTTATCTCAGTAATTTTCATAAGCATCTTCAACTATCTGTGTGACAACCTTTACATTGTCAAGGAGATTAGTGTACCAAGTGAATATCTTTACAAGCTTCAACTTCTCCTCTATCCCCTGGTGTGCTAACAATTCTTCTGCTGATTCCAAAGTGAGAGGTTGTCTCTCCATGGTGAGGATGCAAGTTAGGTCTTCCAAGCATTGCAAGGTTAACTCATACTTCTTCTTGAGTAGTGCTAGGTATGGATGCTTTAAGACAATAGAATCTATAATCATTTCTACCTTTTTATATACCTCACGCACCCTTGCCTTTTCCTCCTTCAGCTCACGCCTTAACTATGTGTTTATTAGTTCCTCTTGCTTCAGATCCTTTCTCTTTTCAATGAGTTCCTCCTTATTTTCCAATTTCCCCTCTAGGAATCTCACCCTATCATTCCTCCCAAAAATTCTTTCCTCAACTTCAACTTAAACCTTGTTGAGTGCATTACAGACTTTCTCATTAGATAACTACTGAGCATTCACCAAAGTGGGTTTATACCTTTGTCTCCGACTCGATCCAAAATGGGTGTTTTATTTTTTTCCACTTCTAAAAATTTTCAAGGATTTTTAATTTTTAACCAACTTGAAGTATTTTATACTCTAAAAGTTGATCAAATTCTTATTTAACACTGAATTCAAACTGAAATTAAGTTTGCAATTTACTCAAAATTTCACTTTGTTTGATCGAAGCCCCAAAAATCATTGTTTCTTGATTTTAATTGATTTTCCAAAGTTGTCAAATATTGATTATCATTGCATCCACATTATTTTTATGAAATTCAATTATTTCAAATAATCATAAACTGAAAATAAAATCAGAACACAACACCAGATTGTTTACGAGGGTTCAAAATTCGTACGTCCTTGGGTTCGTGATGAACTAATCCATTAATAATGTTAACAAATGTAAATATAATAACATTTACATTAACCAATAATGAATCAAAAAAATGAAAAAATGTGTTTTATGCATTTTAAGGATGTTAATGGAGCTCAGCCTCTGTCCTTCACCTTCATGATCCACTTGCAGTGGTGTCTCCCTTTGGTTCTACACCTTCGTGTGACTTTAACAAAAAATAACTATGTCATAAAATCTCCAAATTAGAAAAATTATCACACCATCGTGATCGTCTCAAAATTTTGAACAACTTTCATATATAACTCAAGATCTGGTTTTGAGTGGAAGTACCTCAAAATTGCATTTTTCCAAAACTACCTGCTTATTGGCTTGATTACACGCACTGCACTTCTTTTTTACAAATACAAGTGAGCTTCATTTATACCACTTACAAGAGGGTGGCGAGTTGGTAAGGCTGCTTACCTTTTTAGATGAGGTGCTTTGGGTTCAAATCCTCCTTCCATAGGTTTAGGCACCCAATTTAGCCATTGACCCCACATTTGGTGGGAAAAGGATATGATAAGCCTTTAAATAGCTTTTTGTCCACAAAATCCTCCTTATCCCATGGGATTAGGCTTATTCCCATGGAATGGATTAAATAAAATATTATTATTATTATTTTAAATCCAAATCCACTAAAAACCTACCAAGTTTCATGCCCATAATATGCCATTTGTCCATGTTAGAGTGTGCCACGTCATCATTTGACCACAACTTTGACTATGCATATCTTTCGCATACAAACTTAGATTTGGTCCGTTCAAAATGCGTCAGAAATCTTGCAATGAGCTCTATACCATGGAACTGATTTTAAAAAATTACAAGACCATCAATTTTTCCTTGTTACCAATTGCCACGTGTCACCTTGCCATTGGTCCACTTGTTGACATGTTGACCAAAGTTGACTTCCATGTTGACTAAACTTTGACTAGACATAACTTGAGCTCAGAGTGTCTATTTTTCACGTTCTTATAGTCATCAAAAAGATCTCTGAAGGCTCTACTACAATGGGATGGTATAGGGAATTTTAGGTTATTTTTAACACTAAAAAGTATCCCCTAATCACTTGGCACCTTCATCAGTGCCCCTTAGTTAACTTTGAACTCAAGCTCGTTGACATGGGACTCAAATGCCCAAGATAACATTTTCCCGGTTTCGTGGGTATGCGCCTCTTCCTCAAATGATGAAATTTTTAGGAGCTTTTCTATCAACATGGTGCTCTAGAAGTGTGCATGTAGCACTTTTTTAGATCATGGATATAACCCATTCCCTACCCTTGTGCTACTACCATGTTCTTCCCTCCTATGCGCACAACCTTTGGAAAGATCACCGCTAAGCTGGGATCTCCACCCACACTTCCATACTCCTTCCCTACACTCTCTTCTTCTATCTCCTTGAGTATCTCATTCGTGCTTCGCTCCACTTCTTGCTCTACTAACTTCTCTATTATGTCCGCTACTTCTCTTTCTGTAGCCTCTTCTATCTACTCCTTGGTGAGGATGGGGGTCCTCTGATCCTTCGTATTTACTTCTTCACTCTCCCCTTTTCCTTGAGCACCTTATTATTCTCCACCCTTCCCCTCACTTATTTCTTCCTCTGAATCATGTACATCGTACATGGGATGATTATGAACTTCTTCATCCTCATCATCATCTCTCTCGCCCTTGTAGGCCTCCAAGCTCTTTGTCTCCTCTCGAGTATTCCTTCCCTGCTACCTTCTGTTTCTTCCTAGTTAGGGATTATTCCTCTTCCTTAGCAAGTGATTCCTTTCTAGGTGACTCTTCTTGTTCTAACACCTCTTCCTCAGGTGTCTTTTCCTTCTCCTTGATGGGATACTTCTTCCTATGCGTGTATGTGCTTGGCTTGGTGCTTGACTCCGCGCCCCATAAATTGTGTTGTTTGCACACTTAGTACTTTCTTCTCTGGAACCTCTTTCTCCGTGGTCTATTCCCTTCCCTCTTCTTTGGTATGGAATTATTCCTACTATTGGGGCCCTCTAGGATGGAGACATCATTCTCTAAGTAAGCACCCTTTTCATACTTGGGCCTAATGCGCAAGTATATTCTCACTATGCAGCCCTTCCAGCAATTGGAAGCGTCAAGGGTTTTGTCATGCGCACCTCATGGGAGACATAATTCTCCACATAGGTGCACTTCTTTGGATATACCAGCTTCCTTTAAAATCATGGTGGTCTTGGTCCACTTCACTAAGGTTGAACCTTAGTATTTTATCTTCCTCAAGTGATTTACCCTGCTTGGGAATACTGCGTGGTGAAGGAGAAGAGTAATTTACACCATGGGATCTTGGTCCCATCTGATAGAGTGAACATGCCAATACAGAAATGTTGATAGACAATGAACTTAGCTTCTCCATTTACTAGTGCTGGAAATTATTCTGGTATCCTCCACTTGGCCTTGAATGCATCACACATTCACTTGTACAATTTCTCCGGTGTGCTTTGTGGCGGTACATCATGGTATCACATGTGTGTTTCTCAAACCTCTTTTTGGGGGAGGGATATTCATTTGGATAATCCAATACAAAATTATATGGCCCATTGGGTACTCTAATTTGTGAGAAGAACATTGTTGAACATTATCTTCTCTCCTTTATGTGGCGTTGATGATCTCTTCTACAATGTAGGTGGATAAGTTATAGATGGTCCCTTCAATTTTTCGCATACATTCAACCATGCCTTATTTATTTGTGTCCACCTTTCTTTCCCATTCAACTTGGTTACTAGGTGCATGACCATTCTCATCAAAGGGTTGGGGATATATAAGAGCGAACCCTTTTTGTAGTCATACTCCTCCATAGTCTTCTTAATGGATTCTTTATTCTTCAGTCATCATCTAATGAATCATCTTCATAAATAAGGCTGGTAAACTTGGAGATGAGATGGGGAGTTATGTGCATTCTATGACCTACAAAGTAGAAGTCATCCTCATGCACACACAACATAAACCATTGGTATAACCACTTGGGCTTGCCAAACTAGGGCAATTCAAACAAGATTCTGAGTGGCTTTGACCTTCTCCAATTTTACTTTCACTTCATCGCTGTAAATTGGCATCCCTTCTAGTGTCCTCTTATCCATTGGATGAACCAGTTCTAGTGCCATTTCCTTTTTTGTGGTACTTGTGCGATGATTATAGTTGCTCACGACCATCTTCCTCACATGGGATACCCATTCTTTCCCAAGTAACACCCCATACGGTCTTGCATTTCCGCATATAATTATTCATTAAACCGATGGTGGCAGTATGTTTTCCTTTGACCTTACCCTTCTTAGGTGAAATGGTCACCTTATTTGGTGTCATCTTCTTGTCAAGTTAAAAGAATAAAATCCTTGCTCTCCTTCCTCACTCTACTCAAATCTATGGCTCAACTCCATGAAATAATCCTTCTATTCCCATGCCCTAGCTACAAAACCCTAACCTAGAAAAATCTTCCACAAGATGGCATATTCCACTGAAACCTTCTTCCCTATGCCTGTGTACTCCTTCCACTCTGTTCACAGATCACCCTAGTCATGCACTTTAGATTTTCACTCTTATTTCTTCACAAAAATATTTCTTCGTGGGTGCCCTAGTTCACAAAGATCTTCAATCTTGTAATAGCAAGGTAAATAATAATGTGCTGACCCTTTACTTATAGATTTTTTCCTATCTCCCACAATAAATGTTATGCCACCTACCAATGTACTCAACATTAAATGTAGATTTTTCCACTAAAGCTGATCTTAAGCGCCTTTACCCATGCACCAATTCCTGCGCAAAAACCCTCTACAACCTTCTGGCGTGTAAAAATCCTTATTGACCGAAGACTCTTACTTGCGCATCTGTAGCTCCAAAGGCACTTCTTCTGTCGACCTGATTTTTTCCCTCACCTACCTCATGTTGTTCCTACGCTTCTTATCCTTTGTATGTGGTCTTTGTTAAAGCCTTCTTGACACCAACAATTTTTTTCCACCATTTCCCCATGCACTCTTCTACCTTACGTGCTTTTTATCTTCCAATTCGGGCCATCACAACTACTACCAGCTTCTTTCTCTCTTTGTTTTACTCCACCCCACACTAAAACAAATGTGTGGTCCTCTACACATACACAACCTTAGAAAGTAATGTGGTTACTAGTGCACAAGGTGTGCAAAACAACACAATAGAAAGGAACAAGCAACGAGAAGGGGAAACAAAAGAAAAGAAAATGCATTAAGGGAAATCCTAGGCTAACTGGCAAAACTGCCTTATTTACAAACACAAGGAAGACTTATTTATAATAGGGCTTCAGCCTACTCCTATTGAAATGGCTCGATAGTCTCATCCCATCCAATGCTTGTAATTGACAAGTTCCTGAATCAAGAATGTACGGGATGATGTATGGTCCCAACTAATGGAATTTCAACTTCCCGGATGGCACAAAAATTAGAGTCATAACAAAACCATCTACCTAACCTTAAATTACTTGTTTATAATATGATGATAATGCCATACTTTTTGTCTTGCCTTCTCTATATTTTGACTCCATCTAACAAGTGATCACCTTTCGTCTAGCTGCATTAACTTATCAATTCTTTCTTCGAGCACTTGTTCATTAGCCAATCCTCCCGCGGGCTATATATGTAGCGATCATGGCATAAATTCAGCTGGAAAAATAGCCTCTGCGCCAAACACCAATTGAAATGGTGTGGCCTTGTTCAATCTCTTGTAGGTTGTTTTGTATGCCCATAGAACGAATGATACCTTATCATCCCAATCTTTTCTACCAACGTCACAAATCTTAGTTAATGTGTGACTTAGTATCTTGTTAAATGCTTCAACAGTCCCATTCACTTGTAGGTGATAAGGGGTGGTCTTGTGATGGGCTACCATAAACTCTACCAACAAAATCCTAATCGTTTCATTCAGAAAATGTGTACCCCTATCACTTGTTAAACTCAATGGACATCCATACCTTCTGATTATGTTTTTCTATAATAAACTTGCTACTTTCATTACTCATGTGTGGTTTATGTTTTTAAATCTTGCAGGATTGATGGTTAGTATGTTAATTGTTCTTTTCCCATTAAATAATGCTTTCAATTTTTAACACTTTGAACCAAAGCATACAACTCTTTATCATAAATTGGATATTTATTACCACACTTGTAAAGGTTTTGAATGGTAACACACTTTGTCATTTGTTCTCGCATTAAAACTTCCCCATTGCATAGTCACTAGCATCTGTCTCAATCTCAAATGAATGCTACAAATCTAGAAGTGCCAAGATTGGAGCGGTACTTATCTTCTTTTCATTGTATCAAAGGCTTTCTATTGCTTTTGTCCCCACTAAAAGACCTATTTAATACTTGTCAAATCATGCGAAAGGGGATGTAATATATGAGAAGTTAGCAATAAATTTTCTCAAGACTAAACTACACCTAGAAAACTCCTAACTTTTGACACATTAGTGGGTCTAAGCAATTTCAAAATAACCTCTATTTTTGTAGGATCAATTCTCAATTCAACATTTCCTATAATATAACCAAAGTAAACTAAAGATGTTTTTCAAAATTCACATTTTGACATATTTAAATACAATTTCTCTTTCATTAGTACATCTAAGACTTTTTGGATGTGTTTAACATGTTCATCCCGTGACTTACTTGAAAATAAGAATATCATCTAAGTAGAAAATAACAAAATTATCAATGAATGGTCTAAAGATATCATTCATAACTCTCATGAATGTTGTTAGTGCATTACACAAACCAAAAGGTGTCACTAACCATTCAAAAATCCTGTTTCATTTTAAAAGTAGTTTTCCAAACATCACCTTCGCAATTATTACTTGGTGATAACCACTTCTTAAGTCTAACTTAGTGAAATAAATTGCACTCTTTAGTTGATCCAGTAAATCATCTATTCTAGGAAGAGGGTAATAATTCTTTATAGTAATCTTGTTTAAAGCACCAAAATCAAAACACATTCTCCAAGTGTCATCCTTCTTAGGAACCAAAATAATTGGTGAACCACATGGGGATGTACTTGGATGAATTATACCTTAAGCGAAAAGTTCCATTACTTGTCTCTTGATTTCCTCATTCTCTACTACGGCGACAACCCGTACATTCCGATATTGGGAAGAGGTGTATCTTGAAGCAAGCCAGTATCTCATGTTGAACCCCTCTTTTGGGAGGTAGACCTTGTGGATCTTGAAAAACATGATCAAAATCAAAAACAATTTTTACCAATTCATCCTTATGTTTCAGTATCACAAGTTTCAAAATCCATCTCATGTTCTTTCTCTTTGGCTTTGACCACCATGAGCAAAAAAACATTTTCTTGAATTTACTAGCCTTTTCATTTTACCTACGATTACTAAGGATAGATTATTCTTTTCATGGTGAGCTCTAATAATAAACTCAATTCCATCCTTTAAAAGTAAATATTTATTTTATTCCCTATAGAATATTTCTTTACGATTATATAAAGAAGGAGTTCCCAAACCACCCCAAAAATATCCAAAGGAACTGCATCCAATTCAACATCATCCATAAACTTGTTTGTAAGGGAAAATCTAAAAGTACAAGTTTTAGTTACCTATAGTTTTGCATCATCACAAACCCAACCTAAAGGATAAGGCTTAGGATGTGGATTAGTTTTGAGTCCT
This sequence comes from Taxus wallichiana var. yunnanensis, assembly GCA_018340775.1. Classification (NCBI taxonomy): domain Eukaryota; kingdom Viridiplantae; phylum Streptophyta; class Pinopsida; order Cupressales; family Taxaceae; genus Taxus; species Taxus wallichiana. Next base: position 91,863,819 of record CM031242.1, read on the forward strand.
AATTTCTTTACAACCTCCTCAAAAATCAGATTAGCTTGAGATCCACTATCAAAAAGAGTATCAATTTTCATATGTTTTGAAATCACTCTAATGTGGAAAAGCTCATTCCTTTTCTTATCATCATGTATAGTTTGTTTACTAGAAGAAGATGTAACATTTGTAGTACTATTGTTGGAAATTGAAAGTTTTGATTTACCTTGAAAAATCATAGTTGTGATCTTGGTTTCATCACCTGAATCTGACCCAAGATCATGAATTGCAGTGTTTGTTTTCTTTTCCTTTCCTTTCTTAACCATCCATTTAGGTTTCAATTCAGGATGTAATTTCCAACATTTAGACTCATCATGGTTCTTTTTACAATGATTACAAAATGGTTTTTCATCTTCCTTCTTAACAGTAGAGTTTTTCTTATGCTTACCCTTTCCTTTTCCTTGTTCTTTCGAACCTTTTCCTTCAGATTTCTTGTTCTTTTGTTTAAAAGAAGAGAAAGAGGACTCCTTTGTCATTTTCCCTCATGCTTCCAAATGGGTTTCTTGAACACATACTGCATCAAGATTAGTAGGACCTAAAACAAGTATCATATGCCTTAGATAACTATGCAATCCACCAATATATTTAAGCAGTGTTTCTTCTGTGTTTAGGGAAATTCCCAGAATTAGAGCCCTTTTCCTAAATTCCTATGTGTATTCTTGAACACTTTTTCCCTTAGTTTGTCTTAATTTTAACCAATCCATAAGAGCTTGTTGCTTATAACCAAGAGGATAAAATTGTTGCCTAAGATTTGAAAGAAATTCAAACCAAGAAGTGATTTCTATACCTTTGGTTTCTTCCACTTGCTGAAGCTTACTCTCCCATAAACTAAGTGTTGTACCACCCATCCAAATATTTTCCAGATGAATCTTTGCTTCATCATCAACAATTCTCTCGAACCCCGCAATATACTTCTATATGCTTAACCCAATTATCCAACTTCTCTACATTTAGTTCTCTAATATACATAGGCAATTAAAACATGATATCTAGCTTTAATGAAGGAAAATTAGATTTCAAAGGTCTCTTTTAGGATTATCATAACTAGAGATTTCTTCTTTCTTACCTTCTCTAGTTCCCTTTTCCCTTTTTCTATCTTGGTACATTTCTTCCACCATTTCCTTCATCTATAGGAATGATTGACGAAAGTTTTCTTCCTCTCGATCCACCATTGTAGGACTTTGAGATCGTCTGGTACCAATTTTGGGATCTCCTTCTATTAGTTCTCCTTCACCCTTCTTAGATCAAGACCTTGTTAACATCCAACACACAACTTGCAATCCAAAAATTGTTAATCTGAACCAAAAATTAGTCAAAACCAACTCTGATACCAATGATCTGAAAATCAAATTTAACTAGCAATTGTTTACACAAAATTTTTTGCTTTGTATTGATTCTTGATTAAAATTAAATGATTACGACCTTTTTATTTTTTTCAATAAAATATTAAAACCTGCAAATACTGTGCAAAAATAAAGAGAAATGAAGATAATTCACTAGCGAGTTCGACACAAATCATGATAATGAGTTTGGCACTTAAGGCCTATGTCTCCAGTGTCCTGTTGAGTGGGAATGATCTATTAAAATCTTGAAAATAATTCTTTAAAAATAATTCTACAAAATTCTAACCTTCTCATAGTCTTCCTTTGTAAGAAACAACAGGGGTTACTTTTTACTTCTCCTCAAAATTCCACTCCTAGCTCAAGTTATGAGCATTTTAATACTTTACACAGTCCCAAATGGTACTTCAATTACAATAAAGATCATTTTATTTTGTTTCTAAGTGGCTGGATCAATGGTTAGGTGCCTATTATTTTGCATGGGAGGTTAGCAGTTCAAATCCCCCTACCTCCACTTCCCTCTCCTTCTCCTTAGGTGGCTTTGTAGAGTATTGTCCCACATTGTGGGGGTGTAAATAGAGGAAAGCTTGTAAAAGGAGGAGTAGTGCATGTTATGATTGGATTAAGAGCCTCCTTAGCCACCATGCATTGAGGGTGCTTAGTTGGAAGGATAGGTTTAGCGTGTAGTCCCGGATTTGGGTGGTAGTTAGAATATTTGAAATGGATTTTGGAGTATATTTCAACGTGGAGGGATAAGGAGATAGAATATTTTAAGCAATGCGTGGCAAGTTGGAATAAATGCATGGAATTTGAATAAGCTTGCCCATTTACAAATTTGGCTTAACAATATCCCACATGCATCAAATAATTACACTATGAAGAATATAAATTCAAGGCTCTTGATATATGAAATGAAAAGGAGGCCAAGACACCCCTCTATAACCGAGTGTCAAAGACCGGCGTTCCAAAACAACTTTTGCCTCATCATCTATACTTTCCACGTGTCACATTTTAATTTGTCCAGTTGTGAGTGCATGTGTCCAATCTATGTTTTGTGCCCAAAATTCACCAGTTGCCCTGAAATTTCAGCGGGCCATAACTTTTGCATACTAGCTCCATTTCCTGCAAACGAGATATCGATGAAATCATATAATTTTTCTCCATGCTTTAAAAATGACTACAACTTATTCTGAGAATATATTAGATCGGTGTTTCTTGGTGAGGATCCTCTAGATCAATCCTTTTCCCATTCTTTCCTCTCAGTAACTTTTCTCTACATCCAACTTCTGTAGTAATTCATGTTTTTGTAAGTGCCTGAGAAATTCCAACTTCAAAATATCAACCTTTGAATTCCTTGGGCTCTCAAATTAAGCTCTAAATCCATTCAATTGCACTTTGTAGAAAAAAATGACAAGGAATTTCATCAAAAATGATGAAAAACAATGCGTATTCACATCTCCAGGAGTCTTGGAGCAAAAATGGTAGCAAAATCAGATGCAATGCACAACAACCATTGATTCTGCCCTTTCTCAACTTTAGATTAGAGCTGTCCATGTGGAAAATCTGATTCAAAGTGGGCCTAGGGGTTGCCTTTTATATTTTATGACTTTTGGAGAAAATGTGCAATTTTCACATTTTTCCCCACCCCTCTGCCTTTGAAAATCGGGCTTGACACATGGCTTAATCTGGGCCTTTGATGGAGTCGCACTCATTTCTACAATTTACCCCTTGTAACAAAAACACAAAATTTCCAATTTTCCTCTGTCGAGCCACCTTCTCAATTTTATATTTTGATGTGGGCCCCAATGGAGTTACGGGTCAATTTATAACTTTTCTCCTTTTTACAAAAGGAAAAAAACTTCAAAACACCCCAGCAACCCACCTCTCCACTTTTAACTTTTGATGAATGGTCATGTGTCCATCTTCAGGGTCAAAGTAAGACTTTTTCCCTATGGGGTTGCAGATCAATTTATAACTTTTCTCCTTTTTACAAAAGGGAAAAAAACTTCAAAACGCCCCAACGACCCGCCTTCCGCTTCTAACTTTTGAAATATGCCATGTGTCCTTCTTCGAGGTCAAAGTAAGAATTTTTCCCTGCCTCTTCATATTTGCTAGATAGCTAATCAGAGACTATTGGGGCCATGGGGCCAATTTGATATTTTTTACAAATGTGACCAAAGTGGAAAATTTCACCAAAAAGACCCACCGAGCCACATCCAATTAAAAATGAACACATATACACCTTCGAGGAAAAAAGAGAAATTTTCTCTGCCTTTATAAATTTGACCGACCAATTAGAACTCAACGGGGCCGCGGGGCCAAATTGATCTTTTTGCAAACATAGAAAAAAGTTACAAGTTATAAAATAGACCCTGACGTGCCTCATCTAATCAAAAGAGACCACATAGCTGAAGATGCTAAGATATAATTTTGATAGGGAAAACATGCCCGTCGAATAGTAAGATGTAGGGGAACTTCACCATTTACACCTGAACTGAATCTTTCTTCAAGGAAAAATAACTTGGAAATGATACAAGGCCCAAATGTGATCCATGACCATGGAGAAGGATCTTCAACAACATACAAATGAAGAAAACCTTTCATGCATCCATTCAAGGAAATAGAAAATATGACAGAGCCCACATATTGAAGAATTTTTAGAGAAAATGGGGTGAGATCAAATTAAGCACAAAATTTTACTCCAACTCAGGGATGGACACTCCCTACGAGTTCCAAAAGAACAAAATATCAGACCATGTGCCAAAAATAAACCATTGGGCAATGGAGTCACGATCCAACCCTCCAAGAACAAACTGAGAAACCAACAAAAATGGTCACCAAGGACCAGGGCAAACCAAAACCAACAAAACACAAAAATAGAACAAAAACCAAAACTTGTACACTATACAATGGTGCATACCTCGATTATGAGAAATCAATCAAGGAAATGTTTCAAATGCCTTCCATTAACAGAAATTCAAGCAATTCCCCATCTAGGTCTTTTAAGAAGAAGGTATGTTCACCAATTCGAATGTCAATTGAATAAGGGCCCATCCAAAATGCATCAAACTTTCCATGTTTTCCCTTATCCTCATGCTTGCTATCCCATAATAGCACAAGATCTCCCACACTAAAAGCTCTTAGAGTCACCTTCCTATCAAACAAAAATTTCAATTTCTCTTTGAATTTTACATGCCTCTGATGGGATGCCCTTCTTTATTCATCTAACTCAACAATCTGATTGATGCAAGTATCATAGGGACTAACCTCTTGATCTTCCAGTTTTTGAAGAAGTTGAAATGAAGACAATTGTATATACAAGGGCATCGATCTTGAGTTCTATACACCAACTCAAATGGGATTTTTGATCAGCCCAAATAGAAAACTTCAACTGCTCACCCCACTTCCTTTTGTTCAACTCCAAAGTTCTTATAATTATCTTAAACATATTTTTATTGCTGGACTCTACTTTTCCATTTCCTTGGGGATTATAATTGGAAGCATATGTAAAATTGATCCCATATTCATGGCACATGGCCACAAAAGGTTTAGCCTAGAAGCTCATGGCATTATCAGCAACTATCTTAGTAGGCACTCCAAACATGCAAATGATATGATTCAGAATGAAATCCATGATAATTTGGTGAGTTACATTCTTGGTGGGGATTTCCTCCACCCACTTGGTGAAGTAATCGGTGGCTACTAAAATCCACAAATGGCTAGCACTTCAAGGATCTGAAATCTCACCAATGAATTCCATTCCCCATTGCCTAAATGGGGTTTCAATTCATACAGATTGCAAAGGAAGGGAGCCCAAGCTTTCGGTCTTCCGTAAAAGCATTGGAAACTTTCATATTTTGTTACCAATAGAGTTATATCTTTGAAAAGAGTTCGCAACCAATAACCAACCCTTAAGATCTTATGAGTTATGAATCTTCTAGCAAAATATCCCCCATAAAATCCTCCATGGAGATCAGCAATTATTTTAGGGCTTCATCTTTAGTAATGCATCTTAAGAGAACTCCCTCAGGGTTCTTCCAAGCTAACCCAAAATTAGTAATGACATATTTTTGGGAAGCTAACTTAAGTTCTCTTTTCTGATTCTTGGTCAAATGTTTAGGTAATCTGTAGATGTTTGAGATAAAAATGATGTCCTTGTACCATTAATAATTTATCAGTTTTTCAAGGACATTCAACCTTTCTTCTTCAACTTCATTTACCTCAATTGTCTACAAATTGCTCTGTTGGGACCCCAAAATGTTGGCTAAGTACAAAAAGGCATGTAGGCATGCAAGGCCTAGTTGAAGAAGGGCATGTAAGGAGAAGGCACATAAGATAGGGTTTAAGGAAGGGTTTAAGAAAACCCATGGCGCACACGCAGAGATAGAGCTAAGGTTTTAGGACTTAGCCATATTGGGCATTTTGGGTAGGACACAAGAAAATCATAACCCGACAAAGAATGAGGAGTGGATAAGGTGTCATCTTGGAAACATGGTTTCCATGAAAGGAATATGCTTAGCGAATGGAGGATTCCAGAAGACCATCATTACAAGGAGTGGAGAGCTCGATCTAAAGGAGCATGCTTCTATGGAGGACCACTTGGACACTTGGCGACGGATCTGTAGCCCCTAAAAGAAATTCGGTGGTTGAAGAAACCTATATATACAAGCACCCGCATAGTAGAAAGAGATACAAAAGGAGAATATAGAGAGCGGAGCTCTATATAAATACTACAATAACGTTGTGGGATTGGGTAGAGGCTATATAAGGGAGTAATGTATTATTGGGCCAGTTATAAATTTTTCTTTATATGGATGAAGGACATGATTGCTGCTGCGATGTATGACTTTGGTCTGATCAAGCTATTGTAGTCTAATGGATTCATTGAATATAATGAGGTTACAAACATGAATGAGAATGAATGTAATTGATTCATTTATATCTATATCTTTTCATTTCTGTTCATAGATGTTATGGAGTAGATGTAAAGCCTTATGTATTTTCCTTTCTATTGTAGTTCTATCTATTATCTATAAGTACCCTCTATTTGGAATGGATACATTTGTCTAAAGGCTGTTCTCGAGCCCTATGATGATTGTATGTCTCATTTCTACCTTTATTCTTTAAGTTCTTGACATAGATGATGGTTTCCCACTTAAATCACATAAAAGAGAGATTTGGTGCCTCAGTGCATGCCTCAAGTGAGTGCCCAACACCCACCGGGTGATAGTTTGATGCACATGGGATTCCCTTATTCTTCTCGGTGAGTGTAAAAATGACTACATATTAGTTCCGTTTCCGGGACCTCTTTTCGATGTTGTAGTGGGAAATGACATATATCATGATTTGTACAATGAGTGATGACAGAGCCTTTAACCTTGGAAAGTGTTGAATCATGGTTTAAAAGCACAAAGGATGAATTTACTTAGAGATTCAGCACTGGATTTGAGTTTGATGCATGTAGATGGGTAGAAGACAACCTCTACCATGATTTGTATGAAACTTTTTTATGTTGCTTCCCAGTAGAAATGTATGAATGGCTCTCAACATATGCATCTATATCAAGATGGTATTATAGATCACACGCGTGGACCCAAGAAGAGTACCAGAGGTTGCAAGATGCAGATCTGACATAGAATCATGCTATGGATCATTGGTGGAAAGGTGTGTTGGCTAGCTACACTTTGGAGTACGCTATTTCTACATATTCTTGTCCGAAGTTTCTTATTTTTAGTTTTGTAGGATCCCAGTATCATTTCTACGTGTTAGTCCTTTGCCAATGAAGATATTGATTTTTACCTTGAGTTTAGAGGCATTTACAATGGTGGCTAAACTGCTCTAGGTGTTGGGCAAGGAAGTTAGGGTGGAGGAAGATGGCGATATTACGAAAAAGAAAGAAAGGGAGGAGAGATGGCTCAAGTATAGTAAAGCATGTGAAAGGGAGATTGTTAGACATAGTGAGGTTGCAAGTGTGATGAATCTATGGAGGCAAATGTTGTGGGAAGGAGTTGAGATTCACGTAGAGGATGTGGAACCTGAGCAGTCTGTGCTACCCCATCTTGGAAAGCTCATAAGAGAGACCCCTTTGACTTCTGATGAGAGTTCATTGCATGGAGAGATAATATTTCTTGGTATGTATCTAAACCCACCTAGTGACCAAATCCTGGTGCTTGGTTTTCCATATCAAGGAAGGAGTATCGCTGACCCAGTTGGTATCAGTGGAAGTGACAAATCTACACCCAAGAGATACAATTTTTCATTTCCCACTTCTATGGCTATGCATACTATTCTAGTATTTGAAGGAATTTTTGGACAAGGAGAAAGTACACAACTCTTCGGTCTTGTGTTTGGGCATGGCGCGGGTACACTAGTGGTAGTGGGGCATTATCATAGACTATTGACACATAGTTCAGTGGAACTTTGGGGACCCTTGGCATGACCACTACAAGAATTGGTGGATCTAGTGACTCGGGAGGAACAAGACCTAGTGTGCTGGTGGATCTGGTGGGTTAAGAGGAATAGGACCAGTGGATTTAGTGGCTTAGGAGGCATAGGACCTGGTGGATCCGGTGGTGGAGGAGACACTTTGGAGAAACCAAGGCTCGCTCGGGAGGACAAGGGCCCCAACTTCCTCCTCAAGTTTTCTTTGAGATGTTCTTACATTTTCTAGATTAAAAAGCTATTGAATATGTTGCTTTGAACATATTCACAAGTGTGAGATGCTATGGCACGTGAAAGGGATCATTAGCACGGGTGGAAAGCAAGCCGGTTTGCAATGACATTATAAGGGTGTGCGCATAGACGGTATAGGAAATATGACCCTTATCAAACGATGGTGGATTATCTTGCTTTAAAGAATGTATTATTGGTAGAATTCCACATCCCTGAGTTTGAATAGAAGAGCATCAACACCCTAAAGGAGATTCAATAGGGAATGGTAAAGTGTGCGAGAGTATGATGCACGGTTCAAAACCCTCTTGTCAAAATTATCATATGACATTCACCCTTCACAACATGCTCAATGGTTTGTTGGGGGTTGATAACACCTTTTAGAAGAGCTCTATCTCATAAAAATTTCATAGATCCACACGAGGCATTATAAGTTGCTTTGCGTGCCAAAGCTATTGGAAGTGTTGATATTGGTGTTAGCCCATTTCTGAAGCTCAAATTGTTGTTATGGATAAGCAACTGGAGAATTTGTCTGCGAACTCATCCCATGAGACTCATAATGGTATATGGTGTATAGATTGTGAAGTAGAGGGGCATGTCAAGGATAGTTTCCCCAGAGGATGGTATGCACTGTAATAGTAGAATATGAAATCTGTCATGGGGACCATAATGCAAGTAGATGTCCCTTGTTACAACTCACAATTCGGAAGAATTTTTCCCGATCACCGTAAGATTTGCACTTCTATGACCCATGATACTAAGGATTATAGGCTTATTGACCAGATCCATGAGGCCATTAATCATGGGGTGCATCATACCAACATTTCTAGTAGTTCTAAAGGTGATGATCACCGTTATGAGGAGCGCATAGATGGAGGTGCACACGGAAGGGGATTTTGCAAAGGATTTTGTGGTCATGGTAACCGCGGAGGAGGAAGAAGTGAGTTCCCACATGGAACCTATTTTAATTGTGGGTCTACAGAGCATTACAAATGAGAGTGCCCAGACCTATTGTAGTGCTCATGGTGTGGGAAGAAACACAAGTATGAGGAGTGCCCTAAGTTATTTGAGCACATGAATCAGTAGCACCGGAAAGACAAGGGCACTACAATGGTAAGCATTAAGAAGACGGTCACGCAATGAATGTCATGGGTAACATGTGATGTAGGCTTAGAACCTGTTATGGTAACAACAAGAGTAGAGGCCACATGCACAAAGGAAATGCCAAGGCATAAGAACTTGGTTTCAAGGTAAGAAGTGGTACATGGGAAGTACCCAGACCTTGTGCATCAAAAAATGGTATATTAAGATACCATGGATGTCATTCAAAGTTTACAAGGAGAAATCCAGTGTCTAAAGGAGAATTCCAGGAGGGAGGAGCAAAGAAGGAAGGTCGAGGTGCCAAAAGATGACCTGGATGAGGTCATGGAAGTATGTAAAGTGCTAAGGCAAGAGAATATTGTTTCCCCTACTAGGAGCATTTTTGAGAGAGAAGGTACCACATGCTAGAGAAGAGTGTGAGAGGAAATTATTGCATGCAAACCTTCCCCCTCATAGCCTTGACTATGATAGGGAGATCACGTTAAATGTGGTTGTGGATGGATGGCTCCTTAGTAATATCCTCATTGACATAGGTGCGGAGGTCAATGTTCTCACCTTGGATGCTTGGCATCAGATGGGAAGGTCTACATTACATTCATCTTTGAATGTGATGTATATGGAAAAAAAAACAAAGGAAATTCCCATTGGTGTCTTAAAGGATGCAACTATCACCATTCAGGGAGCTAAGTTTATTGGGGACTTCGAAGTCTTGGCACTTGCTAAGGTAGACAATTTCCTAGCACTACTTGGGCACCCATGGTGCTATAAGAAAAATGTGGATCTTCAGTTCAACAAGGGATACATAAGCTTTGAAAATGAGGAGGAACGGTCATCATACCCTTAGCTGATGGGAAGTCAACACCCTATACTAAACCTTTGGGAGAAGAGGTCTTGGATAGAATATATGTGCACTCAATCGGTAAGTGACACCACTAGTCTAGCATGTGATAATTGGGTGTATGGAACCTATGAGTTAATTAGACATAATTTTAGAGGATCGGTGACAAAGGTGACAAAGGCACGTATGGTCAGCACCTAGGAGGAAAGGAGCTACCTAAGTACTCATGAGGAGCCTTCCCTGAGGTCTTTTTATAGAAGATGGAAGCTCAGTGGAAGGAGGAAAATAAACGAAGGGAGATGTTAAGTTATGTTCTACTCAGAATGGCTATGCGCTGGTGGGAAACACATTAGGATAATCTCTTGGAATGGTGCGAAGTGAGAATTTCCTTCTCTATTCATTTCTCTAGAAGCAACGCGCCCACCACCATCAAAGACTACCATGGTAAGGATCCCACCTCTTTCCACATCCAATCCTATGAGAGAGCCTGGAGGGAAGGTGTGGAAGATTTTCCACCATCCCTCTAGGTACACAAATTATATTCTACACTATAGGGTTGTGCACGCACATGGTACATCCACTCTGAGACACATCACCAAATAGGGAATTGGCAAGAACTAGCAGCTAATCTCATCCAAGCATTTGAGTATCAAAGCACCAAACCATTAGTGGATAAGGCATTGCAGGAGGTCAAGTGCCTTACGATGGGGGATAGTGCAAAGGTAGAGGATAGGCTTGTAGAATTTCTCGGGAGATTCATGCTTGGAGGGAAATTTTGGTGAAAATGAGTGTGATGAGGTGCAGTTTGAGCAAATGTGCATAAAGGAAGAAAAAGGCAAGATAGTCTATGGGATAAATGGTGAAGAGATGGAAACATTCACGGTTAACCATTCTCTAGGCTCACGTGAAGTGATGGATAGTGCTGATGAAAGAACACACACCTATCATGAGCCTTTAAAGACAAAGAAGGTTAATATTGGGTTGGAAGCAGAACCCAAGGAAGCTATCATCGAGATTACTGGTTGGAGAAGGAAGTCTCTAAGATCATTGATCTTTTACGTGAGTTTGAGGATTTATTCTGTGCGGGTATCATGAACTCAAAGGCGTTCACCATTCCTTGGGGAAATGAGAATTAAGTTGAAGGAAGGTGTGCACCTGGTCCAAAAGAGACCATACCAAATGAATCCTAACCTATGCATGAAGGTCAAGGAGGAAATAGACAAGATGATAGCATCAAGAATCATAGAGGCTATGGAGGAGTCAAAGTGGATAAGTCCAATGGTGATTACTATCAAAAAGGATGGAAGGATAAGGATATGTGTTGATTATAGGGATCTAAATGCAGTGTGTGTCATATATCCCTTCCCAAATCCATTCACTGAATAAATCTTGGAAGGAATGGCGGGATGCGAAGTCTACTCTTTCACGAGATGGGTTCTCGTGCTATACTAGGTGAGGTTTGCAAAGGAAGACCAGAGAAAGAAAACCTTCACCACCAAATGAGAAAGTTTTTCCTATATGGTCATGCCTTTTAGGTTGAAGAATGTGCCTACTGTATTCTCATAGATTATAGTGTAGGCCTTCCAGGACTTCATCCACAAGTTTCTCCAGGTGTACCTTGATGATTGGACCATGTATGGACTAGTCAAGGACCATTGTAATAATTTGAGATTGATGTTTGAAAGGTGTTGGCAGTTGATTATATCCCTCAACATCAATAATTGTGTATTTTCTACCTTGTTTGGGACCTTATTGGGACACATCATATGTAAAGAAGGCTTGCTTTGGTGGATCCTGCCAAAATTACAGTGATTGTGGGATTGGGGGAGCCAACTAGTCAAAGTATAGTGTGTAGGTTTCTTGGACACACAGGCTACTATCGAAAGTTCATCAAGGGGTATGCCAAGATCGCCATGCCTTTAGAAGAGTTTCTTAGACATAAAAGTGCCTTCCATTGGGGAGAGGCGCAATAGAAGGCATTTGACACATTAAAGGATAGGCTTGTCACCACACCTATATTACGTTTTCCCTCTTGGGATAAGCCCTTCCATGTTCATGTAGATTCCTCTGGAATGACCATTGGGGCAATGCTTGCACAACCTAATGAGGTAATTATTGATCACCCCCTATGCTTTGCAAGTAGGAAGTTGACACCAGCATAGCATAATTACACTACGACGAGCGTGAGGCATTGTCTATGATCTACGCACTTCATAAGTTCGGAAGTATCTGCTAACAACTCCCTTTATCTTCTACACTGACCACATGGCATTAAAATATTTGGTGAACAAGCCCATCCTACAAGGGCACATATGTTGGTGGGTGCTATTATTCCAAGAGTTTGAGTTCACCGTAGTTGTCAAACTAGGAAAAAGTAATTGACCTGACCATTTTTCTAGGATTGATTTGGGGGAGGACACACAAAGCATTGAAGATATCATGTAAGATGCACATTGTTTAGGTTGCAGCGCATGTCCTTAGACTTGGAGGATATTGCTATGTTCCTTAAAATGGGTATGGCACCGGAAGGGATGAAGAAATTAGAGAAAAACAACTTGCCATACGCACCGCACCCTAGATGTTGATCAGTGGGGACTTATACAAACTCGAGCATGATGAATTTTTGTGCAGGTGTGTACTAGAGCATGAGCACTTCGTAATCATAGAGGAAGCACATGGAGGAAGTGTAGGTGGACATTATGCAGCAACGTCACCGCATGTAAAATATTAATGGCATGATTTTGGTGGGAAACTTTGTATAAGGATTGCAAGGAGTATTTTAAAGTGTGTGACCATTGTTAGCATGTTGGCAAGCCAAGACAGAGAGATGAAATGCCTTTGCACCCTATCCCTAGTGTTGAACCTTTTGAGAAATGGGAAATATAATTTGTAGGCCCTATTACACTAGCAACATATAGGACTAGATCACACTATGTAATCACTTGCATAGACTATTTGACAAGGTGGGAAGAGGCAACCCTAACTAAAGACTATACAACAGCTACAACAACAAGATTTTTGTGGGAGAACATTATCACGAGGTATGGATGCCCTTTAAGTTTAACCAATGATAGGGGTACACATTTCTTGAATGAGACCGTGAGGATCCTGTTAGCAAAGTTCATGGTGGCTCATCACAAAACTACACCTTATCACCCACAAGCAAATGGAACTATGGAAGCATTTAACAAAATACTGAGTCATACCCTGAAAAATATTTGTGATGTCAGAAGACAAGATTGGGATGACAAGGTATCATCTATATTATGGGATTTTAGGATAACTTATAAAAGGATGAACAAAGCCACACTGTTTCAATTGGTGTTTAGCGCAGAGGTTGTCCTGCCAGTTGAGTTCATGTTACCTTCTTTGCGAATAACATGCGCAAGAGGGCTGGCTAATGAGAAAGTGTTAGAAGAAAGGATTGATAAATTAATGAAGTTGGATGAAAGGTGATTTTTGTCCAAATGGATCCAAAAAGCAAAAAAATCAAAGCAAAAAGCATGGCATGATCGCCACATTAAGAACAAGAAGTTTGAGGTTGGGCAGATGGTCTTACTGTATGATTCTAAGTTTCTGCACCATCTTGGGAAGTTAAAAGTGCATTGGTTGGGTCCCTACATCATCTCGTACATCCTTGATTTGGGCGCATGCCATTTATAAGTGCTGGATGGGATGATATTTCTAGGACACTTCAATGGGAGTAGGCTGAAGCCCTACTATAAATAATTCTTCTTGGTGTTTGTAAATAAGGTAGTATTGCCAGTTAGTTTAGGATTTTCTTTAATGCATTTTCCTTTCTTGTGTTTCCCTTTCTCGTTGTTGTTTTGTGTTGTGCCTTGGGACTGTAATCTCATTAATTTTTAAGGTAGTAACTCCATAGAGTACCACACATCATTTTAGTGTGGTGTGGAGTAAGGTGGAAGAAATTGAAGTGTGAACTGCCAAAAGGATTGCATTGGAAAGCCTAGTTGAATTTCCTTGTGAATAAAGTACATGCAAGGAAAGGTGAAAAAGGATGGTTGGTTTCAGGATAAGGCTACATTGGAGATCCATGTACAAGAGAGGAAGAAGCACAAAAGTAACATGAGGTAGGCGAGAGAAAAATCATGATAGGAGAAATCCCTTCCGCACCGGTTACGCATGGGAAAAAGTATCCTGTCAAGATGGATTGGTTGTGCACCAAAAGTTTGGAGAATTATCCACGCAAGGTTGGGTGCATGAGTTAAAGAACTAAAGTTAGGTTTGTTTGAAAAATTCACATTAAGTGTTAAATTATGGTGGTAGGTAAGGTAGCATTTAATGTTACAAAGCGGGAAAAACTATAAATAAAGGGTCGAGGCCTTTCATTATTTACTTTGCGTATACGAAGAAAGAAGCGCTTTTACATCATTACAAACTAGGGCTTCCAGAACTGATCCGTGTGAAGAAAAATTTGAAGAGTTTGAGCATGAGTAACTAGTTTGGATTTGCAAACCAAAAGGAAGGGATTTCACGGGCATAAGAGAAGTTGTGAGAAGGCACTATCTTGTGAAGGAATTATCCTAGTTAGGGTTTGAAAACTAGGGCATGGGTTTAAGAGGTTCTCTTCACAAGTTTGAGATCTAAGGTTGGAAGAAGTGGAAGAGAAGAGTAATAAGAAGAGATTGAAGTGATAAGAGGACCTAGAAAATGGCACCCAAGAAACCAACCATGTCACCCAAGAAGCTAAAGGGCAAGGGAAAGGGAAAGGGTAGAGAGCTAGTAGCAACAACCACCACAAGCATGAATGAGGAGTGGTATGTAGAAATGTAGTACCCAGATGGGGTTTTTCTTGGGAAGGAGTGGGAATCCCATTTGAGAAATATGGTGGTGAGTGATTATAACCATTGCACAAGCACAACAGAGAAGGAAATGGTGTTGGAGTTAGTGTGCCCGATGAACAAAAGGACACCAGAGGGTTTTCCCATCTATAGCGATGAGGTAAAAGTGAAGTTGGAGAAGGTAGGGTTATTATAACTCTATGAGTTTCCCTACTTTAGAAATCTTGAGTACCTCTATCAATGGCTGATGTCACGCATGCATGAGGACCAATTTTATTTCCTAGGGCACAAGATCCGTGTAAGCCCTCAATTGATTTTGAAGTTTACAAGCCTCATCTACGAGGGAGACAACATAGATGATGACTTGAGAGACAAGGACACCATCAAAGCAACCATCGCTGCATATGATTATAAGAAGGGGTCAAGGTATTTTGATATTGCAAAAATCCCAGATCCTATCATGAGAATGACCGTGCACCTAGTCACAATGTTAAATGATCAAGAAATATGTATGCATGTGAACAAGGCCTAGTCGAATGTGTGCATAAAAATATCAGAGGGCACAATCTACAATTTATATGCCTTTATTGCAGATGAGATAATCAACAAGTGCACAGGAAGGAGATAAGTTACTCTTTGGAAATATTCTCCTGAAAATTTTATTTTCAGAGATAGGAGTGCCTGACACAGCAAACAATTTTTTTGGGAGTATCCGGCCGAAGATCCCTCGCCTACGAAAAGATTTGCAAAGTATACATCTGAAACAATGAAAGCCTCCCACAAGGTGCACCTAAACAAGTGGTATAAGCACTTAAGGGATGTGTTTAGGGTAGAGTGGAGAATCCCAAAGAAACTACCAATGACTTACAAATGGAGAAGCTAAGTTTTCTATGTACCAGCACTTCTACATAGGCATATTCATTATGGTGGATGAAACCATGAGCCCATGGTGTAAACTCCCATTCTCCTTCACCACCCAATACTTCCAAGTGGGAGTTAACAGTTCAAAGAAGTAAAGAGACTAAGGTTTGACCTTAGTGAAGTTGATCAGGACCACAACAAGATGCGCAGAAGATAGTCTACCCCAAGAAGTACACGTACGTGGAAAAGTACGTAGTGCATGAATTGAGAATGATGAAACCCCTAACTCTAACAATTACAGGAAAGTCCATGGTGTGTGTATATCTTTGCATTAGGCCAAAATTTGAGAAAGGTGCATACCTAGAGAATGATGTCTCCATACCTAAAGATCCCACGGGTAGAAGAAAGCCATGCTCAAGAAAAGGGAGAGAGAAGAAGAAAAAGCACCAAGTGTGTAGACCGCCCTTAATAGTAAGCATGTTGGTGACAAGCACCAAACCTAGCACCTATACGCGCAGAAAAATTCCCAAGAAAGGAGTAGACTCCAAAGAAGAGGCACTAGAGAAACCCCTCACCAAGGAGAAGTCACTAGAGGAAGCAGAGAAGGCTAGATCCTTGCGGAAGAGTCACCTCTCATAAAGAAGTAGAGGATAGAAGAGGAGACTGACTCGGAAGAAACTAAGAGCTTGGAGAAATACATAGGCGAAAAGGATGATGACAATGAAGAAGATGATCCTAAAAGAGATCAAGATCCACTTTTCTTTAGCATGCATGATTCAGAAGAAGATGACAGAGAAGAAGAACATGGGTTCCTTTCCATGTGGTGCAAGGGTAAATAGGAGAAGGAATGTTCCTAGGACATGGGAAGAAGAGATGAGGTTGGCATGTAGAAGTAGAAAACTTTAAGCCTTACACAAGAGCAAGTAAACAAGGTGGCAGAAAGAGAAGCAATAAAAATAATCAAGGCCTTAGTAGAACAAGAATTAGAGTGCAACGCTGACATAGTGATGGAAGAGGGTAAGGAGGAAAGTGTTGAGAAAGAACAAGTCAGTGTGGGATGGGGTCCCATTCTAATAGTGAGTTTCCCCAAATCCGTGCACTCGGGAAGGAAGAGCCTTGATACAGAATGAGGATAGGTCATGGGCTATGTTGATGACCAAAGGAGGGTACTACATGCACACATCCGCAGCATTATACCCATGTAATAACTTCTAGCTATGGCATCATTTGACGAGGAGGGTACGTACCCCAGGAAAAGGAAGATGTTATCTTGTGCATTTGAGTCCCATATTGATGAGCCATAGTTCAAAGTATATAAAGGGGCAATCATGCTAGTACTGGAGTCTAAGGGAGCCAACCCCTTAGTAAATTCCCAACAACTCTTGGATGAGAAGTTATAAAATGCACTCAACAAGGTCATGGTCGAGGTTGAGGCTAGGCTCTTTGGAAGAAATGACGATTGTAAGATTTCTAGAGGGAAAGCTAGAAAAGAAGGAAGAGGAGCTGGCTAAGAAGACTAAGGGCTTGAAACAAGAAGAGTTGATCACGTGGCAACCAAGTGCAAAATAAGGGATGAGAAGGTGAAGGTGTGTAAAATATAGAAAAATATGGAGTCTATCACAAGCATCATTATGCTAAAGCATACAGAGACCTAACACTTCCCACAAAGTACGGATCCACTCTTGAATGCTTAGAAGATCTGATGCGCATCCTCACCATGGAGAGACAACCATTGGCCTTAGAGTCCATAGAAGAAGTGGCAGCATGCTTGGAGAGCGAGGAAAAATTGAAAGTGGTAGAAATCATTACTAAGTATAATAAGGTACTTGTAAATTGTTGGTTCGAAAATCTGTCGCTTGGGCAGATTTATGGATAAACGAGTCAACAGTGTGCAGGGCATAGCCCCTCTTTGAGTCAGCAAAGTGAAACTGGTTTATTTCTATTCTACCAGCAGAATCTATGCAAGTCTCACAATATTCTACCTTCAGGGGGTTTGGGATCTCATCCCAGTAGATGTGTTTCCGGCTGAGAGGAAAATGAAAGGAGGGGAGGAAACGAAGAAAGATCAGATCCGAAGGGAGAAAAGAAATGAATTCCAAAGCAGAAGGGTCAAAGGGTCTATGGATTGGGTTGGTAGTAAACAGAGCCGAACCTACTTGCATAGATGGATAAAGCAATACTGATGAATAAATGACAACAAAGTAGAAGCAAATCCAACAGAACAATCACACAAATCTAACATAAGAAAGATCTGATATTAAAACACATGTATTCAGCACAAAGTCTAAATATATTGTATTCAATGTTTGTTTCTGTTACAAAGAGTTCAAAATATTCTCCTTACTTCTATTTCTCATCTGAAAAGTATTCACCCCGAATACAACAAGTATTCGAGTATTTATAGAAGAAGGAGAAGAAGGAAGGCAAAAAGGAACCAACCACCTATTTACATAAAAGTACAAAATATCTCAAATTCATGTTGACTTTTGACAACTTGATGGATGACATCATCCCATGGTGCAACATGGATGATGTCATCATTTGTGCCAACATACTTTAGACATTTACAAAAAGAAATTCGAAGAAGAGAGAGAAATTATTCATCGTCGTCGTCCCACGGCTGAAAGGGGATATCCTACTTCTGTTGCTGCTCAGGTGACGAGATGTGGAATTGGGCATGGTATTCCATGAACTTGCTAATCATGGGCTCTAATTGATCCTGAGAAGGATCCTTGTCACTCACCGATAGAATTGCAAGTCTCTCGCTCATCTGTGAGCTTCTCTGGGAGTTTGGAATACTCATTCTCTGCTTCTATTAAGAACCCGATGAAGTCTCGACAGGCTAGCAGGTTATTGATGGATTCTACGTCAAAAGTGACCTCTGGCCCCAGCCCTTGTGAAATGATCTCCTTGAAGATCTGAATGGTTTCGTCAACCTTCCTTAAGGTGAAAGAAGGAGTAAGAAACCCTGGAGACATTGTTAGAATGATTTGTTCCATCTGATGCATTGCGTCTAGGGCTTCTTCCTTTACCTTATCAATCTTTTTGAGGACGAATTCCAGTTGATCCATCCGGTAATCCAGAGTGGAAAGGATTTTATTGAGGGCCCTGGGGTGACCGAAAACACCGAACTTGACCAGATCTTCGACTGAACAGTTGAACATTCTTTGAAAGGTCTCATGCTGCAGCCTAGCATGGTCCAACTCTTCGGATATGGGTCCTGCTAATGCCTGGAGTTCTTTGTTCACCCTATTGATGTTCGGGATACAAATCGGTGAACTTGGTGATCACTGCTCACCTGTCCTTTAGGATCTAGCTCCTCCGTGGAAACTACCATACCACCTGCTCGCCGATCTTTGCATATTCATTAATTTTATCTTGACTCAGAGGCTCAGGAGTTTTGGTGAAAGTTGTGGGAAGTGCACTTGCGCCCATCTTCTCGTAAGGTGTGGAGCAGATGGTTATTTTACTCTTTCAGTAGCCTTTTCTCTTCTTTTACTTCTTGAAGCTTCTTGCAGAGGGTGTCAACTACAGATAGGGCCTCTCCCTGAAGGCTTTCAGAAGACGTCCCCATTGTGACTTGAGTCACTGTGTAATCTGTCGAAGACAGATCCTTTTTATCTTTCAGAGGATTGGGGTATGCGATCTCCATTACCCTCTCTCCCAAAGCACTCTGAGAGAAGCGTGTGATAGGCTTTTGCTTCTTGGCCCCCTTTGATGGGATCATGGAGAAGTCCATCGGTGCGATGGGAACTTTCCTTTTCTATTGACTTAGGTGCTGGGAGATCCAGGCTGGACTTAGGGGAGAAGGACCAGAAACAGAGAAGGGGGCAGCTGCAGTAGTAGAAGGGAAAAATGTGGAGACACGTGGTGGCGGCATCGAGAGGGAGGCCGAAGAAGTGCCCACGGGAGGAAGAGATACTATAGGGGAGGAAGACATAGGAAGGGAAGGGAGCTCAGAGATGAGGGAAGAAATGGAGGGGGACAGTCCGCAAGAGAGAGAGAAGATGGATGAAGAAGCGGGAGGAACAGCGAAGAAGGGGAGAGGACACAATCAAGGAATGGTCGCTTGGGTTGCTTGAGGAGGGGAAGGAGGAGAGGGAGAAGGGACAGAAGGGACCTCAATATTTACAAGTGGTGACATCCTGAGTGGATGTGCCTATCGGAACATCTTCCACTGTTTCTTTCTCTGGAGAAACCAGAGTAATAACTTGTTCGGGTGTAGTGGAAGGAGGGATTTCAGGAGCTTCCTCTTGGGTGGAGCTGGATTCACCCTCTTTGCCTTTTCCTTTGCCTTTTGGCTGCTGTTTAGCCCGAGGAGGTGCGTTGCCCAATGGAGAGGTTGTGAAATCGACCCCGAGGTAGATGAGCCCGTTCATTCGGCACCAATGCTCTGTTCCGCAGAGTTTCCTTGACTCTCTCCTCGATTGTTTGAGGAGCTTTGGTCCTATCAATCACCATGAAAGGCCAATCATCCCCACCCATGTCAAGATACACTTGATCCACTTCTTGCTCAGTAGTTTGGTAGCCTTTGGGGACGATGGCCACCCCGTACTGGATGATTTCTGCTAAGGCCAAGCGGGAATGATCCTTCCTCCTGAGCTCAACCTCATGATATATGTCGATGTAGATATCTTCGATCTGAGGGATGTGGATTGGGTCGAGCTTGGCCCTAGGCAGATAATTTCTCGGGTCGAAGGTGGGTCTTGCTGGGAAGTTATGTTTCGATTCAACACTCAGCTTCTACAAACATGTCTTTCGCCTTGTGGTGAGTGAGACACGTATACCTACCCACCTTTGTGTGAGGGAAAGGAGTTCCACCCTTCTTTCTCTTCGACACTTTTCGTGGTAAGTAATAAGCTGCCTTAACAGCTTTAGCAGATCAACTTGGGACCGGCATACCTTGGCGCTTTAGTTGGTTCCCCAAGAAGTTGACCACGCCTCGAGATAGGTAAATGTGGGGAATTGAGTGAACAGGGCCCCCCATTTCTCTGTAGCCACTATGATGCTCTTGGTTGTGCGACCGTGAGTCATATTTGGCCTTAATAGCAGATGATAAAATAGAAGAATGCATCGTTGATTTTTGTGAATTGGGGAATGCTATTTTCCAGCTTCAGTTCTAGATAATATTCATAGATTTTAACTTGGGGCCAAACCCCACACCACATCAGAGCCGGATAGTCCCTTTCAAGCTGCAGCATAGACCACGTAGGAGTTCATATAGAACCTCCCTGTTGTGTTAAGTTGTTGTAGCTGCTCCGATATCGTGCTGCTTATGATTTCTACCCACTCAAAGCGTTGATCGGGCACATTTTTGTTCATTGTTTCAAGGTACCGCAACATCCACTTGTGAAAATAATGGGCATCAGGAAGCCCAAAGACTCTGCTCAGGAACGTGATGGTGTCACTGAGTTCCTCTGAAAAGTCACTACGATGAATGACTTGTGGCCACCGAGTCACCACCTTTTTATTCTTCAGATAAACCTCGTTCATCAGCTGCATGCACTGATCTTCATTGTCGTCCCAGGCCTTAATGCAGTCTTCCCGGCTTACGGCCACAAAGTGCCGGTGGTGAGGGATGCCGAGCATTATTTCAAAATGGCGGGCAGTGAGGTTGATTATAACCTCACCCTTCTCATTGTGGACACATCTTGTGTCTTTATTGTAGCATCGGGCTACCACCATCATAAATTCGTTGTTCACGGCGCTAACTGGGATCCCACCAGCAAAGTGCGGGCACTGCCTATCAATTTGTCCATCCATGGACTTCTTGTGACCCTCTGGGTTCTGGCCCAGAAATCTTCCATGTCAATATGGCCCAGTTCTGAGTCTCTGATGTCTAGGTCACACTCTGCTTGGGACTCGGGCATCCTGACCCTCTGATATTTATACTTCATTTCTTCTTCTGTGAGCTTGGCCTTGCCTTTAGATTTGGTAGGTCTCTTGCTTGATGTTGACATATGTAACTCTGAACTCAGTTGCTGATCTACAAGAAGGAGAAGAGAAACCCAACGCAAGAAGGTCATGTTAGTTGTTCGATCTTCCATTAAAGCGTTGACAGAAAGAAGAGTTAGCAATTTTAAGGCCTCAGGGCGCAGGGCGCATGTACACTGCAAGCTGCAGGGTTAAATGGTAAGGTGCATAGGAAAGGGCTGCTACAAGGGATAAATCAGTGCCAAAAGGGCACATGGCGCATGGACACTACAGATTGCATTTTGTTGTTGTAAGCACAAGTGCGCCTGCGCCATGTGTATATATTTTATAAAGGGCATGAGATATTTTTCATGTTACATGGGTACAGGATGCACCAAAGGGCGCAGGTATAATGCGTGTAACATCATTTTTTCATGCGCCACAAGAGAACTTGGTGCGGCACATGGAAGGTCTGCATAACATGATGTTGTTGTAAGCATGGATGCGCCTGCGCCATTTAAAGTCTTAATTGGCGTGAGATTTTTGGTGTTGCATAGATGCAGGGTGCGCCAAAGGGTGCAGGTTTAAGCGATGCAACAAATGAGTTTGGTGTGCCAAAAGGGGTGCAAGGAAAGTGTTTGCAACAAATGAAGGAAGTGCGCCATGAGGGTGCACCTGTTCTTAGTGTAACAGTCATGGTATTTGCACCATCATGCGCGACGCATGTATCGTGTTGTAGGGGTGACAGATGCGCCAAAGGAGAAAAATAACAGTGTCTCCCTTTCAAGCCATGATTCTTTCTCTGAGGGGTTTGCATGTGGTTAAGCTCCTTTTTAAGGATTCATTTGGGTTATGAAGAAGCTTATTAAGAGAGTTCCAAGCCATTTTTTAGGACAGAGTTTCCCCTACCAGCAGATCTGGAAAGAGGGGGAAAAAGCATGGGTAGAGAAAAACAACAAGGAGGATGGGGAGCTCATGTTTGACAATCTTTTTTAACTCAATCCAAACCAGCAAGCAGCCAATAAACAAAACACCAAACACAGAAGCAATGAGGACCTCTTACCAGGATATATAATGAAGAAATGTGCAAACGGGTCCACAAAGCGATTGAAAATGATAGGGTAGGTGCGCCTTTGGCAGAATGCAGGTGTAAGATAAAAATCACGTGATTGTTAGATGACAATGACAAAGTGTAGACACGCCTATATATAGGTGAAGTAGTAATAAATGCACCACCAACTTTTCAAGTGGTGCATGGAAAGCATTGTCGACACTTTAAAGCGTGCGCCTCTATGGCACACCGAAAGACCCGCCAACATGAAGTTATATGTGCCTTGGCACACCGAAAGAGATGTTGACATAAGAATATGTGCGCCTTAGGTGCACTAAAAGTGGCGCGACAAATGTATTGTCGACATGAAGGTGCATGTGCCTTGGTGCATGCAAGGAAGACTCAACATAGTGAGGTGCATCAAAACACCTGTTGACATGAGAAAGCATGCGCCAAAGGATTTAAAGGGGGAGCAAGAAAACTTGATGCTACACATAAGGAATGTGCGCCCGACCAAAAAGACCAAAAAAGGCTAAGTTCGGAAAACTAGATTTCTCGGGAAGGGATTTCCAACGTTCCGAACGCAAGGGGTCCCTGACGAGGGGCCTGAACAAAATTTTGGTAGGGTTATCTGTAAAATTGCCCCCAACAATTTTACGGGATAACACAAATGTCAATATTTCTACCCAATCTACTCGAGGCCACATACGATAATTGCATAGACATGGATAGAGTTGTGAGCATCTTGGTCACCACTCATGAAGTAGAGATGAAGGAGTTTTAAGAGAAGAATAAGGGAAATAGGGTGAAAAGGGACATAATCCTTTTTGAGGTCAAAAATAAATCCGAGGCCATTGAAACCTTAAGGGGTTCAATCAAAAACCAGTTAAAGGAACTGTACCCATAGATTACTAGAAGGATGGACACACTTGAAGACATGAGCAAGGAGTTGGAGAAAATTGTTGACACTATGAATGCTCAAAGAGATGGATTGAGTTTTGGTGAGCTAAGTGTCCTAGTTGGAAACCTCTCGCCGCAGAGAGTGTAAAATGAAGTTGATTCCTAGAACAAGTTGGAGGTGGACTTGCAAAATATTTTCCTAGCTTTGTTACAATAATGCCATCACTTCCCCATTCTTTCTTCTTTCCCAATTTCTTCATCCCCTTATTCTTTTTTCAAGACAAAAGTATATTGTACCTATTCTAACCCTTATTCTTTTCCAAGATGAAAGTCTACTATACCTATTCTAACCCTTATTCTTTTTTAGGATCAATCATGACCCCTTCCTTTGACACAATGTGCCCAAGCATCTTTGCTTTCTAAACTCCAAAATGGAACTTATTGGATTTTAGTAAAATACCATACTCCCGTATCTTAACAACATTTTTCTAAGTTTTTCATGTGGTCACTCCTTTTCTAGAGAAAATAGTCACATCATCTTGATATACGAAATGAAATCATTACTATAGCCGAGAAAGCTACACCCATTGCTCTTTGGAAAGTGGCTCTAGCATTCATTAGACCAAAATTCATTCTAACATATACATATGTTCCCTAAGGAGTGGTAAAGGCGAGCCTTGATTCACTCGATTCCTTCACAACTACCTGGTTATATCTAGAAAAAACATATATGGTGGATAACAATTCTCAACCAAGAACTAATTGTAACATATTTTCCATATTTGGAAGAGCGTATTTATCCTTCATTGATGCTCTATTCAAGTTTCTAAATTCCACACACAACCTTATATCTTCATTCTTATTTTTGACAGGTACCAAGTTTGTAACCCATGATGAGTACCTTGTGGGCTATATGATTCCTCCATCCCTCAAATTTTTCAATTCTTCTTGCATCTTCAGGGAAAGGAGTGGATCCTCTATTTCTACCTAAATGGATTGGAAAAATCTTCCACGGAATTTCATTCTAGAAAATATCCTCTCTATATGATTTTATTTCATAATAAGACCATGCTAAGCAGTCCTGGTATTTCTTCAACAATTGGACATACGACTACTTTTCTTCCTTACTCGACTACTACCTATCCAAATCTTACATGGTTTATCCTTTGTTCCCTGTGTCGTGCTCTTTTAACATCCATCAAGGCTAACATGTGTCTGTTGATAATGCAATCAACATTATCAAAGTTTGATTCAAGTGCTACCAAACCTCTGGGAATAGTATTAGTCTTCAACTGAATGATGTCTTTGCCAAATAAAGTCTCCTTTCCATTAACCACACAAACCATTAGCTCCCAATATATATGTTGATCAACAAATTCTCCTTGGTTCTACAAAAACTTTACACCTAGGCGTTGTATTCGAATAATTACAAGTGTTTAACATTGTCGGGAAGATGGCCTAGTTAATATCTCAATATTATACTCAAAATTTGGGGATACAAAAAGACAAATTTCAAATCTGGACCCCAATACAGCCAATTTGTCTGCTAGAGTATTATATTTCCTATCGTGATGTATTATGTTGAAGGAGTTGAACATTTCAATGAAATCTCAAACTGCATGCTTATACTACTTCATTATCTCGACTTTTTTGCATCTGCATACGCTTTTCTAAACTACTTGACAATTAGCTCTAAATCTCCTTTAACAATGATGTCTCTAACACCATATTTCCAAGCAATTCTTAAACCTAATAACAGTGCTTCATATTCTGCAATATTGTTAGTGCACTCAAATTTGAGTTTAAAAGAAAAAAGCAACTCTTCCTTTCCTGGATATATCAAAACAATACCAAAGACCATTTCCAAATTTAGAGAACGCCCATAAAATAACAAATTCTAAGGAGAACCTACTTGATTAAGATAATTGCATTGATAAATTTTGTGCTCTTTACCATAAGTAAATCCAACAAAGTTACCAAAGATCAATGTCGGTGTATAACACTTCATATGAAGCATTATTGGGATCCTCAATGAGATGTAACATCTTCTTTTCACCTTACAACTTTACAAGGCTGCCCTCAATAGGTATAGTGGTAAAAGACATATCAATTTGCACACTCCCACCCACACTAGCAGCCCATTTTCTTGATAACAACATTCCTCATTTAAAAGGGCAATTAGTAATAAATAACAACATCTAGTTTTAAGTTATTTCTTAGGTAGGCTGCGCAAGTTGCACTATCAAACCATTAACACATCCAACCACCGGCACCTCTCTAGAATCCATGGCAGCACACTTCCCATAAGCTATTGTCACTTTGATATCTACTTCACTCATGACCTCAAGAGGCATAACATTGCATGATGCTCTAGAATCAAACACACAGCTTGTGTAATATCCCGTCCCTAATAATCGAGTAGTGAAAAATGGATCTACATTCAGATGGGACTCAACTAAGGATGTTCCCAAATATACTTCAGGTGGCTCACCTAGTTCTTCCAACTCTACAATGGTAGGAGGAGTCTCAATAGTGTTTACATTTCTGTCATGGGTAATATTTTCTTCTTTCAATCCCAAATACTCAAAGGTCCTTTTCTTGTGCTTAGGAATCCTAAGCAGCTCAACAATTGGAATAGAAATCTTGATTTGACTCAAGACTTGGGCAATGCCATAAGGAATGTATTTGGGCAAGGCAACATTTGGAGGAAGATTGAAAACTCATCTGACAACAAAGGATTTTTCACGGTCTGAGCATGGGCAGGGATACCATTTCTATTTAGGAAACAAGGCCTTTTCCAGATGTATCTTTTTTAGGAGTCTCGTTTGGGATATTAGTGAGAATTGGAGTTTTGGTTTGGCTTGAGGCCCTACCCCTTTGATAAATTTACTCCTAGTGTTATATTATTTTTCTTGGGCAACCACATCATTCATTAGCAACTACTTATCCTCCTCATAAGGGATTCCTCCATCATACTTTTCAATCATCAATGCCATTAAGTATTAAAAATAATTATTAGGTAATTCAAAAGCTTGTACCATATCTATTTCAAAAGTATGAGAGGGAGGAAGGGGTAATACTTGATGAATGCAATCCCACAATTTTTCAACAGTTATGGCACTGATTAATTCAATCGAAGTTTCTCCTTATCGTGAGCTTGTAGAGCACCCAATCATGCACACATCATCATCACTTCCTCAACTTCTTTTTCTTCATCACATGGGGCATGTGGCAGAGAAATTTTTCACACCACTCAATTTCATTGGCTTCTTCAACAACAACAACTTTGGTAGCTAAAGGATCAGGTATCAATCTATTTTCTCGGGGTTGGGGATGTCTATTTCCTGATCCCACAAACCCTTTACCCTTGTCATCTGATATATGATCACCTTTGGGATGATTTGTAAATCTTTCTTGACCTTGTGGCTATGCTAACCTTGGGAACCTTGTCCAATACCCTTCTCTACCCTAGCCAATTTATAGGATATTTCCTTGACAACTCCAGCCAATGTTTTCATAACCTCTTCTAGATCCACAGACTTACTTGAATGAGTCTTCTCTGGATTGATCAGCTTGATACCTTCCCTCTTAGGAGGCTTACCAACTTCTTTGATATTATTTTTAATATGCAAAGCCATGGTGAAGGCCTACCTTAATGTTTTTGGGTTCTTATCCCTCAAATAATAGGAAACCTTCTTATTAAAAGCATTAGAGTATTTTATTAAACAAGAAACATCACTTGGCCTTAGGATTACAGGTAGCCTATTAAGGGTCTTATTGAATTGAGTATTGAAGTCATGAATAGATTTATTAGGATTCTTCTTAATATTTTCAAATTCAAACAAAAGAAACTTGGGATTTTTCTTATCCCCATATTTCAGTCTAGAAGCATTTTTCATTTATGTCCATGAATCTATTGAGTTATCTCACAAAGACTTATACCACCATGTGCATCCTCCTCAAGGTATGAATAAACAATTCTATGTACACATCCTCAAATTCAATATCAAATTCTTCCATCATATTGATAAAAATATTTAAGTGCTAATCACAAGTAAGAGCATTATATTCTTGAAATTTAGGCAATCTATTTCTATTATCTTGGGCACAACATTTGGATATCCAGCCATACCTCTAAAATCTATAGGACCAAAAGTGTTCACAACAAACAGAGAGGTCTAGGTGGGGGCTGGGGCATATGGTTTTGGGAGGTGATATTACAAGAGAAACAAAATGATGAGGGTCAAGGGGTCTTTGGAACACATGAGTATAATTTTCAAAATGAATGTCCTCTAAAAACTCTGTTTCTTAGAAGATCCTATCAACTTTGGAAAACACAGGGACAGAATGAGATGCAAACTTTTCAAATACAAATGAAGGCCCCTCTCTAGATGGAGAATTCTAATCTACAAAAATACTACTTGATTCAGAAGCACTTGAGGAAGTATGGCAATATTCAATGACAGGCTGATCAGTTTCCACAATTGATAACTCTTTTCTTGATTTTTGATCTCCAATAACTTTCCAGATTCTTCTTCCTTTAGAATTTTTCTTTCCCAATTCTAGAAACAACCTTCTAGCAAGGTATTTAATGAAGAAATATCTTCTTCCTTCCATATTTATAAATATTAGTGATAAATTTCAATTGACAGAGGTTAAGACACTAGCATTTATCAAAAATTAATTCAACACGGAGTCGCCACTAAGGATTTTCACCTTAGTTGTGTAAATGCACTAAAATTGATCTATCAAATATATATCAACACTTAATTCCTACAAATATTAGCATATCCGACCTTCCTCTACTAGTATTTAACATTGATGATGTAAACTTAGTGCAAAAACCAACAGAAACTAGAAATATTACACGCAAAACTTATAACTTGCACAAATCTTACAGATCTCAAAAAGGATGACGTTTAAACAACATATTTGCACTTAGATCATGTAAGAAACATTACCAAGGCCAAATATAATAATGCATTTGAATATCCCCGCAATGGTGCCAATCTGTGTTGTTGCCACAGAAATAAGTCCCGAGTTCAAATAATCCCTGGCAACGGTGCAAAAAGGGTGTTGTTTCCGCACAAATAGGTCCCATGTAAAAATAATCCCCAACAACATCACCAAAAAGGTGTTTTTGCCACAAAAATAGGTCCTAGAGTTCAAATAATCCTCAAAGAAAGGTGCCAATTTGGTGTTGTTGCCACAAAAATGGGTCCCAGAGTTCAAATAATCCTTAACATCAGTTTCAATCTGGTGTTGGTATCCAAATTGATTCTCCTTTGCAAGCTGAGCAACATCACAGATTTAACAAGAAGCCTAGAGATAGATAAATCATCATGTATGTCATTTTGTAGCCAGGAGGTGATTCAACTGGCTCTTTGTCACTCAGATGTTGGAGAAATGGATAACACCTTCAAAAGGATTTGATCTATCCTCACTACTTTAGGTTTTTCCTTTCAACCAGGGTGAGAGGACCCATTTTATAACCTTTGTTGGTGAAGGAGAATGAAGATATCCTTCTTTACACAAATTTGAAAGGAAACATTGAGAAAATATGATCAATGCACCAAAATTTAACTCTCACAAGTTGTCACTTTCAAAGAATGGTGATATTTTCTAAACAAGGTTAAGGTTACTAAATACATTATGGAATCCTAATTGCTTTTGTATATTTTGGCAGTAGAATTTATTCATTTGTGGACATATAGGGAAAACAAGGGTAGTTTAGGTAGGATTCATTGTTTTTGAATACTTTTTGTGGGAGATTAACTAGGATAAACTTGATTTTCTTAGATCTTTGAGAACATTCACAACAATTGGAAACTAAATGATAGAATGCTTTGGAACAACTAAAATATTCCTTCAACCAGAAGGTGTGCATCAATGGAGGCCTATATTTTCATGGTTTCACACAATCTCCAAGAATTTAACACGAAGGCTTGAGCTAAAGACTCAATTAAACATTAAAGACCCCGGTTCCTCACACATAAGATGTAATCAAAGGCTTACAGAAAATATTTATCAACAAAATGACAAGAAAGTGATTTTAAATTTTTTCTCATCATAGGATGAAGGATCTTCTCGTAATGAAATTGAAAATTCCACTAAACTATCACAGGGACAAGATCCTATGTGATTCAGAGTGATTTTAACACAAGATTGCAATAGGAACAAGAAATACTATTTGCAGACATTCTGAAAATTAAGAAAACACAAATTTTCCAAACATTAACACAGATTAATTTGAAGTTCATTAGATTCATCAGTAGGGAAGGTTTCTTGAACAATCTCAGAGCTTGTCAATGGTTGTACACTTACAACCAACTTGACATGATCAAATCTAAAACATAAGAGATTAACATGTTTCTCAGATGGTCTCTCAGGAAGATGGGCTTTCTCAAATTTTCTCATAAGAATTCAACCCCCGACCATTTTGTATGACTAAAGCATGCTTTTATAACACTCAATTTACATCCAAGCTTTCCCCCAAGAAAAGAATATTCGAGGAACCTTTGTTTGTTACATGTTTGATCATGATTTCTAGAAAATGATGTTTAACAGATTTACAACAAAAAGTTGCCAAGTGTTCAAAAGGTGAATCATTTCAGATATTTCCATCATTTTTTCAACTGGGGCATCCAGTCATCTCCTCTAGCAACACATTTTTCATCCTTTGCACCTACAACCTCCATCATTTCATCCTTTTCCCATTCTTTCCTCCGTAACTTTTCTTTGCATCCAACTTCTCTAGTTAATTCACATTTTTTTGCAAGTGCCCGAACAATTCCAACTTCAAAATATCAAACTTTACATTCCTTGGACTCACAAATTAAGCTATAAATCCATTCAATTGCACTTTGTAGACAAAAATGACAAGGAATTTCATCAAAAAATGATCAAAACAATGCATATTCACATCTCCAGAGTCTTGAGCAAAACTAGTAAAGCAAAATCAAATGCAATGCATAGTAACAATTGATTCTTCCTTTCTCAACTTTAGATTAGAGTCATCCATGTGGAAAAATCTGATTTGAAGCGGGGTTGGGGTTTCCTTTTGTATTTTATGACTTTTGGAGAAAATGTACAATTTTCACATTTTGCCTCACCCCTTCACCTTTAAAAATTGGGCTTGACATGTGGCTTAATCTGGGGCTTTGATGGAGTC
Organism: Taxus wallichiana var. yunnanensis; assembly: GCA_018340775.1. NCBI lineage: Eukaryota > Viridiplantae > Streptophyta > Pinopsida > Cupressales > Taxaceae > Taxus > Taxus wallichiana. Next base: position 91,894,495 of record CM031242.1, read on the forward strand.
ATGGCTCATTTATGCAATTTTACCCTTTTAACAAAAAGGCAAAATTTCCAATTTTCTTCTGCCGACCTACCTTCTCGATTTTATCTTTTGATGTGGGCCCTAGAATAGTTGCGGGTCAATTTATAGCTTTGCTCCTTTTTACAAAAGGGAAAAAAACTTCAAAATGCCCAAGGGACCCACCTCTCCACTTCTAACTTTTGATGAATGGCCATGTGTCCATATTTGGGGTTAAAGTAAGACTGTTTACCTACTGTGGTTGTAGATCAATTTATAACTTTTCTCCTTTTTACAAAAGGGAAAAAAACTTCAAAACACCTTGGCAACCCGCCTTCTACTTCTAACTTTTGAAATATGCCACGTGTCCTTCTTCGAGGTCAAAGTAATAATTTTTCCCTGCCTCTTCATATTTGTTGGATAGCCAATCAGAGACTATCAGGGCCATGGGGCCAATTTGATATTTTTTACAAATGTGACCAAAGTGGAAAATTTCACCAAAAATACCCGCCGAGCCGCATCTAATTAAAAATGAACACGTATACACCTTCGGGGAAAAAAAGAGAAATTTTCTCCACCTTTACAAATTTGACCGACCAATCAGAACTCAATGGGGTTGTAGGGGGCCAAATTGATCTTTTTGCAAACATAGCAAAAAGTTACAAGTTATAAAATAGACCGACGTGCCTCATCCAATCAAAAGAGACCACGTAGCTGAAGATGTTGAGATATAATTTTGATAGGAAAATAGGCCCGTCAAAAATAAGAAGATGTAGGGGAACTTCACCATTCATACCTGAATTGAATCTTTCTTTAAGGACAAAGAATTTGGAAATGATACAAGGCCCAAATGTGATCCATGACCATGGAGAAGGATCTTCAACAACATACAAATGAAGAAAACCTTTCACGCATCCATTCAGGGAAATAGAAAATATGACAGAGCCCATAGATTGAAGAATTTTTAGAGAAAATGGGGTGAGATCAAATTGAGCACCAATACAAATCACTCACTATTGATCTATCATGAATAATTATCATAGTAAACATTAATATCATAACATTCCCCTTAATTTTTACATGGTAGCAAAAGAAATTTCACACTTCCTCTACAGCTTGCCTCCCGTACTTGCTCATGATCTTGGTACTACACTTGAAATGAAGGTAGAAGAAGGAACACATCAAATTCTTATCAACCATGCATTTTCGGGAACACATCTGACTGATGAGGATGGGAACACACTTAGGAATCATCTTCTTATCAACCACCATGCTAGGGAAAACATCGACCTAGCAGAAGGTGGGAAATCAAGTGGGAACACATCTAAACAACCTTCAATGGTTTTTAGGAGGCTAACCACAAACCTAGGTATGAATAGGAACACATCTAACTGTTCTACCTCTTCAAGACTCATGATGTTGTATTTCACTATGTTATCTATTCTTTACTATGTTTTTACATTGGGGAATTTATGTAGGAATAACAACATACCAGTGAATAGGAACATACCACATTTGTTCTTATTTTTCACACCATGTTGAAATGTTGAAATCCACACTATACTTCAGAATAGGTACTATGAAACCAAGCACACAACTAAAATCAAATCCACACCAAAAATGCCACCACATGACTCTTTTGTGGCCCTGTCGTTGGTCGTGACTGACGAGAGTTCGGTATTTGACCTCCACCTCCATTGCTCCGTCCTCCAATGACATGCTACTAGCTCATTGATATTAACTTTGAGGCTCAATAATTTCCACATTGGGGTTATTTTTATAACTTCCCCCTACAATGTGAAATAGTTCATTTTGTGGACGCTTCTGCAACATCAAAAAATGTGTTTGTGATTTTTTTATTTTATTTATTTATTTTTTCACTTTTTACAATGACACAACTTTTGACGACAATAAAAAAATGACAAAAAAAAAATATCCTAAAATCACCTGTTTAAATTTTACGACTTTTAACTTCGACATGAAAAATATATTGACCTAATAATTTTTTTATAATGATTCAATTTTTTTTAACTCTTTTGACAACAAAATTACTTGACACTTAAAGACTAAAACAATACTTCTACATTTTAGACAAAATACAACACATCTAATTTGAACAACAAATATTTATATCGACTATAATCATGATCAATTATAACACACCTATGAAATTACATACATCTATCAAATTTATTCATTTAAATGCTATGAACATTTGACAATTAAACAAGACTAGATGAACTTTGACTCTTCACTCTCGACAATAATGGACAACTTTGACAATGATGACACACATAATCGAAGGGAATTAAAGAAATGAACAATAACTCATTACACACACCTAAGAGAGACTACAATGACACATCAACTTAGTCACCACGTGAAGGTGTTATCACAAAATTCCTTCAAATAGTCAAATGTAGAGTAAAACTGTGTTACCTTCTCATAGAGTCTTTAAGATTAACTACCTCGTGCATGGTAGAAAATACAATGCATGTGGGATAATTGACTAATTAATCATGCCCCAATGATATAATACAAATATAGATCATTCTTTGAATCCTCGCTGTATCATCTAATGCAAAGGATCTTGAAACACAGTGTTTTTTGAATTCTAAGCCCAAAGAATGAATCTGAGCCAAACTTAGGCACATTGAATGGATGTAAAATCGACAGGACTGCAGATCAAAATTTGAGAGCCATATGATATGATGAAAGATCTTGGATATGTCTTTGAACAATTAGAAAGAATTTGTTGGAACTCGTGATTCATTGAAACCTAAGTGTTGATCCAATAGATCCAGAACGTGGTACTAATACAGGAGATAAATTGATAGAGGCACTTAGATAATTACAACTATCATGCACCTCTTTATTAACTTGCAAACTGAAATGTTAACTAGATACTTCAACCTCATGTTTCTGCATACAATGAAATCAGAGAAGAATTTATCCTTTCACCTGATAAAGGCTACGCTGTAAATAATATTCTTCTTACACTATTCTTAACAATATTATAAGGCCAATGTTTAATTAAACAACAATGATAGATGTAAAACAATCAACTAAGCTAAGCAGATTTTGATCAGAAACTTTGTGAAAATGTAGACAACATAAAAGTCGTGAATTACCAAATTACAGGTTTGAATTTCAAAAAACCATTCACCAATGACTTTATCCTCGCAAAGTAATCACTCCAATAAATACGTCTGGGCAGTCGTGGTATGCACAACCGAGTCCAATGAATGTTGCAAATCAATGTGAATACCAAAGCAACACTCCCATGTGAAACTCGTGGTCTCCTTGACCCCAAGTGACCTCCTTCCTCATGTAGATCAAGAGATATTTTTGCACACTATAATCTCTATCATTTAGGAATTATGGTCTTACTACTTGTATTCACCTATAAACACTTTACGAGGCAACTATGCTAATAGACACAATGTTGGTATGCAAATCCAACTAAATAATAGCCAAATAATATTATGACAGGTGCTTGTCCACAGTGCAGGTCACTTTTCTTCTTAGATTTTTAAAACTAAGCCTAAAAAACTAGTCTATACCAGTTTCTCAACTTAACCCTATCATCACACGAGGCAATATATAAAGAGAATTTCCCCTACAATGAAAATTATGTTTCCATTGTAATAAAATTGCTTTGATACCAAATATTTAATTTGGTTTAGAATGCAAAACAAAATATAAATAGATACTTCATTGATTAAACATGAACATTACACAGGCCAAATTTATAGGTGAGGTTGTTCCTAATATTTAGGAAACAACTCACAACAATAAGCCATATATGTAGGTTGTTTAAACCTACATAACAATCCATAAATATAAGTTGTTAATAACAACTTATATACTCACTAATTACCTATCATGAATAATTATCATAGTAAACATTAATATCATAAAAAAATGAATAAAAGGGTGTTATCCAAAATTCACCCTCAAGGTAATTTTGATAACATGCATCAAATTATTCAGTCCAAGCAAGTAGATTGATTCAAGGCCCGAAATCATGTTTTTGGGGCCCCCTCGGCTTCTCTCTAACTCTCCCATCCAAGAAGAAATCCCAACGAGTTAGAAAAAATGGAAAAAATGCAAAAAATAAGGTTGCAGGACTATTTTAAAGCATTTCGGGTCTGAAGGGTTTGGGTCATACCAGTTCGGGTCGTACTGAGGTTCGTCGTACCAAGCTTGGGGCTGAAATACAAAGAAAATTGGCTAAGTCAGACATTTTTGTCCTGTGTGGTCCGCAGACAGCTTGGGACGCTCGACGCGAGGGACGCGAAAAGCCGAAGCGGCCGAAAGCGAAAAAATCATCAAGTTTTTGTTTCACGTGGTTTGGGACAGCCGGGAAAAAGTATGCATGGGACACGAATCGTCCGATTTTCCACAAAATGGTCCATTTCGGGCAGTTGAGACTTTTGTCCTGCAGGCGGTCCTCTGACAATGGGACAAAAGTACGCGAGGGACGCGTGGGACGCGAAAAGGTGAAAAAGCCGCAAAAGAGACAAGGAAGCCCGAATCGGCCGATGCGGGAGATTTTCATCTGGGACAGCTGGGAAAAAGGTACGCGAGGGATGCGAAAAGCTGAAACGGCCGAAGGCAAAGGAGAAAAGTCAACGTTTGACCCGTGAACTTCAAACGGCCATAACTTTTGACTCCGAGCTCCGATTTTCACAAAATTGGACTTTCTGGAACGAGCACGATGTCCTCTATGCCAAAAAATTGGATTTATTATTTTTAATGAGGGTAGATATATTTAATAAAAATAAACATATTCGGCTCCAGTCAGTTAATGCTCATTCCCGTCAAATGACGAAAACGCCTGCCAGGACCCAAAATAGCTGCCCGCACTCAGAAGGCCATAACTTTTGCATTTCTCAACAAAATCACACAAAATTGGTACCGTTGGAATCGTGGCTTTGAGACCGATGCAAATTAATCAAGAAATTCCTGATTTTATGAGATATTGATTGAGATTTTTCACAAAACGTTGCCGGGTTCATAACAAAGTGTTTTATTTGGTGGTTGGGAATGCAATTAAGAGGCATGATCATCATTCTTTCTCTCACTTGCAGCACCCTGGGAAGTATGGGGAGCCTTTTTCAAGTAATATATAATCATTTTCCTCCATTTAATGCCTCTTACAGTGGTTTGAGGATAGATTTCGGATTTCTATTTTCCTTCTCTCTCTCTTCTCATTTTTCTATAAATTGGAGTGTTGGGCTCATTGTAAAGGGAGGTAGTTTTTGTAGCAAAGCTCTACCAAAATTGCTTTGTGAAGATAATGTGTTGCAGGCCCTTGTTGTGGACTCCTTGCATGGTGATCCAGGCCCTTTTCTTGTAACCGATTGAACTGTGCATATCAGGAAGCAATAAAATATAAGTTTGTGGATGCATCTTCCCCTGCTGTGTTTTCTTGCATTCTTCTTTCCCCTTTTACCTTGATTACAAGAATATTGTGTCTATTATTATGTCCTCATAGGATCCATTATCATTGTATGTTTGAAATATGTTTGCGAATACATTTTGCTAGATTGTGGAGAACTATCATCACCCCTTCTAGTGTGCACTTTGCTTCTGCATCTCACGCATTTGAAGACTACTCTCACACCCTCCTTTTCTGGTGTATCACCGCTTTAGTGTAGGCTTTCATTTTATGCATTCTCTCTCCCTGGTCCCTTGAAATTTATATTAGAATAGTTATCTTACCCCGCATTAGAGTAGATGTGGCAGGTAGTTTAGGAGCAAGAACCAACTTTCTCTCGGAGGTCTATCTCAAGTGCAAGTCCCACAACTTGAGATAGTACCCATGTTATCCAATCACACCGTGAGTTCAAGTATATGCACTTGTATAAACATAAGGGTGCTGTGATTCTGATAACAGGGGTAAAAGCTTGATAATATTTATTAATATCAATCAACCTGAATTACAAAGGAGTGTTGCAATTCTTATAGGAATTGAATAGCCATGTGTAAACAAATAAATGGGTTGCACAAGTACAACCATAATCACAACAACTTCCAAAATACATCCGGAAGCAACAATAATTAAATACAAACAAATAATAATTGTTACAACTACGTAACAATATAACCTATGCAATAATAAGACAAATATTGTTATAAAACTATATAAAAATATATCAACTAATTACCTTATTAAATAATTAAAGGTAATATGATGCATAAATTAACCTAACATTCCCCCACCTTAATTTTTCATTACCTTAAGGGATGAGTATAGGAACTCTTTGAACAACTCAAACTTGTCAAGTGCAAGTCACTTCGTGAAAATATATGCCTTTTTCATTGTTATAAAAAAATGAAGCTATTTATTGTGCTTCAACACATGTTCGCGTATGAAATCAACATGTAATTTAATATGTTTTGTTCTTTCATAAAACAATGGATTGTGAACAAGTTTTAGAACACCTTCATTGTCAACATACATGGTGGTTGGTTTTCCTATAGTATTCTAAGTCCTTCAAGTATGTCTTTGAGCCAAATCACTTCATAGACAACTTCTCCTATAGAACAATACTTGGATTCTATGGAAGAATGAGAAATAAAGTGTTTTTCTTGTTTCCCCATGATATTGGTCTAGATCCAATAAACAAAAAAATCCTGAAGTGGATTTTATGTCATCAATATTTCTTGCATGATCCGAATCCAAATATCTAGACAACAATAAGTTCTTCTTCTTCCCCGTATTCTAGACCAAGATCCACCGATCCTTTGAGATATCTAAAGATGCATATTGTTGCTTTCCAATGATAAAATTTGTGTTCTGCATGAACCTGGATAGATAGCTTATTGCAAAGTTGATATTTGGTCTAGTGTAGGTTAGGTAAATGAGAATCCCAATCAACTATTGATAAAGAGTGGCATTTACCTTGGAGATAGATCTCAATGAGATAGCTACAATCTGTTCTCCATAGGTGTAGCAATTGGTGTGCAATCCATCATCTTGAATTTATCAAGCATTATCTTGGTATATTTCATCTAAGAAACAAAGATGTGATCCTCTTTCTGCTATACTTGCAATCCAAGATAATAATGCATCAGCCCGAGATCACTCATGTCGAATGATCGATTAAGATATTTCTTTGTTACATCAATCATCCTCACCGAACTTCCAGTGATGACTAGATTTTTGACATAGACAACATAAATCACAATCCCCCTTTGATTTTTTAGGTAAAGATTGGGATTGTATGGATTTCTAACAAATCCATGTTTCACGAGATGCTCATTAATTTCGATGTACCATGCAGGGTACTGTTTAAGGCCATATAGATATTTCCTGAGTCTTCATACCTTTGCTTCTTGACCAGGTACTACATATCCCTCAGGTTGAGTCATGTAGACTTCTTCTTGTAAATCTTCATTCAAGAAGGCACTTTTTATGTCCATCTGATGGAATTTCCAACCAAACTATGCAGCTAGAGCAAAGATTGTCCTAGTCATCTTGATCTTAGTTGTGGGAGAAAATGTCTCCTCATAGTCAATGCCTTCTTTTTTTACATACCCCTTTGCTACAAGTCTTGCTTTGTACTTTTCCATTGTCCCATTTTCTTTGTATTTTTTTTTAATATCCATCTGCATCTAATGGGTTTCTTCCTTGGTGGAAGATCGAAAATTTTCCAAGTGTTATTTTTCATCACCGATTAATACTCGGCGTCATGGCATCTTTCCAAGATTTTGACTATAGGGCTTCTTGGACCTGTAGAGGGCTCATCAAACTCAATAACTTTACTCATCAAAGAAAATTTGACTTCTTCTCTTCCTTTACTATGAGTCTTTGTTCCAGGAGTGGATGTATCCTATGGAGCATCCATTCTTACATCTCATAATGTGTTAGTACACAACTTAGGCATATAATGAACTATTGTCGTGGGTCTTGGTTCTATCAGATCAACACCATCATCCCAATCATAAATTTCATCATCTGTGGGAACATCAAATTCAAATTGTATAACTAGGGAAGAATCTACATCAAGTGAGTCTAGAGGAGGAGACTCTTCTTCCTTATTCTCAAAAAACTCAACATCTCTACTGGTGTAGACTTTTCTGGTATTTGGATCCATCAATCTATACCTAAGAGTTTCTTCACTGTACCCAATGAAGATGATTTTCTGTGACTTCATGTCCAATTTTTTTCTATTCTTCTTGGGTATGTGCATGATTTATTTGCACCTAAATACTATAAGGTGTGCAATAGATGGTTTTCACTTTGACCATGCTTCTTGCGGTGTTACTCTCACAAGAGAAATCATGGGCACTCTGCTCAACAAATACATTATTGTCTTTGTTGCTTCTTCCCCAATGTATTTGCAAGTCCGAGTCATTGATCATGCATTACACCATTTCCATGATAATATAATTTATTCTCTCAACAACACCTTTTTATCGTGGTGTGTGTGGAGGAGACATTTTTCAATGAATCCCACGAGTTTGTAGGTAGTCTTTGAACTCATTACTAGTGAATTCCCCCTTGATATGAGCGAGAGAGTTCGATGCGATGACTAGTTTCATTCTCAATAGCTACTTTTAACTTTTTAAAGGTTTCAAAAGCTTCACTTTTCTTGCAAAGACAAAAAATCCACATTTGTCTTGAATAGTCATCAACACAAATCATGAAGTACTGAAATCCAGAATGACTTGGTTGCATTAGACCGCAAAGATTGGTATGAACCAGATCAAGCTTACCATGAGCTCAATATGCACTCTTTTGGAATGAAACTCTATGTTTTTTCCTACTAGGAAATGAGGACACTTGTGCAGTATCCTTCAAGATATGGTAGCCCATGTACCATATTGTTCCAGCGTAGTGTCTTGAGATACTTGAAACTAACATGACCAAGTCTCCAATGCCACAACTATGCTGAGGTAGAGTTCTTAGCCACAAGTTCCTAATCATTTGTGTGGAAAAAATCAAGATGGAACATGCATCCCACATTGGAGGCTTTTGCAACTATTTTTGAGCCTCGTGATTTGTCTCAAATCAAACACATTTTCTTACCGAAATGAGTATCAAATTCAATTTTTAGGTTTAGATCTAGGAGTTGACTGAATGAAAGTAGATTCTTTGTCAACCCAGGGATATATAAGACATCTCATAGTTTGTAATTATGTGAACCAAGGGGTAGATAAATGTTCCCAATCCCTTGAACTATATATAAAGAACCATCTCCCAATGAAACATGGTTTTTCAAAGTCATGTCCTTCATTGAAGTAAACTAGTCTCTGTGGCCAATCATATGTTGAGTGGCTCTAGAATTAACATAACAGACATCACTTAATGATGTGGAGGGTTCACTTGATCGAGCGGTGTACAAGAAGTCTTCATTATCTCGAATGTTCTTCTTGTTCAAAAATATCCCTTGCTAATGGGGTCTTATTTTCAAGTTCCCTTTTCTACCCTTGATTGTAGTTTAAATGTCCCCCGTGATATTGTTTTTGTGGAGGTCCAAAGTTTCTTGATGAAAATTTCTTGTCATGTCCTCTTTTACAAATTGGACATTACTTCTTCTATTGTTTGTCCCCATGATACTTGATTCTGATGTTGGGAATTTTGATAGGAGTTAGGTTTTCCTTTATCTTTTCCTTTCCATTTTGGATGTGAAGAAATTGCTTTCTCCTCTTCATCATTCTTATTGTGCATGGCTTCCTCTTGTTGTAGTAGGTTTACCAGCTTGTCAAAACTAACTTTTGTATCTGACATGTTTAGTGTTGTGACAAAAATTTGGTAAGAAGAGGGGAGTGCTCTCAGAACAATGAGAACAAGAGCATCATCTATGACCGCTTCCCTTAGGGATAGAAGTGAAGCCCTCAACTCTAAAAATATTATTAAGAAAGCTTCAATTTTATCATTCTACTTTAACTTCAAAGTGTGTGTAAATGACTCTGCAAATTTACTATGACATTCTTGATTTTGTCCTCATATATTGTGCGCAATTTATCCCACGCTTTGTTGGTTGTGACATCTCAAATGTGGGGTTGCACATCATTGAACACTACAAAGAAGATGATGAGTTTAGCCTTTTGATCTGCTTTATCAAACTACCAATGTTGTATTGTATCAGTAGTTGATCCGGTCGAGTATACCATTCACAACAATCTAGATCTCTTCAAACTAAAGTTGTGTCTTGATTTTAGTCTTCCATGTAGTATAGTTGTTTCTTATCACTCCAAGTATAAGGTCTCCCAATCTATATACCATCAATATGATATACCAAACCTTTCTATATATGTGCCCTTCTGATATACCCGGTGGTACGTGGAAGAATCTTTCCCTTTCTATATATTTGATGGTACATGAAAGAGGTGTTACATACATGAAAGAATTCAATATGTGGTACCAAGAAAGTATTGAAAGGGTTCTATGTGATTATTGATACCGGTTCAAATAAATATCCTCATACGTGCATGTAACCTTTCTATATACTTGGATAATTTATTAGTCCAAATTTATGTCATGCAACCGTTCATGGACTGATGGGATGGCTCATAGTGTGTACATTGTGACCTTATTACTCCCCTTCAATTTAAAGGTTCGATGTATAGACAACATTGTTGTAGCTATATTAGGTGTTAAGTGCAGTAGTAGTCATGATGGCTTTACCCATAAGTGCTTCCAAGAGGCACCATATATACCGAATGTTGCGAATGAGATCTAGGATCTCATGAGTGTTTTAAACCAAATTTTACTATTTTGTATTACAATTCTCTTCCATTTTCTGAGTAGTTACAATATTTGTAGTTGACTATGGCAACCTGCAAATTAGTATAATATACTAAACCATGCAATTACATTAAAAATATAGAAAAATTGAATGGTATGCAAAATTTTGTTGTTTTTCACGGGCCCCGTGGCCTCCAGAGTCTAGAATGACCCTCAATGCAAAAGACCGTTAAAAAGTAGCTCAAAATGAAGTTTTTAGATAGTCTTCCTTTGGAAAATGTTATCTGGAATGGAAAAATAGACCTACTTTAGGAGAAAAACAATTTACCCTAAATTAGGGTTTTTCTCACTAAAAAATTTAGAGGCCTTTTTAGTTATAACTAGGATGTTTAGTGATGGTATTACCTGCTAAATGGCCCTCCAAACTTGGCGGTTTCACTATTTTTGCTGCTAAAATCAAATTGGTTTTAAAAAACATTGGGCATGGGCTTTGAACCATTTACCTCACATACCTAAGTCTTTCTCTCTAACCACCTTGGCTCTTATGAGCACTTGACATAGAAATGAAGGAAAGTAACTTTGTATTAAAACAAAACATGGACTAACCTTTTACAACGGTGACTAGGCATAAGAGATCCACATGACAAAGAGCCTAAGTGGAAGTCGATTTAGGGTTTCCTCATTTTTAGAACAGAACTTCTTCAAGCCACTTTATAATGAATCAATCTGCCTCTATTTTGTTTTGCATCATTTTTTATCTCCTACATATTACACAATTTATACATTACCCTTGTTTATTGATTTGCTAACTACTTTGGCTCACATAAAAAAATCAATGCTTTAAACATTTTGTTGTTGATGTCGTGTGATTTTCTTGTTATGCGGTTTGTGGAAGTCAGCTGCTCAATGGGTCGAATGACGAGGAGTGTGGACGGTGCCGATACAATTTGTCAATTGAAACCTATACCAATAAAACTCACCAATGGATTTTTGATAGGTGAAGGAGCAATAAATGCACTAACTTTTTCAAAAAATATATAAAGGATATGAGTTTATTTTTACCATTGTAAATTGCAACAAATTTAACGAGCCAAGTGAAAAATGAGTTGATTGAATCATGTTGAGGTGCGGAGAGTGTGAAACCAGACATGGAGAGTAGATTTGTGCACAGGAGAAGATTACGTCCCTATTGGTGAAGGGTTTGAGTGAAGCATAGTGTTGCGAAAGAGAGAGGGCACATGATTTCAACTAGGGCATTGATTCAATCTAGGGTTTTGTAATTTATCATTACGTAAGGTAGAAGGCAATAATTTTCACACTACAGAGGATAGAAAGTTGTGATTTATAGATGGCACCAAAGAAAGCACCTGCCGTAGGAGCCAAAGGGAAGAAGAAAGTTGTAACATCCTCATTTTAGACAAGTAGAACAAGTCATTTTTTTAAAAATGCTTCCCAGTTCTAAATACATAATTTAGAACTCACAAATCAAATAACCATTCTTATAACAGAGATAACCATATGCGATTGTAATGACTCGGAGTACCTCCGATCTATTCATGAGTAATAAGAGTTGGTGTTTTTATTTAACACATCACTCTTGTGGTTCTCTTCCCTATTCTGGGATTCAGAATGCTCTGTCCAAGGAACCTAACTGAATAACTGTTACCATTATTCATCGGCATCTCATCCCTTAGACCAGGTGACTCAGGACAACGCAATCAGCAGCTTGCGATACTTTGGCCAAAGATTTGAAACATACTGCTTATGTCTCATATTCCTTAACGGCATACTCGTCAATCTGGAATACGTCCTTCACCCCATTCTTATGTTATGTAGAATGTCTTATACCGACTTCTGTCAGTCCCTCCTATCCCAGGTTAATCACTCGGGAACGGATTAGAAAGGTGACAACGTTACATGGATGCTCCCGAGGACTAGGGATAAGATGACATACTGGGTCAATCCTAATTAAACCAGTGTGTCAAGATACCCCGAGTCTCCTAGGCAGCCTTATAACATGACCACATTCCTAATCGGTCCCAGAGTAACTTGTTCGAGTTAAAGGTGTAAATCTTAACGATCAATGCAAAGGGTGTCATCATAAGTCACCTGCATTGTTGTATCTTCGAGAAGATCCTAATCTTCCCGAAGGTACAACCCTGCAGTTGACTTGTGCCGTCAACCTTTAAATCCACCTCGAAAAGATCTACTTATTAATAAGCGTTACGCACATTGAGTTAAATTATATTAAAAGACGTTCCCCTAAGGTTAGCCTTTCCCGATCCCTGGATTCCTCATCATAGAATGACCTTTCTCAATAAAGCTCACTACATAGAGAAGTTCTTAAGGCCAAGGTCTCATCAAGGAGTTCATAGAATATGCATAATTCTAAATCAACGAAATTGGACAATAGCTCATAAACTTCACATGAGATTGCCATCTGAACCCCATTTAGGTTTATATCAGTTCTCATAACTGAATTTATATCGTACTTATTAGTATCAAGATATAATGATTAAGAATCCAATTAAATGTTGTCCTGGCATAATCAAGACTAGGGATTAATAATTTAATTCAGCTTGTTTAGCATTCTGCTTAGGTTTATTTTAACCCTATCTTTCGAAAGACAAGTGATCTAAATTTCAGTTTAGCTTCTGATAGAACATACAGGAACTGCTAAACAATCATAAGAATTCAATCTCATATTCTTGCAAGCTTATATTGACAATCATAAAAGTCTCCAAATATATACAATAATAATGCTCTCAAGATATTTGAACCGAAGAAGGTCAAACTATCAAGATAAGAATACAAACACATAAGTAACAAATATCAATTTCCATTCCTTTCGTAACTAATCAAATACATTTTATGCATTCAAAGATACTTGATACAATACTCAACGGAAGAAGAACATCTTTCCTCTTATAGTACATTTAAAGAAAATTAAAATTGAATTCATCATAAACCAAGTTAAACAATCGAACATCTGTCGATCTGCATGCTTTTACCACTTACAATGACCATCCGCAAAATTTTTCAACATGGGTCCGGTTCGATGAACCGAGGATGATAAGCACTAACTCTTAAAACAATTGCAATCCACCAACTGCTTTTCATTAAACAACTTTGTTTAAATGAGATCAATTCACCAAACAAGTATACACGTTTAGACTATGCTTTTGTAATACAAAAATGACTACAAACGTGTAACTCTATTATCGTTATAGAATAGTCCTAAATACTTCTCAAATATACCATCAAAATATTAGGGATCAAGAAGAACGAAAGTATCCAAATCATCTATCCATCTGAATTCCAAAAACAGCAAACTTCAGACAGATCATTTCATTCAACAGTAAAAGGAATATCATATCAAATCATGATTCCATCAATATGTTAAAAACAGTTCCAACGGTTAAATAAAAATATCGACATATATTTTCATAATAGAAGAGAAAGAAAACAAGTCATTCATATTTCCCTTCAACAAGTTCATGACTGTACCATCTCCTCAAATGGAAAGCATTCACCTTACATGCATACGAATAAGTCAGACGAGCCAGAGAACCACTGTTTTGATAAAATCAAATATAACAAAACTCCTGTACAGTAGCTAACACGCCAATAGTGATGACTATCTACCAAACAGACTCTGCATGACCTCCCACACGAAGCGACATACAAGAGGATATTCACTGCCATTGCCTGTTGAGGTGCAGCCGACAACTCCTAAGTTCAATCAAGCTCAAGAATGGATATCCATACAACAGAAGACGTAAACACGCCAACAATCCCTTACATCAACCTACAGCCCATGCTAGTCCCTACTAAACACAGTAAGGCTTTTCGACCCAAGGTCGAAATCAAAGAACTTCTATTATATCGCAGTCAACAATAGACTCCATGGCATTAAGCAATTTGATGTTTCCCTAAGACTATGCAGAGATTATCATACAAAATCCGTAACATGCACAGCCTCATCAAACTGGGATAATCAGAAAGGAAACATAACATTCTGTATTCACATCTGAACGTATTCAGAATTTGAAGTATGGTATTCACGACCCATTTGTACAGAGCCACGATACTTGATATCATTCAATACTCAAGGAATCCCAACAGTGTCAAAACAACAGTATACAAGATAAATAATAGATAATGATTCTAACTGTGCCAACAATGGTAAACATTCAAATCAAGGCTTATTCAAAAGCTAAAAACTGAATTTGTAACAAGGAATCCAACTGAGCCTCTTCCATATTTTTCGCTCAAGCTTACACAGAAAGGAAACGTAAAAATACACCCAAAGAGTCTGTACCAAAAATTCCTTGCAACACGAAGGTATTCATTACAAAATAACAGAGGTCGTAATACTTGTTACTCCTCCAAGACTCAGATAAAAATCAAATTACCAATATTCAAATATATATATATATATATATATATATATATATATATATATATATACACACGAAGTTTCAACAGTGGTCCACAATTTACGAATCATTCAATGGACTCCACAGAGTCATTTTGAATACAATAATATATGTATATTGCATACTATCAACGGGTTGAATCCCATAACCTCAACGCAAGGGAAACACAATTTCAAAAAGGCCGCAATGAAATACTGAAACACAGCAAGTTATCCGTTCACAAATAACTTTAAATACCATAGCGAAACCCAACTAGATTCCAGAACCACCATCTATAATAACCACGACAAAACTTACAAAGAAGTCCAATAAAACTGAACATTCACACAAAAGTCCAACAGTATCTTTTCCGACAAGAATCAACAACAAGCCTCAATCAACAAGTATCAACAACAAGCTTCTACTGTAGCCTGAACCCAGCAAGAGAAGCATGCACGGGTTCTCACAGAGCAGGTCAAGTATCCTTCTCGCATACATTTCACAGACTTACGCCGGAATGCAAAACACAATAAAACAGAGCAACAGTTCGAAATACAACACACACCCATCAAGGGTTAAATTTGAAAATCAAACAGCAAGAAGATACAGTAACAAAATCACCCGTAACTTCCATAAAATCATCTAAACCCATAAATCATCTGAACAGAGTTGTTCTAATGAAATCACTTGAAAGAAAGCAAGATTTTTAAAGGTTAGGGCCTAACATGCCTGGATATTTGCTTAAAATTTCGAAGCAGACCACTGAAAGAGCTCGAACCTTCTCCTTCTTTTCCAAGTTAGATCCACCAACAAAAATTTGTTGTTTCCATGACTTATAAATTTTCCTTGCCAGAGAAAAGAGCTAGTTACGCTCATACTTGCCATGCAACACCAAGAAGACTGGTGCGAAGAACTAGAGATCAGACAGAGGGAAAACCGGAGCGAAAGAAAAACCAAACAAACCATTAACTTTCCAGTTTGCATGCCTTCCCGTGAAACCCGAGCTCGAAGATCGAGTTCATAAATGGCATTTACTCCCAATTTCCCGCTCAATCCCCACTGCCACCGACCGCCATAGTTGGCGATGGACAAATGCACACCAAAGACCATTTCCAACTTTGGCGACCTGCCACGTCGGCTCAAGTTAACCGCTTTAAAAACTCCACCAAATTACCTATCCCTCATGCTTATCCATGCATTTAATAACATAGAAACTGCCGCCCATGGTTCGCACCCCTCCATAGGTCCCCTTAATCCTTGCTCAATAGTTAGGTTAGTAACTTAGGTTAGGATTTAGGATAACACCTAGTCTAACCTCATAGCACATAGATACTAACTTAGAACATTAGCTCTTAGCCTAGGTCTAGGTTAGATTTACACTAATCTAACCCCTAGGTTAGGTTTAGTTTTAGGTTACTAACATTAATAATTCCAAATTGAGTCTAACATTTCAAATGCTCGAGAAAAGAACCTACAACATACATTCACGAATGTGGGTTTACTCCCTTGCTGCACCGAAAAAGGCTATTGAATTATATGTAACTGAATTATTACCTGGTCCGTGATCAAGACCTTCCAGATATATCACGATATCGGGAACCAATCCATTTAACACGATCAGCCTGAGTTATACTCCGGACTAGCTTATTCAATGCATCCAGACCTTGCAACCTACGTAAGGTCTATAATTTTAATTCATCACGAATAAACTTAAAGCACCACTTGGATCAATACCACTAATCCAAGGCTAGGTCTTATAGATGGATAACTCCATAATTCATTCCGAGGTCAGATTAAACTCGGTGTAAAATGAAATAAATAAAAGAGTCCAATCACATTCCGACTCAGTCAAAGATCTACAATCTGCAAAGAAGATACAGTACATATCAAGCATGACTTCTCAATCAAAGGAACACATCCTTTTTACAAAAGAAATCACATATCAACACTTGTATGCTCAGGAGGAAGTAACAACAGTTCAGGGTGTTACATGCTTCCCTCCTAAAAAGATTCATTGTCCCGATGATTACATATTCAATTAACCTTCAGGTCAACCAATTTATTAGTTCACAAAACAATGCGAATATTTTCCAACTTGCATAGTTCCAGAAATCAATGTCACAACACATTTTATTCAAATTTGAATAATGTTTGCCTTCATCGCTTTCATAAATACTTAATAAAATAAGTTCATAAAGAATGTTTTGTCAATAGATTTCATTTTGTTGAAAAAGAGAAGGAAAAGTAATTTTCATCTCTTCCGATTTTCCCAAGTTGCACTTTCTTTGTTAAACTAGTCCCACTAGACCTTACATTGCTTTGTATTTCACGATTTCTTAAATGCAATTGGCGAGTTTCCAGCACTCATGTGGGTTTAAGCACGATTATTCCCGGTCTTGGACTGCAAGGAATTCCAATTTAAAACATGTGACGAGATCTGAAACGTATTTCTTAAGAAAAGAAATATGGAAAACATCATGCATGCGAGATAAAGCAGGTGGTAATGCTAATCGATAAGCTACAGGATTGATTATTTCGATAATTTCGAAAGGTCCCACGAATCGAGGTGACAACTTGGCAGCCTTGCCAAAAGTTATAGAACTCTTTCTAGGTTTAACATGAAGAAAAACCTTCTCACCAAGCTCAAACCTGCGATCAACCCGCTTAAAGGTCAAGCCATAGCTCTTCTCGTCTATCCGGTGCTTCCTTTAATCGTTGATGAATCGAAACTTAACTTTTGTTCCATTTAATGAGAATCTCGGTCCAATTACCACTCTATCCTCAACACTATCCCATAACGAGAGTTCGCACTTTCTTCCATAAAGTGCTTCAAATGGTGCCATTTTAAGAGATGAGTGATAAGTGTTGTTGTATGTGAACTCAACTAATGGAAGATACTCTTCCCATTTATACTGTTGATCCATGCAATACATTCGCAACATGTCCTCCAACACTTGATTTACCCTCTCAGTTTGTCCATCCATTTCCGGATGATATGCAGAACTGAAGTTTAGTTTCATTCCAAGAGCTGTATTAAGCATTTTCCAAAACCTTGACGTCATTCTTGGATCCCTGTCAGATATAATCAATTCTGGTACACCATGCAATCTGAAAATTTCATGTACGAATCTTTTGGCCAGCACTGGTGAATCATCCTTTAGATTTCCAGCGATGAAATGAGCTACCTTAGTCAGTTTATCTACAACTACCAGGATAACATCATGTTTATTCCTGGACATGGGTAATCCTTGTACAAAATCCATGGTTATTACTTGCCATTTGTCTTTGCGGTATGCTATGAGGATATAACTGATCCCCAGTCGAGGTGCATATGTTCGCCTTAACCCGGCCGACACTCAAACAATGGGTCACAAAATTTATGACATCCTTTTTCATACCTTTCCAAAAGTATTGCTGTTTCAGATCAGCAAGCATCTTTGTGATACCCGGGTGTCCAGAGAAAGGTGAATTATGAAATTCAACTAACAACTTCTTTCTCAAATCGTTTAGCATAGGTACGTATACCCTATTTTCATAACACAAGATTCCTTCATTATCAAAATGAAAACCTTTATACCTTTCATCATTAGGTTCTACATTACAAACGGCTTTTACTTGCTGAAAGTATGCATCAGATTCTGATGCACTTTTTACCTCATCCTTGAACTGAGTTCTTAATGTTATAAGAGCAGAAATGTGCCTCCTACGACTTAGAGCATCAGCTACTCTATTCTCCTTCCCTTTGATATAGCTAATATCAAAGTCATATTGTGATAAAAATTCTAACCATCTTCTCTGTCTGGCATTAAGATTAGGCTGAGTGAAAATATATTTCAGTCCTAAGTGATCAGTTTTCAACTCAAAAGGTTTCCCAAGTAAGTAGTGTCTCCAGACTTGAAGTGCATGAACAATTGCAGCAAGCTCCAAATCATGAGGGGCATAATTCAGCTCATGTAATTTAAGTTTTCTACTTTCATATGCTATGACTTGATCATTTTGTAGCAAAACACCTCCAAGGCCTTCCCCATAAGAATCCGTTACAACAATAAAACTCCCATTAGGGTGCAGTACGACTAATATAGGTGTAGAAGTCAACCTGGTCTTTCGACTTTTGAAAGCCACTTCGCACTTATCATTCCATATGAATTTCTTATCCTTCTTTTTTGCAATGAAGTTATTGGTTGTAACACCACTGAAGCTAATCCGTTGTTACTTTCTCCTAAGCATTCAAGTGTTGATATGTGATTTCTTGTAAAAGGATGTGTTCCTCGATTCAGAAATCATGCTTGATATGTACTGAATTTCTTGCAGATTGCAGATCTTGACTGAGTCAAAATATGAATAGACTCTTTTATTTATTTCATTTTGTGTCTGAATATTAATCTGATCACGGAATGAATTATAGAGATATTCTTCTATAATATCTAGACTTGGATCAGTGGAATTGATCCAAGTAATGCTTTAAATCTGTATGTGATAAATTATATCACAGACCTTGAACAGGTTGCAAGGTATGGAAGTATTTATTAAGCTAGTCAGGATTACGACTCAGGCTGATCTTGAGAAAAGAAACGGTTCCCGATATCAAAGTATATCTGGAAGGTCTCGATTGTAGACCAGGTAATAATTCGTTGACATACACCTTCGCAATAAGAACGGGAGCTAACTCTGTTCTAGAAGGTATGTTACAGGTCTTTCCGAGTTTTCAGGACGAGGACCAAACTGAATTATTAAGGGTTAGTGACCTAAAACTAAAACCTAACCTAGGGGTTAGATTATTGTTAGTCTAACCTAGACCTAGGCTATTTGTTAATATCCTAAGTTAGTATCTTTGTGTAAAATTGTTAGTGTGGGCATTACCCTAAACTCTAACCTAAGATACTAACCTAACCTTGGAGGAGATTATGAAGGGGCCTATGAAGGGTGGCGAACCATGGGCGGTGTTTCCCATGGCAATAAATGTAAGGGATAAGGATGAGGGACAGGTCATGGCGGAGGTTTAGCGACGGCTAAACGGTGGGGACGTGGCAGGTCAAGCTAAGTTTGAAATGAACATGAGTTTTGGTTTGACTGTCACCCAAAGTCCGCGGCGGTCGGTGGAAGTTGAGTTTAAGAGGGAAAGTTGGTTTAATGGCATTTAATTTTCTCGGAAAGCGAGCACGGAACTCGCGAGAAGGCATGCAAACGGGAAGTTTGTGGGTTTGTTTGGCTTATCGCGATTTTCGGTTTTTCTCTGCTTTGGTTTCTTGGTTCTTCGCACCAGCTTCTCTTTGAGTTGCATGGCAAGAATGAATTTCTCGGCTCTTTTCTGTCATGGAGGATATATATGTGATGGAGACAATGAAATTTTGTTGGTCGCTTTATCGTGGAAAAGAAAAGGAAGTTTGAGCTCTTCCTATGGTCTCGCTTCGGAAATTTGATCAACATACAGGCATGCTAGGCCCTAACCTTTAAATATCTTGCTGTTTTTCAAGTGCTTTCATTAAAACAACTCTGTTCAAATGTTTTGTGAAGATTGGATGAATTTTCTATGAGATCTAGTTTGATTTCTGGCACTGTATCTCTTCTGGTTCGATTTTTCAGTTTCCTCTTGATGGGTGTTTGTTGAAATCGAACTTCGACTCTATTTGTTTGTGTATTCTTCCTGGCTTATGCATGTGAGGTATTTATTTACAAGATTCGAGTGTTCGGCCTGTTTGGCGTGAGCCCTTAGAATATACCTGTGTGTAGTATAAGACTTTGTGTGCTTTTGTTTAGTGGTCGCTGTTTGTTTGTTATGGAAACCGTATGGAATGATTTGATGAATACTTGTAAGATTTGTCAAGTATTATCGCTTCTTTGGAAACTCGTCGTGGGCTTTGTTGATGTGTTCAATAATACCCTTTTGGGTTTTCATTGCTTCCTAATTTTGAGTTTGGAGCAGATGCAATTTGTTGTGTTACCGTAGTCTTTTGACCCGCCATGAAGAGTTTTCCTTGTTTTTGTGGAAACGGGATTAATGTTGACTCAGTATAATCATTATTCTGCATGAAGTTGTTTTCCTTGTTATTGTGTTAGCGGGATTACTTGTGGACTGTGTGTAATGTAAATACATCTATTTTTTTATATAACGACTCAGTGGAGTCCTTGATTGAATCACATATAAACTATCTACTGTTGTGGATGTTGATTCATCCTTGTGTTTTGGTTGTTTGCTTTCGTGGAAGTCCTTTAGAGAAAGGAACAGTCCTTCTGACCCCGGTTATTTGTAATAAATAATCAGTATAGAATTCCTGGGTATGCTTTTTCATTTCTATGTGGAAGCTGTTCGAAAGTTCGAAGCGGCTCAGTTGCTTTTCTTGCTTGAAATGGGTATTCGATTTGCTTCACTTGTTTCATTCTGAATGTTAGCCATGAATGGCATATATGTATTTATCAACAAATTTCATAGTATGTTGCTGTAGGGTTCAGTGGTTATAAGTGCAAAACCTTTAACAGTTACATTGTGATTATATAGATTTAAACTATTGTGGCTTGGACGACTCTGAGGAGTCGATTGAATGATTCATTTTATTTTTGAGCCAAATAAAGTTAAGTTGTTGGTATTTTAAGTGCCGGCGACTTAATGGAATAACATGTATTTCGATTTTGTTATTGCGATTGGAATTCCTTCGTGTTTTTGGGATTTTGAGGTACAGATTCTTAGGTGGGCATGTACGTCTTCAACCTGTGCAAATTAGTGTAAAATGATTGGCAGAGAGTAATTTGTTGTCTGATTATTGTTATGCTTCGTTGATGAATGTCAGTATGAATTCTTATGCATTTGCTTGAATTGATACCTCCGTTTGAATCATTGGAATTCTGGAAAGGTAACTAGTACTTCGTCTCTTTTTGAGCTTGACCTTGACCTGCCTTTTGTTACTTTTGAGGTCCTTGAGTATGGATGACCGTTTTGTGTTCGACCTTGTTGGGTAAGTCACGAATATCACTCCAAGACTTGCATGCGGCAAGGTAAGGATCGTTGGTGAATTCCTTTCTTTTACTTGATCCGATTTTGACTGAGCGAGATTATGTATGCTATGTTCTATTCCAATTAATCTGTCCGATTTGTGCATGATTTGGAAATACCGTGTGGGCAACATAGCATAGTCCTTTGGGAAACCTTAGATTGTTGATGCAATAAGGTTGTTGTTTTCAGCGATACGCTTGTAGTTCTTGTTTTCAACCGGTGTCAACGCCTTCTTGTGTAAAAGGAACTAGCATTGGGCTTAGGTTGTTACATGAATTGTTGATGTGTTAGTTCTTTGTCAGGGAGTTTTGCTTTGAGTTTCTATTTTCGCGATTTAGAACAGTGATCTTGCTTGCGGCTTGTCTAACTTGTTCATTTTTATCTTTGGTTGAATGTTTTCATATGTGAAGGCGATGCAGGTGATGAACTTATGTGAAAGGAAGTATGAATGGTTTGGTTCTTTCTCTTCCTTTATTTAATATTATTGATAATTGACTAGTTTGTGGAAATTGTTTGTAACATATTGGTGGAATCCTAATTGTTATGATATTTCCTTTTTGAGAATGAAACAATCGACCAATGTTGTGATTTTGGATTTAATGATTGTTGTGTACATTCATTCATTCCTTGTTTCTTAATATTTGATGAAATATTAGAAAGTGATTAAGACTATTTGTAACAATGATAGAGTTACATATTTGTAATCATTTTGTGTTACAAGGGCATAGTCTGATTATGTTTACTTATGTGAATATCAGATCTCATTTAAACAGGGTGTTTAATGAAAACAATTGATGGATTGCAATTGTTTTAAAAGTTAGTGCTTATCATGCTCAGTTCATTGACCTGACTCATGTTGACTATTTTTGCAGATGGTTGCCGTAAGAGGTAAAAACAATGCAGATCTGGCAGGCTGATCAGATAGTTTATTTGATTTATAAAGAATTACAGCTTGATTTTATAGATGTACTATATGTGAAAAGATGTTTCTTTTCCGTTAGCATTATATCAAGCATGTTGTTGCATAAAATGTAATTGTATGAGTTTCGAAAGGAATGAAAATAAGTGTTTGATACTTATGTGTTGTATTCTATTCTGAAAGATGAACTTCTTCGGTTTATGTAACGAAGGGGCATAGTTATCTTTGTATAATATGGATGCTTTTGTGATTGACAATGAAAGCTTGTAAGTAATTAGACTAAATTCTTATGAGTATTTAGTAGTTCTAATTTGTTCTAGCAAAAGCAATATTGTAATTTAATTATTGTCTCTCTAGAAGATAGGTTAAAATTGAGCCTAAAAGAGAACGCTAAACAAGTTGGATTGAATTACTAATCCCTAGTCCTAAGTATAACAGGACAATAGTAAATTGGATTCTAAATCATTTATATCTTTAAACTAAAAAGTATGATATAAATTCAGTTAAGAGAACTGATAGGCAATCAATGGAGTTCAGATGGCAATCTCAAGCATAGGTTATGAGATATTGTCCCATTCTGTTGCTTTAGAATCAGGTGTATTCTAATGACTCCTTGATGAGAGCGTGACCGTAATACCTCTACCAGTAATGAGTCTTTTAGAGGAGGGTCGTCTTAAGACAAAGAATCCAGGGATTTGGAAAGGCTAACCTTAGGGAAAAGTCTTTAAAAGTAATTTAAACTCAAGTGCGTAACGCTTGTTATTGGGTAGATCTTCTCGAGGCGGATTTAAAGGTTGACGACATAAAGTCGATTTGCAGGTGTACCTCCAGAAGATTAGGATCTTCTCGAAGTTACAACAATGCAGTGACTTATGGCGACACCCTTTGCATTGATCGCTAAGATTTACACTTGATTTCGCACGAGTTACCCCTGGGACCGATTAAGAACATGGTCATGTTATAAGACTGCCTCGGAGATTTGGGGTATCATGACACACTGGTTGAACTGCAAGGTTGAACCAGTATGTCATCATATCCCTAATCCTCGTGGGCATCCATATAACATTATCACCTTGTTAATCTGCCTCCGAGTGATTCAGTTGTGAAAGGAAGGACTGACAGTAGTCAGTATAAGACATTCTATATAACATATGAATGGGGTGAAGGACGTATTCCAGATTGACGAGTATGCCGTTAAGGAATACGAGACATGAACAGTATGTTTCAAATCTTTGGCCAAAGTATCGCATGCTGATTGCGTTGTCCTAATTCACCTAGTCTAAGGGATGAGATGCCGATGAATAATGGTAACAGCTTATTCGATTAGATTCCTTGACAGAGCATTCTCAATCCCAGTTAGGGAGAGAACCGCCGAGTGTTGTGTTAAATAAAAACACTAACTCTTTTTACTCATGAATAGATCGGTAGATTACCGAGTCATGGAATGAATAGATCGGGGTATTCCAGTCATTACACCGCATATGGTTGTCATTATATAAATGGTTATTTGGATTGTGAGTTCTAAATTATGTATTTAGAACCAGTATGCAATTATCAAAAAAAAAAAAAAAAATGACTTGTTCTATTGTCTATAATGAGGATGTTACATCTTGGTATCGTGAGCGGAAGGTTGCAGCTCTTGGACCTATTGAGTCCATAATCGATAAAACCTGAATTTTCTTGTAATAAAAATGGTTAGAACAAGGGGAACGTTATGCAGTAATGCTCCACCGAGAAGGAGGAGCGGCGACAACCAAATCGGATGAGATCCTTGCTGCCCCGTTGGACACAAGATATCGCTTGGCTGTACTTGAACAGCAGGACGGAAATGAAGAGGATGAAGAAGCGATAATAATAATCAGCAATCTCCGAGGGCAATCCCGACACGGCATTTGTTGATGTTAATCTGTGAATGCACCTGTGCAACCAGAAAATAAAAAGGCCAGATTGGCAGCAGAACTCACTAATGATATAAAAAGGATAAGTCCACCTAAGTACGATGGCACCACATTAGGAGATGGAGCTGAGAACTGGCTCAGCGAAATGGAGAAGTACTTTGCAATAAGGAACTTCTCAGAAGAAACCAAGGCTATATGGGGAGCCTATCAGCTTTCACACGAAGCATCTTCGTGGTGGGATAGCCGAAAAGCTGAGCTAAACATTGATGAGACCAATATCACTTGGGATCAATTTAAAGGCTATTTTAGGCAACGTTGGCTGCCACAACTTTTCTATGATCGAAAAATGACAAATTTGAGAACTTGACCCAAGGGAAGTTAACAAGAATCAATTCGGGAGCGGTTTACAAAACTCCTCAAGTATGTGCCGCATGATCAAACCGGCGAAAAATTCAGATACGGAAATTCATCATGGGATTGAATCTGTGATAGGGGAGAGGTCGATGTTCACGGTCCAACCACTATGGAAGGAGTTGTTGAGAAGGCCATAAGGCAAGAATAGAAATTAAAGGCTATTTCTCACGCATAAGGAGGAAGTGCGGAAGAAGACTGCAAACCCTTCTTCAACCTCTCTTGCACCCGAAAAGGACCGTGGAAAAGTTTGGAAACAAGAGTAAGTTCCCAGGAGATAACACAAGAAAGCAGAAATAAGCTGCTGAAATATAAGGGATAATTTTGTTAAAAACTATAATAATGGACAAGTCCTATGGAGGACAAATAAGACAATTACAAGGCTGGAGGTAATGCTGAGCCTAAGAAGGGACCTGTAGGAGGCTGCTACACTTGTGGTAAAGATCATTACGCAAATCAATGTCCTTTAAAGAAGGATGATCGTAATCAATGAAAGATAAGATACATGCTGCGCATGCATAAGCAAGCAAGCAACACCTATAGAAGTTCCTGGGTAAGTTATTCGGCATACCCATTATTCTTTTTGATACAAGAGCTACTGAATGTTTTATTTCTAATAAACTTGCTTCTAAACTTAAAAGAAAAGTGGGAAAATGGATAAATCTTGGGTGTAGAGTATGGTAATAATTCTGTTCATACGGTGAGTATGTGTCTCTTTGGAGCGATCCTTGATTTACCTAATTTCTCCACGGAAGTTGATCTCTATGTTACACCTTTGGGATCGTATGACATTATTATTGGTGTCAATTGGTTATCTGACCATAAAGCAAAGGTAGATTGCTATGAGAAGAACATAAAATGTTTAGATGATCAGCTGGAATCAGCAGAGATTCAAGGTGTGAAACGAGAAATTTCAGTTAGAAAGTCACATCATATGCAAACTTAAAAGGCTAAGAATAAAGGATGTACCCTTTATGCAGTAAAGATATCTGAATCTTCAGAAGAAGATAGTGATTACATGAAGCAAATTCCACTGTTACAAAGTTTCAGGGATGTTTTTCCTGAGGAATTACCAGGGTTACCACCCAAGAGAGAATTTGACTTCACCATTGAAATCAAGCTCAACCGAACCTATTTCCAAGGCGCCTTATCGGATGATCACTGCGAGTTAGTCGAGCTCAAGGCGCAATTACAAGAGCTTTTGTCTAAAGGATTGATTAGACCAAGTGTTTCACCTTGGGAGCACTCAGTGATAATATGACTTTGATATTAGCTATATCAAAGGGAAGGAGAATAGAGTAGCTGATGCTCTAAGTCGTAGGAGGCACATTTCTGCTCTTATAACGTTGAGAACTCAGTTTAAAGAAGAGGTAAAAAGTGCCTCAGAATCAGATGCATATTTTCAGCAAGTAAAAGCCGCGCTTGCCGCAGAACCTAAAGATAAAAGGTATGAAGGTTTTCATCTTGATAATGAAGGAGTCTTGCGTTATGAAAATAGGGTATATGTACCTGTGCTGAATGATTTGAGAAAGAAGTTGTTAGTTGAATTTCATAATTCACCTTTCTCTGGGCACCCAGGTATCACAAAAATGCTAGCTGATTTGAAACAGCAATACTTCTGGAAAGGTATGAAAAAGGATGTGATAAATTTTGTAACTCATTGCCTAGAATGTCAGCGGGTGAAGGCAGAGCATATGCACCCTGCCGGACTGTTGTATCCTCATAGCATACCGCAGTACAAATGGCAAGTAATAACCATGGATTTTGTACAAGGACTACCTATGTCCAGGAATAAGCATGATGTTATCACGTAGTTGTAGATAAACCGACTAAGGTAGCTCATTTCATCGCCGAAATCTAAAGGATGATTCACCGTCTGGCCAAGAGGTTCGTACACGAAATTTTCAGATTGCATGGTGTACCAGAACTGATTATTTCTGACAGGGATCCTAGAATGACGTCAAGGTTTTGGCAAACGCTTAACGCAGCCCTAGGAACAAAACTAAACTTCGATTACGCATATCATCCAAACGGATGGGCAAACCGAGAGGGTAAATCAAGTGTTGGAGGACATGTTGCGAATGTATTGCATGGATCAACAAAGATAAATGGGAAGAGTATCTCCCATTAGTTGAGTTCGCATACAACAACACTTATCACTCATCTCTTAAGATGGCACCTTTTGAAGCACTTTATGGAAGAAAGTGCGAACCCCTGTAAGTTGGGACAAAGTGTAGAGGATAGAGTGGTAATTGGACCGAGAGATTCTCACGAGAGATGGAACAATAAGTTAAGCTGATTCGTGAACGATTAAAGGAAGCGGCGGATAGACGGAAGAGCTATGCTTTTGACCTTAAGCGGGTTGATAGAAAGTTTGAGCTTGGTGATAAGGTTTTTCTCGCGTGTTAAACCCGTAAAGAGTTCTATAACTTTTGGCAAGGCTGCCAAGTTGTCACCACGATATGTGGGACCTTTCGAAATTGTTGAAATAATCAATCCTGTAGCTTATCGTTTAGCATTGCCACCTGCTTTATCTCGTATGCATGATGTTTTCCATATTTCTTTGCTTAAGAAATACGTTTCAGATCTGTCACATGTTTTAAATTGGAATTCCTTGCAGGTCCAAGACCCAGGAATAATCGTGGTTAAACCCACAAGAGTACTGGAAACTCGCCAATTGCATTTGAGAAATCGTGATATTCAGCAATGTAAGGTCCAGTGGGACCAGTTTAGCGAAGAAAGTGCAACTTGGGAAAACCTGGAAGAGATGAAAATTGCTTTTCCTTCTCTTTTTGCAACAGAATGAAATCTGTTGATAAAATACTGTTATGAACTTATTGTTTTTAAGTATTTATGAAAGCCAGATGAAGGCAGACTTTATTCAGGTTGAATAAAAGTGTTGTGACGTTGATTTCTGAAACTATTTAATATGGAAGTAGTCACATTGTTTGTGTACTAATAAATTGATTGACCTAAAGGTTAAATTTAATATGTAATTCATCGGGACGATGAATCTTTTTAGGAGGGAAGCATGTAACACCCTGAACTGTTGTTACTTTCTCCTAAGCATTCAAGTGTTGATATGTGATTTCTTGTAAAAGGATGTGTTCCTCGATTCGAAATCATGCTTGATATGTATCTTGAATTTCTTGCAGATTACGAGATCTTGGTTTAGTCAAAATATGAATAGACTCTTTTATTTATTTCATTTTGTGTCGAATATTAATCGATCACGGAATGAATTATAGAGATATTCTTCTATAATATCTAGACTTGGATCGTGGAATTGATCCAAGTAATGCTTTAAATCTGTATGTGATAAATTATATCACGGACCTTGAGCAGTTCTGCAAGGTATGGAAGTATTTATTAAGCTAGTCAGGATTACGACTCAGGCTGATCTTGAGAAAAGAAACGGTTCCCGATATCAAAGTATATCTGGAAGGTCTCGATTGTAGACCAGGTAATAATTCGTTGACATACAATTCTGCATAAGAACGGAAGGAGCTAACTCTGTTTCTAAGGTATGTTACAGGTCTTTCCGAGTTTTCAGGACGAGGACCAAACTGAATTATTAAGGGTTAGTAACCTAAAACTAAAACCTAACCTAGGGGTTAGATTATTGTTAGTCTAACCTAGACCTAGGCTATTTGTTAATATCCTAAGTTAGTATCTTTGTGTAAAATTGTTAGTGTGGGCATTACCCTAAACTCTAACCTAAGATACTAACCTAACTTTGGAGGAGATTATGAAGGGGCCGATGAAGGGTGGCGAACCATGGCGGTGTTTTCTATGGCAATAAATGTAAGGGATAAGGATGAGGGACAGGTCATGGCGGAGGTTTAGGCGGCGGCTAATTTGTGCAGACTTGGCAATTGCTAAGTTTGGAAATGAACTTGAGTTTTGTTGGTATGCTGTCACCAAAGTGGCGGTCGGTGGGAGTAGAGTTTAAGCGGGAAAATTGGTTTAATGACATTTAATTTTCTCGGAAAGCGAGCACGGAACTCGCGAGAAGGCATGCAGACGGGAAGTTTGTGGGTTTGTTTGGCTTATCGCGATTTTCGGTTTTTGCTCTCTTTTAGGTTACTGGTTCTTCGCACCAGTTCTCTTTGAGTTGCATGGCATGTATGAACTGCCATAGCTCTTTTCTCTGTCATGGAAGATATATATGCGATGAAGACAGCGAAATTTTGTTGGTTGCTTTATCGTGGAAAAAGAAAAGGGAGTTTGAGCTCTTCCTGTGGTCTGCTTCGGAAATTTGATCAACATACAGGCATGCTAGGCCCTAACCTTTAAATATCTTGCTGTTTTTCAAGTGCTTTCATTAAAACAACTCTGTTCAAATGTTTTGTGAAGATTGGATGAATTTTCTATGAGATCTAGTTTGATTTTGGCACTGTATCTCTTCTGGTTCGATTTTTCAGTTTCCTCTTGATGGGTGTTTGTTGAAATCGAACTTCGACTCTATTTGTTTGTGTATTCTTCTGGCTTATGCATGTGAGGTATTTATTTATAAGGTTCGAGTGTTCGGCCTGTTTGGCGTGAGCCCTTAGAATATACACATGTGTGTAGTATAAGACCAGCTGTGTGCTTTTGTTTAGTGGTCGCTGTTCTTGTTATTGAAACTGTATGGAATGAATTGGGATGAATGCAGTAAGATTGTTTAGTATATCGCTTCTTTGGGAACTCTGTCGTGGGTTTTGTTGACTGTGTTTAATGATGCCTCTTGGGTTTTCATTTGTGTTCAATTTTTGGCTTGGAACAGGTAACTGTAGTGTTACCGTAGTCTTTTCGACCTAGCGGAAGTTGTTTTCCTTGTTTTTAGGTTAAACGGGATTAATGTTGACTTTGTATAATATATTCTACACTTGTTTTTTGTTATTGTGTTAGCGATTACTTGTGGAGTCGATGATTGTAATACATCTATGTTTTTTCTATTAACGACTCGGAAGTGTAGATTCATCCATATAAACTATCTCTTGTTGTGGATGTTGAATGGATTTTGTTGAAAGCTTTCGTGGAAGTCCTTTAGAACAGGGCTTTTGACCTCTTTGTTATTTGTAATAATTAATCGATAAAGACTTCTGGTATGCTTTTTCTTTTCTATGAGAAAGCTGTTCGAAAGTTCGAAGCGGCTCAGTTGCTTTCCTTGCTTGAAATGGGTATTCGATTTGCTTCACTTGTTTCATTCTGAATGTTAGCCATGAATGGCATATATGGATTTATCAACCAATTTCATAGTACGTTGCTGTAGGGTTCAGTGGTTATAAGTGCAAAACCTTTAACAGTTACATTGTGATTATATAGATTTATACTATTGTGGCTTGGACGACTCTGAGGAGTCGATTGAATGATTCATTTTATTTTTGAGCTAAATAAAGTTAAGTTGTTGGTATTTTAAGTGCCGGCGACTTAATGGAATAACATGTATTTCGATCTTGTTATTGCGATTGGAATTCCTTCGTGTTTTTGGGATTTTGAGGTACAGATTCTTAGGTGGGCATGTACGTCTTCGACCTGTGCAAATTAGTGTAAAATGATTGGCAGAGAGTAATTTGTTGTCTGATTATTGTTATGCTTCGTTGATGAATGTCAGTATGAATTCTTATGCATTTGCTTGAATTGATACCTCCGTTTGAATCATTGGAATTCTGGAAAGGTAACTAGTACTTCTGTCTCTTTTTTTGAGCTTGACCTTGGACTGTCTTTGTTACTTTTTGAGGTCCTTGAGTATGGATGACCGTTTCGTGTTCTACCTTGTTGGGTAAGTCGCGAATATCACTCCAAGACTTCGCGCAAGGTAAGGATCGTTGGCTGAATTCCTTTCTTTTACTTGATCCATTTTGGTGAGCGAGAATATGTATGCTATGTTCTTTCCAATTAATCTGTCCGATTTGACTGTGCATGATTTGGAAATACCGTGTGGGCAACATAGCATAGTCCTTGGGAAACCTTAGATTGTTGATGCAATAAGGTTGTTGTTTTCAGCGATACGCTTGTAGTTCTTGTTTTCTACTTGTGTCAATGCCTTACTGTGTAAAAGGAACTAGCATTGGGCTTAAGGTTGTTACATGAATTGTTGATGTGTTAGTTGCTGTACAGGAGTTTTGCTGAGTTTCTATTTTCGCGATTTAGAACAGTGATCTTGCTTGCGGCTTGTCTAACTTGTTCATTTTTATACTGGTTGAATGTTTTCATATGTGAAGGCAGTACAGTGATGAACTTATGTGAAAGGAAGTATGAATGGTTTGGTTCTTTCTCTTCCTTTATTTAATATTATTGATAATTGACTAGTTGTGGGAAATTGTTTGTAACATATTGGTGGAATCCCGAATTGTTATGATATTTCCTTTTTGGAGAATGAAACAATCTGACCAATGTTGTGATTTTGGATTTAATGATTGTTGTGTACATTCGTTCCTTGTTTCTTAATATTTGATGAAATATTAGAAAGTGATTAAGACTATTTGTAACAATGATAGAGTTACATATTTGTAATCATTTTGTGTTACAAGGGCATAGTCTGATTATGTTTACTTATGTGAATATCAGATCTCATTTAAACAGGGTGTTTAATGAAAACAATTGATGGATTGCAATTGTTTTAAAAGTTAGTGCTTATCATGCTCAGTTCATTGAACTGACTCATGTTGACTATTTTTGCAGATGGTTGCCGTAAGAGGTAAAAGCAATGCAGATCTGACAGGCTGATCAGATAGTTTATTTGATTTATAAAGAATTACAGCTTGATTTTATAGATGTACTATATGTGAAAAGATGTTTCTTTTCCGTTAGCATTATATCAAGCATGCTGTTGCATAAAATGTAATTGTATGAGTTTCGAAAGGAATGAAAATAAGTGTTTGATACTTATGTGTTGTATTCTATTCTGAAAGATGAACTTCTTCGGTTTATGTAACGAAGGGGCATAGTTATCTTTGTATAATATGGATGCTTTTGTGATTGACAATGAAAGCTTGTAAGTAATTAGACTAAATTCTTATGAGTATTTAGTAGTTCTAATTTGTTCTAGCAAAAGCAATATTGTAATTTAATTATTGTCTCTCTAGAAGATAGGTTAAAATTGAGCCTAAAAGAGAACGCTAAACAAGTTGGATTGAATTACTAATCCCTAGTCCTAAGTATAACAGGACAATAGTAAATTGGATTCTAAATCATTTATATCTTTAAACTAAAAAGTATGATATAAATTCGCTAAGAGAACTGATAGGCAATCAATGGAGTTGAGATGGCAATCTCAAGCATAGGTTATGAGATATTGTCCCATTCTTTGCTTTAGAATCAGGTGTATTCTAATGACTCCTTGATGAGAGCGTGACCGTAATACCTCTACCAGTAATGAGTCTTTTAGAGGAGGGTCGTCTTAAGACAAAGAATCCAGGGATTTGGAAAGGCTAACCTTAGGGAAAAGTCTTTAAAAGTAATTTAAACTCAAGTGCGTAACGCTTGTTATTGGGTAGATCTTCTCGAGGCGGATTTAAAGGTTGATGACATAAAGTCGACTGCAGGGCTGTACCTCCGAGAAGATTAGGATCTTCTCGAAGTTACAACAATGCAGGTGACTTATGGCGACACCCTTTGCATTGATCGCTAAGATTTACACTTGATTTCGCACGAGTTACCCTGGGACCGATTAAGAACGTGGTCATGTTATAAGACTGCCTCGGAGATTTGGGGTATCATGACACACTGGTTGAACTGCAAGGTTGAACCAGTATGTCATCATATCCCTAATCCTCGTGGGCATCCATATAACATTATCACCTTGTTAATCTGCCTCCGAGTGATTCAGTTGTGAAAGGAAGGACTGACAGTAGTCAGTATAAGACATTCTATATAACATATGAATGGGGTGAAGGACGTATTCCAGTTTGACGAGTATGCCGTTAAGGAATGCGAGACATGAACAGTATGTTTCAAATCTTTGGCCAAAGTATCGCAAGCTGCTGATTGCGTTGTCCTAATTCACCTAGTCTAAGGGATGAGATGCCGATGAATAATGGTAACAGTTATTCAGTTAGATTCCTTGGACAGAGCATTCTGAATCCCAGATTAGGGAAGAGAACCGCCAGAGTGTTGTGTTAAATAAAAACACTAACTCTTTTTACTCATGAATAGATCGGTAGATTACCGAGTCATGGAATGAATAGATCGGGGTATTCCGAGTCATTACAGCTGCATATGGTTGTCTGTTATATAAATGGTTATTTGAATTGTGAGTTCTAAATTATGTATTTAGAACCAGTATGCAATTATAAAAAAAAAATTGACTTGTTCTATTGTCTAAAATGAGGATGTTACATCTTGGTATCAGAGCTGAAGGTTGCGCTCTTGGACCTATTGAGTCCATAATCTGATAAAAACCTGAATTTTCTTGTAATAGAAAATGGTTAGAACAAGGGGAACGTTGCGAGTAATGCTCCACCGAAGGAGGAGCGGCGACAACCCGTAAATGGATGAGATCCTTGCTGCCCCTGTTGGACACAAGAGATCGCTTGGTGTACTTGAACAAAGCAGGTGATTGGAAATGAGGAGGATGAAGAAGGCGATAATAATAATCAGCAACCTCCTGAGGGAATCCCGACACGGGTGTTGATGTTAATCTTTGTGAATGCACTGTCGGCAAGAAAATAAAAAGGCAGATAGCGTGAGAACTCACTAATGATATAAAAGGATAAGTCCACCTAAGTAAATGCGATGGCACCACATTAGGAGATGGAGCTGAGAATCGGCTCAAAAATGGAGAAGTACTTTGCAATAAGGAACTTCTCGGAAGAAACCAAGGCTATATGGGGAGCCTATCGGCTTTCACACGAAGCATCTTCGTGGTGGGATAGCCGAGAAAAGTGAGCTAAACATTGATGAGACCAATATCACTTGGGATCAATTTAAAGGCTATTTTAGGCAACGTTGGCTGCCACAACTTTTCTATGATCGAAAAATGACGGAATTTCAGAACTTGACCCAAGGGAAGTTAACGATGATTAGATTATCGGAGCGGTTTACAAAACTCCTCAAGAATGTGCCGATATCAAACTTCCAGGATACGAAATTCATCATGGGATTGAATCCTGTGATAGGGGGAGAGGTCGATGTTCACGATCCAACCACTATGGAAGGAGTTGTTGAGAAGGCCATAAGGCAAGAACATAAATTAAAGGCTATTTCTTCCGATAAGGAGGAAGTGCGGAAGAAGATGCAAACCCTTCTTCAACCTCTCTTGCACTTTGAAAAGGACCGTGGAAAAGTTTGGAAACAAGAGTAAGTTCCCGGAGATAACAATAAGAAAGCAGCTGAAAATAAGCTTTTTGAAATATAAGAATAATTTTTTAAAAACTATAATAATGTTTGTACTTGTATTCTTGGAGGACAGATAATTACATTTAGGTAATCTAAGAGCCTAAGAAGGACACAATGAGCACACTTGTGGTAAAGATCATTATGCAATCAATGTTTTAAAGAAGGATGATTGTATCAATGGTAAGATATCATGTTCTTTCTATGATTGACAACAAGTTACACTATTTGGGTTCCGTGTAAGTTATTCGGATACTGTCAATCGCTTTTTTTGATCAAGAAAAATAATGTTTTATTTCTAATAAACTTGCTTCTAAACTTAAAAGAAAAGTGGGAAAATGGATAAATCTTGGGTATAGAGAGTATGGTAATAATTGTGTAAGGTACGGTGAGTATGTGTCTCTTTGGAGCAAGTCCTTGATTTACCTAATTTCTCTAAGAAGTTGATCTCTATGTTACACCTTTGGGATCGTATGACATTATTATTGGTGTCAAGTGGTTATCGACCATAAAGCAAAGGTAGATTGCTATGAGAAGAACATAAAATGTTTAGATGATCACCGAGGAATCAATGCAGAATTCAAGGTGTGAAACGAGAAATTTCAGTTAGAAAGTCTTCGGGGGAAGGCTAAGAATAAAGGATGTACCCTTTATGCTACAAAATGATATCTAGCTCTTGAAAGTAGAAAAGAAGATTACATGAAGCAATTATTCCCTCATGATTTGGAACTTTCGCTTTGCCATGTTTTTCATGAGGCTTACCAGTTACCACCCAAGAGAGACATTTGACTTCTTGGGAAACCTTTTGAGTTGGCGAACATTTCCAGGCGCCTTATCGAATGATATATTTTTAGTCGAGCTCAAGGCGCAATTACAATGCTTTTGTCTAAAGGATTGATTAGACCAAGTGTGTTTCACCTTGGGAGCACAATATATGACTTTGATATTAGCTATATCAAAGGGAAGGAGAATAGAGTAGCTGATGCTCTAAGTCGTAGGAGGCACATTTCTGCTCTTATAACGTTGAGAACTCGAGTTTAAAGAAGAGGTAAAAAGTGCCTCAAAATCAGATGCATATTTTCAGCAAGTAAAAAAGCGCGCTTGCTGTCGCAGAACCTAATGATAAAAGGTATGAAGGTTTTCATCTTGATAATGAAGGAGTCTTGCGTTATGAAAATAGGGTATATGTACTGTCTTTGAATGATTTGAGAAAGAAGTTGTTAGTTGAATTTCATAATTCACCTTTCTCTGGCACCCGTATCACAAAAATGCTAGCTGATTTGAAACAAATAATACTTACGGAAGGTATGAAAAAGGATGTGATAAATTTTGTGACTCATTGCACTAGAATGTCGGGTGAAGGCGAGCATATGCACCTTGCCGTGATCATTATATCCTCATAGCATACCGCAGTACAAATGGCAAGTAATAACCATGGATTTTGTACAAGGACTACCTATGTCCAGGAATAAGCATGATGTTATCCTAGTAGTTGTAGATAAACTGACTAAGGTAGCTCATTTCATCGCTGGAAATCTAAAGGATGATTCACCAGTGCTGGCCAAGAGGTTCGTACACGAAATTTTCAGATTGCATGGTGTACCAGAACTGATTATTTCTGACAGGGATCCTAGAATGACGTCAAGGTTTTGGCAAACGCTTAACGCAGCCCTAGGAACAAAACTAAACTTCAGTTCTGCATATCATCCAGAAACGGATGGGCAAACTGAGAGGGTAAATCAAGTGTTGGAGGACATGTTGCGAATGTATTGCATGGATCAACAGTATAAATGGGAAGAGTATCTCCCATTAGTTGAGTTCGCATACAACAACACTTATCACTCATCTCTTAAGATGGCACCTTTTGAAGCACTTTATGGAAGAAAGTGCAGAACCCCTGTAAGTTGGGACAGTGTAGAGGATAGAGTGGTAATTGGACCAGAGATTCTCACAGAGATGGAACAGCAAGTTAAGCTGATTCGTGAACGATTAAAGGAAGCAGCGGATAGACAGAAGAGCTATGCTGACCTTAAGCGGGTTGATAGAAAGTTTGAGCTTGGTGATAAGGTTTTTCTGCGTGTTAAACCCAGAAAGAGTTCTATAACTTTTGGCAAGGCTGCCAAGTTGTCACCACGATATGTGGGACCTTTCAAATTGTCGAAATAATCAATCCTGTAGCTTATCGTTTAGCATTGCCACCTGCTTTATCTCGTATGCATGATGTTTTCCATATTTCTTTGCTTAAGAAATACGTTTCAGATCTGTCACATGTTTTAAATTGGAATTCCTTGCAGGTCCAAGACCCAGGAATAATCGTGGTTAAACCCACAAGAGTACTGGAAACTCACCAATTGCATTTGAGAAATCGTGATATTCAGCAATGTAAGGTCCAGTGGGACCGGTTTTACCTAAGCATTCAAGTGTTGATATGTGATTTCTTGTAAAAGGATGTGTTCCTCGATTCGAAATCATGCTTGATATGTATTGAATTTCTTGCAGATTACGCAGATCTTGGTAGTCAAAATATGAATAGACTCTTTTATTTATTTCATTTTGTGTCTGAATATTAATCTGATCACGGAATGAATTATAGAGATATTCTTCTATAATATCTAGACTTGGATCAGTGGAATTGATCCAAGTAATGCTTTAAATCTGTATGTGATAAATTATATCACAGACCTTGAACAGGTTGCAAGGTATGGAAGTATTTATTAAGCTAGTCAGGATTACGACTCAGGCTGATCTTGAGAAATGAAACGGTTCCCGATATCAAAGTATATCTGGAAGGTCTCGATTGTAGACCAGGTAATAATTCGTTGACATACAATTCTGCAATAAGAACGGGAGCTAACTCTGTTCTAGAAGGTATGTTACAGGTCTTTCCGAGTTTTCAGGACGAGGACCAAACTGAATTATTAAGGGTTAGTAACCTAAAACTAAAACCTAACCTAGGGGTTAGATTATTGTTAGTCTAACCTAGACCTAGGCTATTTGTTAATATCCTAAGTTAGTATCTTTGTGTAAAATTGTTAGTGTGGGCATTACCCTAAACTCTAACCTAAGATACTAACCTAACTTTGGAGGAGATTATGAAGGGGCCTATGAAGGGTGGCGAACCATGGGCGGTGTTTCCCATGGCAATAAATGTAAGGGATAAGGATGAGGGACAGGTCATGGCGGAGGTTTAGGCGACGGCTAAACGGTGGGGACGTGGCAGGTCGCTAAGTTTGGAAATGAACATGAGTTTTGGATTGACTGTCACCAAAGCTGGCGGTCGGTGGAAGTTGAGTTTAAGCGGGAAAGTTGGTTTAATGGCATTTAATTTTCTTGGAAGCGAGCACGGAACTCACGCGAGAAGGCATGCAAACGGGAAGTTTGTGGGTTTGTTTGGCTTATCGCGATTTTCGGTTTTTGCTCTGTTGGTTTCTTGGTTCTTCGCACCAGATTCTCTTTGAGTTGCATGGCAAGAATGAATTTCTCTCGCTCTTTTCTCTGTCATGGAGGATATATATGTGATGGAGACAATGAAATTTTGTTGGTCGCTTTATCGTGGAAAAGAAAAGGAAGTTTGAGCTCTTCCCTGGTCCGCTTGGAAATTTGATCAACATACGGGCATGCTTTGCCAGGCCCTAACCTTTAAATATCTTGCTGTTTTTCAAGTGCTTTCATTAAAACAACTCTGTTCAAATGTTTTGTGAAGATTGGATGAATTTTCTATGAGATCTAGTTTGATTTCTGGCACTGTATCTCTTCTGGTTCGATTTTTTCAGTTTCCTCTTGTTGGGTGTTTGTTGAAATCGAACTTCGACTCTATTTGTTTGTGTATTCTTCCTGGCTTATGCATGTGAGGTATTTATTTACAAGATTCGAGTGTTCGGCCTGTTTGGCGTGAGCCCTTAGAATATACCTGTGTGTAGTATAAGACTGCTGTGTGCTTTTGTTTAGTGGTCGCTGTTCTTGTTATGGAAACCGTATGGAACGATTTGATGAATACTGTAAGATTTGTCAGTATTATCGCTTCTTTGGAAACTCTGTCGTGGGCTTTGTTGACTGTGTTTAATAATACCCTTTTGGGTTTTCATTGCTTCCTAATTTTTAGTTTGGAACAGGCAACTGTTGTGTTACCGTAGTCTTTGCGACCCAGCAGAAGAGTTTTCCTTGTTTTTGTGGAAACGGGATTAATGTTGACTCTGTATAATATTGTTACTGCGGAAGTTGTTTTCCTTGTTATTGTGTTAGCGGGATTACTTGTGGACTGTGTGTAATGTAAATACATCTATGTTTTTTTATATAACGACTCAGTGGAGTCCTTGATTGAATCACATATAAACTATCTACTGTTGTGGATGTTGATTCATCCTTGTGTTTTGGTTGTTTGCTTTCGTGGAAGTCCTTTAGAGAAAGGAACAGTCCTTCTGACCCCGGTTATTTGTAATAAATAATCAGTATAGAATTCCTGGGTATGCTTTTTCATTTCTATGTGGAAGCTGTTCGAAAGTTCGAAGCGGCTCAGTTGCTTTTCTTGCTTGAAATGGGTATTCGATTTGCTTCACTTGTTTCATTCTGAATGTTAGCCATGAATGGCATATATGTATTTATCAACAAATTTCATAGTACGTTGCTGTAGGTACAGTGGTTATAAGTGCAAAACCTTTAACAGTTACATTGTGATTATATAGATTTAAACTATTGTGGCTTGGACGACTCTGAGGAGTCGATTGAATGATTCATTTTATTTTTGAGCCAAATAAAGTTAAGTTGTTGGTATTTTAAGTGCCGGCGACTTAATGGAATAACATGTATTTCGATTTTGTTATTGCGATTGGAATTCCTTCGTGTTTTTGGGATTTTGAGGTACAGATTCTTAGGTGGACATGTACGTCTTCAACCTGTGCAAATTAGTGTAAAATGATTGGCAGAGAGTAATTTGTTGTCTGATTATTGTTATGCTTCGTTGATGAATGTCAGTATGAATTCTTATGCATTTGCTTGAATTGATACCTCCGTTTGAATCATTGGAATTCTGGAAAGGTAACTAGTACTTCTGTCTCTTTTTGAGCTTGACCTTGGACTGTCTTTGTTACTTTTTGAGGTCCTTGAGTATGGATGACCGTTTCGTGTTCTGACCTTGTTGGGTAAGTCGCGAATATCACTCCAAGACTTGCATGCGGCAAGGTAAGGATCGTTGGCTGAATTCCTTTCTTTTACTTCAGTCCGATTTTGACTGAGCAAGAATATGTATGCTATGTTCTATTCCAATTAATCTGTCCGATTTGACTGTGCATGATTTGGAAATACCGTGTGGGCAACATAGCATAGTCCTTTGGGAAACCTTAGATTGTTGATGCAATAAGGTTGTTGTTTTCAGCGATACGCTTGTAGTTCTTGTTTTCAACTTGTGTCAATGCCTTACTGTGTAAAAGGAACTAGCATTGGGCTTAAGGTTGTTACATGAATTGTTGATGTGTTAGTTGCTGTACAGGAGTTTTGCTGAGTTTCTATTTTCGCGATTTAGAACAGTGATCTTGCTTGCGGCTTGTCTAACTTGTTCATTTTTATACTGGTTGAATGTTTTCATATGTGAAGGCAGTGCAGTGATGAACTTATGTGAAAGGAAGTATGAATGGTTTGGTTCTTTCTCTTCCTTTATTTAATATTATTGATAATTGACTAGTCATGGGAAATTGTTTGTAACATATTGGTGGAATCCCGAATTGTTATGATATTTCCTTTTTGGAGAATGAAACAATCTGACCAATGTTGTGATTTTGGATTTAATGATTGTTGTGTACATTCGTTCCTTGTTTCTTAATATTTGATGAAATATTAGAAAGTGATTAAGACTATTTGTAACAATGATAGAGTTACATATTTGTAATCATTTTGTGTTACAAGGGCATAGTCTGATTATGTTTACTTATGTGAATATCAGATCTCATTTAAACAGGGTGTTTAATGAAAACAATTGATGGATTGCAATTGTTTTAAAAGTTAGTGCTTATCATGCTCAGTTCATTGAACTGACTCATGTTGACTATTTTTGCAGATGGTTGCCGTAAGAGGTAAAAACAATGCAGATCTGGCAGGCTGATCAGATAGTTTATTTGATTTATAAAGAATTACAGCTTGATTTTATAGATGTACTATATGTGAAAAGATGTTTCTTTTCCGTTAGCATTATATCAAGCATGTTGTTGCATAAAATGTAATTGTATGAGTTTCGAAAGGAATGAAAATAAGTGTTTGATACTTATGTGTTGTATTCTATTCTGAAAGATGAACTTCTTCGGTTTATGTAACGAAGGGGCATAGTTATCTTTGTATAATATGGATGCTTTTGTGATTGACAATGAAAGCTTGTAAGTAATTAGACTAAATTCTTATGAGTATTTAGTAGTTCTAATTTGTTCTAGCAAAAGCAATATTGTAATTTAATTATTGTCTCTCTAGAAGATAGGTTAAAATTGAGCCTAAAAGAGAACGCTAAACAAGTTGGATTGAATTACTAATCCCTAGTCCTAAGTATAACAGGACAATAGTAAATTGGATTCTAAATCATTTATATCTTTAAACTAAAAAGTATGATATAAATTCAGTTAAGAGAACTGATAGGCAATCAATGGAGTTCAGATGGCAATCTCAAGCATAGGTTATGAGATATTGTCCCATTCTGTTGCTTTAGAATCAGGTGTATTCTAATGACTCCTTGATGAGAGCGTGACCGTAATACCTCTACCAAGAATGAGTCTTTTAGAGGAGGGTCGTCTTAAGACAAAGAATCCAGGGATTTGGAAAGGCTAACCTTAGGGAAAAGTCTTTAAAAGTAATTTAAACTCAAGTGCGTAACGCTTGTTATTGGGTAGATCTTCTCGAGGCGGATTTAAAGGTTGACGACATAAAGTCGACTGCAGGGCTGTACCTCCGAGAAGATTAGGATCTTCTCGAAGTTACAACAATGCAGGTGACTTATGGCGACACCCTTTGCATTGATCGCTAAGATTTACACTTGATTTCGCACGAGTTACCCTGGGACCGATTAAGAACGTGGTCATGTTATAAGACTGCCTCGGAGATTTGGGGTATCATGACACACTGGTTGAACTGCAAGGTTGAACCAGTATGTCATCATATCCCTAATCCTCGTGGGCATCCATATAACATTATCACCTTGTTAATCTGCCTCCGAGTGATTCATTGTGAAAGGAAGGACTGACAGTAGTCAGTATAAGACATTCTATATAACATATGAATGGGGTGAAGGACGTATTCCAGATTGACGAGTATGCCGTTAAGGAATACGAGACATGAACAGTATGTTTCAAATCTTTGGCCAAAGTATCGCAAGCTGCTGATTGCGTTGTCCTAATTCACCTAGTCTAAGGGATGAGATGCCGATGAATAATGGTAACAGTTATTCAGTTAGATTCCTTGGACAGAGCATTCTGAATCCCAGATTAGGGAAGAGAACCGCCAGAGTGTTGTGTTAAATAAAAACACTAACTCTTTTTACTCATGAATAGATCGGTAGATTACCGAGTCATGGAATGAATAGATCGGGGGTATTCCGAGTCATTACAGCTGCATATGGTTGTCTGTTATATAAATGGTTATTTGGATTGTGAGTTCTAAATTATGTATTTAGAACCAGTATGCAATTATCAAAAAAAAAAAAAAATTGACTTGTTCTATTGTCTAAAATGAGGATGTTACATCTTGGTATCAGAGCTGAAGGTTGCAGCTCTTGGACCTATTGAGTCCATAATCTGATAAAAACCTGAATTTTCTTGTAACAGAAAATGGTTAGAACAAGGGGAAACGTTGCGAGTAATGCTCCACCTGAAGGAGGAGCGGCGACAACCCAGAAACTGGATGAGATCCTTGCTGCCCTGTTGGACACAAGAGATCGCTTGGCTGTACTTGAACAGCAGGTGACGGGAAATGAGGAGGATGAAGAAGCTGATAATAATAATCAGCAACCTCCTGAGGGCAATCCCGACACGGGTGTTGATGTTAATGCTGTGAATGCACCTGTGCAACCAGAAAATAAAAAGGCCAGATTGGCAGCAGAACTCACTAATGATATAAAAAGGATAAGTCCACCTAAGTACGATGGCACCACATTAGGAGATGGAGCTGAGAACTGGCTCAGCGAAATGGAGAAGTACTTTGCAATAAGGAACTTCTCAGAAGAAACCAAGGCTATATGGGGAGCCTATCAGCTTTCACACGAAGCATCTTCGTGGTGGGATAGCCGAAAAGCTGAGCTAAACATTGATGAGACCAATATCACTTGGGATCAATTTAAAGGCTATTTTAGGCAACGTTGGCTGCCACAACTTTTCTATGATCAGAAAATGACAGAATTTCAGAACTTGACCCAAGGGAAGTTAACAGTAACTGAATTCTGGGAGCGGTTTACAAAACTCCTCAAGTATGTGCCGCAGTATCAAACTGACGAAAAATTCAGGATACGGAAATTCATCATGGGATTGAATCCTGTGATAGGGGGAGAGGTCGATGTTCACAGTCCAACC
The DNA here is from genome assembly GCA_018340775.1 of Taxus wallichiana var. yunnanensis. Classification (NCBI taxonomy): domain Eukaryota; kingdom Viridiplantae; phylum Streptophyta; class Pinopsida; order Cupressales; family Taxaceae; genus Taxus; species Taxus wallichiana. The sequence goes on from CM031242.1 coordinate 91,937,680, forward strand.
ACTATGGAAGGAGTTGTTGAGAAGGCCATAAGGCAAGAACAGAAATTAAAGGCTATTTCTGCGCATAAGGAGGAAGTGCGGAAGAAGACTGCAAACCCTTCTTCAACCTCTCTTGCACCCAGAAAAGGACCGTGGAAAAAGTTTGGAAACAAGAGTAAGTTTCCAGGAGATAACAATAAGAAAGCAGCAGTAAATAAGCCTGCTGGAAATATAAGGGATAATTTTGTTAAAAACTATAATAATGGACAGAAGTCCTATGGAGGACAGCGTGACAATTACAAGGCTGGAGGTAATGCTGAGCCTAAGAAGGGACCTGTAGGAGGCTGCTACACTTGTGGTAAAGATCATTACGCAAATCAATGTCCTTTAAAGAAGGATGATCGTAATCAGCAGCATAAGATACATGCTGCAGTAGCAGACAAGCAAGCTGAAAAGCAAGCAACACCTATAGAAGTTCCGGGTAAGTTATTCGGCATACCTGTCACTATTCTTTTTGATACAGGAGCTACTGAATGTTTTATTTCTAATAAACTTGCTTCTAAACTTAAAAGAAAAGCTGGGAAAATGGATAAATCTTGGACTGTAGAGTATGGTAATAATTCTGTTCATACAGTGAGTATGTGTCTCTTTGGAGCAGTCCTTGATTTACCTAATTTCTCCACGGAAGTTGATCTCTATGTTACACCTTTGGGATCGTATGACATTATTATTGGTGTCAATTGGTTATCTGACCATAAAGCAAAGGTAGATTGCTATGAGAAGAACATAAAATGTTTAGATGATCAGCTGGAATCAGCAGAGATTCAAGGTGTGAAACGAGAAATTTCAGTTAGAAAGTCATCGGCTATGCATGCACTTAAAAGGCTAAGAATAAAGGATGTACCCTTTATGCAGTAAAGATATCTGAATCTTCAGAAGAAGATAGTGATTACATGAAGCAAATTCCACTGTTACAAAGTTTCAGGGATGTTTTTCCTGAGGAATTACCAGGGTTACCACCCAAGAGAGAATTTGACTTCACCATTGAAATCAAGCCTGGAACTGAACCTATTTCCAAGGCGCCTTATCGGATGACTACTACTGAGTTAGTCGAGCTCAAGGCGCAATTACAAGAGCTTTTGTCTAAAGGATTGATTAGACCAAGTGTTTCACCTTGGGGAGCACCTGTGATATTTGTGAAAAAGAAGGATGGAACACTGAGGCTGTGTATTGATTATCGGATGTTGAACAAAGCAACGATCAAGAACCGATATCCACTTCCTAGGATCGATGATCTGTTTGATCAGATGCGTGGAGCAGCGGTTTATTCTAAGATAGATCTTCGATCTGGTTATCATCAGCTAAGAATTAAAGAGGAAGATATTCATAAAACAGCTTTCCGAACAAGGTACGGACATTATGAATTCACAGTTCTAGCCTTTGGGTTAACTAATGCACCTGCAGCCTTTATGAATTTAATGAACAATATTTTTCAAGAATACCTGGACAAGTTTGTACTTGTATTCTTGGACGATATTCTCATTTATTCTAAGAGCGTTGAGGAGCACAATGAGCATTTGAAGATAGTTTTGGGAATTTTGAGAAAGAGAAAGTTGTATGGTAAGTTATCCAAATGTTCTTTCTATGATTCTGAAGTTCGCTATTTGGGTCATGTCATAAGTAAGGAAGGAATCGCTGTAGATCCTTCAAAAATAGTGGCAATAACTGAGTGGCCTGCACCAAAGAATGTGCATGAAGTAAGAAGCTTCATGGGTCTTGCAGGTTACTATAGAAAATTTGTAAAGGATTTTTCTAAGGTAGCTGCACCAATAACTTCATTGCAGAAGAAAGATAAGAAATTCATGTGGAATGACAAGTGCGAAGCGGCTTTCAAAAGTCTGAAAGACCAGTTAACTTCTGCACCTATATTGGCTGTACCAGACCCTAATGGGAATTTTACTGTTGTAACTGATGCTTCTGGGGAAGGCCTTGGAGGTGTTTTGCTACAAAATGATCAAGTCATAGCTTATGAAAGTAGAAAACTTAAGATTCATGAGCTGAATTATGCCCCTCATGATTTGGAACTTGCTGCCATTGTTCATGCGCTTCAAGTCTGGAGACACTACTTACTAGGGAAACCTTTTGAGTTGAAAACTGATCACTTGGGACTGAAATATATTTTTACTCAGCCCAATCTGAATGCCAGACAAAGAAGGTGGTTAGAATTTTTATCACAATATGACTTTGATATTAGCTATATCAAAGGGAAGGAGAATAGAGTAGCTGATGCTCTAAGTCGTAGGAGGCACATTTCTGCTCTTATAACGTTGAGAACTCAGTTTAAAGAAGAGGTAAAAAGTGCCTCAGAATCAGATGCATATTTTCAGCAAGTAAAAGCCGCGCTTGCCGCAGAACCTAAAGATAAAAGGTATGAAGGTTTTCATCTTGATAATGAAGGAGTCTTGCGTTATGAAAATAGGGTATATGTACCTGTGCTGAATGATTTGAGAAAGAAGTTGTTAGTTGAATTTCATAATTCACCTTTCTCTGGGCACCCAGGTATCACAAAAATGCTAGCTGATTTGAAACAGCAATACTTCTGGAAGGGTATGAAAAAGGATGTGATAAAATTTGTGACTCATTGCCTAGAATGTCAGCGGGGTGAAGGCGAGCATATGCACCCGCCGGACTGTTGTATCCTCATAGCATACCGCAGTATAAATGGCAAGTAATAACCATGGATTTTGTACAAGGACTACCTATGTCCAGGAATAAGCATGATGTTATCCTGGTAGTTGTAGATAAACTGACTAAGGTAGCTCATTTCATCGCTGGAAATCTAAAGGATGATTCACCAGTGCTGGCCAAGAGGTTCGTACACGAAATTTTCAGATTACATGGTGTACCAGAACTGATTATTTCTGACAGGGATCCTAGAATGACGTCAAGGTTTTGGCAAACGCTTAACGCAGCCCTAGGAACAAAACTAAACTTCAGTTCTGCATATCATCCAGAAACGGATGGGCAAACTGAGAGGGTAAATCAAGTGTTGGAGGACATGTTGCGAATGTATTGCATGGATCAACAGTATAAATGGGAAGAGTATCTCCCATTAGTTGAGTTCGCATACAACAACACTTATCACTCATCTCTTAAGATGGCACCTTTTGAAGCACTTTATGGAAGAAAGTGCAGAACCCCTGTAAGTTGGGACAGTGTAGAGGATAGAGTGGTAATTGGACCAGAGATTCTCACGAGAGATGGAACAATGAAGTTAAGCTGATTCGTGAACGATTAAAGGAAGCAGCGGATAGACAGAAGAGCTATGCTGACCTTAAGCGGGTTGATAGAAAGTTTGAGCTTGGTGATAAGGTTTTTCTGCGTGTTAAACCCAGAAAGAGTTCTATAACTTTTGGCAAGGCTGCCAAGTTGTCACCACGATATGTGGGACCTTTCAAATTGTCGAAATAATCAATCCTGTAGCTTATCGTTTAGCATTGCCACCTGCTTTATCTCGTATGCATGATGTTTTCCATATTTCTTTGCTTAAGAAATACGTTTCAGATCTGTCACATGTTTTAAATTGGAATTCCTTGCAGGTCCAAGACCCAGGAATAATCGTGGTTAAACCCACAAGAGTACTGGAAACTCGCCAATTGCATTTGAGAAATCGTGATATTCAGCAATGTAAGGTCCAGTGGGACCAGTTTAGCGAAGAAAGTGCAACTTGGGAAAACCTGGAAGAGATGAAAATTGCTTTTCCTTCTCTTTTTGCAACAGAATGAAATCTGTTGATAAAATACTGTTATGAACTTATTGTTTTTAAGTATTTATGAAAGCCAGATGAAGGCAGACTTTATTCAAGTTGAATAAAAGTGTTGTGACATTGATTTCTGAAACTATTTAATATGGAAGTAGTCACATTGTTTGTGTACTAATAAATTGATTGACCGAAGGTTAAATTTAATATGTAATTCATCGGGACGATGAATCTTTTTAGGAGGGAAGCATGTAACACCCTGAACTGTTGTTACTTTCTCCTAAGCATTCAAGTGTTGATATGTGATTTCTTGTAAAAGGATGTGTTCCTCGATTCAGAAATCATGCTTGATATGTACTTTCTTTCTTGATTACAGATCTTGAGTCAAAATATGAATAGACTCTTTTATTTATTTCATTTTGTGTCTGAATATTAATCTGATCACGGAATGAATTATAGAGATATTCTTCTATAATATCTAGACTTGGATCAGTGGAATTGATCCAAGTAATGCTTTAAATCTGTATGTGATAAATTATATCACAGACCTTGAACAGTCAGTAAGGTATGGAAGTATTTATTAAGCTAGTCGAGATTATGACTCAGCTGATCTTGAGAAATGAAATGGTTCCCGATATCAAAGTATATCTGGAAGGTCTCGATTGTAGACCAGGTAATAATTCGTTGACATACAATTCTGCATTAAGAACAGGAGCTAACTCCACTCTAGAAGGTATGATACAGGTCTTTCCGAGTTTTCAGGACGAGGACCAAACGAAATTATTAAGGGTTAGTAACCTAAAACTAAAACCTAACCTAGGGGTTAGATTATTGTTAGTCTAACCTAGACCTAGGCTATTAGTTAATATCCTAAGTTAGTATCTTTGTGTAAAATTGTTAGTGTGGGCATTACCCTAAACTCTAACCTAAGATACTAACCTAACTTTGGAGGAGATTATGAAGGGGCCTATGAAGGGTGGCGAACCATGGGCGGTGTTTCCCATGGCAATAAATGTAAGGGATAAGGATGAGGGACAGGTCATGGCGGAGATTTAGGCGACGGCTAAACGGTGGGGACGTGGCAGGTCGCTAAGTTTGGAAATGAACATGAGTTTTGGATTGACTGTCACCAAAGCTGGCGGTCGGTGGAAGTTGAGTTTAAGCGGGAAAGTTGGTTTAATGGCATTTAATTTTCTCTGGAAAGCGAGCACGGAACTCGCGAGAAGGCATGCAAACGGGAAGTTTGTGGGTTTGTTTGGCTTATCGCGATTTTCGGTTTTTGCTCTGCTGGTTTACTGGTTCTTCGCACCAGTTCTCTTTGAGTTGCATGGCAAGAATGAATTTCTCTGGCTCTTTTCTCTGTCATGGAGGATATATATGTGATGGAGACAGTGAAATTTTGTTGGTCGCTTTATCGTGGAAAAAGAAAAGGAAGTTTGAGCTCTTCCTGTGGTCTGCTTCGGAAATTTGATCAACATACAGGCATGCTAGGCCCTAACCTTTAAATATCTTGCTGTTTTTCAAGTGCTTTCATTAAAACAACTCTGTTCAAATGTTTTGTGAAGATTGGATGAATTTTCTATGAGATCTAGTTTGATTTTCTGGCACTGTATCTCTTCTGGTTCGATTTTTTTCGTTTCCTCTTGTTGGGTGTTTGTTGAAATCGAACTTCGACTCTATTTGTTTGTGTATTCTTCTGGCTTATGCATGTGAGGTATTTATTTACAAGATTCGAGTGTTCGGCCTGTTTGGCGTGAGCCCTTAGAATATACCTGTGTGTAGTATAAGACTGCTGTGTGCTTTTGTTTAGTGGTCGCCGTTCTTGTTATGGAAACCGTATGGAACGATTTGATGAATACTTGTAAGATTTGTCGAAGATTATCGCTTCTTTGGAAACTCGTCGTGGGCTTTGTTGATCGTGTGTTTAATAATACCCTTTTGGGTTTTCATTGCTTCCTAATTTTTAGTTTGGAACAGTAAATCAAGCAGTTGTGTTACCGTAGTCTTTGCGACCCAGCAGAAGAGTTTTCCTTGTTTTTGTGGAAACGGGATTAATGTTGACTCTGTATAATATTGTTACTGCGGAAGTTGTTTTCCTTGTTATTGTGTTAGCAGGATTACTTGTGGACTGTGTGTAATGTAAATACATCTATGTTTTTTTATAACGACTCAGTGGAGTCCTTGATTGGATCACATATAAACTATCTACTGTTGTGGATGTTGATTCATCCTTGTGTTTTGGTTGTTTGCTTTCGTGGAAGTCCTTTAGAGAAAGGAACAGTCCTTCTGACCCCGGTTATTTGTAATAAATAATCAGTATAGAATTCTTGGGTATGCTTTTTCATTTCTATGTGGAAGCTGTTCGAAAGTTCGAAGCGGCTCAGTTGCTTTTCTTGCTTGAAATGGGTATTCGATTTGCTTCACTTGTTTCATTCTGAATGTTAGCCATGAATGGCATATATGTATTTATCAACAAATTTCATAGTATGTTGCTGTAGGGTTCAGTGGTTATAAGTGCAAAACCTTTAACAGTTACATTGTGATTATATAGATTTAGACTATTGTGGCTTGGACGACTCTGAGGAGTCGATTGAATGATTCATTTTATTTTTGAGCCAATTAAAGTTAAGTTGTTGGTATTTTAAGTGCCGGCGACTTAATGGAATAACATGTATTTCGATTTTGTTATTGCGATTGGAATTCCTTCGTGTTTTTGGGATTTTGAGGTACAGATTCTTAGGTGGACATGTACGTCTTCAACCTGTGCAAATTAGTGTAAAATGATTGGCAGAGAGTAATTTGTTGTCTGATTATTGTTATGCTTCGTTGATGAATGTCAGTATGAATTCATATGCATTTGCTTGAATTGTTACCTCCGTTTGAATCATTGGAATTCTGGAAAGGTAACTAGTACTTCTGTCTCTTTCTGAGCTTGACCTTGGACACTGTCTTTGTCACTTTTTGAGGTCCTTGAGCATGGATGACCGTTTCGTGTTCTGACCTTGTTTGGGTAAGTCGCGAATATCACACCAAGACTTGCATGCGGCAAGGTAAGGATCGTTTGGTTGAATTCCTTTCTTTTACTTCAGTCCGATTTTGACTGAGCAAGAATATGTATGCTATGTTCTTTTCCAATTAATCTGTCCGATTCGACTGTGCATGATTTGGAAATACCGTGTGGGCAACATAGCATAGTCCTTTGGGAAACCTTAGATTGTTGATGCAATAAGGTTGTTGTTTTCAGCGATACGCTTGTAGTTCTTGTTTTCAACTTGTGTCAATGCCTTACTGTGTAAAAGGAACTAGCATTGGGCTTAAGGTTGTTACATGAATTGTTGATGTGTTAGTTCTGTACAGGAGTTTTGCTGAGTTTCTATTTTCGCGATTTAGAACAGTGATCTTGCTTGCGGCTTGTCTAACTTGTTCATTTTTATACTGGTTGAATGTTTTCATATGTGAAGGCAGTACAGTGATGAACTTATGTGAAAGGAAGTATGAATGGTTTGGTTCTTTCTCTTCCTTTATTTAATATTATTGATAATTGACTAGCAGTGGGAAATTGTTTGTAACATATTGGTGGAATCCCGAATTGTTATGATATTTCCTTTTTGGAGAATGAAACAATCTGACCAATGTTGTGATTTGGATTTAATGATTGTTGTGTACATTCGTTCCTTGTTTCTTAATATTTGATGAAATATTAGAAAGTGATTAAGACTATTTGTAACAATGATAGAGTTACATATTTGTAATTATTTTGTGTTACAAGGGCATAGTCTGATTATGTTTACTTATGTGAATATCAGATCTCATTTAAACAGGGTGTTTAATGAAAACAATTGATGGATTGCAATTGTTTTAAAAGTTAGTGCTTATCATGCTCGGTTCATTGAATCGACTCATGTTGACTATTTTTGCGCAGATGGTTGCCGAAGAGGTAAAAACAATGCAGATCCGGCAGTGATCGGATAGTTTATTTGATTTATAAAGAATTACAAATTTGATTTTATAGATGTACTATATGTGAAAAGATGTTTCTTTTCCGTTAGCATTATATCAAGCATGCTTTGCATAAAAAATGTAATTGTATGAGTTTCAAAGGAATGAAAATAAGTGTTTGATACTTATGTGTTGTATTCTATTCTGAAAGATGAACTTCTTCGGTTTATGTAACGAAGGGGCATAGTTATCTTTGTATAATATGGATGCTTTTGCGATTGACAATGAAAGCTTGTAAGTAATTAGACTAAATTCTTATGAGTATTTAGTAGTTCTAATTTGTTCTAGCAAAAGCAATATTGTAATTTAATTATTGTCTCTCTAGAAGATAGGTTAAAATTGAGCCTGAAAGAGAACGCTAAACAAGTTGGATTGAATTACTAATCCCTAGTCCTAAGTATAACAGGACAATAGTAAATTGGATTCTAAATCATTTATATCTTTAAACTAAAAGTATGATATAAATTCAGTTAAGAGAACTGATAGGCAATCAATGGAGTTCAGATGGCAATCTCAAGCATTGGTTATGAGATATTGTCCCATTCTCATTTGCTTTAGAATCAGTGTTTATTCTAATGACTCCTTGATGAGAGCGTGACCGTAATACCTCTACCAGTAATGAGTCTTTTAGAGGAGGGTCGTCTTAAGACAAAGAATCCAGGGATTTAAAAAGGCTAACCTTAGGGAAAAGTCTTTAAAAGTAATTTAATCTCAAGTGCGTAACGCTTGTTATTGGGTAGATCTTCTCGAGGCGGATTTAAAGGTTGATGACATAAAGTCGATCGCAGGTTGTACCTCCGAGAAGATTAGGATCTTCTCGAAGTTACAACAATGCGGGTGACTTATGGCGACACCCTTTGCATTGATCGCTAAGATTTACACTTGATTTCGCACGAGTTACCCCGGACCGATTAAGAACGTGGTCATGTTATAAGACTGCCTCGGAGATTTGGGGTATCATGACACACTGGTTGAACTGCAAGGTTGAACCAGTATGTCATCATATCCCTAATCCTCGTGGGCATCCATATAACATTATCACCTTGTTAATCTGCCTCCGAGTGATTCAGTTGTGAAAGGAAGGACTGACAGTAGTCAGTATAAGACATTCTATATAACATATGAATGGGGTGAAGGACGTATTCCAGATTGATGAGTATGCCGTTAAGGAATACGAGACATGAACAGTATGTTTCAAATCTTTGGCCAAAGTATCGCAAGCTGCTGATTGCGTTGTCCTAATTCACCTAGTCTAAGGGATGAGATGCCGATGAATAATGGTAACAGTTATTCAGTTAGATTCCTTGGACAGAGCATTCTGAATCCCAGATTAGGGAAGAGAACCGCCAGAGTGTTGTGTTAAATAAAAACACTAACTCTTTTTACTCATGAATAGATCGGTAGATTACCGAGTCATGGAATGAATAGATCGGGGGTATTCCGAGTCATTACAGCTGCATATGGTTGTCTGTTATATAAATGGTTATTTGGATTGTGAGTTCTAAATTATGTATTTAGAACCGATGCAATTATCAAAATACTTTTCACCCCGCTTGACACGTGTCCCCTTGGGGAAAATTTGACCCCTAAAGTCTGCATGCCCATATTTTGAGTTTCGGAGTTAGGAGGACTTCTTTATATCACTGAAAAGGTGAGAAAATTTCCTATCCAATGGAAATGATTTAGGAAAATTTTGGAAGATTTAAGTGTGAGAAAAATCAAGTTGAAACCCTGAGCTTGTTAGGGAGTGGGTATGGTGATATTTTACCCCCTGAACCTAACTGAAACTTCTAACCCTAAAATTTGGACCATGTGACCTCTGGAATTGTTAATAAATGAAAATTATGTTCTAGTAATTTTAGACTTGTTTAGGAACCTGTAAGTGACAAGTGTTTCTTTGCTGAACCTTGTTATGGACACTTCTAATAAAAAAATTATTCCATAATTTTCCTGACTAATCCTAGGTTGTTTCTTGGGTCTCAAGTGGGTTGTTTTAATGAGCATCACACTTGGTATCAAAGTAGTGGTTAAAAATTTGGGACCATTGGTTACACTAGAAAACTTGGGACATGATACTTAAACCTAGTACATTTTTAAATCTATAAAATAACTTAGTTAGAATTTGTATATTTTAGTAAACATGGAGAATTGAATAAGACTTAGAAAATGAACTAACTCTGACTTTGGTCTATGCAAGAGGTGCAGACGGGCAAGAGAAACTTTCATAGAGACTCAAACTTACCACCACGACCACCACCACTAGATCAGGATGTAGTAGCTATCCTACCCCAAATCTTGCAAACTCTTCAGGATGTCAATGCCACTCTACACGGAGGATTAGGAGGAGGAAGTGTATCTAGTCATGAAAGAGCCCCTTCCATTGAGGGTTAGGCATCTCCTTGACCCAGCAAGGAGCATAGAGGAGATAACTCCCATGTAGAGTCACCAAAGCGAGTCACCACCGAGGGACACGGGGTGATAGAGTTCGGAGCATAGAGAGAGGTCTCAAAGCCCTAGACTTAGGGATGAGTGTGCAGAGAGAGACCTAGAGGCCCTTGAGACCACGGCTATAAATCACATCGGGGAGATTACGAAGCTTCAACCATCACATTACTTAGGTGACATAGGTGGATTTCAGGTAGAGGCCTGGCTATTGAGCTTGAGTAGTTGCTTTAAGCTTTGTCCTTGTTCTAGCAACACGAAAGCTTGTGTTGCGATCCATTTAATGAGGGATGGAGCAAGAGTATGGTGGAGGAAAGAGGATTAGAAGCTCCATGTAGATTCTGAGACAGTGATATGGGAGCTTTTTGAGGGGAGATTCAGGAGTAGATATTTGTCATGGAGGTTCATACAACAGAGGATTGATGAGTTCTATGACCTCCAAATTGGAGGCATCTCTTTCAGTAGCATAGTATGAGAGTAGATTTCTAGATCTACTCCATTATGTAGAGTATATGCAGGATGAGCAAGTGTAGATTCATAGGTTCATTTGGGGCCTAAATTTAGATATTTAAGGTGCAGTGTGGATCCATTACCCACAGACATTAGCTGAGGCCGTCAAGAAGGCCTATATTGCAGAGGAGACTCATGGAAAGACCCAGTAGGCTAGAGACCAAGTCAGGAGCCACATATAGACGATGAAGGATGGCAGATCGAGGGGGTCAGTACCCCTTCCTCATGGTGGCTAGTGTACAACGCAGTATTCCTTTAGGCCATAGTAGTAGTAGCAGCAACAGTAGTAGTCCCGCCCACCTCATAGACCTCCATAGAGAGTTGATGCACAGAGAGGTTGGAGTATGGGGCCTCCTCCTAGGGGTCCCATCAGGACACAGGGTGGACCTAGAGCTCAGTTAGCGGGAGCTTGCACAAGTAGAGACCTTAACATACTACATTCGGATCATTAGGATCCATGCCATAGACTTCCAGGGCACCTACTAGAGGTGCTACTCATTGGGGAGGATTAGGAGGGTGTTTTGGTTGTGGAGTTACTAGACACTTTTGGAGAGATTTCCCATAGAACCCTAACAACAAGGGTAAGACATAGATATCAAAGCCGACTATTGGTGACATGGGACACAGCCACAGGATTTATGCAGTAGTTGAGAACCACAAAAAGATCACCGAGCATAGTCATTGAGACCACAGGTAGCATTTGTGGTATTCCTACCTCTGTATTGTTTGATTCTGGTTCTTTTGATTCTTTCATTACACCATCTTTAGTAGAGCGATGCAAGCTGGTGGTAGTTAGGCAAGGTCATAGTTGGGATGTCAAGATGGCTTCTGGAGCCAAGATCTCTGTAGACTCCTTAGTTAAGGAGTGTGTAGTGGATTTGGGACCTTTCACCACTACCTCAAATCTTTGTATCCTTCCTTTGGGCTCGTATGGAGTCATTTTGGGTATGGATTGGTTATCTGCACATAGGGCTAGGATGGATTGTTATCACAAGACTATATCTTGTGCAGATGATTTGGGAGTTGATTCGGTGATTTTGGGGGTCAAGAGACCCATTTCTATTTGCACCATCTCCATTATGCAGCTTAAGTGGTGTGTGCAACGGGGTTGTCAGATGTATGTTATTACAGTCAGTGACAGATCAGAGGATGGGTCTAGTGGACCATCACTAGATGATCATCCCATCTTGAGAGAGTTTACAGATGTCTTTCTAGGGGAGCTATTGGGGTTACCACCCCACGTGAGATTGATTTTCATAGAGATCTAGTTCCTGAAGTAGATCCTATCTCACGATCACCTTATTGGATGACCACCCTAGAGCTCTGTGAGCTTAAGTTGCAGCTTGAGGGCCTTTTCAAGAAATGCCTTATCCATCCTAATGTATCCCCTTGGGGTGCACTGTGATCTTTATGAAGAAGAAGAATGGATCCTTACAGTTGTGTATTGATTACTACCAGTTGAATAAGGTGACGATCAAGAATCGTTATCCCCTTCCTCGTATTGATGACTTGTTTGATCAGATGAAGGGAGCCATAATTTTCTCTAAGATTGATCTTAAGTCAGGGTGCCATCAGCTGAGTATTTCGGAGGCGGACATTCATAATACCACCTTTCGCACGAGATATGGGCACTATGAGTTCACAGTGGTGCCTTTTGGTTTGGCTAATGCCCCCACAGTGTTAAAAAGTTTGATGGATGGGGTATTCAGGACCTTCTTAGATTTCTTCATACTCATCTTCTTAGATGACATCTTGATATACTCACGTATGCATAAGGAGCACAAGGGGCACCTTCTCCAAGTTCTTCAGTGTCTTCATGAGTAGCAACTTTACGGGAACTTGGAGAAGTGTGCTTTCTTTTCGAAAAGAGGTGCGATATTTGGGTAATATCATTTCCGGGAAGGTATCACATTTGATCCTTCCAATATTAGAGCCATTATGGATTGTCCAAAGACCCACCACACTGATGAGGTGTGCAGCTTCATGGGATTAGCAGGTTATTACAAGAGATTTGCTCAAGAGTTCTCTCATATTGCACACCCTATCACTTCCCTTCAGAGGAAAGGGAAGAAGTTTGTTTGGTCAGACAGATGTGAGTAGGCCTTTAGGAAATTGAAGGAGTGCCTCACTACAGCACCCATTCTTACAGTCTTTGGATCCACAAGGTGAGTTCTTTGTTTGCACAGATGCTTCTTTAGTAGGACTTGGAGGTGTGTTGATGCAGGATGGTAGAGTAGTGGATTTTGAGTCTCGCAAACTCAAGGATCACAAGCTTAATTATCTGACCCATGATCTTGAGCTTACATTAGTTATGTATGCCTTGGTTAGGTAGAGACACTTTCTTCTTGGCAGGAGATTCACACTCAGGATAGATCAATTAAGTCTTCACCACCTCTTTACGTAGCCCAATATCAATGCTCGTCAACAGCGTTGGATGGAGTTACTTCATGAGTATGACATGGAGATAGAGCATGTGAAGGGGAAGGAGAATGTGGTAGCATACACTCTCAGTAGATGGAGACATGTGGTTATGGCCACTTCGAAGTGGCACGATTTATGGAGTTGGATTCTTCAAGATAGCTTCCTCATGACAGCTTCTACACCGCAATTCAAGCGAGAGATCGAGTCACAGAGACCCCTTGAGGGGAATTTTGATGGTTTTTCCTTAGAGGAAGATGGTCTTCTTAGACAAAAATGCCGGATATATGTTCCTAGAGATGGAGGCTTGAGGTAGGACATCTTGGTAGAGGCACATCATGCACCCTATTCATCCCATCCTGGGGTGAAGAAGATGCATACCACCTTAAGACAATTGTATCATTGGAGAGGACTTCATAGAGATGTGGCCCAATTTTTGTCATGATGTTTGGAGTGCCAGAGAGTTAAGGCCGAGCATCAACATCTAGCAAGCCTTCTTTATCCTCATGCTATACCGGAATGGAAGTGGGACACCATTTCCATGGATTTCATTGTTGGGCTACCAATGTCAAGATATCACCATGATGCCATCATGGTCACGGTTGATAAATTGACAAAAGTGGCTCACTTTTCTCTGGTGAAGACCACTTATATAGCTAGAGTAGTGGCATGGGTATATTTGGATGAGATTGTCAAGTTACACGGGATTCTATGGAAGATCATTTATGACCGTAATCCTTTGTACACTTCACATTTCTGGACTACCATGTAGTATGTCCTCGGACAAGAATCAACTTCAGCACAACATATCACCCCGAGACAGATGGACAGATGAGTGGGTGAATCATATTTTAGAGGACATGCTCAAGATGTATGTGATGGATCAACAATCTAAATGGGAGGAATACTTGTACTTAGTGGAGTTTGCCTACAATAATAGTTTTCAGAGTTCCATAGGCATGGCTCCTTTTTAGGACTTGTATGGTAGAGAGTGCAGGACACCTCTTAGGGGGACAAAGTTAGAGGACGAGTATCTATTGGACCAGCTCTTTTATAGGATATGGAGTAGTAGGTGGTGTTGATTAGACAAAGATTGCAAGAGGCACAAGATAGGCGAAAGAAGTCTCGGATCAGCATATGATCAACCATAGTTTCGATGTGGGCATGAAGGTGTTCCTTCGTGTTAGGCCACACAAGAGCCCTATTCATTACGAAAAATGTTCTAAGTTAGATCCTAGATTCGTGTGTCCTTTTGAGATCTTGGAGTGTATCGACCCTTTGGCCTACCATCTAGCATTGCCACCCAGCTTGTCTCGCATACATCATGTTTTTCATGTTTTAGTTCTCAAGAGATATATTACATATCCTTCTCATGTGTTAGATTGGAAATCATTGCAGGTGCAGGATCAATGATAGGTGATGGTGAGCCCATTCACATCCTAGATCACATGACCCTTAGCCTTCAAGGTAGAGAGGTTGATCAAGTTTAGGTGCAATGGGACAGATATGATGAGACTACAACTATATGGGAGGATGTTACTTCATTATGAGTTCAGTTTCCACATTTGTTCCAATGACTTCCAAGAGGAAGTCGAGTCTAAGGGGAGGGGGATGTAGTGCCCACTTCCCTTTGACACCTGCTGATACTTATTCTGATATAGTTGATCACATTATGGACATTATTATGTTTTGATTTAGTATGTTGTTAGAATTTGAATCATGGATTATTGTTGATCTTTATTTGGATATGATACATGATGATTATTAGAGACACTCATATGTGGATGATGATATACTATTTGACAGGGATGTTTTATGGATGTTGTTCGGACATGTGATTTTGGATATTATGAGTAGATCTAGAAAATGGATATTATATGATGATGACATAGTTGTTGATATAAATTGTATGTGATAATGTTAAATTGTCTTGATGTTGTTGTGATTCACATACTTAGGTGATTTTGTGATTTTATTTGTATCATATTGGATGTTCTGATATAGCCACAAGGCCAAAGTAGGTATTTGTATTTTACAGGTTAAAAATATCACAACAAAACATCGGGGATTGGAGACCAACCACAATGGAATTCTAGGTGAATTCAACAAGGTCACCATGGAAACTCATTTTATTGTGTTGTGTGTTGTTTTGTTAGGGATTCCCATGGGGGGTTACATTTACATGTGACCATGGGTATTATGTATTTTATTGATGTGGTTAATTTTTATTATTGTTGTATGTATTTTATTAGTGATGTGTTCCTTTCTTTATTTAATTTTGTTGTGGTAGATTAATGTGAGAAATCATATGGTTAAAATTTAAATAAATAAGATTGGGATATGGGAAAGTAATAATGGAAGTTTTGGTTGTTTGCATTTAATATGTAAGGGTTGTGTAAGAGTTGTGTAAGTCTGATTTTGGAGTATGAAATACTCCACCTCCATGGAAATTCGAATTTGTCCTTGGGGGCTGTTTTAGGAGGCTTGTGGGACAAGTAAAACTTGTCCCATACCTCTAAATTTAATTTACCAACCATACTTATGGTTGGAGAGGTGATTTTGACTTTTATAATGCATTTTGTTAATCATGTTGCATTGTTTTGATTGCACTCTCTTTTTTTTTTTTTTTTGCAATCCTTTGGGGTGTGGGCTTTTTGAGTGTGCAAGTAACTTGTCATATTTTCACCCACCTCTTTATTGTGCTTGGGAGAATGAAATTTTGTCTTTTGTGTTTGAATTTGAGGATGTGTGATGTGGCATCCTACATGGATCCACATCATCCTCTTCTCTTCCTTATTCTATAAAATTCAAACTATTTTCTTGTTTTGGGTTGTTAAATCATTTTGCAACTTCCTTAGGGGGCAAAATTTCTTGGGTTGGAGATCTTTATTTTGGAAGGATCTTGGAGAAAGCTTTGCATGCTTGGGAGATTTTTGTTTTAGGACTGTGTTTTGTGGCATTGAAAGCTTGCTTTGTTGGAAACAAAATTTACCATGGAGAGGTAGGAGTTTATCCTTTCTTTCATGTTATTATTTTCTTGTTGTGTTGTGTGAATGGTGAATGTTGTTATGCTTTGTTTGGCTAGATGGGTAGACTGTCATAGGAATGGTGTAGGAGAAGGCTATGGGGAATCCATGTGGGGGCATAAGGGAATGCCATTGGCATCAGAATTTTGTGGAGGGAGTTTGGGTTTGGGATCCACCATGGAAAATAAATAGCTTGCATTTCTTACTTTATGGGGGCATAAGGAAATTTGTGGGGGGCATAAGGAAATTTGTGGGGGCATAAGGATGTGTGTGTGATGAATTATTTTGGCATGGTTTGTTCTGGTGGATGCCCAATTCCCAATTGGGAGGCATAAGTAGCTTCCCCCATAGACCTTTCTCCTTTGGCTTGCATGATCAAGCCTGAGTTCTATTTTGGAATGTCTTCAAATGCAGTTGTGAACTATTGTTTTGTGTTGAATTGTGTTTTAATTTGAAATGTGTATGTTGAAAGAATGTTGTGTGTTGTGGAAGCCAGTTGTTGCCATGGGTTGAATTACACCTCTTATTGTATTTTGGTTGGGGCTCAAGGGCCAATGATGAAGGAAGGATTCTCCTTTCATTAGATGTCTTGGTTGGGTGGGGAGAATTGTCTTTCCCTCTCTTTTGTTGTGATCAAATTTGAAGAAAATGGGAGCTTGCATGTTGCTATTCGAGCAAAGGAAAATGTAGTTTGACAGTCCCTTGTGAAACATACTCATTTGTAATCCTTTCCCACTTGATGTGGATGAGATTGTAATGTATATTTGTATAGAAAAGATGTATGTAATTGATTATGAAAGTGGATATTTGAATTGTGAAAGACATTTACATTCTACTTTGTACATTGGAAAGAAAGAAATAGAAATGTGTTATTGCATTCAAACATGGAAAGAATGTAAAGATGTATCTCCTTTTGAATTAATAAAGAATTGCAAGTTCATCTCTCATTGCATTGTTGGGTTGAGTTGGAATATCAAATTGTGATTGGAATCTTTGTTTAATTGCAAAGGAAAGAAAATACGTATGAAGGAAGTATATTGCTTGTTTCTTTTGGAAATATATGAAATTGGAAATCAGACTTTACCATTTAGCTTTGAAATGATTTGTTTACAAACAACTAAATGTATTAGACCAGATTAGAAATAAAATATCACACTTAAATGATAAATTGGATATACAGAATTTTCCTAGAAATGAATCTCTGCTGCAAATTTTAAAAAGCGGCAAATTTAATAAAATGTAAATTTCAGACCTGCACATAATAATCAACTTGAAATTGATATGATTTAGCATGTTAAGACATCAATGAACTCAAATTGACAAAGAAAACTTAAGAAAACAATTTAACCATTTCCAAATCGAACCCAATCCCTTTCATGACTATTTTCATCAATTATCGGAAAATGTGAATTGAAAATTAAATAAGTAAATCTACCTTCCTAAAACACTTTAAATCCTTCCTAGAGTAATCCTCCATGTCTGTTTGGCATGTTGAGTGAAGAAGGAGATCAAATTGAACAAAAATTTATAAGTCAAAATTACCAGTTTGCCATTTAAAAGCCTACATATAGTTTTTGTAAAATTTAACCCTTAAACCTCATCAAAATGTAAAATTTACATTTGTTGTGAAAATAGGGCATTGAGATCTTTCCAGAAAGTCCTCATTTTCCCAAAACTGAGCTTTTTATCAAAATTTGTGGCACTTTGAAGATTTTCTGCCTTGGCGGGAAAATTTGGGAAAATTTTCCCTGGTGGGCCCGCGGCTTGAAAATTTCCCGTCAAAAAATCCTCAGAAAAATTTTTAAAATTTTTCTTGGGAAAATTTTTATATTTTTCCTCCACCAGCCCGCAACCAATCAAAGGCTGCCACGTGTCCTCATGGGGTAGTGGTGGAGGCACGGCATCATTTATGCCCTTGGGCCTTTTGTGGAAAATTTTTACTTTTACCCCTACCGCCCATACCAACCAAAGGGTGCCATGTGGCACCTTGGGGTGATAGCGGAGGAGGGAGAACTTCATCACTTTTTTTTAAAAAAATCTATGGAAAAAATTTATAAAAATCCCCATAGCCCCGTGCTCCCACCCTGCCTTGGAAAAATCTCCTCCATGGACGTGTGGACCCACGTGCGCTTTTACCCCTTTCACCCTCCCCTTTGGAGAATTTTCCCAATCACTCCCACCACCGTGCCTTTCCCTCTCCTTCTTCCCTACATTTTTTGGTTGGGCACCACATGTCCTTGATGGACCCGTGGGCACATGGGCACTTTATTGGATTTTCCTCCCCCTTTGGCAAATTTGCCATAAGACTCCCACCGCCCGCCCTTCCCTTTTTCCCAATGATGACTCAGAGGCCGCCACATGTCCCTAGAGGACCCATGGAGGTGCGGAAGTAATTTTGACTTTTCTCCCCATGCAAGGAAAATTCTAAACACCACCCCGCGACCCGCCAACCTGAAATTTACTTTTCACCCCCACTTGACACGTGTCCCCTTGGGAAAATTTGACCCCTAAAGTCCACCTACCCATATCTTGAGTTTCTGAAGGAGTTAGGAGGAATTCTTTATATCACCGAAAGGTGAGAAAATTTCCTATCCAATGAAAATGATTTAGGGAAATTTTGGAAGTTTTAAGTGTGAGAAAAATTCAAGTTGAAACCCTGAGCTTTGTTAGGGAGTGGGTATGGTGATATTTTACCCCCTGAACCTAACTAAAACTTCTAACCCTAAAATTTGGACCATGTGACCTCTAGAAATTGTTAATAAATGAAAAGTATGTTCTAGTAATTTTATACTTGTTTAGGAACCTATTAGTGACAATTGTTGCCTTGCATCCACAGTTATATACACTTATAATCAAAAAAAAATCATAATTTTCTGACTAATCATAGGTTGTTTCTTGGGTCTCAAGTGGGTTGTTTTAACAGGCATCATAGGTTGAGACGTCGTGACTACACATTAATGACTAAACTATTTTTCCTCTTTTTCTCCCATTAAATGTCATCAATTTTTGATTCAAATGATGTCAAATTAAAGGGATCGGGTAAACCTTTCCATCAAGACCAATTTTGCGTGATTTGGAGCTCCGGAGTGAAAGTTATGGTCATTTGAATTTTGTAAGTCAAGATGAATAGGATAGTGACACATGGCAATGTTTGTTTGGCTCAGGAATTTCCTTTGTTTACATGTGTATTATTTTTCCTTTGTACATGTAGTGCCTTGTGGCACTATTCCTTTGTATCACACTTCTATGTGGGGGACTTCATCGTTGGCTCCATGAAAAATGTTGCCATGTGTCCCTGTTGACCTGTCAGACTACCCAAACCCAAAGCCTTTTACTAAATTCCATTCATTCCAGGGATTGAGATCCTCTAGAGTCCATCACCCTGAAGTGTGATGGAATGTCAACACATGTCCACTTTGGATTGTTGAATTTGCACCATTTGGTACCTTCATATTTGTACCACTTTTCTTGTTCTCCCTACTAACAATTCAACCCTTTCCCAAACCCAAAATTATATCAACCTTGGTTGATTACGCTGACCTCACATTCACCGAGTGAATTTTCCTTGAAATTTTCTAGAATGGTGACATGTTTCCTACTCGACCACCTCAATATGCATCGTGTTTCACCTCTATCTTCAGATCACATGTCCTCATTGACATTTTAACCTGCTAGGCTATTGCTCAAACCCGATAGAATTATCCATTTTGGCTTGTTCCAAGGCTTTGACATCCATGGAGCTCAAAACCTATGAAGAGACTCGGGATCTGCCATGTGTCCCTTCCTCGTGGGCATTTGAATTTCTTGGCGGTGTATACCTTTGATAATCATTTAAACATCCCGAGGCTTGTATAAAATGTTAATTGCATTTTAAATTGAGTTATCCAAATTATTTTGGGGGGTTAATTTGGGATAACAGTTATCTTAAAAAAATTGTATGGTCTTAAACAAGCTCCTAGATCTTGGTATGCTAAGATAAATAAATTATTTCACGATCTTGGTTCAAAAATTATTTTGTTGATAATGGTTTGTTTGTAAAATATGAAAAAAAAATCATGCTATCATTATTGTATTATATTTCTATTATCTCTTGATTACTAGTAGTGATAAGAATCTAATTCTTAAAATCAAAGAGAAATTAAGACAACATTTTGAAATGAGTAATTTAGGATTTGTTGAATTATTTTTTAGGCATGGTTATTGTTCAAGATCAAAAATCTATTGTTGCATCTCAAGCACATTATGCTTCTAACTGATTTAATAAATGTTGAAATAAATAATTGTTAAATTCTAATTAAGTTACAATGTTGATATAGATATGTAATAAAGTACATATTTGACCCAAACAAGTAAGCTAGAAAATATGAAACCCTAGTTACAAGAGAGAGGGTAAGATACTTAGTTGATTCACAATAAATTTGAAGTTGTGTTGAGCTAGAAAACTGGTGAAACATGAAAACATGATGTCACAATCATAGCCGAGAAAAATGTAGAGATGTTGGGAATGCTAGGACTAGGGTGCCTGGATAGGATCGGGGGCACCTCGTGTGTTAGGAACCTTCTCTAGGCACCAGTGATTTCTCATAACATCATAAAACTAGTTTCAAAGGGTCGTGAGATGTTCATTGGATGTCTCCTTTAGTCACTTGTACTTTGTTGCTTGATATATGAATTCCCTTGAAACCAACAAGAAGAAATAACACGTGCAAAATCCCAAAAAACATCAAATCCTAAAAATAAAAAGCTACAAATGGGGAGTCAGATGACCCGGTAGTCACCCAACCGAGTGAGTTTACGATCTGGGTACTATACTACATTACGGACTCTGTGAAGTTTTGCATGTGTGTGTAGAATTATGCCCTAGGTGGCTCTTGTGCTAGAGGTACTTGAATAGAGAGCAATAGATAGATGTGGAAAATGTGTGTGTGTGTGTGTACATGGAAAAATGAAATTCCCCTCCTATTAAGTGTATGTAGAAGAATGTAGTTATTTTCCCCTTGAATGGATGCTAGATGGATTCTTTGATGCTCTTGTAATGCCTTTAGATGCAACCTTAGGTGATGATAGTAGATGCTTAGTGTTTTGTCCTTTATTATGATCACATAACTTGGTATTTATATGATTCCCTTGTTTAAATTTCGTAAATAACCACTAAAATACTAAATAGTAATAAATAATATTCCTAAATGGCTAGAAAAGACACAAAACATGTGAGCAAGATACACGAAGGTCGCAGGTGCCTAAGCATTGGCATATTAGTTGGGTGCTAGTATCCACAATAATAAATGTCGAATTATCAAAAGATAGGATGGGAAAGAAGGAGTGTAAGTTTAAAAAGCAAAATAGAAAACAAGCAAAGAGGCCAAAGATAGTGATTAATTATTACTTTTCTCACTTAAGAATCATATGAATAGTGGTATGTGATCAGGACTAGAAATATACCCAAAGTACGTGATTTAGTGTCTACATTTTCCCCCACTTTATGTTATTGAGAGAATGCTTGATAACATAAAGTAGATAAGATATGTGTACTTAATAACCATGTAGATCAATGGTGAAAAGTGTGTCGAGGACACAAGAAAAATCATAGAGTGATAAAAAGTGAAGCGTGGAAGATAAAGAAGAGAAAGTGAAAAGGATGACCCTAGGGATGAAAGTGTATGTGTAAATGTCATCTTGTAAATTTTGTTGATGTTGCTTGATGTTGTATGATGTGACTAATTATTCCATGTTGCTTGATGTTGTATGATGTGACTAATTATTCCCATACGGAAAGACCTACAAAAGAGAAGAGTGAATGAGTAGTCAAATATGTGTATATGGAAAAATTGACCAAAACATGTAAAAAGTGTGTATGTAAAAATGTGAAAAGGAACATGTGCACCTGATCTATGATGAGTGAAATATATAGAAAGGATCCTAAATATGATATATAAGAATGAATTTTTGGACCATCTCATGCCATTACACCAAGTGTGAGTTTTTGGGTGATCTCGGGATAGTTGCACCAAGTACGAAAGAAGTGTAGGGAAAAAATCATAGCGTTATTCTCCATCCTTTAATTGCTTCCCAAAGTATAAACACCATTGCATATGGTTTTTATAAATCCAATCCATTTCTATCATCCGATCCAATGCAAAAGTAGAAAATAAGGTGCAATTCATGTGGGCCAAGCGCTAAAGGAATATGTTTATCCTATAAAAGTGGTTGTCTAAACTACTTTTTATTATGTCAAACTAAGAAAAACTATGTAACCGCCCCTAGTCACGAGCACCCGGGAAGGGTCATGGGTGCCTTGGAGCTACTTTCTATTGTTGAGTGCTTGTTTCTATGTTGTTTTGAAGACTGAGTCAAATTCTATGTCATTTATGAGGCCGGCTATTGTGTTGTATCGGTATTGAATTGTGTTGTAATATGAATGTGAACTATTGTGTGGGGTGATTGATTCACCCAATGATGCCCCCCCTAATTTGGGGTGCATGTAACATCGTAAGGAGTATGTAGCCCAAAGGAGGACCTGACATTATGCTAAAACTAAAGCCCTACATGGGGGAGGAAGTGTGTTGGTAGAAATAAAGGCACACACAAACAAAGTGTTTGAAAAAAAATTAGTGCAAACAAGACAAATATGCATGTGGAAGACAAGATGTAAGCTAGAAAACAAGAAGACACTTTATAAGTTAACACACAAGAAGATAATATAGACTGCAAAAATTGGGTTAAAAACATTGTACATCACTCATGATGTCGCTAGACAATTGAGAGAGAAGTGGCCAAAAGTATATAGTATGCACACATGACAAAGGGAAAATCCTATAAACAATGGCATACAATAGAAAGCAATGACAAACAGTGACAAACAAGATATCAAAAAACCATGGTAGCAAATATTTCCTACAAGACAAGAGTTGCACATGAAGCACCCACTAGCATGTTAGAAATATAGAAACTATGTCAAAACGTGTGTGATATGATATAATGTAGTGTGCTAATATGAATTAGTATAAATCAAAACAATAGCACTTGTGATGTGTATGAAAGTGGATGCCCCTAGGAGCTTGCTACGGGACCAGTAAGAGGTACAGTTCCAAGCATCTATGTTGTTTGTAACAATCTATGTAAATTCTATGATCACAACTATAAGGAAATTGAACGCACATGTGTATATGATAAATATAATGACATGCAATGTATTCAGCTAACATAGTAAGTAAAGTGTAACATCTAAGTATAAGTAAGAAAGAACAATGTGCAACTAAGATATGCAGTATGTTGTGGATGAGTGAGATGGAATGGAATGCAAAGTGAGTGTGATAGGGTTGATGTGCCCCCTGAGTGAATGTGAATGAGTATGTATGAAATGAGTTTTATTTATAAATTCCCCCTCAATAGTCGTGAATGAACCATAGAACAAGAGTGTGTCATCGAGAAATGGTTTGAAGTGTGTGCTAGAAAGATATGATCATCAAAGCATAAATTATAGTGAGTGCATGAGTTTGGTGAGGTTTATTTAGGATTGAGACCCACAACAATGATCAGTATAAACCATGGAACCAAAATATTTAAGAAATATTTTAAATAAATAAATGTTAAATTCTAAATAAGTTACAACACTTTGATATAGATATGCAATAAAATACAGATTTGATACAATTAAGCAAGCTATAAAATATGAAACCCTAGTTGCAAGAGAGAGGGTAAGGTACTTAGCTGATTCACAATAAATCCAAATTTGTGTCGAGTTAGAAAATTGGTGAAACAGGGAAAACAGGGATGTCAAAATCAGGCCAGAATATGCAGAGATGTTGGGAATTCCAACACTAGGGCACTGGATAGGGTTAGGGGTGCTTAGGGCACCAGGGACCTTATTTGGGTGTCGGTGACTTCTCATAACCTCAAAAACTAGTTTCTCGGGTTTGCAAGATGTTTGTTGAATGTTACCTTTAGTCTCCTATACTTTGCTTCTTGATTTCGAATTCTCTTGAAACTGCAAATAGAAAGAGCACATATAAATCCCCAAAACACATTGTTGGCTAGATTTTCAACATAGCTAAAAACCTAGGAAGTCATGAGATAAATCTACCTCATTTATAAGTGAGGCTCTAGTGTAATATTTATGTTAATTATGGACCCTAGTAACTATTTGTGGGTTTTACTTTAACTGCAAAGCTCATGAACCATAGCTAAGCAATTCTGCAGCAAGTAAGCAATTATAAAGAAATATTTGCAAAAGGGGTAATAGTTGAGTGCGGAAAGAAGGAGAAGAAGATGTGTAATCCAACCAATAGTTTACAGATTTGGTCTCATACACATAGATAAAACAAATTGATCTCACAATACATAATCAAAGGAAAGTAAAACTTCTAATCTAAATCTTAGATAATGCAAATTTTATCTAAAGATCTACACAAGTAAGAAGCCAATCCATTGTCGACACAAATTTCTCCAGAAATCTACCTCTATTCAATTCCTCAGCTTTCAAAAAATATATCAAGGGTTTCAACACAAAGTCTGGAACTCAAGAATACTTATTACAAATTTTGATCCTTTAACCAAAGAGACTCTTCCTTTATTTATAGTGTATAGAGGGCAATTACAAATAGGAATATTTTTAATGAATTGCCACATGTGGAAGCTATGAAAAAGGGAAGCAGTTAGAAATCTTCCTCCTGTAATTCCTCTTTGCATGACATGCATGATTTATAACTAAAAATAGAACCTTCTATTTTTCATGTTTACCACCTATTTCCAAGTAATTGACTTCTTCCAGTGACTTAAAGTAACATCTTTTAAACCAATCACTTAAGCTTTAAAATTTAATTGATTACTCAATTACTTTGTCGGAGAAAATAAGATAAATAAGAAGAAAGAGGAGAAGAAAATTTCTTCAACACTCCCATTCATGTTCTTCTTCCATACTTTGCATGTTGATCCAACATGTATTGCACTTCTGCTTCATTCACTTTAGCAATGAATGGTCTAAATGATATCTCTACCTTAAATATGAGATGTCTTTTTCTCCCATATGTTGTTGAATCAATTCCTTTGATTCTCAAAAAAGCTGGATCTAGAAGCAAATGACATGTGATTTTTCTTGCGAGTGTTTCCTCTGACCTGTTTTCCCTCTTATCCTTAAAGCTTTTGAAATTATTCTCTAGTATGTGCACCAGTAAAATTCTTGTCATAAAAATCTCTGAAAAAACTCATCATATTTTATTTTCAATTGCATATGATCAATTTTAAATTCCGAGAAAACACTCCGGTGAAGGAATATACAAGTAAAATCAATGAAGGCTTCCATGCAATGACTTCCACATGGGCTGCATTAGAAACAAGAGAATGCATTTTTGTCATAATTCTTTGCAAATATGAGAGTTGGATCTACTTCCTCCTCTCGATTCTGAAGATATATTCAATGTATCAGACATTGAATTCTACTTTCTTAACCAATATGGGCGTAAATGAAGTATTCCTGCAAATAATTCAGACACACATGAAGCTCATAGCATGAATATCTAATTTCTTCACTAAGATCTGATTATAAAGTCTATTGCCCTCTATTTTTAGACTTTGCTTGCATGCCAAGAAAACTAAAACTATTATTTTATTCACCTGAGCACTTATACCAACATGTAGATGCTTTGAATAATAAAAAGAAATCTTCTCCAACCCTAGGCACCAAAACTAGAAGCTTCCCGACAATGAAAAATAATCTTTAATGCAAATCACTCCTTCCCTTGGCGCCAAAATTCTCTAGGGCAACATACTCCATAAAAATAATTAATTATATCCTTCTTATGGCCTCCCATGCTTATATATATAATTGCATTCTATTTATAATAATTGTCTCTTCCTATTTTTGGTCATTTTTAATAATAAGTTATGCTCTTTCTCTCAATTTGGGTGCCCAAGTTTGCATGCTTCTACTTTATTTTTTATGAAATTATTTTATTTATTTTTGGCATGCTTCTTTGTATTCTCTTTGGCTTTCCTTCATGATTTGACTTTATTCCTATTTTTGGGACCAATTTTAGCTAGGATTAAATAAAATAAATATTAACTAAAGCATGTATTTATGCCAAGGTGGGTCACATTTTTTGACTTGAAGGCATGTTAAAAATAAGAAGTCAAAGCAATGGGAATTTTTACCCTGCTAGGAAGCTCCAAAAATATCATCCTTCACTTAAGTGATTTGTCTTTAATGATGGGAAAAAACAACCTTCCAGGCAGGCATAAAATTCCCACCTGCTTGCCACTACCAAAATTCCCATTGGCAGCTTAAAGCCTTCCTTCCAAAAAGTGTGACTTGCATAAAAAGATCTTTTTTCTTAAAATGTGACTTTCATGGGTGAATAAAAATTCCTTGATGGGAATTCTTACCTTTCCTAGAAGCTCTAAAATTTCCATTGG
Organism: Taxus wallichiana var. yunnanensis; assembly: GCA_018340775.1. Lineage (NCBI taxonomy): Eukaryota > Viridiplantae > Streptophyta > Pinopsida > Cupressales > Taxaceae > Taxus > Taxus wallichiana. The sequence continues at coordinate 91,964,224 of CM031242.1, forward strand.
TACTTTAAGTGATTTATCTTTCATAATGGGAAAAAACAACCTTCTAGGAAGGCATAAAATTCCCACCTTCTTGCCACCACCAAAATTCCCACTTTGAAAACTTAAGTGACTTGACTTCATCATGGGAATTTTTCACCTTTCAAGCAGGCATAAAATTCCCACCTACCTGCCACTACCAAAATTCCCATTGGCAGCTTAAAACCTCTCCTTCCAAAAAGTGTGACTCGTATCTTAGAAGCTTATTTCATAAAGTGTGACTTGCATCCTTCCTTCTTCATCAAAAATTAGCACTGTGTGATTAATTTCTTCCTTTTTCTGAGGCCATGGTTGACTTCTAAAACTTCCAAGAAATTAAACAAGCTATACAGAATGAACAAACAGATCAAGAGAAATTGAACAAATGGATTGTGGAGAAAACCTAAAACAAACACTAAAGAAATAAATAAAAACAAAAATCATTTCCATAAGTTGTAGACAATTTGTTTTCCAAACAACCAGTTAGTAAAAACTCATCCCTGGTGAATAGCCTACTGACAGGTGGGAATACAAGCATGTAAAGCTTCAAATAGGTTCAATTACAAAGACAATTTATTTATTTATTTACTAAATAAATAAAATAAAATTCTCTCGAGAAAAACTCCGTGAAGAGATAAAATGAATTTTAGCATGTGGTTATTTGTCAAAATTGAATTATATGATCCATCAGAACACCTTCGAGCAATGGAAAAAGCTGCAGTAAAACAAACATAGAACAACTGTTACATTGAAAAGAATATTTTTTTAAGGGGTAGTCCCAAATTTCGGATGAAATCTCGGGCACATCGATTGCTCCATTTGCGAGACATCTTTACATCTTTCAAAATGAAAGGAGTGAAGATGAGATCCTGACATCTCTAGTTTTGTGTCTTGTCTTATTGGGTTCGAGGCTCATGCCACAAAACAAGACAAAACAAAAACAAAAAATAAAATAAAATAAAACAACAACAAAATTATTTATATACAAATAGGTTTTACCCCGTATCTCGGTTTCTAAACATGACCTCGAGATGTTTCCCATTGAAAGGAAGTGGTAACTATATTCCATCCTAATAGGAAAGGAAGAAACTATCCATTATAGAAAATCTCTTGATCATAAAGGGTGAAGGGTCCTTTCTAGAGTGAATCATATTTGTTGTGCATGCCCTTCGGTTCATTTCTCTTGTCCCACAAGAGTACCCAGTCTCCAATCTCAAACTTCCTTTCTCTGCGCCTTCTTGTCAAATACCTTGGGAAATTTCTCTATCAACTTCATCTTGTGGTGGCTCATCCTTTCTTCTATCTATGGTAAATAAGTCTTCATCAACTTCCTCCATACCCAAATTCGGAGGGGGATTAAGCCTTAGGCAAACTAGGCAGTTGCCTAGGGCGCCAGCAGTCAGGGGGTGCCTGAATCTAAAAATTTCCTTTTTGTTGGTTAATTTTAGAACTTAACTTTAAAATAATTTATTTGAAGACTTAATATTGATAAACCCATTTATAGATATTATTGTATAGTAACATAAATTTCATGCATACACATAAAAAAGTTTTGTAATATTTTTCCAAGTAAAAGAAAATATCACATATTTATAAGCACATATGATTTTTTTGGTATTGTTACACATTCTCTGATATAGCTCCAAATTATATAGGTGTGTAATTTGTTTTAGAAAAAGGTTAATGTATTTTTTATAATGTTGTTGGTGTATCTAGTAGAGGTGAGTATAATTAAAGGAAACAAGTATTTAATTTTCTATTCTTAATTTTGTGGGGAAATTTTATTTTTTTAATGGAGGAATCTGTAGGCCTAGTCCAAATATGACTCTTCACAAAACCATGGGAGCTACATAAACGTTTTTGTTTCTTTGGAAAAAAAAGGTGCTTTATTTCAGGATAGAGTTCATGTCACCTACTTGATAAGGCTAAATTAGACTTGTAAGAAGCCTTGTATAAAATATTGTATTTTTTGCATTCTAAGCATCTGCTACAATTAAATTTTTCCATCCACAATATATTTTTCATCCTTCCGTGATAATTTAATAATATATTTTTATTATTATTTTATTATGACCATGATGTAAATTTAAAAATACAAAAATATAGACATATTTTATTTATTTACTTTATGGAAAAAAATATTAAATAAATTTTTGAGGAGGGCGCCCACTCAAACTATTGCCTAGGGTGCTCCCGACCTTTAAGTTAGCCTGCCCAAATTCACCAACCGCATTCTTTAGGAGGAACTATCACCATATTCTTTGTTCTTCTTCGTGTATCATTGATCACGTTTTTGAAAGTCTCTAATAAGGAAACTAAACCCTTGGGGATTTTGTTACCTTTTGGTTGGATTATTCCACTACTTTCATCATAACTGGATCAGTTTTTCCTGTGATTGTTTTTCATGGTGTTGATTTACTCCCTTCAACATACAACTCACAAAGTTGTCTTGTTCCAGACATGTAAATGTTTGTTTGTCATCATAAAAATTCTACCACTATTCAACATTATCAAGGAATTTGGGGCGAGTAGACCATCTCCACTTTATATTTTCCTTGTCTGAATATGGACGGTGATCTATCCAGATTAAATAGTGCAGCTTTTGCTGCCAAAGAGTCTTCCTTGGAATTATGATTTATTGGAATGAAGTCGATAGAGAAGGCTGCAAAATTGAGTGTGGCAGAAATCGCTCTATCTCTGTAATGCTTCATCTTATCTCCTTTGACTTGATTTTTCCTTGAACTTGCTTTACTATAATTTTAGTATCTCATTAGGATTTGAGGATTTTTACTCCTTTCTTTTTACCTTACTCCATTCCTAACAATGAATGCTTCATACTCCGTCATATGATGGGTGTTCTTGAACATCATTTTGTGGGATTATGGGAATATCTCATGATCTGGAGATATTAGTATAATGTTGGTTCTTGATCTAAAATAACAACATGTGCCTTTAAACTCTAGAGTTAAAAAAAATCTTCTTCTTTTGTTGGCTCTAGCTCTGGTCAAAGTTCTGGTTCTAGTACATTTTTATCCATTTCTAAGAAATAGACCCCGCAGTCAGATTCCTAAAAAATAATCTGAGATCTAGGATCCTTAGATTTTGTAACCATGTACTTGGAATTCTTTTTAGGCTCCAGCTTATGATTTATTCCTTGGATAGGAATATGATCATAGGACCAATCCATCTTTACTTCTCCTCCCAACTCTTTGCAAAATTTTCTACTCAGCAACATCCCATAGGAGACCTGAATATTTGCAACTAATATTTTCACCTTGAATATTTTGTCGGTAAAGATGCCGAATGGCTTGTGCATCTTTGATTTTTCCAATTAAAGGTACTTTTTTCTCCATGGAATAACACCTTTTTATGGTCTTTGTCAAGGTAATCCCAATAGCATCTGCAACTTTAGTTGGCATGACATTGTCAAAAGCACCGAATATAGAATTCATTTGCTTGACTTGAAACCATTAATCAATAAGGAGACATATAAATGTTATACTCTTTCAAAATTTGATGAGGGTTTAACAACTACAACATTGTTCTAGGGAGGAGTATCATTGGGTTTAGGCAAAAGGAATTTTGATGTATTGAATTTTCTTGGTGATTGTACATATTTGAATAGCCTATTTAACTACTCAAGAAAGGTTCTCAAGTATTCAACTTCTGACATTTGAAAAAAAAATTCTTGACATGATCAATAATTTCAAAAGAAGGAATATATTCAAATACCTAAGTTGCTTTCTTTGGTTGAGACGAATAACTCGCATTCTTATCTCTGGGAGCTAAAGAAGAAGGTAAAGGGTTGCCCCTTCTTTGTTCATCAGCTAATGCCTCATCTTGGCAAGTTTGTGATTGTGTAAATATTGCATATGCATGACCATGATTGTCTTTAAGAAGCTCCTCATAGTCATGTTTAGATTTGTAGTTTAGGTAATTAATGTTGGAGTCACTGGCAGGAACTACAAAATCATCATTCTCAAGCTAATCGGTGAAAACTTCTAGGTTTTCTTCATTCATTTCCATGTTGTATCTGGGAGAAACTTCAATTTCTAATCTTTGGGAACCAACAATGTAGTTTTGGTTGTTGTTGTTGTTGAAATTCTAAGTAGGGGCATTATTTCTGCCCTAAGCCATTTGATTCATTTGTTTCTTCATCTGCAACATCTCATTTGCTAAATTTTTCAATGGTGAATCGAAGTAGTAGTAGAGGATGAACTTTCAGCTCTATAATTGTTTCTCTTTATCTTTCCAGCCATGATGAGGTCATCTTTAATTTCAACCACCATGTTTTGGGTTTCTAACAAGTTAGCAGGATGTGCTCTTCACAGTTGATATCTTACTTCAGGAAGTAAAGCATTAATGAAGAATGCATTTTGATTCTCATCATTCAGAGAAGAAGAAGACAAAATTTTGTAAAGTAATCTTTGGAATTTTTTAATAAAATCCTGCATGTGATCTTGTGGCTCCTTCTTCAGCTAATTCAATTGAGTTATCAAGGTCTCTGGAATCTTCGATAGTTTGAATATTTTCAATAATGCATCTCACATTGTAGCCAAATTGGTTATGGTGCCGGGAGCTAGCCGGTAGAACCATTCTCTAGCTAAGTCATACAAAGTCTCTATGAAGATTTTGATTGACACATCTTCATGATCCACTACAAGCACTCCACAATATATGAAGAATTCCACCAAGTGATCATCTAGATTCTACTTTTCGTCTCTAAAGAATTTTGAAAAATTTGTTCTCATCCCTTTAGGTAGATCATGCATAGGAGGAGTCGATTCGGAGGTCCAAATGTTACACCCCATGGAACAAGTGCTACGGGGCAAGTGGATGATTCTGCGTCATGAAAGGAGCACATATTCTTTGAGAATAGACTTGGTGAATAATCTCATCTTCTGGATTATGCTGGACATGATCTAGATCTAGAGAATTTTGTAATCTTCTTCCTGGTGAAAGACTAGATTCGTGGCTTCTAACTTGAGGAAGATGATAGAAATTTAATTGCTCCTACAATCTATAAAAATGATCAGTCCTTCCTTAAGATATGCTAGACCATGTGAATGGATGTTCTATCAGAATGAACTTATACTATAAAAGGGAACTAGAAAGAAACATATCTGGTCTGCTAATTTGTGTTGTTCCCTAGCAAAGTTGCCAAAAAATGTTGGATAGATTTTATGCAAAGCTAAAAACCTAGGTCATCATGAGATAAATCTCCTCATTTACCAATGAGGCTCCCATGAAATATTTTCGTTAATTATGGATAGTAGTAACTATCTGTGGGTTTTACTTTAACTACAAAGCTCATGAACCATAGCTAAGCAATTATACAACAAGTAAGCATGTGTAAAGAAATATTTGCAAGAGCAACAATTGAGTGTGGAAAGAAGGAGAAGAAGATGTGTAATCCAACCAATAGTTTACGAGTTTGTCTCATAGACATAGATAAAACAAATATATCTCACAATACTGAGAATCAAAGGAAAGGAAACTTTCTACTCTAAATCTTAAATCATGTAAATTTTATATAAAGATCTACACATAAGCCGAAGCCAATGCACCATTGACACAAAGTTCTTCAAAAAATTTCCTCTATTCAATTTTTCAGTTTCATAAAATATATCAAGGGTTTCAAAGACAAAGTATAGAACTCAAGAATACTTGTTACAAATTTTAATCCTTTAACCCATAGGCTCTTCCTCTATTTATAGTGTATAGAGGGCAATTACAAATAGGAATCTTTTTAATGAATTGCCACATGTGGAAGCTATGAAAAAGGGAAACAGATGGAAATCTTCCTCCTGGAATTCCTCTTTGCATGACATGCATGATTTATAATTAAAAATAGAACCTTCTATTTTGCATGTCTACCACCTATTTCCAAGTAATTGACTTCTTCTAGTAACTTGAAGTAACAAATTTTAAACCAATCACTTAAGTTTTATAATTTAATTGATTACTCAATTACTTTTTCGAAGAAAATAAGAGAAAGAAGAAGAAAGAGGAGAATAAATTAGAAGAAACTTGCAACACTCTCATTCTTGTTCGTCTTCCATACTTTGTATGTCAATCCAACCTTTATTGCATACTTCTTCATTCACTTTAGCAATGAATGAACTAAATGATATCTCTATCTTGAATCTGAGATGCATTTTTCTCCCATATGTTGTTGAATCATTTCCTTTGATTCTCACCAAACTAGATCTGGAAGCAGTTGACTGTGATTTTTCTTGCGGGTGTTTCCTTTGACCTATTTTCTCTCTTATCCTTAAATCTTTTGTAATTCTTCTCTAGTACATGCACCAGTAAAATGCTTGTCATAAACAATTCAAACCAAACTCAACATATTTTATTTTCAATTGCATATGAGCAATTTTTAATTCGGATAGCACTCGAGTGAAGGAAAATACAAGTAAATTCAATGAAGGTTTCAACTAGAAGATTGGGATCACATGCACAAGCTCTTGAAAGAAATTTTCCATGAAATTACTTCCACATGAGCTACATTAGAAACAAGAGAATTAATTTTTTCTCGAAGTCTTTTCAATTATGAGAGATGGATCTATTTCTTCCTCGATTCTAAATATATATTCAATGTATCAAAAATTTATTTCTTCTTTCTTCACTAATATGGGCATAAATGAAGTATTCCTGCAAATAATTCAGACACACATGAAGCTCATAGCATGAATATCTAATTTCTTCACCAAGATCTGATTATAAATCCTACTCGCCCTCTATTTTTAGACTTTGTTTGCATGCCAAGAAAATAAAAAATATATTTTATTCACACAGTATTTATGCCAACATGTAGATGCTCGAATAATAAAAATAAATCTTCTCCAACCCTAGGCGCCAAAACTAGAAGCTTCTCGATAATGAAAAATAGTCTTTAATGCAAATCACTCCTTCCCTTGGTGCCAAAATTCTCCAGGAAGCATGATCCATCAAAAATAATTAATCGTATCCTCCTTGTGGCCTCGTATGCTTATATAGATAGCTGCATGCTATTTTTAAAAATTGCTTCTTCCTATTTTTGGTAATTCTTAATAATAAGTTAAGCACTTTCTCTCAATTTGGGTGCTCAAGTTTACATGCTTCTACTTTCTTTTTTTGAAATTATTTTATTTATTTTTGCATGCTTCTTTTTCTTCTCTTTGGTTTTCCTTCATGTTTTGAATTTCTTCCTATTTTTGACGCCTTGAATTTTAGCTAGGAATAAATAAAATAAATATTAATTAAAGCATGTATGTATGCTAAGGTGGGTCACATTTTTGACTTGAAGGCATGCTAAAAATAATAAGTCAAAGGAATGGGAATTTTTACCCTGCCATGTAGCTCCAAAATCCCATCCTTCACTTAATGATTTGTCATTAATGATGGGAAAAAACAACCTTCCGGTAGGCATAAAATTCCCACATGCCTACCACTACAAAAATTCCCATTACAAGTTTAAATTCTTCCTTCCAAAAAGTATGAATTGCATAAAAATAACTTCTTTCTTAAAAATATGACTTGCATCGTTGATTAAAACTTCCTTAATGGGAATTCTTACCTTCCTAGCAGCTCTAAAATTCCCATTGGTACTTTAAGTGATTTATCTTTCATAATGGGAAAAACAACCTTCTAGGCAAGCATAAAATTCCCACCTGCCTACCACTACCAAAATTCTCATTGGAAACTTAAGTGACTTGACTTCATCATGGGAATTTTTCACCTTCCAGGAAGGCATAAAATTCCCACTTGTATGCCACTACCAAAATTCTCATTGGCATGCTTAAAACCTCTCCTTCCAAAAAGTGTGACTTGCATCCTAGAAGCTTATTTCATAAAGTGTGACTTACATCCTTCCTTCTTCATCGAAATTAGCACTCCATGACTAATTTCTTCCTTTTTTGAGGTCATGGTGACATCCAAAACTTGTTGCTAATTAAAAAGGCTATACAGAATGAACAAACAGATTAAGAGGAATTTAACAAACAGATCATGGGAAAACCTAAAACAAACAAAAAAGAAATAAATAAAAACAAAAAATGTTGCCATAAGTTGCAGAAAATTATTTTTCCAAATAATTGGTTACTAAAAATCATCCTGTTGTTGCAAATCAGCAGCACTTCGGATGCAAATCAAGGTTCTAAATGATGTTTAGAGCATCCAAGTGTGATTGCACAACATGGAAACCTCTCTCCAAGTGTGGGACTTGTGAAAATGAGAGAGGAATCTCGAGAATAGAGGCTGGTTCCTCACACTCCTCCGATTTAGATCTATATTTTACACAACTACAGAGGTTCTAATCTTAATTCTACCCTAGATCGGGTGCGAGGAGACAAGGATAAAAATGCAAAAATGAAACTAAACTAAAGATGGTGATGCACCAAAAAGAGTGGTGAAACATTTTTTGCCATGTAAATAGACACAAATTCATGAAACGCAACAAGGGAAAACATACACAAGCTGATAGATGTAATTAGAGGTCTTAAAATGAAGTAAAACAATACAAACAGAGGACTGAAAGCATTCACAAAGTTTGCACTGTCAATTCCATGTAAAAATCTCTTGCATTCCACCATCAAAGAGGTATAAACCTATTACAAACTATGAAGAGGTCTGATTCTTACAGCTATCACTTGTTGGAGGTGAAAGAAGAAGTTTGCAATGCCAAAAAGTGTTCAACCCTCAAGAAATGAGCCAAATCTGGCTTTTACAATGCATGGGTCGAGCCCAGGAGAGAGAAAACATAAAAAACATGGGAGCCCATTCCCCATTGATGGAAAAATGCATTAAAACAGCATGGAGGAACTTACAAACCCATACCCTGTCATTTTTGACCATGCTGGAGAAGAATGCGACCCATTTTGTATTAAATTTGGTTGTTGAAATGTCATTTCTGGCCATGGACACGTACCAGAACTGTTTTTGAATTTTCTCTCTCCAAACTGAACCAAAATTAGAAATTGACCATGGAATCATGTAGATAATTTTAACAGCTTTCCAATGATATAAAGAATGTGAAAATCTGAGCTCTGGATAAAAAGATATGATCGTTTGAAGATTTAGGGTGAAAATGACCCAAAAACAGCATTGGGGAAATTTTTTCAAATTTTACCTCTTTTTTGTCTTTGGAAAAATTTCAAAATTCCCCGCACTCCGCTGGTCAGATGCCACGTGGCAAGCTCTGATTCATTCTAGAATTCTCTCTCCTTCACCTCCCGTGGGTTTTCCTTTGAAATTTTGACATTTTTAGACTTTGGAAAAATTTCATTTTTCCCCCGCGCCTGCCCGGACACGTGTCGGCTTTTGAATGGCTGACAGGGGGCGCGGGCCCTTCTTTCACTTTTTAGTTTTGGCCAAAAACTTTTGCAAAATTTTCAAAAACTACCCCGAGCTCCGAATCTACCTTCCCCTTAGGACACGTGTCCTAATTTTACTCGCTGCGGGCTCTCCGTTCCATTCTTCCACTTTGGAAAATTTGGCAAATACTTAGCAAATTTTTTCATTCCGCCCCCTTGTGACACGTGTCACAACCTGATTGGTCTGCGGGCCCCACGGGCAAAAATTTCCATTTGAACCTTTGACCAAAATACTTGGAAAAAATTCAAATTTGCCTCCGACCCCCGAACTCCTCTGCCACGTGGCAGCTTCCTATTGGCTGCGGGCCTCAAATGGGAAAATTTTCCACAAAAACTCCACCGAGCCATAACTTGAAAAATATAAGGAGTTAGGAGGCAAACTTTACCTTTCTAGAAAGCTGAGAGAGAGCTCTATCTGATGGTGCCATTTCCAGAAAGCCTTGAGTGCCTAAAAATCAAAAAATGTAGACTGAGGCACAAGAGAGGCAAGAACACAAGGAGTTAGCCACAAAAATGAGCTGGGGCACCATTTTGGATAACAATTTTGGTGACTCAGAGGGGTCATCTGCCTGCTAGATGAAAATACCAGTTGCCTGAAGTAGTCCATTGGGCATGGAGTCATCAAATATTCTGTTTAGAACCTCAACTGACTTAGAATGTGCAAGGAGGAAGATGGAATATCACCTGATGGAAGCAAGGACTGCAAAACATCTCCATGGACAGCAAGTTGTGCCAAAGCACTTAGGGAAAACAAAACTAACCTACAAAAAACAATGTGCACAAGCACTTGGAGGAATGAAAATCTAATCTAATATTTACAAGGTGGTAAATTTCCCTCTAGAAGCAACGCTTGAGATAGATTCCATTGACTGGAATCTATAGTTCTTCACCATCCAATGAGGCCAATTAGAAAGCATTGTTGTTCTTGCACTTCGTGACCATGTATGGGCCACTCCAAATGGCATCAAATTTTGAATGCCTTCCCGGTTTTGCTCTATCCACATCCCATTTCAACACTAGATCTCCAACCTAAAAAGATCTATCCTTGGCCTTCCTATCAAAGGTCTTTTTGATCAAAGCTTGGTCCTTTTCCATTGCTTGGGATGCCTGATTTCTGACCTCCTGTAGCTCCATCAACTCTACATATCTCACCTCCATGGGCTCAAACTCTAGCAACTCTAATTGCTTCATGAGTTCCAATGTTGGCAACTCAAGTGACATGGGCAAGATTGCCTCTCTTCCATAGACAAGTTTGAATGGAGAGTTACCTGTGGATCTCTTGGGAGTTATCCTATCAGCCCATAAGGCTGATTTCAGTTTGGTATGCCAAGACCTTTGATTCTCATCAAGAGTCCTCCTAATGATCCTCAACAAGTTCTTGTTTGTAGACTCAGCCTGGCCATTACCTTGAGGGTAATAGTTTGATGAAGTGCTTAGGTAGATCCCATTCTTGACAGCCCACTTAGTCACCTTGGATCTAATGAATGCCAATGCATTATCTGAGATTATTGTAGCAGGTATACTAAATCTGGTTGCTATCCCCTCATAAAAGTCTAAGATGCTGGACTCATTTGCTTCTTTGAGTGCTACTACTTCAGTCCATTTGGTGAAATAGTCCGTGGCTATCAAAATCCATTTGTGCCCTTGACTTGAATTAGGATTAATGACTCCAATGAAGTCCAAACCCCATTGCATGAATGGCTGGTCAACTAAGATTAGATGGAATGGAAGGGCAGCAAGTCTCTCTTTTCCTGTGAAGAATGCACAATTCTTACACCTCTTGATCCATGCATAGCAATCACTGAAAATTTTATGCCAATAATAACCAGCCTTCATGATTTTTAGAGCTGTCACTCTCAGTGCAAAATTACCACCAGCTGATCCACCATGGAACTCTTCCAACACCCTATGGATCTGATTTGTGCTAATGCATCTCAGCAGCACTCCATTCACATCTTTCTTGAACAAAACTCCATCAACAATGGCATATGGGAAAGCCTGCAATCTGAAGTGTCTTCTTTGGGTCTTGTTCATCTCCGGGGGGCATAGGCCTGTGCTTAGGAAGTGTATAATACCTTGGGTCCAGCAAGGAGTGGGGGCAGCATTGTCTTCTTCTTGATTGCCACTTGGCTCATGGTTGTCTTGAACTGTCAAAACAGCCTCTCCTTCATTGTCTGCTTCTTTTTGCTTCCCCAAAACCAGCTGCTCACACAATCCTTTTCCTCTTACCAGCTTGGTGATTTTGATCTCAATGTCATACTCCATGACACGGGTGATCCAACCTGCCCTTTTCTCATTCAAATCTTTGTTGAGGAGGAATTCCTTAACCCCAGCATGTGAGACCAGAAACTGGACCTTGTTGTTTGAGACTAAATGCTTGAATTTCTTCAAGCTTCTGATTACTGCTAGCATATGCTTCTTAATAAAAGAATATCTCACCTCATATTCATCTAGGCTCTGGATGAAGAAAGCAATTGGCTGCTCATCGTTTTCCTTGTTTTGTTGTACTAAAATGGTAGAAATAGTATCATTACCTCCAAATTCATAGAGGATGAAATCCTTGGAGAAATCTGGGTTGATGAGAGTTGGTGCTTGAGAGATGGCTTTTTTGATTGCTTCAAAAATCTCCTTGCCTTCTACTGTCCACTTGAAAGCCATGCTCTTCTTTAACATTTTGGTGATGGGCTTGACAAGGGCTACAAAATCTGGGACAAACCTCTCGAACAAATTTTATCCTCCCCAAGAAACTCTGAAGGGCTTTCTTGTGGCTTGGCAATGGTAGTGCTCTTATGGCTTCGACTCTCTCTGGATCAATTGCTAATCCTTCTTTGGAGACAATATGGCTAAGGAGCTTTCCTTCATGTGCAAGAAAGATACACTTCTTAGGATTCAAAGACACTCCAAATTTCCTACACCTCGTGAAAACTTGTCTCAAATGAGAGAGGTGGTCTGCTGCATTTTTGGAAAAAATAGTGATATCATCAAGGTAAATCAACACCATGTTGTTAATCAAACCTTTGAATGCCATGTCCATTGCTCTTTGGAAAGTAGCACCAGCGTTGGACAGCCCAAATGGCATTTTCCTGTATGCATAAGTTCCCCATTTGGTTGTGAAGGTTGTCTTGAATTGGTCTTCTTCCTTCACCATAATCTAATTGTAGCTGGAGTAGCCATCAAGTAGTGAAAACCTCTCGAGCTAGCCACAACTTGCAAGATTTTCTCCATGGAAGGGAGTGGGTAATGGTCCTTGAGAGATGCTCTATTTAAGTCTCTGAAATCAACACACAATCTGATCTCTCCACTCTTCTTTCTGACTGGAACCAAGTTGGCAACCCAACTAGAATGCTTGATTGGGAATATGATTCTTGACTCAATCAGCTTGTCCAATTCTTTCCTCATGAGAGGCTCCATGTGTGGATTGACTGGTCTTTGTTTCTACCTGATAGGCTTAGTATTTGGATCCAATTCAATGGTATGCTGAGCTAAGTTAGGATTGAAACCTTTCAAATCTTCATAGCTCCATGCAAACACATCAGGGAACTCTTGACACACTGCATTTAACTCATACCTTTCTTAATTAGTTGTCATCTTTCTGATTTGCAATGGTTTGTTCTCTTCCACCAAGATGGATACTGAATCTTCTCTCTTGACCTGAATGTTTGCTTTCTCTTTCCTAAACTGATCATTGGGATTAAAAATGGACTTCAAAGTGATAAGTCCATTGGGCAGCTTGTTAGTTCTCAGTTGTACCACCTGGTCACCATACTGTTGTTCCAACTTTTCTTGATTCTTAGCTGAGAACTCAGCTTCTTGCAAGAAATGGATGATTTACTGGTCATTCTCAAATACTTGCCAACTGACATTGTTATCTGGCACTGAAGGCCTCATAATCACATGGATGTTTGGCTATACCTTGTCTTTTTGAATGCTTTCCATAATGTCAAAGGCTGCCCCTACTGCTGCAAGCCTATCAGCAGCTTGATTCTCTTTCCTAGGAATGGATTTGATGCCAAAACCCTCAAAATCTTCCATGAGGTCCCACACCCTGTTCTTGTAGCACTGAGTAGATCATTCTTGGCAGCATGCTATCCCTTGACCTGATTTACAATCAATTCACTGTCACCAAAGACTTGCAAGTTCTTTATTTTCTTCTTGATTGCCCAATGCATCCCTTGCACCAAGGCTTCATATTCAGCAGTGTTATTGGAGCATGCAAACTAAAATCTAAAAGCTGAATAGTACTTTACTCCTTGAGGTGAAACAAGCATGGCTCCACCTCCTGCACCTTGTCTACTCCTTGATCCATCAAAAAACAACTGCCATACCTCATTGTCATCTTCATGGTTTGGCTTGGTGATGCTAGGAATAGGCTAATTTTCTTCGTGTATACAATAGATCCCTAGCTCGATTCTTCCACTTCTTGATAAGGATCAAAACCATGTACCTTTTTCTCCCATTCATCAAGAGTTAGATCCGGGATACTTCCAACCTTGGTGTCGGCTTCATCGGGGTGGTCTTCTTGATCAAATGCTAAACAATTGGCGTTGATCTGACTTGGAGTGTAAGGCTCAATGTGGAAGTTTGTAATAGGTTCAGACCTGATTGTAGCCTTAGTTCCATACCTCATTCTGAACAGCATGTGTGACCAATCAATAGACAAATATCCCCCAATCTTGGTTGTGAAGTCCCTTGACAAGCATAGGGCAAAGAGTGGTGGAAGGTCTATGACTGATACATCTTGTAAAACAACAACATTTGGACATGCATGCAAGGTAAGACTCAAGTTTTTAATCACTCCAACTGTTGCTACTTGTTGTCCCATCTAGCTACACTACCCCTTTGGATATTGTTTCATACTAGAGCCCTAGCTGATCAGCTATTTGTTTAGGCATCACTGAGCTACTTGCCCCGAGTCTATCATGCAATTGTGCACTAGCTGATTTCCAATGATTAATGAAACATAGAAAGGAGGGGGCTTCAAAATTTTACCTTGCTGTCCTCCATGATTTCCCTCAGGCTGGGCAGCATTTGTGAGCACTTTCTCTTGCATCTGAACTTGCTGATTCGAAGTTGGCCAGTCCTTCATGGCAGCTTGTAACAAGTCTCTTTGGCCTGGGATAGATAGGGATTCCCACATTGATATATTAACATTTGTCTTCTTCATCTGATCAATGATACTGAATGGTGATGAAGGATCTCTTTGCTGTCCCTTTGTTTGCACATTCACTCCTTGCACGTGAGCAGCAACAACTGGTATTTGAGTTGGCCTAGGAGCTGTTCTTGGCTGCCCTTGTGCATTTACAACTGGATTTTGTTTGCCAACCACTTGTGGAACCATAGAAGGTCGTGGATTGGTTGGAGCCAATGGCTGTTCTTCACCCAAATTCCTCCTTTTTGACCTTGTGTTGGCTGCAACACCTTGGGAAACTACCTGATTCATGCCACAAAAATCCTCTGCTTGCCAATTTACCAACGTGGTGTCATTTGGGGCTGATTGCTGTTGGAATGTTTCTTGTTGTTGGTTGTTTCCTTGACTTCCCTCACCCTCCACACCAGTAGTTGTCACCATTAATGCTTGATTCAAAGCACCATTGAAGCACATGGATTGGTTATGAGGTTCATTGCATGGAAAACACCAGTCATACTCCTGAGCAATGTTGTTTTGTGTTGGCACCAATGCCTTAGAGGCAGATATGGCATTTGGATTGTAGGGCTGAAATGGTCTATTGGCAGGAGGCCTTGTTTGATTCATATTTGTAGCTGGATTAGGTGGTCTTTGTGGTTGGTATGGCTGCCTGTTAGGCTGAGCTTGGGGCTGGTAAGAAGGTCTAAAACCTTGGGCTTGTTGCCTCTTGAGAGTAACCAGCTCATTGCCTAGGTTTTGCAGTTGCTTCATGACTTCTTGAAGCTCATTTGGGGCACTTGGAGATGAAGTAGAAGCTTCATTTGAACTCTGATTTCTGGGAGTGGGAGAAGGAGTCAAATTAGGTGCTTGATTGGTGTTTGGACTCTCTAAACTTGGAAACAATGGCATGGGAGGTCTAGGGGCAAGTTTGTTAGCTTGGATCAAACAATTTTCAGCCCTAATGGCAATGCTATAAGCCATAGGGATAGTTATGCCTCCCATGGACTGAATCAACATAGAAATATCAGAATTTAGAGCTTTGAGATAGTAGAGAAAAGCACCTTCTGCTATTGGCTTGACTGCCACTGGAATTCTCTCCCAAGTCTTTTGAAATCTGAAGTTGAAATCGGTCAGCTGCTCATTGGGAGCTCTCTTGATGGTTGTCAGCTGCTCCAAAAGAGACAAGTTGTCTCCCTTCTCTCCAAATTGCTCATGAAGTGCTATACACAGCTGATTCTAATTTGTGATTGAACCAGCTCCAAGGCTTCTAAACCATTGCAATGCTTTCCCCTTGAATGAAGATGCCAGCAACTTGACAGCCACTTGCATCTCATTGATTTCATGAATTGCACAAAGGTTGGAAATGTCTTTAACATGATCACCTGGAGTAGTCTGATTCTCTCCAGTGAAGTATGGAATGTTCTTCAAGGTTGCAATTGGAATTGGATGTTGTGCATTGAGAGAAAGTGGGTTCTTTGCCAAAATTGACATAGGGGTTGTTTTGTGCCATTCTAATTGGCCTTAGAACCCTTGTTGATTGAATGAAAGGCCTACCAGGTGGAGGAGTTGAGAGAGTTCTATTTGGTGGAGATGGAGACCTTTGGATTCTCCTCCCACTTTTCCTTACTCTTGGAGATAACTGCAGGTATTCAAACAGCACTTCTTCTTCTCCAACTCTTGACCTTGTAGTGATTCTTCTCATGAGTTTTCAGGCCTGCACTGCTGAAACCAATTGATTCTTCCCCTTGGAGTCGCCAGATGTGCAAATTATAGCTCTTTTCAAGCAAGAAAATTGCAGCAAATGCACATCAACTTTGCTGCAATAAAAATGAGACCTCTAATGTCCCACCGGGCATGCCAAAAGCTGTTGTTGTAAATCAAGCGGCACCCACGGATGCAAATCAAGGTTCTAAATGATGTTTAGAGAATCCAAGTGATTGCACAACATGGAAACCTCTCTCTAAGTGTGGGACTTGTGAAAATGAGAGAGGAATCTCCAAAATAGAGGCTGGTTCCTCAAACTCCTTTGATTTAGATCTATATTTTGCACAACTACAGAGAGGTTCTAATCCTAATTCTACCCTAGATTACAAGGAGACAGGGGATAAAAATGCAAAAATAAAACTAAACTAAAGATGGTGATGCACCAAAAGGAGTGGTAAAACATTTTTTAACATGTAAATAGACACAAATTCATGAAATACAACAAGGGAAAACATACACAAGCTGATAGATGTAATTAGAGGTCTTAAAATGAAGTAAAACAATACAAACAGAGGACTGAAAGCATTCACGAGTTTGCAGACCACAATTCCATGTAAAAATCTCTTGCATTCCACCATCAAAGAGGTATAAACCTATTACAAACTATGAAGAGGTCGATTCTTACAAATATCACTTGTTGGAGGTGAAAGAAGAAGTTTGCAATGCCAAAAAGTGTTCAACCCTCAAGAAATGAGCCAAATCTGGCTTTTACAATGCATGGGTCGAGCCCAGGAGAGAGAAAACGTAAAAAACATGGGAGCCCATTCCTCATTGATGGAAAATGCATTAAAACAGCATGGAGGACCTTACAAACCCATACCCTGTCATTTTTGACCATGCTGGAGAAGAATGCGACCCATTTTGTATTAAATTTGGTTGTTGAAATGTCATTTCTGGCCATGGACACGTACCAGAACTATTTTTGAATTTTCTCTCTCCAAACTGAACCAAAATTAGAAATTGACCATGGAATCATGTAGATAATTTTAACAGATTTCCAATGATATAAAGAACGTGAAAATCCAAGCTCTGGATCAAAATATATGATCGTTTGAAGATTTAGGGCAAAAACGGCCCAAAAACGGATCGGCGGGAAAAATTTCAAATTTTACCTCTTTTTTGTCTTTGGAAAAATTTCAAAATTCCCACGCTCCGCTAGTCAGATGCCACGTGGCAAGCTCTGATTTGTTCTAGAATTCTCTCTCCTTCACCTCCCGTGGGTTTTCCTTTGAAATTTTGACATTTTTAGACTTTGGAAAAAAATTCATTTTTCCCCCCGCCCGCCACTGGGACACGTGTCGGCTTTTGAATGGCTGACAGGGCGTGGGCCCTTCTTTCACTTTTTAGTTTTGGCCGAAAACTTTTGCAAAATTTTCAAAAACCGCCCCGAGCTCAAATCTACCTTCCCCTTAGGACACGTGTCCTAATTTTACTCGTTGCGGGCTCTCCGTTCCATTCTTCCACTTTGGAAAATTTGGCAAATACTTAGCAAATTTTTTCATTCCACCCCCCCTTGTGACACGTGTCACAACCTGATTGGTCCGCGGGCCCCACGGGAAAAATTTTCCATTTGAACCTTCGACCAAAATACTTAGAAAAAATTCAAATTTGCCTCGACCCCGAACTCCTCTCGCTCTGGGGTGTGCAAGCCTACCCTATCGGCCGCGGGCCTCAAATGGGAAAATTTTCCACAAAAACTCCACCGAGCCATAACTTGAAAAATATAAGGAGTTAGGAGGCAAACTTTACCTTTCTGGAAAGCTGAGAGAGAGCTCTATCTGATGGTGCCATTTCCAAAAAGCCTTGAGTGCCTGAAAATCAAAAAATGTAGACTGAGGCACAAGAGAGGCAAGAACACAAGGAGTTAGCCACAAAAATGAGTTGGGGCACCATTTTGGATAACACATCCTCAGTGAATACCCTAATAAGAGGCGGTAATAGTGGCATGCAAATATTCAGCAAGGTTCAATTGTGGCATGATTTATTTATTAAATAAATGAAATAAAATTCTCTACGAAAAACTCGGTGAAGAGATAAAATGGATTTTAGCATGTGGGTATTTATCAAAATTAGATTATATGATCCATCAGAAACACCTTAAGGCAATGGAAACAAGCTAGGAAAAACAAACATAAAGCGACCCGTTACATTGAAAAGAAAAAAATAAAAGGGGTAGTCCCAAATTTCGAGTGAATTCTCGTGGACACCACACATAAAATACTAAAAATAAAAAGATACAAATGGGGAGTCGAGTGACCCCGACAATCACATGACCGAGTGAACTTACAATCTAGCATTGTACTACATTTTAGACTCCATGTAGTTTTGCATGTGTTTGTGTGTAGAATCATGCCCTAGGTGATCTTGTGCTAGTTACACTTGATAGCAATCAATAGATAGATGTAGAAAATGTAGATAGATGATTTCATGGGAAATGAACTTCCCCTCCTATGAAGTGTGTGTAG
Organism: Taxus wallichiana var. yunnanensis; assembly: GCA_018340775.1. NCBI lineage: Eukaryota > Viridiplantae > Streptophyta > Pinopsida > Cupressales > Taxaceae > Taxus > Taxus wallichiana. The sequence goes on from CM031242.1 coordinate 91,982,949, forward strand.
AAGAATGTAGTCCCTTGTCCCTTGAATGGTAGCTATATGGATGCTTTGATGCTCTTATAATGTTTTTGTATGCAACCTTAGGTGAGTATAGTATATTCTTAGTGCTTGGTCCTTTATTATGATCACATAGCTTTGTATTTATTGTGAATCAACTAAGTATCTTACCCTCTCTCTCGCAACTAGGGTTTCATATTTATATAGCTTACTTGTTTGTGTAAAATCTATATTTTATTACACATCTATATCAATGTTGTAACTTAATTATAATTTAACATTTATTTATTTCAATATTTTTTAAATCATTTGGTGAACCCATCTCATTTAAACACTCTTGGATCCTCATTTCATCAATTATTGTATTTTTATTCAGCTCCTCTCATCATGGATATTTCTATTCATGATTTCTTGTTAGCCAATCCTGAGTGTCATGCTAAAATCATTACTCTTTTGGCTACTACTTATATTCCTTCCACTACTCATCCGGACATTGTTTATAAGACATTCGTAGATGCATTTTCTCAATAGATTAATTTTCCATCTACTATAGCTAACAATCTTTCTTTTTTATGACAATGATCCTCCTCTATATATACGATTCTACATCAATAACTTAGGAGTCAAGTGTGCTTTATTCAATACTAGATATGAACTCAATCTTTGTCCTTTATCATTCATTCAAGTTATAGGCCTTCCCATATCTATTCTTAACCCAACATCTATTTTTATTCAAGCATATGATTCCACTACGTGTCCATGCATAGGAATTGTCACCTTGCCACTCACAATTGGGCCAAATACTATTTTAGTTCTATTTTTTTCATTGATATCCTAGTTTCATATAATTACTTACTTGGTAGGCCATGATTTCACAGAATGAAAACAATGTATTCTACAGTTCACCGATGTGTTAGATTCTTACATGAAGGCTTTGAATATGAAGTTCTCATTGATAGTACACCATTCCAATATTGCAACCTAGACCCAACCACTACATTACCTATTCCAAATTCTTCTACTATACATCCTATTGTTGATCTCCAACCCATGCATTATCCGGAAAAACTTGCCTCCACTTGAGGGAACCATTTGTGCACTAGACATTGTTCCATCCACTTCGAAACCCCTCCTTCTACTAATGCTATGGTAATTTATTGGGGTTTTGTCCATACATCAAACCTCACACCACCTTTAGTGTCTTCTCATGAGAAATATGCTTTTACACTTCCTCCCTTCACACGCACTCTCTTCATGAATAACTCTTACGAGCCACACATTCCATTTGGTCCCACTTAATCTGACACTATTTACACACATGATGGCTTAACACAACTTGGTTTACACTCAATGATATCCTACCTCCACTACATTCACCACATTTATATCATGGATATGTTTTCATTTTTTTACTTATGGCCTCTGAGTATTTCAATTATTAGTCTTTATTGCACACAATCCATGTATTTCGCCACTTACTCTAAAACAATCGTGGCTCGAGTACATTGGTGGAACATTAGATCCTAATCATTTTGACATTTCATTCCGCATGCCCTTTTTCCATGTTTTCATTTGCAATGACTCATTTCTCATCTATTCACAAAACCTTACTCATTGGTATGCACATGGATTTCCATTACCACCTTTCACTAATGAGGAATATGTAATGGGCATGTATAATCTACGCCACAATGGCTCTCTACGGGATCAACCACATACTATAGCCTACCAAGTCTTGGATGCATCACCATTCAGTTTTGACCATGACAATGATGACCTCTTAGACGATGTTACTTGATCACACTTATCATCATACACTTTGGGGCATCATGCTTGTTCTTCCCCCTTCTAGCATTGTCATTTATCTCACACTTTTACCATTTCACTACTTACTTCGTATCTAGTCTTTTACATGCATCTCACACATCTCAATACATTTGTATCATCATTACCCAATGATGCACTCTTGTGCTACATTCACACTAGATTGTTGAGGTCTCACTACATTTATTAACCTCACATAATCACATTCCACACTACACATTTCACACTAGGCGCATTTACGATACATCTTTCTCATGCACATGCATCATATGACACACCACCTAATGATGCACTCTAGTTCCATGGTTCATACTCGACTAATGAGGGTCTTAATCTGAAATGAACCTCACCAAACTCACTCATTCACTACACTCTACGCTTTGATGGTCATATCTTTCTAGCACACACTTCAAACCATTTCCCGATGACGCACTCTTGTTCTATGGTTCATTTTCAACTATTGAGGGGGCATTTATAAATGAACCTCATCTCATACATACTCATTCTCATTCATGTCAAGTTCACCAAATGATTTTAAAAACATTGAAATAAATAAATGTTAAATTCTAGTTAAGTTACAATGTCGATATAGATACACAATAAAGTATGGATTTGACCCAAGCAAGAAACCTAGAAAACTATGTAACCCTAATTGCAAGAGAGAGGGTAAGATACTTAGATGATTTTCAATAAATATGAAGTTGTTTCAAGCTAGAAAACTAGTGAAACAGAAAATTGGATGTTGCAATCAAACCTAGAAAAATGCAAAGATGTTGGGAATTCCACGAATAGGGCACTGGATAGGGTCGGGGTGCTAGGAACCTTCTCTAGGAACTAGTGACTACACGAACCTTAGAAAACCAATTTCACATGGTCACAATGTTGTTTTTGCATGTCACCTTTAGTCACTTGTACTTTATTGCTTGATCACCGAATTATCCCAAACCCGTAAGAAGAAAGAGCACCTACGAAACCCCAAAACACATCAAATCCTAAAAATAAAAAAGATGCAAATGGGGAGTTGAACTAACCTCAGCGTGAACTGACTAAGTGAAATTATAATCCGTGTGTTGCACTACATTTTAGGCTCCATGTATTTCTTTATGTGTGTAGAGTGGTGTCCTAGGTGGCTCTTGTGCCAGACACACTTGAATAGTGAGAAATAGCTAGATGTATAAAATGTAGATAGATGTGTGCATAGAAAAATGAACTTCCTTCCTATTAAGTGTATGTATAATAATTCATTCCCTTGTCCCTTGAATGGATACTAGATGGATGTATTGATGCTCTTATAATTCCTTTCGATGCAACCTTAGGTGATGATAATAGATGCTTAGTGCTTAGTCCTTTATTATGATCACATAGCTTTATATTTATATGAATTCCTTGTTTGAATTTTGTAATTAACCACTAAAATGTTGACTAGTAAGAAATAAGATGCCCAAATGGATAGAAAAGACCTAAAATATGTGAGCAAGATATAAAGAGGTCGGGGCACCCAGGATGGGGATGGGGGTGCTCAGGCGCCGTGTCTAGAGTCGAAATTTTGAATTATCAAAAGATAGACTGGGTAAGAATGAGTGTAAGGCTAAAAGGAAAATAGAAAGAAAGCAAAGAGGTCAAAGAAGTAATCAATTAGTACTTTTCTCACTTAGGAATCATATGAATAGTGGTATGTGATCAAGACTAGAAATATACCCAAAGTGTTTGATTTAGTGTCTATATTAACCTTATTAAAATATTTAACATGATTGATTTTAATTATGTCTCTATTCCAATGGAATTTGGTGCTAAATTAGATCCAAAACCTATTCATGATAAATTTAATCCTATATATATAGACAAATTGTTGGTAGTTTGATTTATTTAACTGTCATTGTGCTCGATATATCCTATGTAGTTGGAATTGTTTCTAGATCCACACAGGATCCTTATGAGGGCCATTGGAAAATGGAAAAAATTATTCTAAGGTATATCAAAGGTGTTGGTGTCCATTTTGATCCTCCATTATTTTGCCCTAATTTTTCTTTCACTCTACATTGCCTGAAATGTTTTCTACAGTTTGATTGGATGGAATGAAGTTGATGCCTCTTTTCCCATGCCTTAGTCCATTTGAAAATCATTTGACATGCCCCATTTTGCAACAAATCTCAAGTTTGCTATGAATGTGCCCTAAATTTTTTAAATCCACAGGATCTGCCATTTTTCTATGTTTTCCCAATCATGGAGTGTTAAAATTGATCGATTTGTGCTTACTTTCCTCAAAAAACCCATGGCCATGGTCGTAAAATGTTTAAAAACTCCTTCCATGTGCCCTTTGATCAAAAAAATCCCTCACCCACAAAGAAAAAATCAGATTTTGGGCACAACTGGAAAAATTCTATGTTTTTGACGGTCAGACGGGCATATTTTAGCCATCAAATTATTGTTGAGATATTAGAGGGTACATGGCGGCTTCTAATTGGTTGAGGAAAAGTGGGGAAGTGTTGTAACTTTTCATTTTTCACCTTTTTGACAAATGGGGCATTTTCGGGCCCAGGGACCCATTTTTTCCAAATTTGCCTACGTGGCATGTTCTGATTGGTAGGGGATGGCGGGTGGTCAGATTCCCTTAGAATTTTTAGACTTTATTTTGCAAAAATTTAAATTCAAAAAATGGTCCGAAGCCCCACAGCCAATCTAGAGTGGACATGTGTCCTAAAGACCAAAGGGGGAGGAGCGGGCCGATGGGGGACTTAGAGTTTTTTAGCTCTATTTTTCTAAAGTTTCAAAATCAGTTTTCCCCGCTCCAATCAGAGGAGGACATGTGACAAAAATCAAGGTCAGAGGAGATGCGGATGGCAGAGTTTTTTGAGGTTTTTTACATTTAGAAGTAAAAAATATTAAATTAAAATTTTGGAGCGCGGCCCCATGCCCAATCACAGGTGGACACATGTCCATGAAAAGTTATAATGGGGGGGATTTCTTGGTGACTTTGAAGTTTTAACTTCAAATCGATCAAAGTCAAAGTTTGGGCTGAAGTTCCACAACCAATCAGGAGGGGACATGTGTCCAAAAGGGTTAAAAATGGATAAGCGGATGATGGAAAACTTAATGAATTTTTAGCTTTGTTTTCTAAAGTTAAAAAAGTGGATGCATCTCTGCTCCAATCAGCGACAGACATGTGGTGAAGGTAGAGTGGGTCGGTGGCCCAGTGGAAGAAAAGGGGAAAATTTTCCCTTGGTTAAAAAAGGGAGTTAAAGTGAGAATTGAGATCGTGGATTTTAGCGATGGAGAAAGTGACACGTGGCAAGGGAGAAATCAGAGGCGCATGCCCACGGGGCAAAAAGTGAAATTTTTTCCAATTTCCAAAAAAGGTAAAAATACGTAAAATTGAAGCACGATTTCAATGGGACCCACCATATGCCATGTGTCAGCTCCAAAATTCAAAGGCTGAGGGATGGAGAAAAAGTTAAATTTTTCCATTTTTTCAAAATGTCAAAAAGACAAAAGATGAACCCGAATTGATTTCCAATCATATTGTAACACGTGGAAGGCCCAGATTGAAGGAAAAAAGGAAAATCAAGGGTAACTATACATTTTCATTTTTAGCCGCCATTTTTATCCAAGAAGCTTGGAATCATGAATTTTGCATCAAATTTCATCAAATTTTTGGTGATTCCAGGTTTTTTTGCCTTCTAGGATCATTGGAATCGGTTTCATGACTCAATATTTTGATTTGAGATGTTTTTGAAGTAATTTTTGCCCCAGCCTGAGAAAACACGTGAAATGTCAAATTAAAAGTTGTAGAGGTAATTTTAAAGGGTGAAAAGGTGAAATGATGAGTGAAAAGGTGTTTGCATGCCTTAATGATGAAAACGTGCCTCCAGGAAGGATAATGATCTGAATATTTGCAATGATTTACCATTTTAGAAACACCTAGCAACTCTCGTTGTAAATTTGTTAAATGTCATTTTCAATGAATCATGAAGAATTATTGTAACAGAATTGATCCCTTGGCATATTATTTTCTTAGCAAAGAAGGATCAAATGTGGCAAGATATATATAATGCATTTTGGAGAAATGCAAATCATGAGTTGAAAATCATGAGCAAATTCTAAGAGAAAGCTCATTTTCTGAGAAACCCACCAAAGAACTAGGTTAATTTTTCTGTGTTGGATCTTCATGTATATGAGTTGGTTACAAGTGTATAGCCATCACACAACTCTGAGATTGTTCATGAAACTCTCCCTGCTAATGAATCTAACAAGCTTTAGAGTTAATCTATGTTTTTTTGGGCAATATGATGTTTGTTATCATTTTTAAATGCCTACAAATAGTTTTCATTGTTCTTGTTGCAATCTTGCATTGAAAGTCTTTAGAAATCACACATATCTCCATTTATGGTTGATACTTTAGTGGCATTTGCAATCTCATATTCAGCAGAGCCTTCATCTAATAAGGAGATAAAAAAATTTAAAATCACTTTGCCTTCCTTGACTGCAGAGATTGTTTGTAAGCCTCTGGGGGCACCTTAGGCGTGGTTTGATCAAGGATTTTTGTGTTTAATTGAATTATTTACTTCAAGATTTTGTTTTGAGTTCTCAAAGATTGTGTGAAGAGTGCAACCTAGGATTCCATTTATGCCTTTTCTGGTTGAAAGAACATCCTAATTATTTAAAGCATTTTACTTGATAGTTGTTCAAGTATTGTAGAGTTTGTCAAAGATCTTATATATCCCAGTTTGTCTTATCAACACCCCACCAAAAAATTCATTCAAACAAACTAATAATACACATACTACCCCTGCATTGCATTGTGTGTCAACAAAAGGATCTAATCCATCTACAAAAATGTACAAAGCAAATCAGGATCATATAATGTCTCCAGTAACCCTTGCCTTGCATTGAAAATATCTCCATAATCTGGGAGTGACAACTTGTGAAAGTCATATTTGGAGTGTTGATCATATTTTCCCAAGGCATTTTCATATTATTTACATAAACCGAGGTATATCTTCATCTTCTTCACCATTTGGGGTTACAATATAGGTTCTCTTACCTTGGTTGAAAGGCACAACCTAAAATAGTGAGGGTCAGATCAAATCCTTTCAAAGTGTTATCCATCTCTCCACAAATCTAAGTGCTAGTTAGATCACATCCCCGGCTACAAAACAACACACATCATGATCTATCTAACTTCAAGCTTCATGCCATATCTCTGATGCTGCTCAGATTGAAAAGGAGAACAAATTTGGGTACCAACAAAAGGTACAATAAAATATGGTTTGTATTATTCTTCTAGTAATGATGCAAATTTATTTGGTTATTGTGATTCTAACCATGTTGGTGATATTATGGATAGAAAATCTACTATATATATATATATATATATATATATATATATATATATATATATATATATATATATATATATGTTTTCAAGTTGGGTGCATGTGCAATCACTTGGAGTAGAAAGAAGAAACTAATGGTATCTATCTCTTCTACTGAAGTAGAGTATATAAGTGTTATAGAAGCAGCAAAGGAAGCCATGTGGCTGAAAATACTATTGGATGAACTTCATATGGGCATCAAAGGAAGTACTCTTCTTCTATGTGATAACAAAAGTTGCATTTCTCTTATAAAAATCTAGTTCAGCATCAAATAACAAAGCATATTGAAATACATATGCACTTTATTCAGGAGAAAGTTCTAAATGGTGACATTGATCTCAAGTTTTTTTCTATTGAAGATCAAGTAGAAAATATTTTTACAAAGCCATTAGGTGCTGAAAAGTTTTGTAAATTTTGTGTCATATGAGGTCTTTCAGAATTTGGATAAAAATATCATGTGGCTAACCTTGATCTCCACCTTTTAATTATATTATCATATGTTCTTTCATAATTTGGCTGAAAAGATCATGTGGATGACTTTGATCTCCACCTTTGAATCAAATGAGCATATGGTATTTCATAATTTGACTCAAATGATCATGTGGATGATGTTGATCTTCACCTCTAAATCAAATGAGTATATGGCCTTTTAGATTTTCCCTTGAGGGGGAATGAGCATGTCAATGCCACCTCTTATCAGCCTGGTTGTGCCAATTGTAAACTCCCTAGACTATTTCCATTGTGTTTAAGTAAATAATCACTTCATGTGAGTTTACTTGTAATACCCAGATGAAGCATTAGATATGAGATATTCTTGTTTTATAAAAGACTCCATAATCTTATGTAAGACTTCATACTTTATCACTTTATCTTGAGAATTTTGTTTGTTCCTATGCACCGCATGTTTTTTTAAAATATGTAGGAAATTAAGAATCATTCATGCTTATAAGATACTTAAAGCTATCTTTAATACCTGTAAGATACATTTATGATATAAGAATAAAGAACAATGATTTACCAATCTTGTCTTCATTAATAAGCCTCAACTAATGATGATCATTAGTCTATCTTACGACATTCACTCATATTTGTAGACCGGGCATAAAAAAGTACTACCATTCTTTATACAAAATAGAGCCCTTATTCACATCTTAATTCATTACAAAATTTCTTCCTTGGGCTCTCTTTCATAAGCATACTCCCTCTTACTGAGACACTAACCCCTATTTTTGAATTTTTCCCTTAAATAAATACCTCCTTTTTGAACCCTAACTATTTCTTGATGACATATCATGGACTTAAAACATAGGATAGGTATTTTTACATAATTTTTTCTCCTTCACACACACATTAGGAGTCCTCATGACTTGTCCTCTTCATGACGTGATCAACTAATCCTTCCTAGCACTTAAAACCACTAACATAGACCAAGAATGGCCTTTAATTCTTTTACAAATTCAAAAGTACAAAATTTGAGGGAAAGTACATTATTTAAAAATTTGAAAACTTGTCCTCATTCCAACATCATGACATGACTCTAGTGACTTCCTATAACACTTAAGACCATCATCCGAAACCAAAACTAATCAAAGACACCAAAATTTACACTTTGGAGAGATGCTCATGCATTATACTCCCTAGTAGGAAAAATTTAAACCCCTATGGAGGTTTAATTCTTCTTTCTCTTCTTCCAATCTCTCTCTTTCTTGAAATATTCTTCATCCTTGCTTTTATTGTCTTCATCTTTAGCTCTTTCACTCTTTTTTTTACTTGACTTTCCTTTTCTTGCTTTGAAATTTCTCTTCATGCCTTATTTTTACTTCAATTGATTGCCTTTATTCTCTTGTTCCTCATAACTCGGCTATTCATTTCCTTCATTTTCTTGTCTTTTTTTCCATCTTCTTTGATCATTATTTTATTCTCACCTGCACAAACACAACTAGGAGCAATATTAGATGTAAAAAGATGAGACAAACTTGTCTCATTTTGGCCTTCTTTCTTCCTTTCCTTGAACTCTTCATGTCATTTATGATCATCTTCTTTCAACCCTATTATTCTTGACTGATTTTCTTCATATTCCCTCTCTTCTATTTTCTCTCGTACTTGTGTTTCATCTTTGTCTTCTTTAAAGTTTGAATTGTTTAAGTTTTCCACTAGTTTCTCTTGCATTTCTTCTTCATTTTCTTGCTTGTTAGTGAACTCCCTTGACTGATTTAACTTGTAGTTGTCATCAATAGTTCCTCAATCCTTTTTATTTCCTTATACAACAAGTATTCATTCTCCTCTTCACATGATTCATAAAATTTAGGACCCATTTGATATTCTCATTCTTTGAAATCACATGTTAATTCACAGAAATCAACTTTCACTTCCTTTGCGTTCACTTTATCTTCATCTTCACTCATTTTTTATATTTTCTTCTTCTTGAATATCATTCAAAAGTTCTTCATTATGCATGTTAGTGTACAAAATCAACTCATTTTCATCTTAAAATGACTCATTCTTTGATTTCTTAACCAAAACATTCAAATCATCATGCTTACCTTTCTTTTCACTCACTTGCTTCTCTTTCCAAGATCCTATGAGGTTTCTCTGTTAATATTTTTTCTCTTTTACTCTCCATACTTGTTTCATTATCTCTTTATGCTGATATAGCCCTATAGTTTTAGTCCTTTCTCTTGGTTCATAGGCTGATTTGTACCTAGATATACCTTCTTCACTCTTCATTTCTTGGTCACTTTCATTGCATGTTTTCCTCAAACTGAAATATGTCCTTTTCTCATAATTTTCCTCTTGTTTTCCATTGTATACCATAGCCCCATTATCCTCTTTCTTGCATTTTATCTCTTGTTCACAAGTAACTGATTTTCTAAGCCATTTAGGCATGATATATCCATGGTTAAATTCAGATTTTGAAGAACTAACATCTTATTTCCTTGTGCTATCTTGCATACCAAATAATTCACCAACACATGCATAAATAAATTCATAATTTCCATCTTTCCATACCTGATCATGAACCATTTTTGAGACCATGTCCTTTGGATTTTCCTTTTTGTCATCCATCTTCTTATTTTGCCTCTCTTTCTTGTCTTTTCTTTCTTGAATGCTTTCCAAAGCATCATATAACTCTGTAGTTTCTTCTCCCTCTTCATTAACATGTTGAAGTACCTCATTATTTTCCTCATAATATTCTATAACCTAATCTTTTCTTCCTTCATGTGTATTTGACTCAAAAGAGTCTCTTCTTGGCTTTTCACTTGCACTTTTCATTATCTTCTTCTTGATTGTATTCACAAAATCTTTCAAACTTGTATACACACATGCAAACACAACATTAGAATATAAAATCAGAGACCAAATTGTCTCTATAAGTGTCTCTTTCTTGGACACCATCCTCCTTATCCACCCTTCTTCTCTAAGCATTTCATTTTGCACTTCCCTTATTCTCCATTCTTCTTCTTTCACTATGTTCTCTACTATGAGAACTCTCTTCTCTTCCTCATGTTTCTCACATGGAAAATCTCTTTCTCTTATGCCTCCATAGGCTCTCACTTATTTTCTCTCTTCACTTCTTCTAGCTTGCTTCATAAGTGACTTGATTAAACACTTAATTATGCTTTTCAACATCCATCCTCCTAGCTCATTTCTTTCTTGAATTCTTATCTGATTTCTTACCTACAACAACATATTTTCTAGGGATTCCAACCTCTTCAAGTCACTTCTCAACTTGGATATTTCTCTCTCCATTTCTGATCTTTTCTTCACACTATTTGTCTTTATGGCTTTAGGCCTTCCTTTGTAACTAACATGTATAACCAAAGAATGTATGCTTTGCACAAAATTTTATCAAATCCTTATTTTAATTATTAATCCTGGTCTGGTACCACATGATGCAAGTCCTTACATTCAACTTCAAATTCACCTCAAAAATTTTCTTTAGTAGTCAATAATTCATTCTGAAATCACTTCACAATCAACAACTTGTTGACTTACTCTAGTAGGTAATTCTTATTCAAAACTAAAAAATGCATAAAATATTGTATTGAGGCTAAAATTAAATTTTATCACATTTTCATCATTCACACCCACCTGTCCAAGCAATCCAATTAGTGTTACATTATCATTTTTCACTATGCAAGTTCAAATTGCTTGATAAGTATTCTTAAGGAAAGTAGCCTAAAACATCCATACTTGTAATGATTTAAGGGAGCCTTGAATAATTTATAAACTCCATTAGCTTTCTACCATTACCCTATAAATGCATACAAAAATTCATAACCAAACTCATTGATTTGATCTCAATAACTCAACTTTTCTCCTTAGGCTTATAAACCCTTAATTAGGTCTTGGAAAGAAGATTGTTATGCATAAATTTCAGTGTAGGTTGTTTCAAGGTGAATTGAGTATTTTTTCTATCACCCATTAAGATAATTTATCTATCTTATAAATTTCAAGCTTCACCTTCAAGGGAAAAGACTACTTCCTTTGTGAAACACCGCTCTAGACTAGCCCTTTAACCGGGTTTAATTGATCCTCTACTAAATGTCATGTATAACTCAATATTCCACCATTGAAATGAGAAAATTCCTTTCAAAACAATTACTATACATCCTCCACTTTATTCCCACCAAATTTCATCTTGAAATACATTGATCTTCACCTTCAAAACTCAAGCCCTATTCGACCTCTCGCTCTAGATCACCTAGAAGCCCGGGGTTAGAAACTCTTGTAATTTTTTTGTAATAATTTTAAATGAAAAAATAAAATATATAAGGTCTCAAATATTTTGCATTCATGTCATTATTACTAGTAAAATAATATCTCTTCTTTGTATTTGATAAATTCCCTTTTTCTTCATTATTTTAATCACATGGTATGCTAAAATTAAGGTTTACAAGACACAAGCTTGTCGAGATCTTATCTTTATGACTTATTAGATACAAATATTATCCTCCTCTCTCTCTTTAGGTAAATATTTAATTTTAAACTAATATTACAAAGTTTTCTTAGTATATAAGGCAGGTTCATGCTCCTAAAGTGCTTCTCTCAAAACCTTTGAATCACTACCTATAGGATTGTCAGAGAATTTCATGATCTCGAGACAAACATGTTATCTTTACACATTAAAATTAATCTTTGTATATTTCTAATGGACCCATAGATACATTATTGAAAGTCCAAATCTATCCCTTTCTCCTTAATGTCTTCAATAGTGAAGATTTATTGTAGTTAACCTTCCAAAAAATCATCATCTACAAGTAGGGCACAAACTATCATAAACATATTTCCATTGAAACCTCATCTTACAAATATTATTCTTGAAGATGAGTGGGAACTCTACTGAGGTAATTCCTTAAAAAAAAATTGTTCTTGAATATATACACAAGGTTCCCAAACTATCTTGCCTCTACAAACCCTAAGATGGTTTTGTAGTCACCGAGATCCTTCAATCCTTAACCAAATTAATGTCACTTGCCTTCAAAATCTATAACTTCATCACTAAGTTTTTATTCACCCATGAATAAGTATAGTTCAACAAGGAATACCAATAGTCATATGTTCATACAATAAAATGATACTTTTCCTTATTGTGTTAACTGAGAGAGACAGGGGTATACTTTCAAAAATCTTTTCTTATCTTCCACGGTGAAAATATTTATTTTTAAAATCTCTAAGGTAATTTAAAGTCTTCATCAATCCTAATCATGGTTTCAAGCATCAATTCTCCAAGTTAATGTCAAGGAGTGAGGTTCTTATACCTTTAAAATAGGGTTTTCACGTACAACAACATGTATAAGAATGAAATGAAAAATAATGTCCCTTAAGGTTATCCTTCAGAACTTGATTCCCAACTAAGTATCCTTACATGCATCCTTCATAAACTTCTTTATCATTATTCCCGCTAGATCCTAGGATCAAGATCCTCACTGAGATATCAAACTAGGACTGAAAACACTAAATTAATGCAAACTACCATAATAGTCAAATTAGAATAAATTAATAGCTACATAGATTCATCCATCATACTAACAATGAAGGGCCTTCATAATTAAATGTCACAGTTTTCCCTTTCAAGAATAAGCTTTAAATTGATTGTACAAGAAGGTAATCTAGCACAGATTTTTCAAGAACTTTAAGTTATCTCTAATGCCTATAAGATACATTCATGCTATAAGAATCAAGAACAATGATTTACCAATATTGTCTTCATTAAGAAGCCTCAACTGATGATGATCATTAGTATTTCTTACTACATTCACTCATATTTGTAGATTGAGCATCAAAACTGTAATACCATTCTCTATACAAAATAGAGCCCTTATTCATAGCTTACTTCATTAAAAATTCTTCCTCAGGATCTCTTCCATGAGCCTACTCCCTCTTACTAAGCAACTAACCCCTATTATTCAAATTTTTCCCTTAAATAAATACCTCCTTTTTGAACCCTAACTATTTCTTGATGACATATCATGGACTTAAAACATAGGATAGGTATTTTTACATAATTTGTGCTTCTTCACACACATTAGGAACCCTCGTGACTTGTCATCTTCACGACTTGATTAAATAATCCTTCCCGACACTTAATACCACTAGCATAGACCAAGAATGGCCCTTAATTATATTACAAATTCAAAACTACAAAAATGAAGGGAAAGCACATTATTTGAAATATTGAAAACTTGTCCTCATTCCAACATCATGAGATGGCTCTAGTGACTTCCTAGAAAACTTAAGACCATCATCCCAAACCAAAACATGGCAAATACACCAAAAATTACACTTTTGAGATATGCTCCTACATCACTATTTGTCTATCTTGGCCATGCCTTATGAGAATTATAGGGAGGCACATGAATAAGGATGTGGCTATTATCCTACTACTTTATGGCTCTACCTGGACCAAGGTGAGGGAACCTGAGGGGTGGCTTGAAAGAGAGCGGTATATATTATGTTTCATACCATCCGACTTTTTGTACCTCAATTTGAGATCAAATGCAACCAATGAATCCAATGATCATTCAAAAGAATGGTCACACAAGCATTACAAACATTTGATACATTAGACACAAGCCACTAAAGACAAATAAAATGTGATCTCATTCATCATCTCTAAATAAATTATTGACAACTTAGAATATGATGATGATGGGATATTGAACTTAAAAAATTTGGTAAATACACTTGAAATATGTGGGATGGGTGTAATTTTTAGGAAAACACATGTAGAATAGGCAAAGGTAATGTGATTTGCATGGGGTAGGATGGGATGGTACTTAGTTAAATTAAGTGGGTGGTGGTGGATATAATAAGGAGGGGGAAACAAACAAACAAACAAATAAAAAAACATGTAAACCTTTCCAACAACCTTCTCATGCAACCTAAGATAAAGGTTTCATGTGAAACCTTATAGAAAGAATGTCAAAAGTGTTTTATGTGAAACCTCAAATACACCTACAAATAGAATTTATTAAATCCACAGTATAGCAAAATACACCAATATGCATAGAGACACGTATACGCGTAATACCAACGGAGACGTGGGTATTTCAATAGAGACACATGCCATAAAAATGACAGCTTTTACATAGTGAGGCCATATACACCAATGCATCCAGAGAGATGGAGATGTGTTCCACCAACGTAGACGTGTATGGTTCAATAGTTACGCACCTCTTTGAAAAATGACTTGACAAAGGAGAGTTTGACCAGCATAAGTGCGCGCCTATTTCGATGGGTGCATGTGGTTTTGATGGAGATGTGTCCCTCTTTAACGCATACACATACCCCCTGAAAAACCTACAAAAACATGGAAATGAAATTATTTGAAAGCCAACAGGTTATTTTTCAGTACAAGAAAATCATTTCTAACTTTGACCCACAAAATGACTATAAACAAAGATGATTTAGCCCCTTTAAGAAATGGAAACAAGCAAATAACAAGTTGTTTTTCTAAAAAGATGAAAAATGGGCTAAAAATCTTAAAAGAGGCCTCCATTAATGGAGTAGGGACTTCTTGTCCAACCAAAGGCGTGCCAAATTTATGCATGAGAACATTAGATATGTTAATAAACAAGAAACTAACTAATTATCTCCATTATCTAACTAACCCTATCATAAACATCAAGATGAGTGCTAAACAAGATAATTTCTACAATAATGAATTAAACTAAAACACTATCATTTTATCTCTAACT
The DNA here is from genome assembly GCA_018340775.1 of Taxus wallichiana var. yunnanensis. Taxonomy (NCBI): domain Eukaryota; kingdom Viridiplantae; phylum Streptophyta; class Pinopsida; order Cupressales; family Taxaceae; genus Taxus; species Taxus wallichiana. The sequence goes on from CM031242.1 coordinate 91,998,340, forward strand.
ACTCTATGATTACTTAAAACATAAATTGAACCTAGTTAAACCTATGAGCAATCAAATTAGATTTTTGTTTGCTTCAATGGAGGTGAAGAGGTCTCTCTAAAATGGCTACGAGGCCAAGTTCGATACCCTCCTACTAACCTAATGTGAAGTTATGGATGCAAGATGGAGGATAGTCAAGAACAAATGACTATTAGCTTGGCTAATGCAAATGATTTCTAATGCCAATATCTCCAAATTTAAGAGACGACTTATGAGTGAAGTTGTAAGTTTTAAAGGGAGGGGTGACCCTTCTATTTATATATTTCTAAATGAGAGGATGTTGAACTTTGGGTGCATGTGGGACTAAATCTAAAAAAGTAATTTTAGATTAGATTAGGATAAACATGCTTTAGGCTTAGTTAAGCTTGGTTTAGGCTAGTTAACTAGGGTTTAGGCTAGTTAAACTTGATTAGTAAGTGATTAGAGACTCATTGAGAGTTGGGACTGATAGATAGGCTACAAAGCCAATAGAAGTGGTATAGAGAGAACTAGGGAGGTTATGAATGGTCGAAAGGAGGAATGTTTAGCTAATAAGAGAAATATTAGCAAAATAAGTTGAATATGGGAAGAATATGAGTGAGAAGGTGTCATAAATAGGCATCCAAGAGTGGAGTGAAGAATAGGGAATTAATGAAATGTCATTAATTGAATGGATTGGATAAAATGCTAAGTGTAAGCATATTTTAGGTGTCTATACATACTACCAAAGAAGAAGTAAGGGATTAGCACAAAATACTATAAAGGATGAAAGGTGTATTGATTTTATATATTTTTGTATTTTTAGATTGATTTAATTTACCTTGTATGTTGATAGTGTGCTTGTTGGGAAGGAAAATTCTGCCCCCAAGTCTTAGCCTCATGCAACTAGTAGGACGCAAGGGTTCAACACCATAGATTGAGATGGGTGGTTAAAAAGGACTAGGTAAAGAAGTTTAGATCTTTCTATTAAAGAGAGATATTATTTGAAAGGAGGAGTTTTCCATCAGTAATATTCAAGACAAAACCGTAGGTAAAAATATTTGAAATGGTAAAAACCATAACAAAGATGAGACACACAATTCCCAAGAGGAACAAGGTTAACATGTGTCGTAATAGGTGAAGAACCTAAGTATATGATAATGGTATGATTAAGGTATCTACCAATAGATGGAATTTCTAACATTATTTTTACACACTTTGACATTTCCGATTGGAAAACAATGTTCTAATACAAAGTTTTATTCTCTTTTTATGATTTTTGAGTTTTTTAAATTTTGGAGAATGAAGGTTTGAAATGCATTCATCAAGAAAAAGGTCCATGTTTATTGAAGTTGAATTTTCATAAGACACAATACTTATGCAGACGAAATGCAAAGTCAAGAGGGAGAATCAAAAGATTCGATAAGTCCTGAAATATGAGACTTGGACGGACATGAGCCAAGTCAAAGGAGGGAAACCAAAGTTTCAATAAGTCCTATAATATGAGACTTGGGTAGATAGGATCCAAGTCAAAAGATTGAATAAAACAATTCAATGGGTCTTGAAGTACAAGACTTGGGTAGACATGATCCAAGTCAAAGGATTAAATCAAATGATTCAATGGGTTCTGAATTACTAGACTTAGGCAAACATGATCCAAGTCAAAGGATGTGTGATTAGATAATTCTTTGATGAGATCTAAATACATATGTGATGTTAGAGGAATTTTATTAATGTGGGAATATGTTGAGATACATATTCACCTGTGAGTGAAAGAGCGTGAGGAAAGAAGAATAAATCTCTAGATGTAGACTCAGGGTTCATTATAAGCCATAGAGAGGAAATAGTCAATGTTTCTCCTTCTAGGTTGTGAATTGGTTGATTTGACGAAATATTTGCAATTAAATCTTGAAACAGTTGAATAAGAATATTCCTAGTTATATGTACCTAAAATAATGTGTGCATGCAAATATCTTGACAAGTAGGAATCATCATCGATAATATTCCTACAGGATGGATCTTGTGAGGTATAATGGACATAAAAGGTTACGGTGTCGCAATTTTCCATGCTTGTTGTGGTTGTGGTTTGACAAAAGGACTAGAGGTGTTAGGCAAATGGAAAGGATATAAGGAAGCTCAATGGTGTTTGACGATGGACCCTCTTCTGTCATGTCAAGGGTTGAAAGAGAGTCTTGAAGAAAATTCAATCTCATTAGGTGTTATAATATGATCTGAAACATGTTCAATGTCTTTTTGGACTATAGGAAGAAAATTTGTAGAAGAAATGGATTTTTTGAAGGAGGATATATTTGACATTTTTCATGATCTCACGAGAATGTCAGGTTTGAATAGAAGTGGGAATAAGATTCCATTCTTCATTTTAATGTGTGAAAGTGTGCATATCATCCATTGTAAGAGATTCATCATCAAGATCTACAAATATCTCTCTATCATCAATTAAGTCTTGGACATAGTTCTTAAAATGTGTACATTTATTAGTTGAGTGGCCATCAATGTGATGAAAGTCACAATATGCATGAGGTTTGTACCAATATGTATTAGGTTCTCCTTCAATCCAAGGTCTTGTAAGGGGATATTTTATCATCCTAGCCACTTTGAGTTGATGAAAGACACTAGAGAGACTTTCACCGAGGGGTGTAAACTTACATTTAACTTTGCACGGCGTAGTGTCTTGGCTAGGTTATATGATTGGATTTTTGATTGATTAGTCATATATGCTGGCAATATTGTGATTATTTGTGACTCCAGTAGTGATGATAGTGTGATTGTGATTGATGTACCAAGATTCATCATGAGAAGCTCTAGTATGGTGATTATTGCGAGTGAAGTTTTGGGAAAAATGTTTGACAAACTTCTCTAAGAGTTCCACGAAGGTGTAAGAACAAATCCAAATCTTCTCCTCCTATACTTTTAGGAAAAAGGCACAAGATAAATCTATCGTTATATGCCACGTCATGACATGTTATGGAAAACTCTTTGATATGCTATCTTGGATCAGTTTTGCCTATGTATTTTTCAAATTTGGGCATCTTGAAAGACCGTGGGAAGGGTATGCGTAAGATGTCCATGTTAAAAGGTTATGGACACAATTCATCAAAATTGAATTGTTTTCTTTGTTTTTGCATACCCACAATGGTGTCTTTCATCATTTTCCATTCTTGGACAAAGGATGAATTGTATAAATCCAAAATTGTAATGAAAAATGAAGTAGAATGACGAAACGTACGATGAACAACACAAGCCTTAGAAAAATGAACACTAATATGAAAGCAATGAAAATGTTTGAAAACCTTGACTCTTAGAAAATTGAATGCTAAGATGGAAGAGGGAAGAAGATGTAGATATTTCAACCCATAGAAAAATGAGTGCTAAGAAGGAAGAAGCAAAAAAGGTTAATTGAGTGCCAATCTCTTAACAAAATGATAGTAAAGAGAAAAAGGGATGACAAGAAGTTAGATGCGCTCTATTTCATAACAAAAATGAGTCATGATGGAAAAGTGACTTGACAAGGTGGACACGATCAACTCATAATCAAAATGAATGACAAGAGTGATAAATAAATGTAAAAAAAGGTTAATTGAGTGCCTGTCTCTTAACAAAATGATAGTAAAGAGAAAAAGGGATGACAAGAAGTTAGATGTGCTCTATTTCATAACAAAAATGAGTCATGAAGGAAAAGAGACTTGACAAGGTGGACACGATCAACTCATAATCAAAATGAATGATAAGAGTGATGAAGAAATGTAAAAAAAAGGTTAACTCCTAACACGGTAAGTGTTAAGAGAAATGAAAAAGGGGGAAAAGTGAAATGTGCTCGACACTTAACAAAATGAATGTCAAGGGAGACAAGACTTAACAAGATGAAGGTGATCAACTCTTAACAAAATGTTTGATAAGAGTGACAAAAAGAGGGGACTTCGCAACACCTAACAAAATGAATGATGTTAAGGTGGAAGATGGGTTGAAATGTTAGTTTAGATGATTCTTAACAAAGTGGAGTTAAGAAATATGAAGAGGTTTGAAATTATTTTACGATCCTTTACAAAATTGAACGTAAAGAGGGAAGAGACACAAGGTTAACATGCTCAAATTTTTACAATTGTAAGTGCAACAAGAGGAGACATTTAACACAATGAAAGATGCTCAACTCTTAACAAAAGTATGTTAAGTGAAGAGACTTAGGAAAGAAAATGATGGATTTGCTCAACTTTTAACAAGATGAATGGTAAAAGGGGAGACTTAGGAAGATGATGAATGATGTCAAATATTAACCAAAAATGTGTTAAAATATAAGACATGACAAAGAAGTGAAAGCACTAAAAGAACAAAAAAGGTAAAGGTCATCACAAGAAGTGAATAAACAATGATAAAAAGGTCAGAATCTCACAAAAAATGGAGATAAGAGACAAGGTGGAAGTAAGGGATTAGTGACCTCAAATTAAAACAAAGTGAATGCTTTAATGAGAGAAGTGAAGAAATATTGAGGTTGTCGACAATGCAATAGAATGATTGTGAAGTACGACAACATAAGATGATAGGAGAAAAAAATGGAAGACGTCGCAACTCAACAAAGTAGAGGAAAATGCGACAACGTAAGAGTGAGTAGAGAATGATAGTGAATAATGTCAATAAGTTGAGAAATTAAATGTGAAATGTGATAATGTAAGAATGGGGAATGCTTAGAGTTCAAAAAAATGTTAAACTTAATACTTATGATAATGAAAGATCAAGGTGATCAAGAGATTGCTTGACTGTGATAAACCAAGTATCGCAACGTCAAAACTTAAATGAAAATGAAAGTGCTTAAGTATGAATATGGATGTCAACAACCCAAGACTTAGACACGTGTATAAAGTGACAAGATGGATGAGAGAGAAAACATGAATGACTAAAGTGAAACACAAGTGTGTAACATGTGAGAAAAATGAAAAATGGTGAAATGAAAGTTATGGCCTCTACCTTAGATTGGCTTGGACAAGGCATGGCTTCCTAGGTGGCTCTCTTAACTAGGTGTTAGAAAAATATCTGAGTGAGCGTGATGCTATTACTAGCTGATGGATTTACTTAACCCCTTTGAAACCCTAAGCAAATACCTTTCTCAGAATGAATCGCATTGGGGTCGCCACTAAGGATATCCATGACTCTAACTCACAAAGGCTTTACTAGTCAGGTAGGATAAAAAGGTTCCCATTTCATTCACCAATTCCCTCAAGGTGTGGACTACTTTAGGGTTCCTAGAACCACCCCCTTTTTGTTGCTTAAGGCTTATGCCAAGGGGGTTATGTTCTAGTTAAGCGGTCAAGCCATAGCTCTTAACCAAACCTACAAATAAAGTGTTTTGAATGTGGTGTTTTTTATCTTTGATTTAGGTGGGGTTTAGTTTAACTCCTTTGGTAACCTACATTTAGTAGTTTTTAATGTTTTAACCACCTTATGAGAGTGGGTCCTACAAATAATGATCAGAAATTTCTTCTTAATGAGGGAAAAATAACAAAACAATTAAACAAGATGACAGAAGTGAACCCATGTTTCTAATTTCCAATCTCTTAAAAGCGTGAGGAAAGAGAATACATGTGGGTTGGCTTTGGTTAAGTGAAATGTTAATTCCCCAAAAACAAAAAAGAAATAAATGATCACGTTTTTGATTCCCAATATCGCTTTAAAAATCACAAGGGAAGAGCATACGCATGGGCGAGTTGTGTTAGTCTCACAAAAACAAAAGAAAATGATAAATGAGAATCATGCAAAAACACGATAGAGAGGGTTAGTCCGGGTTAGAAAGTGATAAAATTCATACAAAATGGTGAAAAAGCAAGAAAAAATTGGACTGAAACATCCAATAACACTAAAATTACAACATTTACAATTAGTGCAAGAGAGTACTTAAAAGCATCCACGAACCCTACAAAAGGAAATTGCACAGTTAGGCCAATAAAAAGAAATAAATAAACTAATGTAGTTGTAACTTAAACTATAAATAAGAAATTAAAAATAAAATAAAAGAAATTAAATAAACAAGAAAACCTAACCCTAAAAGCAAAACTATACACATGTGCAACATAAATGGAAAAAGCTAATGTTATGGTATGTTTGTGTGTGTGTAGGTGGAAAGAGTTCATGAGCTCGGGTGTGAGAAGCGAGGTAAGGATGGCTCACGTTGGGTGAGTCTATATCATGGTGAGGTCAGGTGTGGAGTGGAGGGGATTGGATGAACCGAGGGCTTGGGCGAAACGATCGAAGAGTGGGAGTAGGCGTGAGGAGATCGGTTGGGGCTTGGGGTGATTTTAGGTCGTGGTAAGGGTCAGCTGGGAGAGCGGAGGGCTCATGGTCACGGGGATAGGGATGGGTCTGCAGGGATGTAGTGGGGTGTGAGGTGAGTCATGGTTGGGAGTTGGGTAGGGTGGGGTCCAGGGAAATGGTGAGCGAGCCAAGGGCTCGAGTAGTGTGGGAAATGGGAGCTCGGTCGGGGTGGGTTGAAGGCTCGGCATAGGGAATACGGGGAAGGGAGAGGTAGGGATGGGATCGAGAGAGAAAGGCATGGGTGAGGATGGGATCGGGGTGGGGACGGGAGTAGCGAGGAGGGTTAGGTCCGAGTGGGTAGTTATGGATGGGGAACATATTGAGGTCAGTATGGAATGGGAGGGCTCGGGGATGGGGAGAGGTGGGGGAGTGAGCCAAGGGAGTGGGCAAGATGTGATGGGTGAGGTGGATAGGTAGGTCGGTAGAGCTCGGTGGGTTGAGTAGGTAGGATAGATGGGGAGGGGGTAGAGCGGTGAGGTGGCTTGGATGAGCTATTGAGTCGGGTAAGGAGGAGGGAGGGGTAAATCGAGGTCGTTGTGGGGCGGGGTGAGGCCGGGTGGCTCAATCAATCTTGCCGAGCTGGGTAGAGAGGGGGTGGGGAGGAGTAGGTTAGGGTTAAAAAAATTCAATTTTTAAAAATTTGAGTGTTTTACATTAAAATCTAAGTTAGATTTATTAAAAAGCTAACAAAATATTTTTTTTAAAGGAAAATCTAACAAAAAAATTGTTTTTGTTCTTGGATAACAAAAAATCTACTGTATTTTTATGTTGTAGGTTGTGCAGAAAGGATAGCAGAAATGTATACACAATGTAGAAATGGAGAAACTAAAAGGGAAACCACTGATTAGCACAACCTACAAAAGTAAAACAGCTCCTACCTGCAAAAGTAAAATAGTAAACAATGCCTGCAAAAGAAAATAGTAAACAATGGTAACTTCCCAATTCACCTGTGAAAGTTGCACACAAACAAGAAGATTTTTGTGAAACAAATAAAACATAGGAATAAGAAATAAAACCAAAAATGAAACAAAATGGGGTGTGAGTCCCACCAGGCGTGCTAAAATGTAAACAGAGAAATTTACCATAAATGAAAGAAACAAATAAACATGCAAACCTTTCCAGCAACCTTCTATGCAAACCTTAGATAAGGGTCTCCTATGAAACCTTGTAGAAATAATGTCAGAATTGTTTTATGGGTGCTCTTGAGGGCTCTCCAAGATTTGAAGGAAAAATGCTACGGATACGCTTCGAGAAAATTTTTGTGCTTCAAATTCTAGAGGATTTGAAAGGAAGGTAAGCTTGTAATTTATAGAAATAGAAGGTAGTTGAAATTAGTTATACACGGATAAATGAACATGCTAAAAATAACATTGTGGGAAGTTGCAATAGTTTCAGGGGAAATAATTAAATTAATTACAAAAATTTGCATCCGAAAAGGTGGTTGTACGTGCATTTTAATCGACCCCACCTTTATAGGATTCTAGAAGTGCGCTTAACTAGGGTAGTCAAAGTGGAGTCAAGTGAAGTTTGATCAAGTTGTGCATGAAACTTCATAATATTTATCAAATCTCTTCTATAACACCTAATATACACTCGAAGGTTGTAAACATTCATCTTTGAGACACTATTGCAAAAAGGAACTTTATAACCAAACATACAATGTAACGTAACACTACAAAGACAATGTTGTTAAGTAACCAATCATATGTAATAACCGAAAAGGAATAATTTATATTTCATTGATTTAGTAGATAAAAATATTACATAAAATATTACATTCCTCAACCATGTTCTTACTTAAAATCTAGATTTCTTGACTAAAGAAAGGAAAATGGTTTAGTGCACTTTGATTTAGACAAGGGATACATATACATGATGCTATTAATGTATGCCAATGACTATATAGTGTAATCATCTTATCAAATAATTAATACTAGAACTATATCCCCCAAAAATTAGAACGAGAACCACCAAAATGAAGATAGGACCTCCTTCTTATTCAAATTTTCCCCAAAAGGGAGTATGCCAAGATACCTGCCAAAAATCCCTTGAAGTATGGAAAATGTTGGTTGTTAATCCTTGATCCACCAAAATGAATGGAAGGGTCATTCCAACTAAAAATATTCCATCTTGGTGTGCCATGTTGAAATGGTTTTGGATCATTATTGAGCTTGTAGATAAGTGGAGAATATTTTTTTGCAAACAAACTCCTTTTTATCTCTTTCTTCCCTATCACCATCATGTGTGCATTCCCAAGGAGAGTTTGTTACATATTGCCATCATTTGATTTGATTATTTCACTTGGAATAATGATGAATAGAAAACATTAAATAATGAGGATGAATAATAAATAATGAATAAAATGTTTAAGAAGGGTTGAGATATATTCATTCACCCTCTACCTTCTTTTCTAGTTTATTTTTGTGTGTGTCAAGAGCATTCAAACATTCCCAAGATAGGTTCTTCATCCAGCCCCATATGATAGAAAAATATTATTTCCTATTTAGATAATACATTTTCCATTTCATCATAAATATATTTCTTCTTCTTGACTCTCTTGGCCAATTTATTGATGTAACTCTCCAAACAAAAAAATGAATAAAAGAATAATCGAAATCCTTTGGAGCTTCTAACTCTCTTGCAACATGTTTCCTTAAAATTTCAATTAGCTTTTCTTCATCTACAGTTCTTGGAGTGTGTGCACTTGAGAGGGGAAGCATTTTCTCAACTTTTGACTCAATATCATCAATGTATTCTCATGCCTACTCCTCATGTTTTGGAGATTGCTTATGCAATCTCCCAAAGTCTTAATTAGCAGTTTGATAGCCCCCTTATACTTAAATTTTCTTCCTTGGAAATATGGGGGTACTATTCCTTCCTTTTCTACCTCTTCATCATCCATGGAAGTGATGGCCTCAAGCTTAGGCAGTAAGCCATCCCAATACTCAACCTCATCTTGATATTTTTCAATTAATGCTTTACCTGCCTCCATTTTCTTAGAGACTTGGTTATAGCATTTAATCACTTCCTTGAGGACTTGGCTGCCTCTGCTTACCAAATCCTCTTCCCATTTCCTTTGCCCCCTTATTCTTCAAATCCTCATCATTCTTCATCATTTCAAGGGTGATAACAAAGTGGAAATTTATTGAATTTCCATGGGAGCTTGCAACCATTTATGTACATAAGTTTACAAGATGTCAACTTTTTCCCTTAGTTGCTTCTTGGTTTCTTTGTCTTTATCCATATTTTGGAAAAGGCCTCCCATTGCCACTATAACTTCATAATTGAGCCCTTATGCAGTTGGTTTCCTTTTAAATCTATTAATTATAATGGAATATTCATCCCTTAAGACATCATTTTGTGGGGTGGAAACTTCCACAAACCTTTCTCCTTGAGGACCCACCATTGTTCTTGACATAATTTTTTCCTTCTTTGGTTATTTGAATGTTCTCAAAAATATAATGGTCTTTAGTTCAACTTTTTTTTCCTACACTCTCACTTTTCTTTTCCTTGGGAGTGCTACTCCCAACCATCCTTCACCTAGAGTGTTGTCTTCCCCTTGTGTTTGTTTTTGGGAGGCACTTGGTACAATCATAAGTTCTTATGATTTGGAGAGTGTGAGGTTACATTTATGAACCTGCATTGGTGATGTTTCCACACTTTCAATTAATTGTACCTAGGTTTCCTCCTGCTCTATGCCTTTATCTTTTAGTTCTTCTTATTTCTCCATTGAAGGGTGTGAGGACTTACATCTGTTCATTCAACCACTTCAACTCCAACTCCTTCCTCCCTAGATTCATATAATATTCCTTCATTGGCTCAATCTATTTTTATGATTGATCCTAAGCTTCTGTTTATATAACCATTTCTACAACTTGATGAGTGGAAATTACCTTTTCCACCATTTCTAGAGTTGATTGAAGAGGATTCATGGTTTTGGTTGTTCAACTCTCATCAATGGAACCTCTTCCCCACTTGGTTGCTCCATGTTTGTCACTATTGTTTCTTTTATGATGGATTGTTGAGGTGATACTAGGCTTCCTCCCTTCTATTTTGTTGATGCAACTTGAGCATATGCATGTTGGACATCCTTTGGGTGAAGATATACTCTAACAACTAACCCGACCATGCAAAAAATTAGTGAATACTTGTTCATGAGATATAATTTTTACTTCTTGTCCCACAATTGCAACTGATTCAACTTGTTCTTCATGAGTTGGGATTGAGATAGGGATTATTGTGACAATTGAGGTGGGGTAGTATCAACTACCTTGGGAGCCTCTAAAACTTGGGAAAGTACCTCAAGGCCGGGGGCAACTCCTTGCATGGGTGCACTTGCAATTGTTTCAGCTGCAAATGTTGCCACTTTTTCTCTCTTTACCCTCACGAACTGCTTAGCTATTGGTTCCTCCTCCACTTCCTCATGGATGGGTTTGAATGTTGGACTCACCCTTAGTTAATTTTTTGAAACACTTCCCCTCATCCTTTTATCTTTATTAGATGATCCCTCTAAAGTAAAGGATGATGTACCTATTTGGTATTTCCTATGAGTAACAACTATTTTGGGCCCTGAAGTGGGATGAGGCACAACTTATATTACAGTGGCCTAAGTAATAGGGGCATCCTTCATTTCTTTTATCAATAACTCAGTTTTTTATGCTAATTCGACATTGAGGTCCCAATTTTTGTTGTAGCACTTCAACTCCTCTAACACCTTTGAGGTTGGTCCTCTAATTAAAATTTACTGATATTTTCCCTTCAATGGATCCAAACTTGTTGTTCCATTCATCAAGGAAGAAGAACATCCTTTACTACAATAGTGACTATATATTCCCTTAAAACCGTAGTGTTTTGAAGGGATAATTCAATTCATTTGTTTACCATCAAAGAGAAAGTCCTCCTAATGACATGAGTTGTCCTCTCATGCAAGTATATTGGCTCTTACATAGTCCAATCAAGAGGTGGCATTGGTTGGGATGCAATGTTATTTTCTATATAGTACTTTCTCACTAAACTTTTATCATATACCAAACCCTTAGGTATAACTCTGAAACTTTGTAATATATGATCTAGGAGAGGGTCATTCTAAAAATCATTTAGTCTCACCTATTCTTCATCTCTAAATTACATCTAATAGTCCTCATAATGAGGCTCATGCTCATATGTATTACCCAGGAACCTTTCACTATCCATTTGATATCATAATTGGGTATATCCTTAAGTTTCTACATGATAACTTCATTCATCTTATCTTCAAGGTGTTTATATTTGACCACTCATGTGCACTTGTATCTCCTAATAGTAATTAGGAACTTGACATTGGTCTTATGCTTCCTGCGCAATGAGCTTATGGACATCCATAAGTTGTCTTGACAATTCAAGTAGTTCCCATTTATCATCCAAGTACCTGGGCAACATATATGGTGTGCCCTGGAATCCACTTACCCTGATGTAGGTGAAGAATTTAAATTGGATGAAATAACATCCATATTCAGTGATTACCTCTTTGTCCCTGGATGACATCCTATATTACTCCCACTCATGATTGAACAAAAAAAGGACAAGGGAAAAGAAGGCATCATGAACCAACCTGAAATTATACTTTTGATTTTCTAGGTTGAGCTATGGGTATACATCATATACCCTATATTGATAAAAATCCTAGCCCTTACCAATCTGTGAAATGACCTGTGGCATGCAATGTTGTATACCAGGTATGAAGTCATGTAGAATTCACATTTTTGTTTAGAATCATTTTGAATATGTACTAGCATTTTGATAAGTTGTTGATGGATGGAGTCACTTATCAACTCCCCCAGTGAATATGTGCTTTCTGACTTAGAATGAGTTGGATGAACCTAAACATCTAATCATGGTAGTGATATGTAGACTCATTCCCCATAATCATGTTCAATAGGGTGATGAGGTCTCTAATTTATTAAATGAATTCATCTCTGATAACCCTCTTGGGAATTTGAGTTGCATATATTATTGGCTTCTCAATTCCTTGATCGTTTAGTACTTTAGAATACTTGGCATTGTTGGCAGTCTAAAAATTATCTATCTTTTCAATTATAATTTCTACCACTTCATAACATCCATGAGTCCAAAAATTTCATTCAAATCATCGGGGTCGGGGTTAATACCATAACACTACTCCCATCTCTAACTTTCCTTTATATCGGTTATAATTTTCTATTTAAACCCATACCAATTCAAGGTACTTTTGAAATTAGGGAAATGTAGCCACTAAGAAAATGGCACTTTTGTCAATTTTTTCCATAATTTTACTCTTGTCATATGCATGAAGCCTCTGAGGAAATCATTCATATTTCCATGTCCTAGGTTTGTATCAGTTATCATATCCAAGTCGAAACAAGGTGGGATGAGGTAATGACACTAGTCAATTGGATCTTCATTTTGTCGGGGAAAGATGGAAGATGATTTTCTTCGAGTAAAGTATTAATAATAACCAAGGATGTATAAGAACCTACCTTATTACCTAGCACAAACTTGTAATACCATATATCATATATATGCCACGTTTAAGGACTTACCTACACACCAAAGTAGCTACAACTCCTTCCTTCCAAACCAAAAGGACCCTTTGAACATCATAAAAGCTTAAAACACAACCTCCACATAATTTATTCACAAAAATAAGGGATATTTATCATTCTAGGGCTCAAGTATGTAGAAGCTTTAAAATTTTGAATGTAATTTGTAGGAATTAGCCTAGTTTTCAAACCCTATATCTCTTTGCATGCTTCTATTAATGGAAGCTACATCTTCCCAAATTTTCTTATTTATGTCGATTAATTTTTATAATCTTGTTTGAATATGAACCTTACATGTGGAAATATTTTCCACATCATATTTACTTAGATGACATGTCACATGCTCATTGCCTTATTCCTTACAGACCTTCACACGTGGCCTAAAAACTACTTTTTCTCATGAGTTGTGAAATAAGTGTCCAATCTTCCAAGGTAGCGGGGATAGGATATCGGTTAGCATCATTACAAAAATTGTGAAGTTTCCAACTACAAGGATACAAATTTTCCCTCGCCACATGATGCCTCCATAATACACCATGTGCCTTATTTTTCGAGCCTCGAGATAAGAACACATATGGAAACTTTTAGAAACTCTAATATTTCTAATGCGAGACTACATAAATTCTCTGTCATGAGGTTGTATCATATTTCCTCATGTTTCCTTCCCATCGTACCTCGAGACAAAAGCGTAGTCGGCAACATTGAAAAAATAGTGGATCTTCAAACTACAAGACTTCGAATATTATTCCTTAGCTAACTACTCCTATATCATGCAATGTTTCCTTTTCCATCGTACTTCAAAGATGGGATTATAACTTATAGTATTGCAACAACAACCGTGAAGTTACAAACTCGCAAAACCCGAACTTTTTCTCTCCATCTTTTATCATTAAAATTCTCTAAATATTCTCTTTTTTTGGCCTAAGGTATGACTTTGTAAGTTGAAAATTTGCATCAATTTTGACTTTACATAAAATGTCAACAAACAAAGGAATATTCATGGGATATTCCTTCATCGAGGCTCAAAGGTTCAAGCGTAGTTTGCAACTTTGAAAAAAATGCAAAGTTTCTCTTTTGGCCTACATACCCTAGATGCTCTGAATATTCCTTTTTTCATGTTGTGGGGTGACAATACAAGTCACAATCTTCCGAAAATGTAAACTTGTATAGTTACATAGAACTCAATTCCAAAATCAAGTGGGCTTATTATAAAGGATTGATCATACAACTAAGGTCAAAGAAACCTTGCCCATGCCCCTCAAAATTACAAACCATCAAATTAACAAGAAAACTAGGAAACATTAAGGCATTAGTAAAACATGAAATGTTTATTAGGATTGTAACACGGTTAATCAAATTGAAGATTTGGGAACAATGCAAATCTGAGAGATCATAGAGAGAATGAAATGGGAAAGACACACCAAATTCTCATGGATAGAAACAAAATGTTTCATAATTTCCAACAAGATAAAATTAGGCCCCAATAGGTGGAAGCAAGGGAAAAAGAAAAGGAAGAACATAAAATAAAATAATAAGAAATAGAAAATCAAGAGGAAGATGAGAGAAAAATAGAAGAACAAATACTATAAGAAAAAATAAGTGTGAAGTCTAAGGAAGCACAAGAAAAATAATATGTTGAGACACTCAAAACACACGATAGGATTAGAATAAATGGATAAGGAGGATGAACAATTGTTTGAGTGGACATCATAATCAATGGCACCAACGAGAAAACGTAATCTAATTATCCTTATTCCCATGTTTATAGTGTAATCCCACAAATCATTCAAACAAGTGTGCATGATAAAACCTCCCGATCCACATCAAGCACAATGGAAGTAGTTTTGGATAAATTTCCATTACAAACACATATTGAAGGAGTACACACATTATAAGCTAATATATGAGAAATCGGACTACATATGGCCTAGTAGAAGGATAAATTGGAGAAGACACTACTCAATCTAAGGTCATATATTAGAAAAAAATGTCCCAATTGGGTCGAGAGATACCATATGTGACCAAGTCATGATTGAATTAATGCAGATAATGCTTATCATTGATAAGATAGTGGAAAAATGGAACAACAATGAAGTGATAAAAAATCTCAGAACACAAGTAGTGAATGCAAAGTAGGAAGTAAAGAAGGCATTGATAATACTCAAGGAGTATATCACAATGTTGAAGTAGGATGAATCTTAGGTAAAGTAGCTAACCTTCAAGCTCCTTGATTGGAATACACACTTGTAGGCTTCCATGCAAGATAATAAGAATGATATTAAAGCCGGGATAAAACTACATCAACAAATGCTAGCGAGAGGCGATTTATAAAAATTTGGAAAAGGATTTCCATTCATCATTGCAATCCAAGGATAATTTTAACAATTTATTACAATAATGGGAACCCAATGTGGCAAGGAATATTTTTGGGGGTTTAAGAACATCGAATGGTATATCAACTAGAGGAACTCATTCAATATATCTAGACCGTTAATCCAATTCATGGCCAATATTCCCGAGTAGACCAAAGAAGATCAAATGTATGAATTTATGTATGTACTAGCATAAATGCATATGTACTATGGGAGAATAAATGAAGCCTTTGTAGATTGGAATACATACAAGGCATACCTAGAGGTCATTATCCTAACTGTGCAAGTATTGAAGAGCACACCAAGGTTAATTTTTCTACATATACTTCTTCAAAGATCCAAGTCTGCATTGATAATTCCACCCCCACCATTCACCCTTCACATCAACCCAACTATATGGATCAAGTAGAAACAACCTAATAAGTAGAAATACACAGGAGCACCACAATTTTGTAAAATATTAAAAAAAAAGTGTATTTGTAAGCAAGACCACATATTCTAAAAACCGCAAGGTAAATTTATGAGGATTTACCATAGATTAAAAACTGAAAGAGTGGTCTATTGGGATTTCTACTTAATTTAAAACCTGAAAGGTTGGTTAATTAGTGTTTATAGGATGAAAACCAATATATGGTGTCCTCTGTGTTGGTTGTGAAAAAAATTCACTCACAACGCAAAGATCAATCACTAGTTGGCACTAGATAGAAGCAAAGACAGAGTCAAATCCCGAGTAGATCAAAGAAATTTTTATCTCAAAATGAGACAACTATTAATTTCAGGAAAGTGTTAGATAGTAAAATGTAATAATTAGTTGACACAAATATAGTTCATGATTCTAAAATCCTTTTTGATGTATATCGTTAGTCTAATATAAAAGATATAATTTATATCATCCTTATGCATAGGTAGAGAATATGAAAATCCTCTGAATATATGAGAAGGATATGAAAGGATGGGTAACTCAATTGTCATCTTATTTTGTGTAAAAATATGTAATCTTATTTAAGAGGTCTATCTTGGATCCAAATAGAAAGAACTCTAGTATAGTTCCATTTTATCATTTTTGTTCGATATATTTCTATTTAATTCTAATTTCCTTATGAACCTTACGTGATATGGCTCTTTTTCCTTAAATCTTTGTGTATTGTCTATTGCACAATTGAAACTATTAGAGCTTAAAATTGCACCCTACCCCGAGTCAAAAAGGAAGACCCGTGATTTTGAGGTAACATGGGATTGTCTCCAAGTTGTGGGAATTTTCGCTTGAGACAAACCTCTGGAAAAGGCCAAATTCCTCTATCTAATCCTAATCTTAAAATAATATTACATTATGAATTACAAATATCTAATCCTAATCTAAGAATCTAAGGACTGGGTAAGAAAGAGATGCATAAAAGGGAAACCCTAAGCTAACAGAGAGATTATAGCACCAAGAAAAGGGGGAAAGACACTCTCAATGAGGGAAATGTGGGAGGAAATGATGATGAAGAGGGAAAACATGAGTGCCACATATCAAAACAACATTTAAACTTCCATTTTCACACAAAACACAACGAAATAAACCATGCAAAGTGAAGAACATACACACCACACACGTAATGAATGAAGGGGAAAGATAATGAAATAGAACAAAATATAGGGTAGATAATTACCAAAAACATGAATTTTATTTCTTTAAAGAGATGCACAATCCATTACATTGAAGGAAGAAGGCATAAACACATTACAAAGGTCCAAATCTGAGGCTTGCAACTCAAAAACACTTGTGAAATACTCTCAATGATTCCCTTATAATCGAGAGGGTGTAACCTTTACATGTGAGCATTATTTTCCAATATATTTGAAATGCGAAAGGAGAGATATGAGGGAAAAGAAATGGAAATCATATTTTCTCCTTTAATCACCAATACGATGTATTAAATGTCTAAAAATAATTATGGGAACCCTGCTAATATTATTTCCCCACATCACCCTTCTTGTTGGAGAAGCCAATGGCACCATAATTCATTATATGTGAGTGGTTAATCTATTAGGACCACCCCTATTGGGTCAATGACCTGTCGAGCACCCTTGGAAATGCGAGTCAGCGATTTGAGTTGTTGATCTGCTTTACACTATGAGAAACGTAAAACATTGTCGAGAGATTATACTTGTCATGCACCTTGTAAATTCCAACATAAGTGAATCAAAAAATATACCTCCGAGAAACCCAAGAATCCTGACACAAAGGGGGAAATCAGGTTTTGGTAATGGAGATAAATCATCATATAACATGTGTTTGACCGGAAATATCCCGATGTAGAGAATACCCAAAAACTCAAACATTAAAGAACCATCATGTTTCGGAAGTGGGATGCACATGGTTTTGGAAGTGGTATGCACATAACATAGAACATACATTTGGGTTGTGATGTTTTGATGCACAAGAGGGAAAAAACTTTAAACATTAAAGGATTTTGGGTTTTAGGGATGGAAATCACGAAGCATGGGACATGTTTTAAATCCAAGATGTCTCGATGTAAGTAGAATGCGAAAACCTTGACACAAGGAAATTTTGTGAGGTTCGTAAGTGGGTAACATGTGACATGTTGGGATGCACAGAGATTCCAAAAACCCTATAGTCTTAAAATATGAACTCCCCATCTCTAAACCAACTATGAATAATACAGAAATGAAAATGTAAGTATCAAAATAACCCGGAGGGGATCTTTTGGATTAAAAACTTAGTTATATTTTCATACTATGTCTTAATCTATACGACATCTTGTTACAAGTTTCGATGTCGGAATATAGGAACCTCTGCTAATAGGCATGAGTTTAATTAAGATCATATCTTCATACTTTATTTGTTAAGTTAGAGCTTTTACTCTTTTGACTAATTTCAAAGTGTACCAATCGCTCTCCTCCGATAAGTAAATATTTTTTCCCATATTTTCAATTTTAATGGTGTGCACTTTACTATTAGTGACTTTAAATTTTTCAAATTATAGATTGGAAAACCAATTAGGTAACATGGGATCCTTTTCTATATCCTTTTGGGATCTTTCGAGATTGCATAGTCACCTTTCATTTTCCCTTTATCCTAGATTTTAGTTTGTAATTTTTCTTACATTACGGTTGAGCTTATGTTGTTGGTTATGAATTTTTTATAGACAATATACCTCCTTCAATTGGTTTTATTAGGCATTTGATGCACAAAAGTTAAACATGTGTCTCAATCATGTTTTGTTACCGAATGAGTTCTATTTTGGCTATATCGATGTCAATGAATAATGGAATTTTTTTGGGTTATTAAGTATTATCTCCTTCAGAGTGAAGTATGGACCCATCATGAAATAAATTCAATTTTCCATATGGTGTTGTGTATGTGCCCACTTCCTTTGTTATGTGGGGGTTTGTGTTAAGCATATTTTTGATCTTATTTATCCAAGCACCCATCATCTAGTTGTCCTCATATGTGGTGTATGGGTTGGTTAGATATATATTACGCAAACAACTCATGTGGCTTATACACATCTTCTACTTCTATAATGCCTTTATGGGATATCTAATGTGTGAAGCATAACAACATAATAAACCATTGATGCATGAAGTTTTTACCAATATATTTACTCACATTTTAAAAAAAAAAATTATCTCATGGGCCAATCATTTATCCCAGTTAAACTCATTTGTCTTCTCACATCCCGGTGATGATATTGAACACCTCAAAAATAAATGAAGAGTGGCATATACCTAGAATACATATAATATTAATCAATCTCTTGATGTAGAAATTTACATTAAAAATAAAAATGAAGGTAATTCAAAAATTGAATTTTTCATTAAATAAAATGAAAACAACAAACAAATTTTGTAACATATATGTGAATATGTGAATATTTTTGGCTCTAGTATTTTAGTGTACATTTGTTATGGGTACATTTTTTTATTTTGGTTTTGTTTTGTTTCAAAATTATTTTATTTGGGGTGAGAAATATATTGGCAAGGGTTTTACTAAGTTGTTCCAATAAATAATAAACCTTACATGGGATAGTATTTTTATCCACATGATAATATAGTGAGGGAGGCAAAGGTGGATTTCTCCCACTAGGTTTCTTATTACGTCTTTTGATCACCAAATTAACTATAGGAATTAATTGGATACAATGATAATGCATTGGATGATTAGTAGTAACAAGAGTTTACTCAAATTATATATCAATATAAGAAGGATCCATCTCATCCATATAACATTTGAGAATAGCATAAGTAATTTCATTCATATGTGAAGTATGGGTTTCGAACTAGTTAGAGGGATAGTAGCCCATACTACCATGTGAATATGGATCCTGGCCTTAAAAAAGATATCATAAAATTTGCAAGGTAGTGGCATGATGGCATATAAGCTGCGTATAAAAATAACAAGGAACATAAACTCCAAGGCCACAAAGGGTTGATGTGCAATGTTTGATTCAAGAGTCAAGTTCACCAAATGTTTTCACCCTTTTTAGATTTGATTAAGATTTACAACTATAATCAAAAAGAAATGAAATATAAGCTACAAGGGGTTATTCTAATTAATTAAATTCCAACATTAACCATTCAATAACATAACAACATATTAATACTTGCAACAAATGTACACGTACAATAGAATTTGATAAACACAAGGGATTGAGTATAGTTAGCTGATTACAAATTATTCTCGAACAAATATGGGTGATCTAAATGATAGAACATGGAGATCTAGACCTGAGAGTGACTCGATACTGAAACTGTGACCTAAATATTCTTCTAAGTAGGACCATATAGTATGGGTAGGAGCCTTAATATGGTATTGACCTATTTGTACGGTCTTGACCATGCTCAAAACTATGATATGTAATTTTATAGTTTTTTTGTGTACCCGAATATCTTCATCACTCCTTATCATTCACACTACAATGACTTCTAAATGTTATCCTCAATATTTCAAACCCTAACCATGGATGAGAAGTCTTACAAAACAAACATTAGTTTGGTTATGGGCACCATGTGTATTGCTGATGTTGGTACTACTCACTGAAGAGGCCTTAAATCACATGTCGCTCTCCACCTAGCATGTGATTAATTTGAAATCCTTTATTTGACAAAGCTTTACTTGAGTTTCTCTCTTACAAATATAATTTATTGAGTGACTTTGAGTGCTTCAAAATGTGGTAATTAGTCCCCTATGCCTAATGGTAAGCTTAATACTTGTAGTTGGTGCTACCCTAATCAATGTGTAGAGGTATTTATAGTGTGTAGGGAGCTTTAGGTGCCTTTTTTCCTAATTTTTGAAATAGGATTACATAAGAGTGTCAGGTTCTAAATGAGGTGAGTTTCACTTTCTTATATATACTTTCGAAGGTGATTTAATTTGCAAATACGTACTAAGAAAGAGTAAATGACCCAAATAAAAATGTGCAACTGAAAGTTTGGGATCAAAGTGAGTAAGGGAAAAAATGTACACTACGGTCAAGATTGCATGTAAATTCCTACCCCGTTTGTATTTTTTGACCCTATAGAGACAATATGAAGTGTGAATTTTGGAAGCTTACTTTATCCAAAATTCACCCCCCAGGGTAATTTTGATAACATGCATCAGATTTTTCAATCCCGAGAAAGTATATTGATTCAAGGCCCAAAATCATGTTTATGGGGTCCCCTCGGCTTCTTTCTAACTCTTCTCGTCCAAGAAGAAAACCCAATGCAAGTTTTAAAAATGTGAAAAGATTGCAAAGGCCGTCGGGCGATGCAGTGGGACAGGTTGGGACATCGGGACGCGCGGGGCGCGAAAAACTGAATCGGCAAAGCAAGAAAAATTACCTAAGTCTTTTGTTTCGCGTAGTTGGGACATCTAAAACAAAAGTACGTGCGGGGACGCGGATCGGCCGGTTTGGTGCAAGTCAGTCCATTTCGGGCGGTTCGGAGAAAATTTTCCTAGGCGATGCCGAGACAATTGGAACAAAATTACGTGCGGGACGCTTGGATCGGCCATTTGGCGTAAGTCATCCGAATCGGGCGGTTCGGAGAAATTTGTCCCAGATAGTCTGGGACAGTTGGGACAAGAGTACACGGAGGACGCGAACCGGCCGGTTCAGCCGAAATAGAGGACTTTGGTTTGGGACATCTGGGCCAAAGGGACACATGGGACATGAAAACCCGAAAGAGCCGAGAGCCAATGGAATCTTGCCACGTATCTTCGCCGCAAAGAGGGACAAGGAAGCCCAAATCGGGCGGTTCAGAGAAATTTGTCCCAGACGGTTTGGGACATCTAGGCCAAAGGTACACGAGGGACGCGTGGGACGTGAAAAGGTGAGTGGCTGTAAAGAGACAAGGAGACCCGCGAACAAATCACGGCGTGACATGTGGCACAAGGGGAAGCGCAATGGAAATTGGCTAAGTGTTTTTTGGCCAAAAAATTTCAAAGGGCAAGGTTTGAAGGGTCAGCCCGAGCTAATAGACACAGGACACGTGTCCTAAGGCGGGGGAGTTCGGAGCCAGGGAAAGACTTAGGAAAATTTGACAAAAGTCTTGGGCCAAAAAATTAAAAGACAAGGATGACCCCGCGCCCCTGTCCTCCAACCAGATCACGCCACATGTCCCAAGTGGCGGGGCACGAGGAAAAAATGGAAAATTTTCCAAAGTTATAAAAAGTCAAAAATTTCAAAGGAAAACCCACGGAAAGAGAGATTTGCTCATCCAATCAGTGCCCGACACGTGTCATCCAAGTGGCAAAGCACGGAAAAAATTCAAATATCCGTTTTGGCCTGGTTTTTGCCTTAAATCTTCAGATCGCCATATCTTTCGATCCAGAGCTCATATTTTCACGTTCTTTATATGAATGGAAAGTTGGCAAAATTCTCTACACGATTCTGGGGTCAATATTGCATTTTGGTTCAGTTTGGAGAGATAAAATCAAGAAATGTCTCTGGCACGTGGTAATGGCCAGAACTGACGTTTCAACAACCAATTTTAATGCACATGGGTCGCATTCTTCTTCAACATGGCCAAAACTGACGTTTCAACAACCGATTTAATGCACATGGGACGCATTCTTCTTCAATATGGCCAAAACTGTCATTTCAACAACCTGTTTTAATGCACATGGGTCACATTCTTCTTCAAAGACACGCGACCCAGAAGTGATGTTTCAACCACCGATTTTAATGAAGAATGCGTTTTGGTCAATGGTTGGGCTGCTTACACATTTTCCTACATTTTCTCTCTCCTGGGCTCGACCCATGCATTGTAAAAAAGCCGATTTGGCTCATTTTAAAAGGGGGTTCATCTTTTAGCTCTGCCTCCCTTCTTTTTCTTCTCCAGGGTTGAAAATGGAGTTCGAACCTCCTCCCCTACTCTGTAATGGCGTTTTTGCCTTTTACCATTGAAATGATGTTCTGTGTAAACTTCTGAAGCAACAAAAATGTGTTTCGTGATGCATTTGTCCATCCTTGCTCATTCTTTGCTTGTCTTTCTTCTTGCCTCTCTTCATTGCGCAGGTATTTGTGCACGTTTGAATGCTCATTGCAGGTTTGGAGCTATGTTCATGGAGTTTTGGGACATTTTCGTGTTATCCAAATTCACCCCCCAGGGTTAATTTGATAACATGCATCAGAATTCTCAAGTCCCAGGCAAATTGATTGATTCAGGGAAAAAATCATGTTTCTAGGGTCCCCTCATTTTTTCTAACTCTCTGTCCAGGTTGAAAAGAGCAAGTTCTGAGAAAGGTGAAAAAGCTGCAAAAAAACAAGCTTGGGCAGGAAAAATCGTGAAAATTGGCTAAGTCCTAGTCCTCGCAACAGTAGGGACGTGAGGGACATCGAGACGCGGATCGGCCGAAAAGCCTCCAGGCGGCCCGCGAAGCAAAGGGACATCTGGGACAGAAGGACGCGCAGGGCGCGAGAAGCCGATCCGGCCGAAGGAGGAAGCAAAATTGACTAACTGCTGAGCAAAACAGTTTGGGACATTCGGGCCGTGAGGACGCGAACCACCGGATCGGCCGAAACAGAGAACTTTAGCACCGGACAGTCGGGCCAGGAAGTGCGCGGCGAGAAGAAAATCGGCGGGGACATGTGGGAAAGCCGAACGGCCGAATCGGAAATCGAAGAATTTGTCCCAGACAGTCCGGGAGCAAGTGGGACAAAGGTACGAAGGACGCGAACCGGCTAGTTCGGCCGGAACGGGAACTTTCACACTGGGACATCTGGGCCATGAGTGCGCGGAGGATGTGAACCGGCCGGTTCACCAAAAGAAGAAATTTCGTATTGGGACAGTTGGGACAAAGGGACGCGTGGGACGTGGATAGCCGAAGGAGCCGAGCCAATCAAGTTGTGCCACGTGTCATCGGCGAGATAAGGGACAAGGAAGCCCATTTCGGGTGGATCGGAGGATTTTCCCCAAACAACCTTTGGGACATCCGGGACAAAAAGACGCGAAAGGCGCGAAAAGCGCGCGAGACCGCGGACCAATCAAATCATGACACATGTCACAAGGGAGAAAGTCCAAAAGTCAAAGGCAGGTTTGAAGCACTTGGCCCAGAGCCAATCAAAGAGGACACGTGTCAAAGTAGAAAACCCAGGGAAGGAGAGAGAATTACATATCCAATCAATGCGTGCCACGTGTCATCCAGGTGGCGAGAGCGCGGGAAAAAATTTTCAAAACACATTTTCACTGTTTTGTGCCCTAAATCTTGAGATCGACATATCTTCGATCCAGCTCGGATTTGCATTCTTTATATCAGCGAAAGCTTGTGAAATTATCTACATGATTTCGGGGTTAATCTTGAGTTTTGGTGTAGTCTATAGAGAGAGAAATTGAGAAACAGATCTCGACATGTGTGTTCATGGCGAAGTGACATTCCGGACCAGTTTAATGCAGAATGGGTCACATTCTCCTGTAATCTGGTCAAAATGATAGGGTATGGGTTTGTAAGGTCCCCCATGCCATTTTAATGCACCTGTAGTCAAGAAGGGATGGGCTCTCATGTTTTTGTACGTTTTCTGTCCCCTGGGCTCGACCCATGCAATGTAAAAGCTAGATTTGGCTCATTTATGAAGGGGGGAACAATTTTTGACATAGCAACTTCTTCTTTCACCTCCAGTGAAGTGATTGATGCAAGATCGAGACCTCTCCAAAGATTGTAATAGTTTTTTTACCTCTCTGAGGTTGTAATGCAGTGATTTTGACACTGGAAATGATAATGCAAGCTTTGTGAATGGTTTTCAGTCCTTTGTTTGTATTATTTGCTTCATTTCAAATCCTAAATTATATCTTATCAGTCTGTGTATGTTTTATGTTGTAAACTTTGGTCTGTGTCTATTTGCTTGACAAATATGTTTCACCACTCCTTTTGGTGCATCACCACCTTTAGTTAGTTTCATATTTTTGCATTTCTATCCTGTCTCCTTGCAAGTTAGAGTAGGATTAGGATCTAAACCTCTGTAGTTTTGCAAAATATAGATCTAAATCAGAGGAGTTTGAGGAACCAGCCTCTAATCTGGAGATTCCTCTCTCAGTTTCACAAGTCCCCACACTTGGAGAGAGGTTTCCATGTTGTGCAATCACACTGGATGCTAGAGTGATCAACCTAGAAGCCTGATCTGCATCCAGGGGTGTTGTGAGTCTGCAACAACAGTTTTGGCATGCCCGGTGGGACACTAGAGGTCTCATTTTTATTGCAGCAAAGTTGATATGCATCTGCTGCAGTTTTCTTGCTTATAAGAGCTATTATTTGCATATCTGGCGACTCCAAGGGGAAGAATCAACTGGTTTCAGCTCGCGGGCACGAAAACTCATGAGAAGAATCACCACAAGGTCAAGAGTTGGAGAAGAAGAAGTGTTGTTTGAATACCTGCAATTATCTCCAAGAAGAAGGCAAAGAGGAAGAAGGATTCAAGGTCTCCATCTCCACCAAAACAGAACTCTCTCAACTCCTCCACAGTAGGCCTTTCATTCAATCAACAAGGGTTTTAAGACCAATCAGAATGGCTCAAAACAACCCCTACGTCAACTTCACAGGCAGCAGCCCACTTGCTCTCAATGCACAACATCCAGTTCCTATTGCAGCCTTGAAGAACATTCCCTACTTCACTGGAGAAAATCAGACTACTCCAGGTGATCATGTTAAAGATATTGCTAACCTTTGTGCAATCCATGAAATCAATGAAATGCAAGTGGCTATCAAGTTACTGGCATCTTCATTCAAGGGTAAAGCATTGCAATGGTTTAGGAGCCTTGGAGCTGGTTCTATCACAAATTGGAATCAGCTGTGTATTGCACTTCACGAGCAATTTGGAGAGAAGGGAGACAACTTGTCTCTTTTGGAGCAGCTGACAACTATCAAGAGAGCCCCCAATGAGCAGTTGCCCGACTTCAACTTCAGATTTCAAAGGTCTTGGGATAGGATTCCAGTGGCAGTCAGGCCAACAGCAGAAGGTGCTTTTCTATATTACCTTAAAGCTTTGAATTCTGATATTTCTATGTTAATTCAATCTATGGGAGGCACAACCTTACCTGCTTACTTATAGCATTGCCATTAGAGCCAAAAACTATCTTATTCAAGCTGGTAAACTGGCTCCTAGGCCTCCCATGCCCTTGTATCCAAACTTAGAAAATCCAAGCACTAGTCAAGCACCCACTTTGGCTCCTGTTCCCACCCCTAGAAATCAAAGTTCAAGTGAAACTTCTACTTCATCCTCTAGTGCTTCAAATGAACTCCAAGAGGTCATGAAACAGTTGCAAAATTTGGGAAATGAGCTGGTTACTATCAAAAGACAGCAAGCTCAAAGTGCTAGACCGTATCAGCCTCAAGCACAGTACCAGGCTAGGCCCCCATACCAACAAAATAGGTCACCAAATCAGGCTGCAAATCAAAATCAAAGCCAAGTAAGGCCTCCCGCTAATAGACCATTTCAGCCCTATAACCCCAATGTTGTATCTACTTCTAAAGCATTAGTGCCAGTCCAAAATAACATGGCCCAAGAATATGATTGGTGTTTCCCATGTAGTCAGCCACATAACCAATCAATGTGCTTTAACGGTGCATTAAATCAAGCTCTGATGGTGCAAACCATTGGTGGGTCGCAAGAGTCCAGCCATGAAGGAGATCAGCAGCAAGAAGCACCTCAGCAAGGAACATCTCCGAATGAAACTACTCTTGTCAATTGGCAGGCTGAAGATTTCTGTGGTATGAATCAAATACCCTCTCAAAGTGTTGCAGCCAACACAAGGTCAAAAAGGAGAAATTTGGGTGAAGAACAGCCATTGGCCCCAAGTAGTTCACGACCTTCTGTCACTCCACAAGGTGTTGGCAAACAAAATGCAGTTCCAAACATGCAAGGAGCACCCAAACCAGCTCCTAAACCAACTCAGATGCCAGTTGTTGCTGCCCATGTGCAAGGAATGAATGTGCAAGCTAGGGGACAGCAAAAGGATGCTTCATCCCCATTCAACATCATTGATCAGATGAAGAAGACAAATGTAAACATATCAATGTGGGAATCACTATCCATCCCAGGCCAGAGAGATTTGCTACAAGCTGCCATGAAGGACTGGTCAACTTCAAATCAACAGGTCCAAATGCAAGAGAAGGTACTCACAAATGCTGCCCAGCCTGAAGGAAATCATGGAGGACAACAAGGTAAAATGTTGAAGCCCCCTCCATTTTATGTTTCATTGATCATAGGAGATAAGTTGGTACATAATTGCATGATTGACTCAGGGCAAGTAGTTCAGTAATGCCCAAGCAAATAGCTGATCAGCTAGGGCTTCAATATGAAGTCATCTCCAAGGGTGTAGTGCAATTAGATGGGACAGCAGTGACAACGGTTGGAGTAATCAAAGGTTTGAGCCTCACACTGCACGCATGTCCCAACGTAATAGTGTTACAAGATGTGTCAGTCATAGACCTGCCACCACTCTTTGCATTGTGCTTGTCAAGAGACTTCACTGCTAAAATTGGAGGCTATCTTTGGCGGATTGGTCACACATGTTGTTCAGAACAAGATATGGAACTAAGGCCACAATCAGATCCGAACCTATTGCGAACTTTCACATTGAGCCTTACACTCCAAGTCCAAATAATACCAATTTTTAGCATTTGATCAAGAAGATTATCCAAGCAGATGATGAAGGCGACACCAAGGTTGGAAGCATCCCAGATTTGACTCTTGATGAATGGGCAAGCAAAGTGCATGCCTTTGATCCTTATCAAGAAATAGAAGAATCTGAGCTAGGGGTTTATTGTTTACATGAAGAGGATCAACCTCTCCCCAGCATCACCAAGCCAGATCATAAGGACAAGAATGAAGTATGGCAATTGTTCTTTGATGGATCAAGGAGTAGACAAGGTGCAGGAGGAGGAGCTATGCTCATTTCACCGCAAGGTATAAGGTATTACTCAGCCTTCCGTTTCCAGTTTTCCTGTTCAAACAACACGGCTGAGTATGAAGCCTTAATTCATGGACTGCACTGGGCAATGAAGAAAGGCATCAGGAATTTACAAGTATTTGGTGATAGTGAGCTGGTCGTAAACCAAGTCAAAGGAAAAAATGCTGCCAAAAATGATCTGCTTAAGTGCTACAAAAATCGGGTATGGGATCTTATTGAAGATTTTGAAGCTTTTAGCATCAATTCCATCCCAAGAAAAAAGAATGAAGCCGCTGACAGACTTGCAGCAATTGGGGCTGCGTTTGATGTTGTAGAGAGTATCAAAAGTGAGAAATCTCAGCCTCATATCAAATTGGTTGTGAGACCAGCTGTTCCAGATAACAACACAAGTTGGCAAGTCTTCGAGAATGATCAGCAAATTGTTAATTTCCTACAAGAAGAAGCTGAGTTCTCCGCCAGAAATCAAGACAAGTTGGAGCAGCAATATGGTGATCAGGTAGTACAGCTGAGAACTAACAAATTACCAAAAGGCCTCATAACCTTGGAGTCAATCTTCAACCCGAATGATCAGTTCCGGAAGGAGAAAGCAAACATTCAAGTGAAGGGTGAAGATTGAGCCTATTTTAGTGGAAGAAGGCAAAACATTGCAGATTGGCAAAGTAAGTACCTCACAAGAAAATCTGATTTTGTTCGACTTTGTCAAGTTCCCGAGATATCTTTGCTTGGACTTACAAAGATCTAAGAGGTTTCAACCCAAAGTTGCGCACAACATACTATTGAGTGGATCCGAATCCAAGCCATTAGGCAAAAGCAAAGGCCAGTGAATCCCCATATTGAACCTCTCATGAGAAAAGAGTTAAGCAAGCTTATTGAGGCCAGTATCATCTTCCCCATCAAACACTCAAGTTGGGTTGCAAACTTGGTGCCAGTGAGAAAAAGAAATGGAGAAATCAGGCGTGTGTGTGACTTGAGAGACTTGAATAGAGCCTCCCTCAAGGACCATTACCCACTCCCTTCCATGGAGCAAATATTGCAAGTTGTAGCTGGTTCAGAAAGGTTCTCACTACTTGATGGATACTCAGGCTATAATCAGATAATGGTGAAGGAAGAAGATCAATTCAAGATGGCTTTCACCACCAAATGGGGCACCTATGCCTACTGAAAGATGCCATTTGGCCTATCAAATGCGGAGCAACATTTCAGAGCTATGGATATGGCATTCAAAGGCTTAATCAACAATATAGTGCTTTGGTATACCTAGATGATATCACTTTGTCTTCTCAAAGAATGCAGCAGACCATCTCTTTCACCTCAGACAAGTGTTTCAGAGGTGTAGAAGGTTCGGAGTGTCGTTGAATCCAAAGAAGTGTATATTCTTGGCACACGAGGGCAAATTGTTGGGCCACATTGTCTCTAGGGAAGGGCTAACAATTGATCCTGAAAGGGTTGAAGCCATCCGAACGCTCCCATTGCCACACCACAAGAAATCTCTTCAAAGCTTCTTAGGAAGGATAAACTTTGTCCGCAGATTTGTGCCTAATTTTTCCACTCTTGTGAAGCCTCTAACAATGATGTTGAAGAAGAGTCTGGCATTCAAATGGACAGCAGAAGGCAAAGAGAGTTTTGAAAGCATCAAGCATGCAATATCACAAGCTCCAACTCTTATCAACCCAGACTTTTCAAAGGACTTCATGTTGTATGCATTTGGAGGATCAGACACAATCTCAGCTATCTTAACACAGCTGAATAGAGAAGGTTCAGAACAGCCCATAGCATTCTTCAGCCAAACCTTGGAAGATTACGAAATAAAGTATTCTTTCATCGAAAAGCATGTCCTTGCTGTCATCAGGAGCTTGAAGAAGTTCAGACATTTGGTCTCAAACAATAAGATTCAACTGCTGGTCTCACATGCTGGGGTTAAGGACTTCCTCCTCAACAAGGATTTGAATGAGAAAAGGGCAGGTTGGATCACCCGTGTCATGGAGTATGACATTGAGATCAAGATCACCAAGCTGGTAAGAGGGAAAGGATTGTGTGAGCAGCTGGTTTTGGGGAAACAAAAAGAAGTATGCAATGAAGAAGAGGCTGTTTTGACAGTCCAGGACAGTCATGAGCCAAGTGGCAAACAAGAAGAAGACAATGCTGCCCCGACTCCTTGCTGGACCCAAGGTATTATGCACTTCCTAAGCACAGGCCTATGCCCTCGGAGATGAACAAGACCCAAAGGAGACACTTCAGATTGCAGGCTGTCCCGTATGCCATTGTTGATGGAGTTTTGTTCAAAAAGATGTAAATGGAGTGCTGCTGAGATGCATTAGCACGAGTCGAGATTCAAAGGGTGTTGGAAGAGTTTCATGGTGGACCAGTGGTGGCCATTTTGCACCAGAGTGACAGCTCTAAAAATCATGAAGGCTGGTTATTATTGGCCTAAAATCTTGATGATTGCTATGCATGGATCAAGAGGTGTAAGAATTGTGCATTCTTCACGGGGAAAGAGAGACTTGCTGCCCTCCCATTGCATCAATCTCGGTTGACCAGCCATTCATGCAATGGGGTTTGGACTTCATTGGAGTCATTAATCCCAATTCAAGCCAAGGGCACAAATGGATTTTGTGACCACAGACTACTTCACCAAATGGGCGAAGACGGTAGCACTCAAAGAGGTGAATGAGTCTAGCATCTTAGACTTTTATGAGGGATAACAACCAGATTTGGTGTACCTGCTACAATAATCTCGATAATGCATTGGCATTCATTGGATCTAAGGTAGTAGTGGGCTGTCAAGAATGGTATTTACCTAAGCACTTCATCGAACTATTACCCTCAGGGTAATGGCCAGGCCGAGTCTACAAACAAGAACTTGTTGAGGATCATTAGGAGGACTCTTGATGAGAATCAGAGGTCTTGGCATACCAAGCTGAAATCAGCCTTATGGGCTGATAGGATCACTCCCAAAAGATCCACAGGTAACTCTCCATTTAGGCTTGTCTATGGAAGAGAGGCAATCTTGCCCATGTCACTTGAGTTGCCAACATTGGAACTCATGAAGCAGCTGGAGTTGCTTGAATTTGAGCCCATGGAGGTGAGGTATGCAGAGTTGATGGAGCTGCGAGAGATCAAAATCGGGCATCCCAAGCAATGGAAAAGGATCAAGCTTTGATCAAGAAGACCTTTGATAGAAAGGCCAAGGATAGATCTTTTCAAGTTGGAGATCTAGTGTTGAAATGGGATGTGGATAGAGCAAAACCGGGAAGGCATTCAAAATTTGATGCCATTTGGAGTGGCCCATACATGGTCACAAAGTGCAAGAACAACAATGCTTTCCAATGGCCTCATTGGATGGTGAAGAAGCTGCAGATTCGATCAATGGAATCTATCTCAAGCGTTGCTTCTAGAGGAAGTTCACTACCTTTGTAAATATTAGATTAGATTTTCTTTCCTCCAAGTGCTTGTGCACATTGTTTTGCTGTAGGTTAGTTTTGTTTTCCCTAAGTGCTTTGGCACAGCTTGCTTGTCCATGGAGATGTTTAGCAGTCCTTGCTTTCATCAGGTAACATTCCATCTTCCTCCTTGCACATTCTGAGTCAGTTAGGGTCCTAAACAGAATATTTGATGACTCCATGCCCAATGGACTGCTTCAGGCAACTGGTATCTTCTACCTAGCAGGTAGGTATCCCCGCTGAGTCACCAAATTGTTATCCAAATTCACCCCCCAGGGTTAATTCGATAACATGCATCAAATTCTCAAGTCCCAGGCAAATTGATTGATCCAGGGCAAAAAATCATGTTTCCAGGGTCCCCTCATATTTTTCTAACTCTCTGTCCGAGGTTGAAAGAGCAAGTTACGAGAAAGGTGAAAAAGCTGCAAAAACAAGCTTGGGCCAGGAAAAATCATGAAAATTGGCTAAGTCCTAGTCCTCAAAAGTAGGGACATGAGGGACATCGAGGCGGGATCGGCCGAAAAGCCTCCAGGTGGCCCGCGAAGCAAAGGGACATCACGGGACAGAAGGGCCGCGCGGGCGGCGAAAGCCGATCCGGCCGAAGGAGGAAGCAAAATTGACTAACTACTGAGCAAAACAGTTTGGGACATTCGGGCCTGTGAGGATGCGAACCACCCGGATCGGCCGAAACAGAGAACTTTAGCACCGGGACAGTCGGGCAAAGAGTGCGGGACACGAAAGCGGAAGCGACCTTGAAAATCGACCGAAGCTAGCTTTGGGACATGAATCGGAAGAATTTGTCCCAGAGAGAATTTGTCCCAGGCAAGTGGGAAAAGGTACGGAAGGGCCTGGTAATTGAAGGGCCGGTTTGGTTCCCAGAAGAATGAGGGAAACTTTCACACTTTGGGGCATCCCGGGCCATGAGTGCGAGGGGCGCGAACAAACCGGCAGTTCACCGAAATAGCAGAGAATTTCGTATTGGGGCGGTTGGGACAAAGGGACGCGTGGGGCGCGGATAGCCGAAAAGCCGAAAGCCAATCAGTTGTGCGCCGTGTCATCGCGAGATAAGGGACAAGGAAGCCCATTTCGGGTGGATCGGAGGATTTTGTCCCAAATAGCATTGGGACATCCGGGACAAAAAAGACGTGAAGGCGCGAAAAGCAGCGGAGACCGCGGACCAATCAAATCATGACACGTGTCACAAGGAGAAAGTCAAAAGTCAAAGGGTGAGGTTTCAAGCAACGGCCCAGCCAATAAAAAGAGGACACATGTGTCAATGAAGTAGAAAACCCAGGGAAGAGAGAGAGAATTACATATCCATCAATGCGTGCCACGTGTCATCCAGGTGGCGAGAGCGCGGGAAAAATTTAAAAACGCATTTTCACTGTTTTTGTGCCTAAATCTTCAGATCGACATATCTTTCGATCCAGAGCTCGGATTTGCACGTTCTTTATATCAACGGAAAGCTTGTGAAATTATCTACATGATTTCGGGGTTAATCTTGAGTTTTGGTGTAGTATAGAGAGAGAAAATTGAGAAACAGCTCTGACGCGTGTTCATGGCCAGAAGTGACATTCCAGCGACCAGATTTAATGCAGAATGGGTCGCATTCTCCTGTAATCCGGTCAAAATGATAGGGTATGGGTTTGTAAGGTCCCCCATGCCATTTTAATGCACCTACAGTCAAGAAGGGATGGGCTCTCATGTTTTTGTATGTTTTCTGTCCCCTGGGCTCGACCCATGCAATGTAAAAGCCAGATTTGGCTCATTTCTGAAGGGGGAACAATTTTTGACATAGCAGACTTCTTCTTTCACCTCCAGCAAGTGATTGATGCAAGGATCAGACCTCTCCAAAGATTGTAATAGTTTTTACCTCTCTGAGGTTGTAATGCAGTGATTTTGACACTGGAAATGATAATGCAAGCTTTGTGAATGGTTTCCAGTCCCTTGTTTGTATTATTTGCTTCATTTCAAATCCTAAATTATATCTTATCAATCTGTGTATGTTTTATGTTGTAAACTTTGGTCTGTGTCTATTTTGCTTGACAGAAATGTTTCACCACTCCTTTTGGTGCATCACCACCTTTAGTTAGTTTCATATTTTTGCATTTCTATCCCTGTCTCCTTGCAAGTTAGAGTAGGATTAGGATCTAAACCTCTATAGTTTTGCAAAATATAGATACGTAGATATTGTAGACACAAAATATATGCACTTGGGTACATTTATAGGTCCTAAAGCATGCTAATGTATGCATGATTCCTAAGAAATAAAACTAGTGGTTGATAACTCTTTTGGCATTTTTCTTTATCTTTTACATTCTTAATGGTATGCACATCTTACTGACCTTATCGATACTTCATTGATTTATCTTTTATGGCCTCAGACACTAGTACCTAGTTAGGAGGGAGGCACCCAAGAACTCTTGTCCCTCTTGGGCATTCCTACCCCTCTTGATCTTATTCTTATTACTTTGTGTCTCTTTTTACTTCTTCGGCACCTTTTAGTACTTTGGGTTGGCCTTTCAATTGTCAATTACAAAATTCAAACAAAGTAATCATATATATACTTAGTTATTGCTCCCAAATACGGGGTCTAGCACTATAAGAATTATTTATCACTACCTAACCTTGCACAAAAGCACGTGAGAATTACAAGGCATCCATCTAGCACATTTATACAAGGGACAAGGGTTTCATCAATTTGCATACACAACATAGAATGGGAATTTGATTTTATTCCATCTCACACATTTGCATGCTTGGAGAAATCTAGATATAGCTCTGCTATTATAGTGTAAATTACACAAGGGAAACCTAGGGAATCATTATAAACACATACACATAGAACTATATAAAGTCTAAGATGTAGTGCAAGTACTTGGTCATAAGATCACTCTTCAGGTGACCGTTGGGGTCACTCCGACTCCACATTTTGCATCTTCTTTATTAGATTTTATGTGGTTTGTGGACATGTACAG
The DNA here is from genome assembly GCA_018340775.1 of Taxus wallichiana var. yunnanensis. NCBI lineage: Eukaryota > Viridiplantae > Streptophyta > Pinopsida > Cupressales > Taxaceae > Taxus > Taxus wallichiana. The sequence continues at coordinate 92,032,398 of CM031242.1, forward strand.
GTAGACATTTGTTTTATAGGCTACAGTGTGCAATAGGAACCCTAACATAAAATTTAGAGCCCCAAAACAAATATTAGAGAGAAGACCTTCCAACCCTTAAAAATTCAAAACCCGAGCATCCGAGCGAGACACTAGCATCTAGATTGGACACCGACACTCGGGGCACTATTTTCCTCTTGTGGTAATTTTTTCCTTCATATTTCTATTCTTTTGAATCTTCATCGATCCTTTACGACATTATTTCTAGCATATTCTAGTAATTAGTCCATATCACTCCTAGGTTGCACAGAATCAGCTAAGTCACCTTCCCTCTCTCATTTGCTTAGGATTTCATATTGTACATGTTTATTGTTTGCATCTTGTTGTATTTTATCATCATAATATCGTTACCTACAATTTTTAATCTAAAATTAAGGTTTAATTCAATTTATATTAAATCATTTAGTGAACCCCCACTCATGATCTAACACTTGGATCCTTATTTTTCCTATTCTATTATATTTTTCTTTCCTTAACCCCAAACCCTAATTACATCAAGGTTCATATTATATATATTTTTATCATACCTATGATCTGCATAGGTCTTACTGTGATTTCATCCTTGGTCTTATCTTTCTAGGGTTCTTATTTCATACATTACCTTTCTTTCATGGCCCTTAAGATTCCTTAAGTCTCCATGTATCAATTACTTCAAATGAACCCACCTTGTGAAGATGTTATCCAAAAACCCTAAACACTATGTAACTCCCTCACAATATGCTTCCTTTACAATTCAATTCCAATTTTATCATCTCTCTGATTCCCCTATCAATCTTTATACCACGATCAATCAATCCATCTTTGAATCAATTTAATATTTACACCATTTATTTCAAGATAAATTCCAAGATATGGAAACCATGATCACATCCCTCATAGCTGAAATCCAACATCTCAAGGTTGCTTCTCAGGCCCATGCTAGTTCTCCTTCTACACCTCATCCTGATCCCATGTCTACTACATGTGCTCATACAAGTAAGGTCCACATCTCCTCACAACAATAACCTCTCAAGTTTGATCGAAATGCTAAGAAACATGATATTATCTCTGAGATCCTCAATCATTAGTTAATCACCTTACCACCTACTCATTACTACCCTCCTTATCGGCTTACAAAATACAAAGGTCACCCATTTTGTAATTATCATATAATTAATGGACATCGTGACAATGATTGATATGCTTTAGAACGAAGAATCAAGCAGCTTGAACATCAAGGATTTATTTCATTTGCTACACAAAATTCTATTATGCGCTCATCTCTAATTACTAAATCTCAATGGGCTCCCAAATCTGATCTCTCTATGTCTAGTGAGCATCACGCCATAATTACTAATGTTCCTTATCCATTAATTCAAGAACCACATATCCCACCTAGTCTTATACCACCTTTATAAGTACCTACCCCATTACCTCCTCTTATTAATTCATCTACAAAGTGTTACCTATCTCAAATATGCAGCCAACATTAAAAGTATAACCACCACAAGCTAAGATTCTAATTTAAAAAATATTGAAATATGTTAAACCCTAATTGGAGAGTCACAATGCAAACATAAAAAATAAAATACATATCTAACCTAAGAAATAAGTAAATGGAAATTTAAACCCTAAGTACAAGAAATGGAATAAGATACTTGGTTGATTTCGCAATAATTCCAAAGATGTGCTAAGCTTAAATTGATGGAAGAGGAGAATAGATTGTTGCAACCGAGCCTAGAAAAATGCGAACTATTGAAAATTTTAGGAGTAGGGTGATTGGGTCGGGTCGGGGGCCCCTAGGTGCAGACCTTCTGTAAGCACTGTGACTACATAAAACCTCATAAAAATATTTTTGGTGTGTCGCAAGGTTTTCGCTAATGTTCACTTTTTATTGTATGTAGGTCACTAGATGTCTGTAGAAATTCACCTGTAACATGTTGATTTAACAAATATTGAAATAAACAAATGTTAAATTCTAATTAAGTTACATTGTAGATATAAATATGTAATAAAATACATATTTGACTCAAACATGTAAGCTATAAAAAATATGAAACCCTAGGTGCAAAAGAGAGGTTAAGATACTTAGTTGATTCACAATAAATTTGAAATTGTGTAGCTGATAAAATGGTGAAACAAGAAAACAAAATGTCGCAATCGACCTAGAAAATCTATAGATGTCGGAATATTGGGACTAGGGCATCTAGACAGAGACAGGGGTTCCTAAGGCACCGGGACTTTCTCTGTCACCGGTGGCTGCTCAAAACCTCGAAAGATAGTTTCATAGTGTCGCAATATATTCAAAGGATGTCACATTTATTCACTTGTACCTTATTATTTGGTGGCTAAATTATCCTAAAACCTATGAATAGAAAGAGCATGTGTAAAACCCCAAAACACATCAAATCCTGAACTAAAAATATGAAAATGGGGAGTCACAATAATCCCGGTGGTCACTGATTGAGTTAACTGTTATCACCAAATTACATCACCCTCTAATTTTTCATGTGTGTGTGCATGAGCTATTAGTGTAACTAGGTAACATGGAGTTATCTCAAGGTGTGGGACCTTGCAATTGAGATAACTCTCTAGAGAAGGTTGGTTCCTCTTCCTAAACTAATGTTACAACTAATCCTAATGCTAGAAATACACTTATCTAATCCTATCCTATGATTCCAAGGGACCAGGGAGAGAGGAAAATGCATGAAAAATAGGAAATCCTACACTAAAGAGGTGATAACACTAAGAGAAGGGTGATTGGGACACTTTCTAATATATGGAAGTAAGATGAAATGGAGGTAGAGAGGATATGCAAAACGCCATAATCTATAAAAACACATTCATAGTACTATTCCAAATTAAGAAAAACATTTAGAGATTGCAAGAAGATCATTAAAATGTACAAGATTCTTTAAAATTCAATGCAGAGGTCAGATAATGCAAGAAAACACAAGGAAAGGGTTGAAAAATAACCACAAAGCTTGATTTTATTGCTCAATAGATGGCATAGTTCATTACAATAGTCAAGAATAGAGGCATGAATCTCTTTTCAAATGCTCAAAATGGAAGGTTTGAAACCCACAGACACTTGCAGCAACCTATAGAGTGGAGGAGCATATAGAAAATGTCCAGTCCTTTAAAATGAGCTCTCCATTACAATATATAAAATCTAGAAGAGAAAGAGAGAAGGGAAACTCGACTCTGGTCTTCACCCAACAACAAGATTCATTAAATGAATATAAACATCATGCAAGTACATGTAAACCCATTCCTTCATTGTACCATTGCTTGAGGGAGAATAAAATGCCCATACTTCATTAATTTTTTTATTGTTCACTACTTAGAACTATTGTATTTAAATGTTGGGGACATTTTCAAATTTTTCATAAATCTAACCTCAATTAATTTTTTTGGTGTAGAGGACATCGAGACCTTTCCAAAAATTCTAATTTTGTGAAAATCAGAGCTCTTGGTCAAAATTTATGGTCATTTTAAGTTTAGAAATTTGGGATGGTCAACGAAGTTTCCTACACGACTCCATAGCCAACATTTAATTCAATTTTCCTTTATATTGTGGGATTTGTGGGTTTTCAAGGTATAGAGGGTACATGGGTACAAGGGTCATTTGGGTCTTGTGGGCCCACTTTCTCCACGTAAATTTTTCCCTTATATTGAGGTTCTATTAGCCTGCGATGAGCACATAACCCAACGAAACTTGTTCCGTCGGGACCTCCAAAGTTCAACTTCGTCGTACTATAAAAACCCAACCATCTCCTTCACTATCTAGAAATTTTGGGTCCATGGGTAACTCACGTCCCCACGGTACTTGTACCATCTAGCCCCTGAACTTCTACTTTTCCACAATATAAATGACCCCCTTCAACTCCTTCACAAATTAGCCATTTCGCGTCCATGGGAACTCAAGCCTCGAAGGAACTTGTACCTAATGGGCCTTTCAAACCCAAATTTTCCACATTATATTACTTCTTTTCATTTCAGACCTAATTTGAGGGTGGGGAACCTTAGTTCCATATGCAAATATTCCATTCGTAGCCGTCAGCCCGATACATTAAAATAGGCCATTTTCCCCTTTTTTGGAAAAATTTCGCTAACTCCTTATATTTTTCTTGAATAAGGGAGTTAGATAAAATCAATGGAGTGCCCCAAAAGCTATTTTTACTCTGTTTTCACCATTTCTTCTTATCCAATTCTAAAAGGAATTATGTAAGTTATCAAAATTACTTTGGGGTAGATTTTGGATAACATGAACTTATAATTTGGGTGCTACACTACATTTGAGACTCCATGTAGTTATGCATGTGTATGTGTAGAATCATTCCCTAGGTGGCTCTTGTGCCATACAAACTTGAATAGCAAATAATAGCTAGATGTATAAAATGTAGATATATGTGTGCATGGAAAAATGAACTTCCCCTCCTATGAAATGTATGCAAAAGAATACAGTCCCTTGTCCCTTGAATGGAAGCTAGATTAATGATTTGCTACTCTTGTAATGCTCTTGAATGCAACCTTAGGTGATGATAGTAGATGATTGGTGTTTGGTCCTTTATTATGCTCACATAGATTTGTATTTATATGATTCACTTGTTTGAATTTCATAATTAACCACTAAAATGTCAACCACCAAGAAAATAATATTCCCAACATCTAGAAAAGACCCAAAATATGTGAGCAATATATAAAGAGGTTAGGGGTGCCCAAAGGTGATGGGGGTGATTGGGCATCAAGCGTCCGGACTTCGGAAAAAACTGAAGTGTTGAAATTCATGTTGGGTAGGAAGGTGTGTAAGACCAAGAAGGAGACCAGAAAAAAAGTAAAGAGAACAAAGACAAAGTGGTCAATTACTACTTTTCTCTTTTAGGAATCATATGAATAGTGGTATGTGATCATGACCTAAAACATGATTCGGTGTATACATTTTCCCCAACTTATGTTTTTGAGTGAATTCTTGATAAAATAAAGTAGATAAGAGATGTGTACTTGATAACCATGTAGATCAATGGCAAAAAGTGTTCCGAGGAGACAAGAAAAAGTGTGGAGTGATAAAAATGAAGCGTGGAAGCTAGAGAAGAGGAAGTGAACCTATGTGTGAAAGTGTATGTCAATATGTCGCGTTGTACCCATTTTTGATGTCACTTAAGCCTTGATGATATGATTGTTTCTTCCCATAAGGATGGACTGAAAAAGAGAAGAGAAAACAAGTAGTCAAATATGTGTATATGAAAAATTCGATCCAAACGTGTAAAAAGTGTGTAAAAAGTATGTAAAAATGTGAAAAAGAACATGTGCACTTGATCCATGATGAGTGAAAAGAGTAGAGAGGATCCTAAAATTTTGTAGAAAAATGAGTTTTTTGGGTGATCTCATGCAAAGAACACGTTTTTCGAGATAATCTCACCCCAATCGCGCCAAGTGCAATTTTTGGGTGATCTCATGCCATGATAGAATAAGTCTAGGTAGAAAGTTCTAGTGTTATTCTCCAACCTTTGAATTCATCCCAAAATGTAAACACCATTGCATATGGTGTGCTTCAATTCGATCCATTTTGATCCAGTTCAATCCAACATGAGTAGAAAAAGAAGATAGGATACGTGCATGTTGATTGCTTTGAAGGATTGTTCTTGTCTTGAGAAAAGTGTTGTGTAGATAGCTAAAAACTATGTTGCATTAAGAAAAAATTTGTAACCTCTCCTAGTTAAAGGCTCCCAGAAGGGTCGGGAGCACCCGAGCACTACTGTCTGTGTCTCAGGCATTGGAATTTGTGTTGTGTTGAAGACTCAAGTCATATTTTGGGTTGTTCTTTGAGATCCAGAAGATTGTGTTGTACTAGTACTAAACTATTTTTATTATGACTATGAAATGTTTAATGGGGTGACTGATTCACCCAATGATGCCACCCCTCATTTGGGGTGTATGCTATGTCACTAGGAGTATGTGACCCAAATGCTCGGATAGGACGATGATCTGAAATTGATGCCCTACGGGGGTGGAATGTGCTTGGTAGAAACCAAGACACATGCAAACAAAGTGACCAAGAAATAAGTGTTAGTGCAAACAAGATAAATACTCATATAGAAGACACTATGTAAGCTAGCAAGAAAGAAAACAATCTGTAATCTAACATGCAAGAAGACAATGTAGACCGTTAAATTTGGGTTGCAAACATGGGACACGCTCACAATGTTACAAGACAATTGAGACCGAGGCAGCCAAAATCATACAGTGTGTACACAAGACAAAGGGAAAAGCCCACAAACAATGGATAATAATGATAAATAGTGACAAGAATAGTAGTAGAAAACCATGGTAACAAATAATTCATGCAAGAAAAATACTACACATTAAACACCCGTTAGCATGTTATAAATATAAAAAGTATGTCAAAGCATGTATGATCTGATATAGCAAAGTGTGCTAGTGAAAATAGAAAGTAGTATAAAATTAAACAATAACACCCGTGATGTGTATGAAAGTAAATGACCCCGTGAGCCACCGTGGGACCGGTAAAAGGTACTATGCCAAGGATCTCGTGTTGCATGTAATGATCATTGTAAAGGTTACATTCACAACTATAAGGCAAGTGAACACGTATGTGTATATAATAAATATAATGATATACAAAATATTTGTGTAACATAGTAAGCGAGTGTAACATGTGAGTATAAATAAGAAATAATAATGTGCAACCAAGATATTTTTATGTTTTGAATGAGTGAGATGGAATGATATGCAATGTGAGTGTGATAGGAGAATTTTTCCCCCAAGCGTCAAAGTGGATGAATATGTGTGAGATGAGGTTCATTTATAAATGCCCCCTCAACAGTCAAGAATGAACCATAGAAAAAGAGTGTGTCATCAGGAAATGGTTTGAACTATGCGCTAGAAAGATATGATCATCAAAGCATAGATCATAGAGAGTGAGTGAGTGTGGTGAGGTTCATTTCATATTGATACCCTCGGTAGTCAAGTATGAACCGTGGAACTAGTGTGCATCATAGGGAGGTGTGGCGCTAGAAATATGTGTCATGCATGTGTCAAGGCTAAAATTTGTAGTGTGTATGATGTAAGGTTCATGAATGTAGTGAGCCCTCAATAGTCAAGTGTGAACCATAGCACAAGAGTGCATCATTAGTCGAGTGAGGTGAGAAATATTGCCTACTAAAGATTTAGAGGACGGCATGGAGTGGTGGAAGCATGTGAAGTGGTAGCAGCATGAGTGTAAGAGCCAAACTGAATATCAGATGAGATGGTGCCAATGATGGGAGATGTAGTAGTAGGAAGTAAATATTTTTATGGCTTAGGAAGCCAATCTGAAACAGAGCACCGTGCGGTGGATGAGATGATGCAGTGGTGGATGAGCGAGGTGGAGGTTGTGCATGAATAATGACTTTAGGTGGTGTAAAAATAATGACCTTAGAAGTAGGAGGAGGAGATAAGTGAACTGGAGTAGAATCACGCTTTCGAGGAAACAGAGAAATAGACCATTCACAAGAGTGAGAGCCAAAGGTAATGACACCCTTATCTTCTAATTGTTGTATTTTTTCATGAAGGGTGCAACAGTCATCGTTATCATGATGGCCATTGATGTGATGATAATTGTAATAATGACGATCATATTGGTGATGCAAGTGATGCGATGATGATGATGTGATTAGAAGACAAGTGAATTAAGCACTTGTCAAGCAAATCATCCAAAGACATCATGAAGCTTAGCGTAATGTGAGAAATGTAATGGCTCTGACTAGGATATGGTAAAGAATTAGGTGGAGAGCAACATTGTGGAAGGGATGGAGGATTATTAAGCCATGGAGGATATGGAACATGTTTGCAAGGTGTAGGAGATGGAAAGCTTGTAGGATGTTGAACAAATGGAAGAGATGAAGATGTAGAAGATGCAGCAGTAGAAGAAGTAGGAGGATCTATAACATGTGTAGCAATTAAATCCTATTCTAGATCAATTACCTTATATCATAAGATTGTAAATGATTCACATTTATTATATTGTAAGCATTCTTTTAAAGTAGGAATCAAGCCATGACAAAAGATAAATTGCTTCTCTAGATCAATAGGATGAAATACTAATTGATGCATGCAAGCATTGAAGCGTAAAATGTAGTCCTAAATAGGTTTTGTCTTTCCCTAATGCAAGCTAGGTAGAAAATCGTTTATGACTCGGAACCATTTTTAGCATAAATCATCTAAGAAAAGCATCTTCCATTTCACAATATGTACTAATAAATCCAAAAGGTAAATGAGTGTACCATTGAAGAGCTTCATCAACTAGACTATGACGGAAGGATTTTAGTAATAATTGATCATTTGAATAAGAATCCATAACTAGATGGTAATGTTTAAGATGTAGATATGGATTTCTAGTACCATCAAAACATGAAAAGATATGCATGACGAAAACCTTAGGAAATGTTGAATTGTGAATTTTATTTGGAATGGGATTGTCATGAAGAGAATTATTATCGATAGAAGCATAGTAGGCTTTTCTTTCAAGAGTGAGAGATTGAACTTGAGATTGCAACTAACCAACAACATGCATGAGTGATAAAATTTCATGTGGAGGAACCATAGAAGATGTAAGAGGCACATTGAGAGGTTAAAGCTTTCCATTATGAGTGATCAAAGGAATGTGAGAAGAAGAAGTGGAAGATGAAGATGTTATGGGCACACTAGATGTAGATGTAGAGGAAATGGGAGGCGGTATACTAGGAGAAGAATAAACATGAACATCATCGAGAGATGAAGAAGAGGAAAGAAGCAGAGAAGAACATGGAATGTTAGCGGGGATACTAACAAGAGAATCAAAAGAAACCATAAGAGGTGAACTAGTAGGAATGGAAGAATCATCATGAATTCCATCGAAGTAACCTCGAAGTATATGAAAGTGGATTAGAACACTCACATTCAGTAGTCTTAAGAGAATTAGAATCAGCACTAACATGTTCATACTCAAAAATATACTCAGTATCAAACAAAGTTTCACATGCAAGTATTTCATCAAGCGAGTCATCAACATAGATTGAATTAGGAGAAGAAATATCATGATATATATATTTACAATCATTAGAAGCATGTCCGAAGTAGGAGAAGCATGAGAAATAACTTTACAATCATCCCAATTACTATGAGAAATAACAGCATGCACGTGAATTATCATGATTTTTATCCACAATATCACAATCAAGACCAAGGATATAATCAATAATAGCGTCATTAAGAGTTTCATAAAAAATAGAAGTAGGTGGATTTGTCCTGGTACATATGGAATAACAAGGATTGCATCAAAAAATATTTGAGTGTTAGGCACAAGGCTGAGAGTAGAGTGTTCAAAACTAGTAGGAATTTTGTGTTCATTAACATCAAGAAATATTTGAACATTGACATAAAATTGAGCATACCAGTAAATATCAAGAAATTCAGCCTCAACAAAATCAAGGATAGGATTAACATTCTCATGATGCATAGCTTTCCTAGGAGAGGAAGATATACTTTTAGCCATTATGGTTTTAGTGGATCATAGGGAAAGGAGTTTTAAAATACGGGTTCACCAAATGATTTTAAAAATATTGAAATAAATAAATGTTGAATTATAATTAAGTTACAACGACAGATATAGATATGCAATAAAATACAGATTTGACCCAAGCAAGTAAGCTAGAAAAATATTAAACCTTAGGTACAATAGAGAGGTTAAGATACTAAGTTGATTTATCATAAATACGAAGTTGTGATGAGCTAGAACCCTAGTGAAACAATAAAATAGGATGTCACAATCAGACCCAAAAAAATGCAGAGATGTCGGGAATGTTAGGACTAGGGCATATGGATAGGATCAAGAGTGCCTAAGGCACACAGGGACCTTCTTCGAGCACCGTGATTGCTCGAAACCTCTCGAAAACTAGTTTCACAAGGTCACAAGATATTCACTACATTTCATCTTTTGTCACTTGTACATCACTACTTGATCATTGAATTCACCCAAACCTACAAATAGAAAGAGCACCTACAAAACCCCAAAACACGTCAAATCCTAGAAATAAAAATATACAAATGGGGAGTCGAACTGACCACAACAATCACCCAACTAAGTGAACTTATGATATGGGCACTACACTACATTTCAGACTCCATGTAATTATGCGTGCGTGTGTGTGTGTGTGTATAATTGTGCCCTATGTGGCTCTTGTGGTAGATGCACTTGAGTAGGGATTAATAGCTAGATGTAAAAAATGTAGATAAATGTGTGCATGGAAAAATTAACTTCCCCTCCTATGAAGTGTACGTAGAATAATGCAGTCCCTTTACCCTTGAATGGAAGTTAGATGGATGCTTTGATGCTCATGTAATGCTCTTGGATGCGTCCTTAGGTGATGATAGTAGATGTTTAGTGTTTGGTATTTTATTATGGTCACATAGTTTTGTATTTATATGACTCCCTTGTTTGAATTTCGTAATTAACCACTAAAAGGCCGACCACCAATAAAATCAAATGCCCAACAGCTAGAAAATACCCAAAATATGTGAGTAAGATACAAATATGTCGGGGATGCCTAGAGGGGATGGGAACACATGGTAGTTGGCATCTTGTCTAGGCGTTGGTGTCTAGACTTAGAAAAACTAAAGTGCCGAAAGTCAGACTAGGAAAGAAGGTGTGTAATACCAAGAAGGAGACTAGAAAGAAAGAAAAGAGGCCAAATATAGTACTCAAATAGTACTTTATCACTTATGAATCATATGAATAGTGGTATGTGTTCATGACCTAAAAATGTACCCAAAGTGTATGATTTAGTGTCTACACTTGCTACACAAATGATCTCCTACAAAACCCCAAAACACATCAAATCCTAAAAATAAAAAATATGTAAATGGTGAGTCGTATTGACCCCAAAGGTGGTCACCCAACAGAGTGAACGTACGACAGAGCATTTCACTAAATCTCAAACTCCATATAGTTTTGTGTGTGTGTGAAGAGTCATGCTCTAGGTGGCTCTTGTGTAAGATGCCCTAAATAGCAAGAAATAACTAGATTTAGCAATGTAATTAGATGTGTGGATGTCAAAATGAACTTCCCCTCGTATGAAGTGTATGTAGAAGAATGTAGTCCCTTGTCCCTTGAATGATAGCTAGATGGATGTTTTGATGCTCTTGAAATTCCTATGGATGCAACCTTTGGTCATAGCAATAGATTCTTAGAGCGTAGTCATTTATTATGGTCACATAGCTTTGTATTTATATGATTCTTTTTTTTAAATTTTGTAATTAACAACTAAAATATCGGCCCATAAAAAAACAAGATACCCAAAAGATAAAAGAAGCCCAAAAGGGGCGAGTAAGATACAAATAGATCGGGCACCCAAAGGGGATGAGGGCGCACAGGCATTGGTGTCCTAGATGGGTGTTGGTGTCCAGAGTGATAAAATATAAAATAGTAAAGCATCAACTGGTCCATATGGTGTAATAGGCCAAGATGAAGACATGAACAAAGACAAAAAGGCCAAATATGGCTATTAATTGCTATTTTTCTCACTTAGGGACCATATAAATAGTGGTATGTGACTAGAACCTATAAATGTACCCAAAGTGTGTGATTTAATGTCTACATTTTCCCCCACTTTATGTTGTTGAGTGAATACTTGATAACATAAAGTAGATAGGAGATGCGTACCTAATAACCATGTAAATCAATGGTGAAAGCATGCCGAAGAGACAAGAAAAAACGTGGAGTGATAAAAATAAAGCGTGGAATCTAGAGAAGAGTAAGTGACCCTAGGGATGAAAGTGTATGTGTATATGTGGTATTGTACATGTTTCCATTGTCACTTAATGTGTTCAATGATGTGACTATTGCTTCCCATAAGGACAAACCTACAAAAGAGAAGAGAAAAAGAGTATTCAAAGTCATGTATATGAAAAATTTGATCAAAAATATGTGAAAAGTGTGTAAAAATATGTAAAACTGTGAAAAGGAACATGTGCACCTAATTTGTGATGAGTGAAAGGATAGAAAGGATCTTGAAAATGTTGTAGAAGAATGATTTTTTTGGGTGATCTCATGCAAAGAATGATTTTTTCAAACGATATCACGCTAAGTGTGATTTTTTTGGCCGATCTCATGCCATGGTAGAAGAAGTGTTGGGGAGAAAGGTATAGTGTTATTCTCCAACCCTGATTGCTTCCTAACAATTTATACACCACTACAAATGGTGTGATCCTGCTTTGTTCAATTCAATCCATTTTGATCTAGTTTGATCCAACACAAATAGAAAAAAGGATATAACATGCATGTTAATTGTTGGAGGATTGTGCCTATTTTGTGAAAACCATTGTGTAAACTGTTGAAAAATGCTTTGATCGAGAAAAATCAGAATCGCACCTAGTCATAGGCACCTAGGAAGGGTCAAGAGCACATAAGCACTCATGTTTTTATCTAAGTGATGGCATTTGTGTTGTGTTAAGGACCCAAGTCAGATTTTGGGCCATTTATGTGGTGAATATTGTGTTTTTCATGTATTGTGCAAGTATGAACTCGTGGATCATGTCTTGCTAAATTGGATGACATGTTCACCCAATGCATGCCCCCCTCATTTGGGGTGCATGTGACATCACTAGGAGGATGCAACCCAAAGGAGAGGACCAGATATTTATCTAAAATTGATACCCTACAGGGGGAGGGAATGTGCTTGGTAGAAACCAAGGCACATGCAATCAAAGTTCCTAGAAACATTTGTTAGTGTAAAAATACAAAGACGCATATAGAGGAAAATGTGTAATCTAACAAGAAAGAAGACAATGTAGACCACAACAAGAGGGTTTTGAACATGAGACATCACTCACAATGTCACAAGACAATCAGAGCCAAAGTGGCCCAAAGCATATAGTGTGCACACAATACAAAGGGAAAAGCCCACAAATAATGACATACAATGGAAAACAATGACAAACGGTAGCAAGAAAATTAAGAAAACCATGGTAATGAATATTTATTGCAAAGTAAATGTTGCACATAAATCACCCATTATCATGTTAGAAAGATAAAAATTATGTCAAAGCATGTATGATCTGATATAGTAGTGTGCTGGTATGAATAAAAAATAGTATAAAATAAAATAATAACACATGTAATGTATACGAAAGTAGATGCCCCTAGGATCCGTTGTGGGACAGGTAAGAGGTACAAAGCTAAGTATATGTGTTGTGTGTAATAGATCTACATAAATTTTTCATTCACAACTAGAAAGAAAGTAAATGCACATGTATATATGATAAAGATAATGACATATAAAATATTCGTCTAACATAGTAAGAAAATTTTACATGCGAGTATAAATAATCAAGAATAATGTGCAACCAAGATATGCAACATGTTGCGAGTGTGAATGGAATTCAATGTGATTATGATATGAGAAATGTTCCCCATGAATGAGTGTGAATGAGTATGCATGAGATGAGGTTCATTTATAAATGCCCCCTCAATAGTCAAGAATGAACCATAGAACAAGAGTGTGTCATTAAGAAATGGTTTGATAGTGTGTGCCAGAAAGATATGATCAATAAAGCATAGAGCGTAGAGAGTGAGTGAGTGTGGTGAGGTTCATTTCATATTTATGCCCTTAGATTTCAAGTATAAACCATGGAACTAAATTTTTCATCGGGAAATGGTGTGGTGTGATGAATGTGCACTAGAAAGATGTGTCATGAATGCGTCAAGTGTGAAATGTGTCATGTGTATAATGTGAGGTTCATGAATGTAGTATGCCCTCAACATTCAAGTGTGAACTGTAGCACAAGAGTGCATCATAGGGTGATGATGATACAAATTTATCAAGATGTGTAAGATGTGTGAAAAATACTATATACGAAGCATGAAGCAAAATGGCGAAATGGGAGACACCTAAAAATTCTAGAAGGGGAAAGAGTAAGTGTGATGCCCCCAAATGTATGATGATGAAGAAGAATCAAGTAACGTCATCTAATATATAATCATTGTCATGATTGAATTCAAATGGAGATGCATCGAGATACCTGGTAAGAAATAGTATGTGTTTGATCATATAAAGAGCAATTATCACGTAAATTGTACATTCTCATTGCATACTCCTCATTAGTGAAAGGTGGTTGTGGAAAACCATGTGCATACCATCGAGTAATATTTTTTGCATATCCAAGAAATGAATCATTGCAAATAGAAATGTGGTCAAAATGCATGTGAAATGTGATGTCAGTATGATTATGGTCCAAAGTTCCCCCAATGTAGTCAAGCCAAGACTTCCCAAGTGTGAGTGGAGAATTGCATGCAATGAAGACTAATAGATGGAAGACACGAAGACCATAGTAATTTGTAATGTAAACATATCTATGATAGAGATGAGAAGAATGAGATGGAGGGAGGAGATCATCTAGTGTGAATCCTATCTAAGCCAAGCCATCATATGTACAAACAGTGTCATAGCAAGTAGGATCGAATGGAATGTGATGCCAATAAGAGTTATTCATGAAAAGAGTGCATGTGAAAGGGGATGCGTAGATGTGGACTCCTTGTGAGAAGATGATATATGTGGCATGACATCCAATGTATGGATAGACCCCGCTAAACTACCATAGAATTAGTAGAAGGAGGGGGTTTCTTGAATTGATATTCACCGAGAGCCAATAGCAATGAAAGTATCATTGAAGTATGAATCATCTATCTTGATAGGAGTAAAATTAAGATTTCATAATTTATCATCAGTGATCTCAATGATATCAACCTCATTATCAGAATCATCAATGTTGAAATTTTCATGTTAAATAGTAATATCAATAATATTGGTAGGAGGTGAGTCAGATGTAGGAGCGAGAGGAGTCTCAATGAGTGGAGCGGAATCCTTTAGTGGAACAAACATGGTGGATAAAATGGTAGCAGTAGTATGAGTGGAAACGAATAGAATTCTTGTGGTAGTACAAGGAGGATTTGAAGCACTAGATTGACCAATATTGTATGTTCCAATATTTCTATATGGAATAGGCTGCAAGGAGGAATAGGGATAGTGGTAACTAGATATATGTTGTAGAATTTAAATGGATCGGGGTTGGAAGCAATGGTATGTTCATATCCATCAAGCAAGGATTTAATGCACTAATGAATAGTAAATGGGACAACATGCATTGTGCATGAATCCAATGTCTACCCAACGAAGAGATTAAATTAAAATGAGGCATCGATAATGAATAATATTGTAGGGATAATCTTAGGCCTGACTTGTATAGGTAATGTGATAGTTCCTAGACATGTGAGTAGTGGAATCATAACCACAAATAAGAGTGGAATTTTTAGCAATGATATTATAACTAATGTTGATTTTATTTAAAAGGGAGTTAGAACATAGATTAAAAATGGTCCCATTGTCAATGAACAGGAATTTGATACAAATGGTGCTAATGATAGCAATGATAAGAAGAGGCACACAAGGATTATAAACAGCAGATGGCGATATGTCCTCATTACTAAATGATATAGTACGTAGTAGATTTTTTAGAGACAAAATGAGGTGTTTGAAGGCCACTGAATAATTATTGCTTTTAATGTGGATAGAATGAATGGCATCCTCTAATGTATGACAAAAATCAGTTGCATTGCACAATAAGTCGTAGAGAGATATTTTGGCTGGTGTATTCTTAAGTTGCTTAATAATATCATAGCCTTTAGAAGTGGTAGGGTGAACTGTAGAAGTGATAGGTGATGGGATAGAAATGTGTTGATCCATGGGAGGATGAGTGTGGTGAGTAGTGACTACATTAATAGTTAGATCAGCCTTAGGCATAATAAAGTGAGGAGCATCTTTGAGTAAAAACTTGCATAAAATAAAAATCAATAATAACCATGCCAAAAACCTTAGATGGGCGAAAGATAGATAAGAATATTGATTCATGACTTGAGAAGAATAATCCATACTTGAAAGGTAGGGTTTGAATAGACGGGTTCACCAAATAATTTAACAAATATTGAAATATGTTAAACCCTAATTACGAGGTCACAACACAAAGATAAACAATAAAGTACATATGTAACCTAAGCAATAAGAGATTCAAATTGAAACCATAAGTGCAAGAGATGGAATAATAGAATTAACTAATTTCATAATAATCTCGAAGATGTGCCAAGTTGGAAGATTAATGGAATAGGAGGAGAGACTATTGCAACTAAGCCCAAATAAATATAGAACTATCGAAATGGCGAGAATAGGGCGCTGGACTAGGTCAAGGGTGCTTAGACACCGTAAAACCTTATGTAGGCACCTATGACAAAGTGTAAAACCTCAAAATGATTTTTACTTGTGTCGTAAGATATTTGATAATTTTTTTCTTTTGATCACCTATAGGTCATTGGATATCCGCAAAATTCACCTGTAACCTACAAAACAAATGATCTCACCCCAAAACACATCAAATCCTAAAAATAAAAATATGTTAATGGGGAGTCATCTGACCTCGGCGGTCACCCAACAAAGGGAACTTAAGACCGAGTGTTACACTACATCTCAGACTCCATGTATTTTTGCATGTGTGTGTGAAGAATCATCCCCTAGGTAGCTCTTGTGCAAGATGCACTGAATAGTGAGAAATAGCTAGATGTAGCAATGTAAGTAGATGTGTGGATGTAAAAATGACCTTCCCTCCTATAAATTGTATGCGAGAAGAATGAACTCCCTTTTCCCTTTAATGATAGCTATATGGATGTTTTTATGCTCTTGAAATTCCTTTGGATGCAACCTTAGGTGGTAGTAATAGATGATTAGATCTTGGTCATTTGTTATGGTCACATAGATTTGTATTTATATGATTCCCTTGTTTAAATTTCACAATTAACAACTAAAAGGCCAACCCATAAGAAAATAAGATGCCCAAAAGATAAAAGAGTCCCAAAAGGGGTGAGTAAGATACAAATATGTTGGGGGTGCCCAGAGAGGATGAGGAAACACAGGGTGTTGGCATCCTAGTTTGGCATTGGTGTCTAGAGTGATAAAAGATAAAATAGTAAAGCATTGACTGGGCTATAGGGTGTAAAAGGCCAAGAATAAGACATGAACAAAGAAAAAAAGGCCAAAGATAGTTGTTAATTGCTAGTTTTCTCACTTAGGAATCATATGAATAGTAGTATGTGACTAGGACCTAGAAATGTACCCAAAGTGTGTGATTTAGTGTCTACAAATTCCTTACCATCCTCCTCCAATTAAATGTATAATTTCTCTTTTGATCAAGATAATGCTTCCTGGCATGGTCTCTCTCACATCATTATATAGATCTCCATCACTCACACTCTTTGGGTCATCAAAATTCCCCCACCATAGTTTCACATTCTAAATCAGCAATTTTTCATCTATACTACTTACATACACACCCACACCTTACTTTTTCTTTGCACTTCAAGTCAATCTTTCTAGTAGCACTTTCTCTTATCTACACTTTGAGCACACCTTGCATATATATATATATATATATATATATATATATATATGCTTATGGCTTCCTTTCCGATCCTATATCCTTTCGTATACACTTTGTTCCTTATGCTTACTTATAGATCCTTCCATTCATAGTACACATACTACTTTATACATATGGTACACATTCTTTTGTTCACTATACATACTCTAGTTATTCTTGCTCACAATGATCACATCTATGTTCCAAAAACTCTGATATACATACTTTGGGGCATCATACTTCCTTCCACCGTTGTTATTTTTCGTATCTATCATTTACTCCTAGCTTATCTATCATATGTCATGCTCTATGCTTCATGATATGTCCTTCCTAGCATCTACTTTTAAACACATACTTTCCACTCATTAGTCGATGACACACTCTAGTTCCACAGTTCATACTTAATCTGTTGAAGGTCCAATTATTAAATTAACCTCACATCATCTTCTCTTAGCTCCTTTTTAATATGCCTTGTGCTTCATAATAAATATTTTCAAGCATTCTCACATCTCTGGTACACACACTTTGTACCATCATTACCTGATTATGCACTCTTGTTCTATGGTTCATACTTTACTGTTGAGGGAGCATTCCTAAATGAACCTCATCTCATGCAAATCCACTGGGGAAATATTGCTCCTACCATCTTTAAATCTTACATATCAGATCACATCATCACATTCACACAGCATTTGCACATCTTGGTTACATTTACTCTTATTATCTTGTACTACTTACATGGTAAACTTTGTTTCTTATGCTAGTTGGATACTTAGTATGTCATTTTCTATTTCTATATACGTATGTGTGTTCACTTGGTATCTTGAGGTGAATGTGGGACCTTTAAAAAAATTTACACGATGCATGATGTTCGACGTTACTCTTTACCAATCCCACCGAGTCTCTTGGGGCATCTACCTTTTTCCACTCTCATACTCTACACATCACATGTCCTATTATTTCAATAAATACTACTTCTACTCACTATCACTTATTTTTCACTAATATATACATGTTGTGACATAATACTTATCTTTCTAACATACTTGACGGGTGCTTCATGTGTATAATTTTCCTTACAGGGATCTATACAACCACGGTTATTTTTCACTTCTTGATTACTATTGTTTGTTATTATTTGTGGGTTATGTCATGTTTTATGCTTGCTTATTGTTTTCTTATGACTGCTTTGTTCTTGATTGTCTTATGGCATTGAGAGAAATATCCCATGTATGCAACCCACTTTTCGTGGTACCTCTTGTTTTCATAGTTACTTACTACATTGTAGTCTATTGCATGCTAGTTTTTTTTCACTAACACTTGTTACTAGCATATTATTGTTTGCATGTGCTTTTGTTTTTACCATGCACATCCCCTACCCCTATAGGTATCCACTCTCGATATGCATATTATTTTCAATTCCTTTCCTTTGGACCACATCATTTTATAGTCATTACATGCACCCCAAACAAGGGGGAATCTATTGGGTGAACAAATCACCCTTATAACATCTCAAAGCTCCGAATAGATCATCACAATATAGAATTGGCACAAGCACACGATTACAAAGTGGTCCAAAATCAAACTTGGATCATAGATACATAGTAGACACTAGCACCTAGTAGCAACAGTAGAGGTGTGCACTTGTGTTCTAGGGGAAAAAATAGTTTCTCACTCTAGCACGGTTTCGAGTAGTTTACACTATAGTTCTCTGTATCGTGCACTAGCCTCCAATTATAGAATTTAGATAATTAAGTTATAAAAAGGTTACAAAAGGTTAAAAATTAGGGCCATTTTATCTCGTAGTGGAACTTATTTGGGAAGTATCATGGATGGAGATAAAAACATACCTCTCTTCCCAAAACTCTTATCTTAGTGTGAGATCTCCCAAAAAAATTGCTTTTGGCATGAGATCCCCCAAAACTCACTCTCAACATGAGATCGCCCAAAAACTCACTTTTAGCATGAGATCACCAAAAAAATTCACCCTTTGGCAACAAGACACTCAAATTCAATAGCATCTCTAAAGAAAACATGGCAACTTTCTATCATTTACTCTCTTATATATCAGGTGCACACTTTCCTTTTACCTTTACACAATTTTACTAACTTATACACATGTTACTATGAATTTTCATATGCAGGACTTTGACTACCCTTTTTCTCTTCTTTTCAGAGTCTATCCTCATACACAAAAAGAAGCATCTCACATCGGTGAATACAAGCTCCAACAGCACATGACTACACATACAATTCACCCCTAGGGTCTACCTCCCCTTCCTAGCTTCCATGTTTCGTATTATGATCACTTCACACTTTACTTGTCCACTCAGCACGCTATCAACAACACTCTTCTCTACAATATTATAAGGTATGCATATTTTATCTACTTTATGTTATCGATTATTCACTCGATAGCATAAAGTGGGGAAAATGTGAACACAAATTCTATTCACTTTGGTACATTTCTAGGTCCTAAAGCATGTTAATGTATACATGATTCTTAAACAAGAAAACTAGTGGTTAATAACTACTTTTGGTCTTTTGATTTATCTTTTGCATTCTTATTGGTTTTACATATCTTACAGCCTTGTCATTATTTGACCGGTTTATCTTGTATGGCCTCAGACACTAGTGCCTAATTAGGACAGAAGTGCACAATCGCTCATATCCCTCCTAGGTGCTTCTTCCCTCGTTATATTATTCTTACTCCTTTGGGTCTCTTTTTACTTCTTGGGCACCTTTTAGTACTTTGGGTTGTCCTTTCAGTTTTCAATTACGAAATTCAAATAAGGGAATCATATATATACTTAGTTATTTCTCTCAAATAAGGGTCCAAGAACTATAAGCATTATCTATCACCACCTAAGCTTACACAAAGGCATAAGAGAATTACAAGGCAATGGGCATCCATTTAGAACACTTACAAGGGAAAAGGGTTGTATCAATATGCATACATAGCATAACAAGGGAAGTTAATTTTATTCCATCTCACACATTTTCATGTTTGGAGCAATCTAGAACTAGCCCGCTATCATAGTGCAACTTAGACAAGGGAAACCTATGGCATCATTACACACACATACATATAACTATATGGATTACGAGATGTAGTACGGTGCTCGATCATAAGATCACTCTTTGGGTGACCTTCGGGGTCGATATGACTCCACATTATACATATTTTTTTATTATATTTTACGTGGTTTGTGTACATGTGTAAGTAACCATTTATTTATAGGTTATAGGTGTGATCGGAACCCTAACAGAAAATTGAGTGACAAAATAAATATTGGAGCGAAAACCTTCGACCTAGAAAAATTCGAACCTAAACATCTAAGCGAGACACTAGCACCCGATCGAACACTAGCACCTAAGGTGTTACTATCCTCTTATGGTTGTTTTTTCGATATTTTTGTACTTTTGAATCTTCATCAAGCCTTTATGACATTATTTCTAGCCTATTCTAACAGATTACTCTATCCAGATCACTCCCGGGTTGTATGCAATCATCTAAGTCACCTTCCCTCTCTCATTTTCTTAGGGTTTTATATTGTTACATGCTTATTGCTTGTGTCTTACTATATTTTATCATCAAAATATCATTAGTTATAGTAGTTACTCTAAAATTAAGGTTTAATTCAATTTATATTAAATCAAAGATGTACCAAATGAGAATGGGTAAAGTGCACTTGTTGAGAAAGAGATAAATGTCAATACTAGTAGTGTCAAATATTAGAATTACCAAATTTGAGTTTCTGATGCATCGTAGAAATTTGCCCCTTATAAAATGAGAAGATTTCCCAATAATCAATATATAGTTAGAGAAAATCATGTATGAAATCTATGAATGTAGTGACCACATATTAGGGAAATATTTTGGGTGCATTATTTAGTCCAAATGGAATTACTCAATATGCAAAGGTTCCCCATTCTATAACAAAAGTATTCTTTGATTGGTATTCCTACATGATTGGAATTTTATGGTAGCTTCAAAATTCAAATGTGAATGAGTAGACTTCATGCCCTACTAATACCTCCAAGATTTCATCTATGACAAGAGATGTAAATTGATCATTTACGCATGCATTATTGAGATATATTTAATTACCACAAATTATTCTCTCCCCTATTTTTTTGGTTGAGTGATTGTTAGACTCACTCAATCTGATTTTCCTACGAGACATGTAAAGCCTTCTTCTACCATGGGATTCAATTCATCTTTAACCTTAGGTTTTATAATTAGGGTTCAACTTATGTGGTGTCTTATTTATGGTATTTACACCTTGTTTTACTTTAATTTGCATTCTCCTAATGATGGATATACTCCTTGAATTTCACTAAATTTAGTTAGGAATGCATCCTCATAATCTTGCAATAGTTTCAGAATTTTAGACATTTCATGTTGCCTAGTAATCTCCAATAGTAGTTATCTTTGCCATTCTTGAATGATTGATATCTTCCACCCTCTTTTGCATTGGTTCATTATACATTTTGGCCCTTCCTTTTTCCTTGGTGTTTTCAAATATTCTTGAGCCTTCTTTTTCCTCTATGTTTAGATTGCACAAGTTCTCCTGTTCTTCATTGCACAATTATTTACTTATTGAAAGAGGTTCAATTCATTCTAGTTTAAACATTCCTAAAATTTCCATGTCTTCTTTGGTGTTTGGATCTTATTCTTATTCTTTTTTGTCCCTGACTCTATGACATACCTCATCCCTCTTTTGAGTATTCCTCTTGGTTTTTTCACCCCTACATATATTGGTGACACAATTACTCTATTATACTTCTTATGGATCCTGAATTTAACTCCTCCTTACGCATCGATAGTCCCATAGTAGAGAATTATTTTAACCTTTTGTAGTATTACATCCACCATAGAATTATTATCTTCAAATATGGAATTTTGAATAAAATATCATTGCACCTTTCTCCCAAGTGTGTGTTTCTTTTATCCTTTCTTGATGGAAGAACCATGTTTTAGGTAATGGGGTAAGTGTCTCTTGAAATATATGAACCCGCCATTTTGGATCAATATATTGTATCTTTCAATCATCAATACATCCTTTAATGTGGATTTTTGGACAGTTATTTGCGTAATATATGGGCTAATATTTACTTAATCTAGATAGTAATGAAAATATTTCACATAACATAGCTATTTATTCACTCCACTTAAGCTTATTCCTTCCGTATACATCCCAACATGTTATTTTTATCCCTTTTAGTGTGTAGTCTAGTGAACTTACTCTCATATCTTCTTGTGGCACATATTCTTGGAATTTAATCAAGAATGTATCCAAATTATAGGTACCAAATTATTTAAGAGTATGTTGTTCTTCCACTTGAACCATCATCATGGGCATGATCTCATGTTAGCTATACATCTAGTGGTGTAAATCTACATCTAAGTCTCCACTAATTAAGGAGGTTTCTTCCCACAAAGCATGGCTTTCCCTGTTGGTATTTGTGTAATCTAACTCATTATGTGTAAATTCATAGAGGTTCCTATATAGCATACTTAGTATGATATCTAATTGTATAATACAAATCCTCTTCTATAAATGGATTCTTAGAGTGAGCATTAATAGGTATTTCCCACTTTTTATACTCTTTTATATGCTTTTCACTTCTTGATTACGGGGATTACGATATTTCTTGATGCTCCACTTTGAACCAACTCTTGGTATCATGTACATAGTAGGACATTAGTTCTTTAGCTATATTATAGGCATTTTCCTCGGTATTGTTCATGGGTGTCATAATGATAGAGCCCTTTAAGTGTGTTTCCATTTCATATTATTTTCATATGCCCAATTATTTCCAATTAAAATAGGATAGTGTGTCTCATTAGTCTTCATGTCAATGAACTCAAATTATCCCTTCAAACTTAGGTCCCCTACCTAAATCTCTAAATCTTCCAACCATCCAATTAGATACACTCTCCCATAATCTGCAAGACTCAAAGTGACATAACTATAAGCTAAGTGCGATCACTCATAACTTCCCATGTAGACCTTGGAATCATATTCATAGTGCTCCAATAATCAAACACTACATCCCTAAATTCATATCCTTTTAGAATTATTTTCAGTCTAGTGTCTGCATTCTATGGTTTATTTGTTTTTACATACCATATAGGATTTTGAAGAAAGGATTGGTTGTTCTTTCTAGAATATTCTTCAATAGATTGGAGATATTTTTATTTTGTATTAAATTTACTATTCTCATAAGATCTTGTTATATAAAAACCACTCATTTCTTCAAAATCCTCATCATCCGGCCATATGTGTGTGTTTTAGCTTCCTCGATATTCTACCCATTGAAATATCTATTTTGAATTGAGCTTAGTAATCCATTAAATTCTTCTAGTAATTATTTCTCTCTCCTTGGGTAAGGATATTTATTGTCGTATGCACACCATATTTTGGGATCATTATGAATATCCACACGTTCCAATCCTTATTCTCTCTTTTATTATTTGGTAACATCTTGGAAACTTCTAATTTTTCTCCGGGCATCACAATAATCATATTGAAATTGTGTAGTTATTTTTCTTTCCTCTTCTTATCTTATGTGGGAAATATTTTTGTTATGTTATGCATGTGCCCTATAATGTGTAAAATACTTCCCACTTTGGATTAGAAGGACAATTTCATGCAATTTGGTTTGTATCTTCACAAAGGTAACATATTACTCCTTATTTCTAAGGTCGAGGGCACATCCTCCTTTTTTAGTAATTGGCATGGTATCCTCCTTGTGCACCATATGGTCTCTCATAAGGTATTCCATCCTTGATTTTAACTCTAATATCAACTATAGGGAGCTTGTAGTGGAGGTGTGCTCCACATAGGAAATTGTTGAGTTGAATGAGGTGTCAAACCCATGGTGTTTTTGAGAAGAAAGAGATCAAATCAGACTGGTTTGTGGATATTGTGGGGTCTATTGTATACTTGATTGAGGTGACAGAGGAACCCATTACATACTCATTTGAGGGAATGTGGCCATTTCTATCTAGGAGACAATTGGTAGTGATTTTACTAATAAATTTTTTTGAACTAAAAATACATTCCTTGTAGTCTCCTCATTCAATTCCATTAATGCCTTGTAGTCCTTACCCTTGTGCATGGTTGATCTACAAAAATATAAACTACATCATGCAATGGATAACTTAATGTTGTATTAAATGATATTTACTTGAGCGAGTGTCCCCATACCCTATAGACTTTGCACTATTCTCCTTTTCCACCTGCCAACATTTTAGTTTAGTCATTTTTGTGGAGTCCTTCGTCTCTACACTTTTTGCACTATATACTCAATCTAGGTTTTTTTTTCCTTCTTGTAATTCCTCTAATCTACACATTATTACATCTAATTTGTCTTATGTCTTTTGCCTTCTTGCCCCACTATCCTCATACTACATAGTATTTATTGTTTTCTACTTTTATAAAAACTTCAATTGCATCTAATTTTGAGCTGAATTTTATTTGCGCAATTGTAAGACAGATTTTATTGTGCAATCCTTCTACAAACTAGGTTTCTTTACTAGGTTCATCAAAGTTCAATATATTTTTTCATTACATCATAAAATCGCATGTCATATTCCACGACATATTCTCCCATATTTTTCTTTATTTCTTTCAAATTCTAAACTTGTTGTCATACATCATTATTTCTTTTGAATTCCTAAGTCAAGTCATCATGCACTTCTTCTTCTTTTTCTCGTTTAATTTCATCGAGTATATAAATTATAGTGTTATATCATACAATGCTCCTATGAAATCTCATTTCTTAGTATTATCATTTGTCACTCCTTTTTCTCCCCATCACATTTTTAAGTTAGAATGTAATGTCTTAGATCAATGAGACCCATCATAAGGTTGTAAACTTGCGTAAATATTAGGAATATAAGACGTATTTCAACCTACACCAAGATGACTTCTTGTATTATTTTATATGGCAAAGTGTGAGTTGAATTAATACTCATATTAGGATTCAATTGTGCACTCAACTAATTGGTACTACGCACATATACTTGTACTTATCTTATTGGATTTGTTCTGACTTATTCTAAATGTAAAGAATTGCTTTTAAATTATATGGACTCTAGGAAAAATACTCGTATTTTAGACTCATGTAACTATTTTTCATACACTCCTAAATTTTCTCTATGTTCCCACTAAAATATAGTAAACACAATGCATTCTAACTCAATGAAAATGCATTTCCCTTGTGATTTCTTCCACACTTAACTCCTCAAAACTTGTAAGTAACACTATTTATATTGTGTATAGCCATCTCAACATCTCCCACAATTCTTGTATAATTCCAACTTGTTCCCATTCATTCAAACAATCCCAAGTAAAAAATTATTTATCCGAGTAAAGAGACATATATCCTAGAAGATGGACATTATCACCTTCTATTGGCCAATGCAGATCTTGTATAAGTTCATTATTATAGATTGCTTCTTCTTTATCTTTACAATACCATAGTATCCATAATGTCTTCTCCAATTTTAGCTCCAATTGATTCATAAATATTCTTCTAACTACCTCTCCCCTACCTTCATTCTCTTCTTCCTTTTTATTGGTTCCTTTCATTCTCTCTCCAGGTTTAGCAATCGGGGTCCATGTGTTATTTCACACCCTCTCGATTACTTCATATTTTCCTTCACTCTTCTATTTTGTTTCTCTAAGAGGTTCCCTTCCTCCTTCCTCGGTCACATTTCCTACTCTACTCCTCATTTTTGGTTTCATCTTCCCCATATATTATGTTGTCTTGTTTCTCTCTACACAACCTTTCCATCCTTCTCTTTTCTTCTTTTTGATCCTTCTCGGGCCCTTCAGGGCCTACTTTGATTCTATCCATTTCCTCTTCATCCCCCTCCATCTAGGATTGCATCCCTTTTGTGCCCACCTAACTACTCCATGTAGAAGAAAAGTGGCACCATGTCCTTTTCCACAGCTAGCATTTTTACTAAGAAAGGGATTTTATCAACAAATTTTCCTCACAATCTAGAAACAAAATGTACTTCAAAAGAATAAAATGAACAAAAATATTGGATAATAATTTTAGTTACAAAATAATCAGTAGTGGTTTACATCCATAATCTACATCTCAAGTCCACGAGTGTCCAATTTGTATAGTTTTCAATCTTTTCATTTTTCCATTCATATTATTTTGTCTTTGTACCTAAAACAGTAATATTCCAGTCAAGATAAAAATGTGGCTAATTACTCTAGAACATTACACAAAAATATCTCATGAATGTCTCCATATATATGTTCCAACCTAACTCTTTTGGAAATAATTTTCATGATAATCTCTTCATCTTCCGCAAAATGTTTCATCTTCTCTTATAGCCATTGTTCCACATCCCTCTACCTAAGTAGCCATTTTAAAAAATTTATGTCCTGAAAATAGAACCATTGTCAAAGCAAAGATCCTGGTCATGGCATCATGACATGCAACATGTTGTAGTATAGGATAAATTCACATTAATCCATTCAAACAATGTGCAAAATATAGAACAGAGCATAAACTATAGTGCACAATAGCTACATAATTGAACAATTTAAGGGAGATTATATACAAAAGATGGAAATATATATTAATAAACTAGAATACATATTTTTAATCAAGAATCAGACTTGAACTCAAAATGGAAAATATGGACTCAAGATCAATTTAAATCAAGATCAACCTTTTGTGCAGTGCACTTACATGATTTTATAAAATAAGAGGTGATTGTTGAGTTATTAGTCCCTTATTTTCCCTTTCCTTGACTAAAGAGGTTCTTTACATCATCTATATGTGTGTGAGGAGCATTAAATATTCTATATTTTGTCTCCATGCACTAGGCACATACATTGGGATTATACAATATACAAAATATATTAATGTTAGTTTTAAAACCCCTATAAGCTCCTAAGAACACTACTATGTGGCATAGAATACATAGCAATAAGTTCATATGTAACCATGAATCTTTCATCTGAACATGGTATTTCCAAAAAAATTTCACTATGAATCATGTTACGAAAACTAACGTGATTGAAAACTTCCGTTGATAAAAGGTGAATCTTATGAAAATGAACTCGATGTAGTTGCAAGATTCGATGGTATAAAGGTAATGCATTATGTATATTATATTTTGTAGAGGCATCTAATATAGTAGTGACGACATCATCATCACCTTTCATTACGAGAAGTTAGAAAATAGAGTGGTTTTCATCAATTTCGGTGATCAAGTGGAAAAATAATGTTTCCACATTCGACTCATGAAACCCCACCTTCTTATAGAACTAACATTATAAAAAGCATCAACATAACCTACACCAACAAATGCGAGTGTACATAACATTAGTAAATAATTCATTTTTAATAATGTTATATAACATTCCATCATAGATCGGAAATAGAGTGAATAGTAAAAGATACATCAAAAAACATGCACCATCAAATAATTCACATAACATTGTACAATTTTTTGATATGAACTTTTCATCAAACTCAAGCATAAATTAGAAGTTTTGAATTACAAAATGAACGATAGTATTAAAAAAATACAATATCACCCTACTTGTGGATGTAAATTAATGCCCTTTGTATTCATGTATTAGTTAGCTAAGTAAAGAGAATTGAAACTAACACCTAATAGTTCCAAAACAAAGCTAAACTATACCTAGATCATCATGCTAAGAGCTTAAAGAGAGTAAATATCAACACTATGCATTAGAAATTTGAAGGAAACTCAAACTAACATGCTAAACATTTATCCTCTACTCTTTGAAAGCTAAACAAGAGATGGACCTATGTAGATCCTTAGCTATCAAAATGTGATAGTTTGTTTGATCCCAAGGGTTTGAGAATGGATCTCAATCAAGACTTGGCTACAAGACCTCCTTGATCTTCTCCATATGACTCAAAAGCTTGGATGGATGAATGCAAGATGAAGATACCTAACTCAACACTAATGGAAGATGTTCAAAGATGAAAATTCCTATAGTTTATGTTATAAGCATGCAAAGGTGTAAGTAGAAAGGTAGGAGGAGGGTTCCTTTTATAACCCAATGGTTTGAAGAAGCTTTGCATCCTATTACATGTGGGATAATAGAAAATATAGGTTAGTTAGGATAAGCACACTTTAAGTTTTCTTTAGAAGAGATTAATATTTCATTAGTGATCAATGGGAATTGAGGGGGGTGCATTAATTAATCAAAAGTGATCAACTAATAGGTAGGTGTAGCTTATAGAAGCATTTGAGAAGAAAGTTAGTATGATCTATGCTATGAGGGGATTTTAATCAAATAAATGATGATTTGTTGATTAAATAGAAGAGAGAATTAATTAATTAAGAATAATTAATTAATCTACATAGAAAGAAGTATTAATTAACGGAAGTTCGTTAATCATTGTTTTGAGCGATAGAAGGGCTAATTAATTGTCATAATGTAATTAATTAGTGGTGATGGAGGAGAAATGGTGTGTTATTGATGATATGTCATCAATTTATGGGAAAGAGTATAATTAGCGCAATATAATTATTTAAATTGCTCGATCCAAATTACATGTGTCTACATTTGCCCCTCTTTGAGGTGGCATAAGTGATGCCACTTCAAAGATAGTAAACAAGTAGAAACACATGAATTTTGAAGAGATCAAAGAAAAATTAGTGGAGTGAAGGATGCCCCCTTCAAGTGTCGATGGGGTGATGAAAGAGGTCGATCGACGATCGAAAAGATGAAGGAAAATAGAAAGAAAAAGGAGGAGGGGTAGTATGCGCTAGGGATTAGAAAATAATGTTGATAGGAGAATTATATATAAGAGAAATGAAGACGAAATGAAAAGAGAAAGCTTTCATCAAGTGTATTGAAAAAAATTTAGTGTCATCATACGAGCCAAAGATCCACATCATCGGTCCATATTGAAAATATACGCATATGAAAAAATCATATAATGACATGAAAAGATACGAATCCATTATCCATTTCTGAAAACACCAACTCAATGAAACATACGAGAATGTAATGCAATATGAGAAGTAAACAAGCCCATATAATAGGGAAACAAGTACACACACACATACTCAAACCAACAACGGTTAAGACTATTGCACAAAATGGTTTGTTATCAAGCTGAAGATCCCAAATGTTTGTGATTAATGACAAGGGTTAAAAATTATGCCCCACAGCAATGATACATGCAGGGGAGTTGATGAAGGATGTTGGGTCCAATGAAAATCTTTGTGTGAGGCACAAAAATACCAAACAACTTGATGTTTCCTATAGTATGATGAAGCAAGCGGAGATAACTTTATAAATGGTTGTAGATCCATGTGATCCACAGTCATTTGGTTCTAAAACACGTGAAAACGTCAGCGAGATATGAGATAAATACCATATGTGTGACACAAATTTCAGTTGTGTATGAGCTCTTTACCAATTTTTGTAATTTTTGAATTTTTTTTAATTTTTAGGATTTTGTTGATTAATTTTATAAAAAAATTAATTTGTTAATTTTGTAATTTTTAAGATTTTGGGATTTTTATGTTGTTAGAAGAAATGATAGGGTGAAGACTCACTTGAAAGCCATAAAAATTCCCAATGGAAAACAAATGGGCATCCGATGGCAAAAATTATGCCCAAGTAAGCGAAAAGAGTCAAAATTAATTATTTAATAAAAATGACTCACGAAGGTTAATAGAAGAAGTGAGAATGAAAAACATCACCTAAAAGCAAAAAAAATGCCCCAGGGAGAAGAAATGAATGAAGGTGGCAAAAAAATCCCTAACATAGTGAAAAATTAATTAAAAATCATTATTACGGCACGTAGAAAAAATGTTAGAGTGATCATGGCATCAAAACATGCCCCAAGGGCATCATGTTGATCTAAAACAACTTAATATACCCCTCCTGGGGGGTAAACCATCACAAATAGTTCATTTGTTACTGGAGTATTGCCGAGTTTTTACTGCGAGTGATTTGAGAACAATGAGAGAGATGGCACGGGTCTAGAGGAAATGGAAGTGAGTGACAAGGTTCAGTGTGTATGCAGGGAGGAGGAAATGTACCATTTGTGAGTGCCCAACCCTTCTTTGTCAAATTTTGCATTTAATAACATTAATTAGTGTTTATTAGGGTTAATTAGGGTGAAAAATATGTACATGCACCCTAGGCGTGCGCAAGCACTCACGGGGTGCATACACATCAAATGCATGTGTACGTATACACGCATCTACCAAAATATGTGTACCCGCATGCGTAGGAATTAAATCTCACATGTATGCACCCTAGGTTAGATTATGAACACAATCTAGCATACACACTCAACCACACACGTATGCGCCATAAAGGGCACGCATGTAGAAATTAGCTAGATGAACAGGGGGTGTGCACATACTTATATGGGTGTGCACGCATCTAAAATAATGTGTATGTGCCCTAGGTGTGTACACACTAGGAAGGGCGTAGGCACTAAAGAGAGGAAATTTTTGAGATTTTTTGAAGAAAAACTTAAGATTTTCTTAGAAGAAATATGAATAGACGACAAGGATAGTGTAGATGAAACTAGTGTTTGGAGTGATAGAAGAATAGAAGAAGATAGAAGAAATGTTAGTTCTAACACGTGTTGTGTTATTTTGTAGAGACGATTATGAGTATTACAGTGAGGAACATCATGGTTGTCTTGTGGCCATAGAGGTGACCTTCCATACACAACACAAGCGGATGATGAACATCCTCCTGGAGGTGACCGAGTTAGCTCACGTGGCGAGGATGCCTCTGATTACCTTAGACCATGGTCTCTGACACCTTGGTGGAGTGGTGGCACAATGAGAGTTAGTGCTTCTAACTCTCGACAAGGAGATGATGAAATGACTCTTGAGGATGTTTGGCACATTCTTCATGTGCCTATTCAAGGATAGCTTATTGAGTACATTAGTAAGGAGGAGGAAATTTTGGACTACTTGATTGAGGTTTTCAGATGTGTTGATATACCTTGCAAAGGGATGACAATGTATGCACACTTTGTTGTATAGCAGATCCAAGCTTTTATTGTATGGCATTTTATTTGATGGCTCTTGTCAGTGGTGTTTTTCTCACTGACAATACAGGTTCCACATTTCCTCTTGGCTTGATTAGCGTGATACATGGTATATTATGCGGTGAGCGATACGGTTGGGTCCAGTGCATATTGGCACATTTGTACTGGGATCTACACCTCATTACCTACCACGGTCAGAAGACCATGGGTCCCACCACACTACTACAGATTTGGGCATGGGACCACATAGCTATTGGTCACCCCATAGGTACTCTTAGAGTGTGGGATCCAGAGGATCCATTAGTCATGGGATGGGTCTCCATTGGTGATGACATTCATGGGCATCATGGTGATACTTACTATTATTACATATTTTTCAATGAGATTTAGCAAACACGACATTGTGTGGCGGCCTACCGCCATTACGGAGGGAAGAGGATGCATTCGAGCTCAGCATAGTTATGGTTGAGCACTTTTTGATTAGAATTTGAGGTTACATCATGGATATTTACAGCATAGACAAATTCCAGAGAGACAATTTGGCATAAGCACATGATGTATCCCACCTTGAAATGTGGTGCGTACACAGGAGCTGCTTTGAGAGGGTCGACATGGGACCACCCATTCAGTTTAATATGGCCCAAGGTAGTTTTGATGGGATGGTGTCATAGGTATGGGAACTATGAGACAAATCGAGATCCCGGTGTCACTCTTGAGTATGGACCTTGGTACTTGATAGTTTTATCGTGATGCCTCACTATTCCACAAGCTTTATGGGATGTCAGAGTCGACCACCTTCCGAGGAGGACAGTGATGATGACGATGATGAGGATGGTGAAGATGATGATGGGTTTGATGGCAAGGGTCATGATGGCGGTGGTGGACATGGTCCTCCACCATTACCATGATAGAGACAAATGCAAGTGCCGGTTGTCAAATAGATACAAATTCCCCAAGTAGGGATACCAATGGTGTCCATGTTCCATTATAGTAGGTGCCAACACAAAGAGCAACACCACCAAGGGTCCTCTGTCATAAACCAAGTTTATAGCGGGGGTTTGATACCTCACCCTCCACATAGTCCACCGAGAGGTGGAGGGGTGGAGATGATGGTGGCAATGGGGAGATGAGGATATGGTGGACTACATTGTCTTATAGTAGTAGTTATAGTGGGTCATATCCATCTAGCTTTAGGTGCCGGCCGAGAGGGACCAAGCAAGAGCTCGGATATAGTTTCATACTGCAGAGTGAGACCAAGCCAAAGTGTAGGCTAGCTAGGGAGGTGGCGGAGATGGGGCCACTTGGGTCTAACATATTCAGTAGCTCGATGTGTAGAGTACATAGATTATGAGTCTATTACAGCAGTCCCAAGCACAAGTGCAGGCCATTACTATAGAGAGGGACTGATTGGCAGCCAAGAGGACAGTGGGTCAAGTCGAGCTTGCCCATTTATAAGCAAAGGTCGCTTCATTCCGGTGGACTAATGGAGCTATCATGACACCACATATATATGGACTTGTCTATGGCCAATGGTAGGGCCTCCTACTACAAGGCCATGTATTATGATGTGGTTTCAGAGGGTCAGAGAGTACCTAGATTTAGCAAGCACTTGATGGGAAACTCACAAGACCAAATGCATCGGCGTGATATGTGGAGCAGCCACAAGATCCCCATACAGGATGACATACAAGAGAGAGTTGAGTTCACAAGCAATGACCCTCTCTAGATCGTAGGCCTCCGAGTCCCCATGAGGGATTAAGTCAGACATGACTTTTTTATTAAACATATGTATGTATTACTGATGTATGCCTCTTATGAAGTCTCGATTTTGATCGATGATGTATTGATATATCATTTTGACTTATGCCTCATGATGAAGGCTTATTTTGATTCATGCCCTTGGTGGCATATTTTGTACCAATGATGTATATCCTTTTGAGATAGACATTATATATATATATGGACATTAAATGTTATACTTTTCATGTTCTTATATGATTCATGATGATGATTATGGTTATGGATGAGGAATTATCATGATGTTGTTTGATTTACTTTTTATGTATGTATCATGATGGATGTTGGTGATGTATCATATGTTTTTATTTTATGATAGATTTGTAGATGATATAATTTGTTTTATATATACCATGTTTTAGACTAGTGGATGGGATGATATTGATGATATTGGTGCGGGGGGTAGATGTTTATATTTTTACCCCTTTTTCCCCATTGATGATACGATATGTGATTATTAGCTTAGCATACATGTATGATGTAGACTTAGCATTTTATTGATATATGATGTATAGATGATGTTTAGATGTGATAGATGATAGATGATAGATGATAGATGATAGATGATAGAATAATGTGATAATTAAAGATGTATAAGTAACAAACAAGCACAAAAGTAAAAAATCTGCCAAATAAACACACTAATAACGCAATTAAGTACAAATTATTCACAAGCATGCCAAACAAACTCAATATGTACAAACAAGAATGAATCTAATCTAAGAAAAGATCAATCTAAAATGCATGTTTAAGCAACACACTATACAAATGTACAAGCAAGAAAAACTATACAAACAATGAAACAAGAAACAAACAAGGAAACAAAGAAACAAATTATTACTATGTTTTTATAAGCCTATTTTTAATGCATTTTGTGTTGTTTTTGGGAGTTTCACGAAACAATTTTCTACTATGTTTGCATTTTCTGATTTTCTAATGTTTTGGGTTTTTCAATCCTATTCGAATGTTTTTGTGTTTTCTAAAAAAATTTACGAAGCTATGTATAGGAAACCAAGAAACGTGGATGCCCCCAACATGAAATGGGAATATACAAATTCAAATGCCATGTGTGATATAAAAGATGGTGAAGCTACAAAGATGCCCCCAGTGTGAGATGGGAGTATACAAAGGCAAATCCTTCATAGACAAACAAGAGGAGAACCAACCGGATCAAGGCTTTGACATGATAGGCTCACAAAGAATCTCAGATACAGGTGTGGAACTAGCCCAAAGCTAAGTAAAGGTACCCCCTAGATATAAGATGCATGTGAACAACAAATCCTCCCAAGGCACCGGAAACCGGTTTTCACTAAGGGACCTATCTAAAGTGCCACAATTGCATGGTTTTCATATTTGGATGACCTTTTTCTTTTTTTATTTTTTTTTTTTTTTGTATTTTTCATGGGTTTTTACTTTTTGGTTATTTTCTGATTTTTGTGTCATGTTCAAGCATAGAACTGCTTGAGGTGCATGGCATTCATGGGCTCTCGCAGCTCATCTCTATCAAGATGGGCAATTTTATATGCTTCTAACCCAAATTTGGCCATAATGACATAGGGTCCTAACCAATGAGGTTCGAACTTGCCTTTCTTTTCTCTTTCTGCCCTTATGTTGAATTGATTTTCCTTCATCACCAAATCTCCAACCTCGAATTGACAAGGTATAATTCTCTTGTTGTAGTTACGTGACACTCTTTGTTGATACACTTGAAGATGGTTGAGTGCGCGAATGCGCCTTTCATCTAGGAGTTCCAATTTTGTCAGTCTAGCCACTCTATAATCCTCATCTTTATCTAGATAGTCCCTAAGAGATATTCTCGAGGAGGAAGCTCTATTTCTAGGGGGATGATGGACTTAGTTCCAAATACTAAGGAATAAGGTGTCGCACTAATAGGGGTGTGAATGAAGGTCCTATAAGCCCAAAGGGCAGGGTGAATTTACAAATTTGAATTGTGAAATGGTTTACTTATCATCTTCTCCATAATTTGAACAAGTGTTTTATTAGTGGATTCTTCTTGCCCATTACCTTGAGGGTAATATGGTGTGGACCACTTTAATCATATCTAAAAATTTTGATATAGAACTTTTACTTTCATTTTCTTGAAATATTTTTCATTGTGCTGCGACAATGGCATATGAGGTGGTTCATGATGAACTTTTATATTTAAGCACATGTAACATACGTTAATGGAACAACCTCCACCCACTTGGTGAAGTATTGTGTGGCTTTTATAATGTGGGTATGACCATCGGATGATGTAGTGGTGAGATTCCCTATTAGATCTGATCCCCGTTTAGAGAATGGCCATGGTGTAGTGATTGGTTGTAGAGGTTATGATGGCGCATGTATGAAGTTTCCATATTTCTAGCACAATACCCATTTTCTTACATAGTTGCAACAATCTGTCTCCATGGTAGGCTAGTAATAACCTACTCATAGTAACTTCTTTTCCAAAACCATCCCATTTGTGTGGGCTCCGCATACTCCTTCATGTACCTCTTTGATCACCTTGATTAACTCTACTACATCTAAACAATGAAATAGGTTCCCATCATAGCCACAACAATAGAGGGTGCCTCTGGAGGGTGTAATGGGTTATTTTGCATATAAGGCTTTGTTTTGAGAATGGGTGATGTTGGGGGAAGGTATTGTTGTTGAGATAGTTAAATATGGGCTCATACCATGGGGAGAAGGGACCAACAACCTCACATGCCAGGCACAATTCCAGCATATCATATGCAGGTTAACGTAGATTTTCAACAAAAAATGGCATATCATTACTTATGGTGGAATCCATAGCATAAAACCCATTGTTTCCATTGCATCTACATATCTGTTTTTTTCCCTTGGAATTTTTTCAAAGGTGATGTGCACAAAATATTCTTTTATAGTTTCTACCTTTTGGTGTCCAATGTTTCACATGCCATGCTTTCTTGGGAGAAATGCATTTTGCCTGTTTTTGAGAAAAAATAGCTTTGGATCTTCCCATCCTTTGAATTTGATGAAAAACAACTCGTATTTGTGTTTAAATGATTTGAGTTGTTCATTTTTTCTCCATTCTTGCACCATTTTGAGGAATCTCTAAGTTTTCCCTGTGTTTTGCCCTAATTTTTCCCGTTCAAATGCCTTTGCCATTTTTTCCATTTTTTCCCGGCCTTTGGAGCTCGAGATTTATACTTATTTGCCCTCAAAATCCCTTACCATGGTCATAAATTGATTTGAATCACTTTCCATTTGTCCTTTGATCAAAAATTTCTTCACCCATGAAGGAAAAATTGATTTTGGGTGTCATTGCAATTTCTGTATTTTTTGACGGTCATACGGGTGTCTTTTACTCACAAATTTTAGCTCAAACATCTTCTCCTACGTGGTCATTTGTGATTAGACATGGTTCAATGGGTCTGCTCGAGTAACTTAGCATTTTTGTGTTTTTGGCAAAAGGTCTAAATTTTCCCCACAAGTCTGCAGGCCCTCAACCAATCAGAGGGTGACACGTGGCAGTTAGAAAAGTCAAAATAGTGGAGGGGCGGAGTTGCGAAGGTATTTGAAGTTTTTTGCCTTTTGGGGTAAAAATGTTAAAGTGATGAAAAAGCCATGGGCCCGCTAAGTTGAATTAATGCCTTGTTCACATTTTTTGCTCATGATGGAAAAGCGGAGGTTCGGGCTTTCGGGGGCAATTTGGAAATTTTGCCTTTTTGGCAAAATGGACTAAAATTCTAAAAGGAAGCGTGGCCCCGACAAAGAGGAAATTTGAAGCTTGCATGGATCAGTGGGCCACCGGAGGAAAAAGGAATTTTTGACTCTTTGGAAAAATGGGTTAAGGTAAAAATTGAAGCACTACTCCACAACTGAATCCCAAATGAACACGTGGCAAGGTCAGAGGTGCAACTGTGGGCCCGCGGGGAAAATATGGAAATTTTGCCTTTTTGGCAAAATAGGTATAAAATGAAATTTTGGAGCGCAGGTCCGCTAGGACCCATATCAGAAGCAAAGGGCGGAAGGCGGAGATGCGGGGATATTTTGGAAAAATTTCCTTTTTCCAAAAGGGGTAAATATCGAATCGGTCACGATTCTAATGGGGCCCACTTTGGGACATGTGTCAAGCCCATTTTCAAAGGGCGGAGGGGCGGAGAAAAATGTCAAATTTTTACATTTTTCCAAAAGTGTTAAAATGTCAAAAAGTGATCCCAAGCCCATTTCCAATCACATTGTGACACGTGGAGGGCTCAAATTAAAGGATAAAGGAAGATCAACGATAATTGTGCATTTTTCAGTTTGGCCGCCATTTGAGCTCCAGAAGTTTGGAGATGCATTTTTGCATCAATTTTCATCAAATTTTTGACAAATTCGTGTCGTTTGTGCCTGCAAGGACCAATGTAATCAGTTTTGAGGATCAATTTGAAGATTAGAGATGTTTTTGAAATGAATTTTTGCCCTAACCCTGTCCAAAAACATGAAATATCATATCCAAAAGTTACATAGTCAAATTTTGGAGGGATAAGGATGAAATAATGAAAGGAAGGGGTTCTGGATGCTTTGAATATGAAAAACGTGCCTCCACAATGGATAATGATGTGAATTTTCAATGATTCATCTCTTTTGAGACAACTAGCAACTTTTTGGACATGTTCTGTTAAACGTCCCTGTCTGCGAATCATGAGAAATATTTGTAACAAATTTGATCCTTTGGCATATTCTTTTCTTGCGAAAGAAGGCTCGAAGGAGATTTAAAGCTATATATTGCATGTAATTGTCATGCAAAGGGTTGGAAGAGTTTAAAGAAGCCTAGAAAACTAAAAATTTCACGAGAAAATCTGGAAGAAGCCCATTCTTTGAGTGACCACTTGAGAAACTCATGTAACTCTCTCTGTATCAGATTTCAAATCATGTTAAGTTGGTTGCACATGTATATCCATTAACAAGCTCTGAGATTAGTTTTCAAAACATTCCCCTACTAATAAATCTAATCATTTTTGAGTTATTCTGTTGTCTTTGGGAAAAATCTGAATGCTTACATTTCAGAATGCATTTCAAATTTGTGTTTCTTGTTTCCTATTGCAGTCTTGTGTTTAAAATCTCTCTTGATCATACATGGTCTCATTTCTTGTGATAGTTTAGTGGCATTTGCAATCTCACATTCAGAAGAGATTTCATCTGATAAAGAGATAAACAAATTTAAAATCACTTTACCTTACTTGACTTCAGAGATTGTTTGTAAACCTTTGGGTGCACCTTAGGTAATGATTAAATAGTGATTGCTAAATGCTTCATTGGTTCATTCTAACTCAAGAGTTTGTGATAGATGTTTAAAGATTATGTGGAAAAGTGTAGATCTGGGCCTCCATTTGATGCACATATCCTGGTTGAAGGGATTATTAACCATTTTGATACTTTCTGATGTTATGTTTCTCCATATTTTGTTGAAATCCTCAAAGAGTCTGGCGGACCTTGGTTTGTCTTGTCTAAACTCCCACCCAAAAATCATTCAAAGCAACTAATCCTAACTTGTTTTATCCCTGTTTTGACCTATATACCTATAGAAGATCAAAATCTATTTGCTAAAGTATGCAGAACAAATCAAGATTTCAAAATGTCTTAAGTAACCTTTGTCTTGCATTGAAAGTATCTCCATAATCTTGAAGTGACAACTTGTGAAAGTCATATTTGGAGTGTTGATCATATTTTCCCAAAGCCCCTTCATACTATTTGTAAAAATTGAGGGACATCTTCATCTCCTTCACCATTTTAGGGTTACAAAATAGGTCCTCTTACCTTGGTTGAAAGGCACAACCTAAAATAGTTAGGACAAAATCAAGTCCTATTTGAGTGCTATCCATCTCTCCACAAATCTGAGTGCCAGTTAGATCATATCCTGCTACAAAACAACACACACCATGATCCATCTGTCTTCAAGCTTCATGCCATATCTTTGATGTTTCTCATACTGAAAAGGAGAACAAATTTGGGTACCAACACTACCAGTTCGACATGGTGTAGTCCCAGTTAAAAACAACACACTTGAGACCCAAGAAACAACCTAGGACTAGTTAGAAAATTATGGAATAATTTTTTTATTAGAAGTATCCACAACCAAGTCATGCGAGACAACAAATGACCCTATTAGGTTATAGAACAAATCTAAAATTACTTGATCATAATTTACATTTATTAACAATTATCAAGGTCACATGGTTCAACTTATAATGTTAGAAGTCTCAGTTAGGTTCAAGGAGTAATTTACCCCCATACCCACTCTCTAACAGGATCATAGTTTCAACTTAATTTTTCTCATACTTAACACTTCTAAAATTTCCCTAAATCATTCCCATCAAACAGGAAATTTTCTCACCTTTCCGGTGATATAAAGAAGCCCTCCTAATCGCTCTCCGAAACTCAAGATATGAACAAGAGGAGTTTAGGGGTCAAATTTTCCCCAAGGGGACATGTGTCAAGAGGAGGGAAAAACCCCTTTGGCAGGTTGGCAGTCGCAGCGGCATTAAAAAAAAATCTCCACGTGCGGCGCGCAAATGCAAAATGTCTCCCGCACCTCTCTGCAGTGCATGGTGAACACGCGTCGAGTCTTGGTTCAAAGTGAAGATGGATGAGGGAAGGGAAAAGCGGTGGTGCGATTTGGCTAACTTTGCCAAAAGGAAGAAAAAGGGTAAAAGGCACAACCAAGTCGGTGCGCCCATGGAGGAGAAAATCCCAAGGCGAGGACGGGGTTTCAAGGTCGCAGAAAATTATCCAAAATTTTCCCAAGGCAAAACCAAAAAAAAATTGGGTTCGCCCCTCTGCTAGCACCATAATTTGCCATGTGGCAGCCTATGATTAGCCGCATGGGTCAGGCGGGATAAAAGGAAAAAATTTCCAAAATTTTCAAAAGGTCAAAGAGCAAAAAGATGTCGTGCCTCCACCACTTGCCCAAGTGACGACATGTGGCAGCCTCTAATTGGCTGCGGGATGGTGAAGGAAAAGGAGAAAAAAAAATTCCAAGCCAAATTTTTTTCAAAATTTTTCTAAGGGAAATTGAAGGAAATTTTGGGTTGCAGGCCCAGGCCAGAAAATTTTCCCAAAGTTTCTGCCAAGGCACAAAAACTTCAAAGTGTCATAACTTGAGCTAGGAAGCTCATTTTTGGGAAAACGAGGACTTTTTGGAAAGCTCTCGATGCCCTCTTTGCATAGGAAACATAAAATTTATATTTTGATAAATTTTGAGGGGTCAATTTTACAAAAACGATCTGCAGGCTTTTAATTAGCAAACTAGCAATTTCCAACTTTTCAATTTGATTAAATTGGGTCTCCTCCTTCACTCAACATGCCAAACAGGCATGGAGAATTGATCTAGGAAGGATTTAAAGTGGATTAGGAATTTAAATTTGTTTAATTAATTTACATATGAATTTTTTCAACAATAGACGAGAAAAAACGACCGAGGAAGGGATAGGATTTGATTTTCTGCAATGGTTAGATTGTTTTCTTAAGTTTTCTTTGTCGAATTGAGTTCATTTAAGATACAGCATACTAAATTTTAACATCTCCAAGTTGATTAATGTGTGCAGATCCGAACTATACATTTTTATTAAAATTAATTGCAGATAGATTTTATAAAAGAGATCTATTTCTTTTAAATTTGTATATCAATTTTATCATTTAATTGTGGCACTTCATTTCTAGCCCAATCCAATACATTTAAATCACTTAAATCAATTAGTCTATACTCAAAGCAATTCTGATTTCAATTTCATATTTTTCCCAAAAGAAACAAGCAACATCCTTCCTTCATACGCATTTTCTTTCTTTTACAAATAAACAGAGCTTCAAATCACAATTTGATATTCCCATTTCATCACAACAATGCAAATAAGAGATAAACTTGCAATTCTTTATTGACTTCAATCAAAGGAAACATATTTACATTCTTTCATTCCTTGAATATAGTTAACAAATTTCATTTATTTCTTCCAATGTAAAGAGTAGAAACCAAATGTCTTTCTCAAATCAAATATACATTCTCATAATCAATTATAACATCATTTCTCCATAACATAACTATTAAAATTTCATCCACATTATGTGGGAAGGGATTACAATGAATGTGTTTTCACAAGGACTATCAAACCGCATTTGTTTCCTTTGCTCTAGGACAGCAACATGCTCATTTTCTCTTTTTCTCCAAGTTGATCACAACAAAGAGGGGGAAAGGCAACGCTCTCCACCCAACCAAGACATCCAATGAAAGGAGAAGCCTTCCTTCATCATTGGCCCCTGAGCCCCAACCAAAATACAATAAGAGGTGTAATTCAACCATGGCAACAACTAGCTTGCCAACACAAAGATTCTTTCACATACACATTTCTTTTTATAAAAACACAATTCAACACAAAAATAGTAGTTCACAAATCGCATTTAAAATCATTTCAAAATAGAACTCGTGTTCCTCCCATGTAGTAGCATCCTCCCATGTAGTTGAAAATTGAACTCATAATGAAGTAGCCACTTTTGTCAATTTATCAACCGTGAACATAATCTCGTCGTGGTGATATCTCGACATCGGTAGCCCAACAATGAAATCCATGGAAATGGTGTCCCACTTCCATTCCAGTATAGCATGAGGATAAAGAAGGCTAGCTGGATGTTGATGCTCAGCCTTAACCCTTTGGCACTCTAAACATCATGATAAAAACTGAGCCATGTCTCGACGAAGTCCTCTCTAATGATACAGATGTCTCAAGGTGGCATGCATCTTCTTCACCCCAGGATGGGCTGAATAACGTGCACGATGTGCCTCTACCAAGATGACCTGCCTCAAGCCTCCATCTCTGGGAACATATATCCAGCCTCAGTGCTGAGAAGACCATCTTCCTCTAAGGTAAATCCATCAAACTTCCCCTCAAGGGGTCTCTGTGACTCGAACCGCAATGTAGAAGTCACATCCAGAGGAAGGCTGCTGAATAATCCTACTCCACAAATCTATGCTCACTGAAGTGGCCATAACCACATGTCTTTTTCTACTGAGAGCGTCTACTACCACATTCTCCTTCCCCTTCACATGCTCTATCTCCATTTCATACTCATAAAGCAACTCCAGCCAACACCGCTGACGAGCGTTGAGATTGGTCTACATGAAGAGGTGGTGAAGACTCAAGTGATCTGTCCAGAGTGTGAATCTCCTGCCAAGAAGAAAATGTCTCCATCTAACCAAAGCATGCACAACTATCACAAGCTCAAGATAATGGGTCAGATAATTAAGCTCGTGATATTTGAGTTTGCGAGACTCAAAAGCTACTACTCTGCCCTCCTACATCAAAACACCTTGAAGGCCTCGCCAACAAAGCATCGGTGTATACAAATAACTCACCCCGTGGGTCCTGCACTACAAGAATAGGTGATTTGGTGAGGAATTCCTTTATATTCTTGAAGACCTACTTGCATATGTCTAACCAAACAAACTTTTTCCCTTTCCTCTGAAGGGAAGTGATAGGGTGCGCAATCCGAGAGAAGTCCTGAACAAATCTCTAGTAGTAACCTACTAGTCCCATGAAGCTATGCACCTCAGTCACTATAGTGGGCGCTATCCAATCCATAATGGCTCTAATCTTGGAAGGATCAACGGTGATACCTTCCCCAGAAATGATATGACCCAAAAACGCACTCTGTCAAAGAAAGCACACTTCTCCAAGTTCCTGTAAATCTGCTGCTCATGAAGACACTGAAGAACTTGTCGAAGGTGCCCTTGTGCTCCTCACGCGTACATGAGTATATCAAAATTTCATCTAGGAAGATGAGCATGAAGCGATCTAAGAAGGTCCTGAATACCCCATTCATCAAACTCATGAACACTACGGGGCATTAGTCAAACCAAAAGTCACCACTTTGTGAATTCATAGTGCCCATATCTCATGCGAAAGGTAGTCTTATGAATGTCCACCTCTGAAATCCTCAGCTGATGGTACCTTGACTTGAGATCAATCTTAGAGAAAATTGTGGCTCCCTTCATCTGATCAAACAAGTCATCGATACAAGGAAGAGGATAATGATTCTTGATCTTTAACTTGTTCAGGTTAAGCGTAATCAATACATAACCGCAAGGATCCATCCTTCTTCTTCACAAAGATCATCGGTGCACCCCAAGGGGATACACTAGGATGGATAAGGCCTTTCTCCAAAATTCCCTCAAGCTGCAACTTGAGCTCATAGAGCTCTGGGGTGGTCATCTCGATAAGGTGCCCGTGAGATAGGCTCTACTCTAGGAACTAGATCTATATGAAAATCAATCTCACATGGGGGTGGTAACCTTGGTAGCTCCCCTGGAAAGACATCAAAAACTCTCTCAAAATGGGATGATCATCTAGCGATGGTCCACTAGACCCATCCTCGATCATGTCATTGTATCAGAACATACATACATCCGACAACCCTCGTCGCACACACTGCTTAAGCTACATAGCGAGAGATGGTGTGAATATAAATGGGTCTCTTAACCCCTGAAATCACCGACTCAACTCCTAAATCATCTGCACAAGATATAGTCTTGTGATAACAATCCATCTTGGCCCTATGTGCAAATAACCAATCCATACCCAAAATGACTCCATACGAGCCCAAAGGAAGGATACGAAGATCTGAGGTAGTGGTGAAAGGTCCCAAATCCACTACACACTCCTTGACTAAGGAGTCTACAGAGATCTTGGCTCTAGAAGCCATCTTGACATCCCAATTAAGACCCTACCTAACTGCCACCAGCTTGCATCACTCTACTAAAGATGGTGTAATGAAAGAATCAGAAGAACCAAAATCAAACAAAACAAAGGTAGGAATACCACCAATTCTACATGTGGTCTCAATGACAGTGCTCTTGATGCTCTGCCTGGTGGTTCTCAACCACTGCATAAATCCTATGGCTATGTCCCATGTCACCAACAGTTGGCTTTAAAATATGTGCCTTACCCTTGTTATTAGGGTTTTGTGGGCAATCTCTCCAAAAGTGTCCAGTAACTCCACAATCAAAACATCCTCCTGATCCTCACCAATGAGTAGCACCTCTAGTAGGTGCCCTAGAAGTCTGCGGCGTGGATCCCGATGATCCACCAGTGCGGTCTACCGAGGTCTCGATGGTGAACTCCTGCCGACCGAGAACTATGTCCACCTTCTTTCTTGATGGGACCCCTAGGAGGAGGCCCCATACTCTG
The DNA here is from genome assembly GCA_018340775.1 of Taxus wallichiana var. yunnanensis. NCBI lineage: Eukaryota > Viridiplantae > Streptophyta > Pinopsida > Cupressales > Taxaceae > Taxus > Taxus wallichiana. Next base: position 92,076,947 of record CM031242.1, read on the forward strand.
ACCTATCTATGCATCAACTCTGTGGAGAGGTCTATGAGGTGGGTGGGACTACTATTGTTTCTTGTTGTGGCCTAAAGGATGATTGTGTTGTACCACAGCAGAACCACGATGAAGGGTATTGACCCCCTCAATCTATTTTCCCGCATCTGTCAGTATGTGGCTCCTAAATCGGTCTCTAGCCTTTGTTGGGTCTTTCCCCAGAGTCTCCTCTATAATATAGGCCTTATTGATGGCCTATGTTAATGTTTGTGGGAAATGGATCCACACAACCTCCCAATATCTAAATTCAAGCCCCGAATGAACTCCGTGAATCCGCACTTTGCTCATCCCGCATATACTCTACATATTGGAGTAGATCCAGAAATCTACTCTCATACTCTGCTCTCGAAAGAGAATCATGTCGAGGTCATGGAACTCATAAATCCTCTTTGTATGAACCTTCGTGATAAATATCTACTCTGAATCTCTCCTTAAATAGCTTCCGTGTCAGTCACTTGTCTCTGAATCCACATGGAGCTTCCGCTCCTCTATGCTCCTCACTGGGTCGAGGAGATACCTGACCTTCGATAGAAGGGACTCTGCATTATGACTAGCTACATGTCCTCCTCCTAATCCTCCACATAAAGCGGCATTAACATCCCGAAGGGTGCAGCAGAATATGAGGTAGAATAGCTGCTACACCACGGTCCAGTGGTGGTGGTGGTGGTGAGTTTGAGTCTCTATGAAGGTTCCTCTCACTCCATCTGAACCTCCTGCATAGAACAAAGTGAGAGTTAGTTTATTTTGCTAAGTTTTACACAACTTCCATGTTTACTAAAATATACAAATTTTAGCTAAGTTATTTTCTAAATTTAAAAGTGTACTAGGTTTAAGTTTTCATGTCTCAAGTTTTCTAGTGTAACCAATGGTCCAAGTTTTTAACCACTGCTCTCGATACAAGTGTAGTGCCCGTTAAAAACAACCCACTTGAGACCCAAGAAACAACCTACGACTAGTTAGAAAATTATGGAATAATTTTTTTATTAGAAGTATCTGAACCAAGTTCCGAGACAACATTTTACCTTATTAGGTTCCGAACAAATCTAAAATTACTAGATCATACTTTACATTTATTAACAATTATCAAGGTCACATGGTTCAACTTATACGGTTAGAAGTCTCAGTTAGGTTCAGGGAATAATTTACCCCATACCCACTCTCTAATAGGCTCAGAGTTTTAACTTTATTTTTCTCATACTTAACACTTCCAAATTTTCCCTAAATCATTCCCATCGGATAGGAAATTTTCTCACCTTTCTGGTGATATAAAGAAGTTCTCCTAAATCCTCCAGAAACTCAAGATATGAGCAAGCGGAGTTTAGGGGTCAAATTTTTCCCAAGGGGACATGTGTCAAGAGGAGGGGAAAAACCCATTTAGGGGTTGCAGTCACAGGGCTTTAAAAAAATCTCGCGTGGCGCTGCAAATGCAAAATGTCTCCCGTGCCTCATGATTCAAAGCAAAGGATATGCATCGAGTCCTAGTTCAAAGCGGAGGAGGGTGAGGGAAGGACGGAGTGGTGGGGTGATCTAACAAACTTTGCGAAAAGGAAGAAAAAGGGTGAAAGGCGCACGTAGGTGCATGTGCCCACTTAGGAGAAAAAATCCTAAGGCGAGTACGGGGTTTCAAGGCCGTGGGGAAATTTTCCAAAATTTTCCCAAGGTGAAAACCAAAAAAAAAAAAAAAGGTGCCCCTCCCACTAACACCCAAAGCTACCACGTGGTAGCCTACGATTGGTCGTGGGCCGGCGGGGATAAAAGGAAAAATTTTCCAAAATTTTCAAAAATGTCAAAAGGCAAAAAGATGTCACGCCTCCGCCTCTGCCCCGTGAGGACACGTGGCAGCCTCTGATTGGCTATGGGCCGGTGGAGGAAAGGGTGAAATTTTTTTTTCGAGCGAAATTTTTTTCAAATTTTTCTAAGGGCAATTCGACGGGAAATTTTTTGGTTGCGGGCCCGCGAGGGAAAATTTTCCCAAAGTTTCCCGCCAAGGCACAAAAACTTCAAAGTATCATAACTTGAGCTAGGAAGCTCAGTTTTGGGCAAACAAGGACTTTTTGGAAAGCTCTCGATGCCCTATTTGCATTAGAAGTATAAAATCTATATTTCAATAAATTTTGAGGGGTTAATTTTGTAAAAATGATCTGCTGGCTTTTCATTAGCAAACTGACAATTTCTAACTTTTCAATTTGATTAAATTGGGTTTCCTCCTTCACTCAACATGACAAACATGCATGGAGAATTGATCTAGGAAGGATTTAAAGTGGTTTAGGAAGTTAAATTTGTTCAATTAATTTACATTTGAATTTTTCCAACAATAGACAGAAAAATAATTAAGGAAGAGATCGGATTTCATTTCTGATGGTTAGATTGTTTTCTTAAGTTTTCTTTATCGAATTGAGTTCATTTAAGATACAACATACTAAATTTTAACATCTCTAAGTTGATTAATGTGTGCACATCCAAGTTGTACATTTTTATTAAAATTAATTGCAAAGATAGATTTTATAATAGAGATCTTTTTCTTTTAAATATGTATATCAATTTTATCATTTAAGTGTGGCACTTCATTTCTAACCCAATCCAATACATTTAAATGACTTAAATCAACTATTCTAAACTCGAGGAAATTCTAATTTCAATTTCATATATTTTTTTTCCCTAAAAGAAATAAGCAACATTCTTCCTTCATACGCATTTTCTTTCTTTTGCAAATAAACAGAACTTCAAATCACAATTTGATATTCCCATTTCATCACAACAATGCAAATAAGAGATAAACTTGCAATTCCTTATAGACTTCAATCAAAGGAAACATCTTTACATTCTTTCATTCCTTGAATATAGTTAACAATTTCATTTATTTCTTCCCATGTACATAGCAGAAAACAAATGTCTATCTCAAATCAAATATACATTCTCATAATCAATTACAACATCATTCCTCCATAACATAACTATTACAATTTCATCCACATCATGTGGGAAGGGATTACAATGAATGTGTTTTCACAAGGGACTGTCAAACTACATTTGTTTCCTTTGCTCCAGGACAGCAACATGTTCATTTTCTCTTTTCTCCAAGTTGATCACAAAAAAGAGGGGGAAAGGCAACGCTCTCCACCCAACAAAGAAATCCAATGAAAGGAGAATTCTTCCTTCATCATTGGCCCCCGAGCCCCAACCAAAATATAATAAGAGGTGTAATTCAACCATGGTAACAACTGGCTTCCACAACACAAGTATTCTTTCACATACACATTTCTTTTTATAAAAACACAATTCAACACAAAAACAACAGTTCACAACTACATTTAAAATCATTTCAAAATAGAACTCAGGCTCCTCCCATGTAGTAGCATCCTCCCATGTAGTTGAAAATTGAACTCATAATGAAGTAGCATCCTCCCATGTAGTTGCGGTCTCGTCATATCTGTCCCCACCGCACCTAAACCTGATCAACCTCTCTACCTCGAAGGCCCAAGGTCCTGCCGATCTAAGATGCGAACGGATCCACCATCACCCGCCCCTAATCCTACACCTGTAATGATGTCCAACCTAACACATGAGACAAATCTACAATATATCTCCCGAGAACTGAAACATGAAAAACATCATGGATACAAGACAAGATGGGTAGCTTGATGCTTTGACGGTAGGCCAAAGGGCTGATACGCTCCAAGATCTCGAAGGTCCAATGAATCTAGGAGCCAACTTAGAACCTTTTCCATAACGGATAGAGCTCTTATGTGGCCTGACATGAAGAAACACCTTCATGCCTACATCAAAACTACAGTTAATCCTATGTTGATCCACATACTTCTTCTACATGTCTTGTGCCTCCTGCAATCTCTGCCTGATCAACACTACCTATGATCCATGTCCTATAGAAGAGTTGGTCTAAGAGACACTTTGTCCTCTAACTTGCCCCAGCTTAAAAGGTGTCTTGCACTCTCTACTATAAAAATCTTGAAAAGGATCCATGCCTATGAAACTCTGGAAACTATTATTGTCGAAAAACTCCACTAAGTACAAGTATTCCTCCCATTTAGACTTTTGATCCATCACATATCTCCCGAGCATATCCTCTAAAATCTGGTTCACCCACTCGGTCTATCTATCTGTCTCGGGGTGATATATTGTGTTGAATTTGATCCTCGTCCCGAGGACATACTACATGGTAGTCCGAGAAATGTGAAGTGTATAAAAGATCACGGTCACAAATGATCTTCCACGGAATCTTGTGCGGCCCGACAATCTCATCCAAATAGGTTCGTGCCAACTTTGCTCTAAGCTTTCGTGTAAGTGGTCTTCATTGGAGAAAAGTGAGCCACTTTTTTAATTTATCAACCATGAACATAATGGCGTCATGGTGATATCTCGACATCGGTAGCCAACAATGAAATTCATGGAAATGGTGTCCCACTTCCATTCCTAGGTATAAAGCATGAGGATAAAGAAGGCCAGCTAGATGTTGATGCCTAGCCTTAACCCTCTCGGCACTCTAAACATCACGACACAAATTTACCCATGTCTCGACGAAGTCCTCTCCAATGATACAGTTGTCTCAAGGTGGTGTGCATCTTCTTCACCCCGGGATGGGATGAATAGGGTGCACAATGTGCCTCTACCAAGATGTCCTGCCTCAAGCCTCCATCTCTGGGAACATATATCCGGCCTCTGTGCCTGAGAATGCCATCTGCCTCTAAGGTAAATCCATCAAAATTCCCCTCGAGGGGTCTCTGTGACTTGATCTTTTCTCGAACTGCAATGTAGAAGTTGTCAAGAGGAAGCTATTGAAGAATCCTGCTCCACAAATTTGTGCTCACTGAAGTGGCCATAGCCATATGTTTTCACCTGTTGAGAGCATTTGCTACCACATGCTCCTTCCCCTTCACATGCTCTATCTCCATGTCATACTCACAAAGAAACTCCATCTAATGCCACTGACGAGTCTTAAGATTGTGTTGCATGAAGAGGTGGTGAAGACTCAAGTGATATGTCCTGAGAGTGAATCTCGTGCCAAGAAGAAAATGTCTCCATCTAACCAAAGCATGCACAACTGCCCTGAGCTCAAGATCATGGGTCGGATAATTAAACTCGTGATCTTTTAGTTTGCGAGACTCAAAAGCTACTACTCTGCCCTCCTGCATCAACGCACCTCCAAGGCCTACCAACGAAGCATCCATGCAAACAAACAACTCACCCTGTGGGTCCTGCAGCCTTTGTAAGAATAGGTGTTGTTATGAGGTATTCCTTCGATGTCTGAAGGTCTACTCACATCTTTCCGACCAAACGAACTTTTTCCCTTTCCTCTCGCAGGCGAAGTGATAGGGTGCGTAATCCAAGAGAAGTCCTAAACGAATCTTCGATAGTAACCTACTAGTCCCATGAAGTTTTGCACCTCGGTCACTATAGTGGGTGCTAGAAAATCCATAATGGCTCTAATCTTGGAAGGATTGATGGCAATACCTTCCCTAGAAATGATATGACCCAAATATTGTACCTCTGTCTGAAAGAAAGCACACTTCTCCAAGTTCTATAAAGTCTGCTACTCACGAAGACACTGAAGAACCTGTCGAAGGTGCCCCTCATGCTCCTCACGTGTACGTGAGTATATCAAAATTACATCTAGGAAGATGAGCTTGAAGCAATCTAAGAAGGTCCTAAATACCCCATTCATCAAACTCATGAACACTGTAGGGCATTAGTCAAACCAAAAGGCACCACTGTGAACTCATAGTGCCCATATCTCATGCGGAAGGTGGTCTTATGAATGTCCACCTCTGAAATCCTCAGCTGATGGTACCTTGACTTGAGATCAATCTTAGAGAAAATGTGGCTCCCTTCATCTGATCAAACAAGTCATTGATACGATGAAGAGGATAACGATTCTTGATCTTTACCTTATTTAGTTGGCGGTAATCAATACATAACCGCAAGGATCCATCCTTCTTCTTCACAAAGATCACCGGTGCACCCCAAGGGATACACTAGGATGGATAAGGCCTTTCTCCAAAATACCCTCAAGCTGCAACTTCACTCACGAGAGCTCTGGGGTGGTCATCCGATAAGGTGCTCGTGAGATAGGCTCTACTCTAAGAACTAGATCTATATGAAAATCAATCTCACGTGGGGTGGTAACCCTAGTAGCTCCCCTGAAAGACATCAAAAAACTCTCTCAAAATGGGATGATCATCTAGCAATGGTCCACTAGACCCATCCTTTGATTTTCACTGACTGTAACAACATATATCTGACAACCCCATCGCACACACCACTTAAGTTGCATAGCAGAGATTGTGTGAATAGAAACGGGTCTCCTTACCCCATAAATCACCGACTCAACTCCTAAATCATTTGCACAATATATAGTCTTGTGATAACAATTCATCCTGGCCCTGTGTGCAGATAACCAATCCATACCCAAAATGACTCCATACGAGCCCAAAGGAAGGATATAAAGATCTAAGGTAGTGGTGAAAGGTCCCAAATCCACTACACACTCCTTGACTAAGGAGTCTACAGAGATCTTGGCTCCAAAAGCCATCTCGACATCCCAACTAAGTCCTTGCCTAACTGCCACCAACTTGCATCGCTCTACTAAAGATGGTGTAATGAAAGAATCAAAAGAACTAGAATCAAACAAAACAGGTAGGAATACCACCAATGCTACTTGTGGTCTCAATGACTATGCTTTGATGCTCTACCTAGTGGTTCTCAACTATTGCATAAATCTTGTGGCTACGTCCCATGTCACCAACAATCGACTCTGAAATATATGCCTTACCCTTGTTGTTAGGGTTATGTGGGCAATCTCTCCAAAAGTGTCTAGTAACTCCACAACCAAAACATCCTCCTGATCCTCCCCAATGAGTAGCACCTCTAGTAGGTGCCCTAGAAGTCTGTGGCATGGATCTTGATGATTCGGTTGCGGTCTGTTGAGGTCTCTACTGGTGAGCTCCTGTTGACTGAGCTCTAGGTCCACCTTGTGTCCTGATGGGACCCCTAAGAGGAGGCCTCATACTCGACCTCTCGTGTGCATCAACTTTCATGGAGGTCTATGAGGTGGGCGGAATGCTAGTGTTGTTCTTTGTTGTGGCCTAAAGGATGACTGTGTTGTACCTTGGCCACCACGAGGAAGGGGTACTAACCCCCTCGATCTACCATCCTGCATCTTTATATGTGGCTCCTGACTCGAGTCTCTAGCCTGTTGGGTCTTTCCCAGTCTCCTCTGCAATATAGGCCTTATCGATGGCTTCGCTAATGTCTGTGGGTAATGGATCTGCACAACACCTCCAATATCTAAATTCAGGCCCCGGATGAACCTGTGAATCTGCACCTACTCATCCTGCATATACTCTACATACTAGAGTAGATCCAGAAATCTACTCTCATACTCACATCTTTGAAATAGAATCATGTCGGAGGTCATGGAACTCAAAGAATCCTCTATCAGTATGCACCTCCATGATAAATACCTACTCCTGAATCTCTCCTCAAATAGCTCTTAGGTCACTATCTCTCGAATCCACATGGAGCTTCGCTCCACTATGCTCCTCGCTTTGGGTCGAGGGAGATACGACCCTCGATAGAAGGGGATCTGTCATGACTAATCGCATGTCCTCCTCCTAATCCTCTCCGCACGAGTGGCATTAACATCTTGAAGGGTCTCAGTAGAATCGAGGTAGAATAGTTGCTGCACCCTAATTCGGTGGTGGTGGTGGTGGTGAGTCGAGTCTCTACGAAGGTTCCTCTCGCTCCATCTAAGCCTCTTGCATGCACTCAAAGCGAAAGTTAGTTTATTTTTCTAAGTTTTACACAACTTCCATGTTTACTAAAATATAAAAATTCTAGCTAAGTTGTTTTCTAAATTTAAAAGTGTACTAGGTTTAAGTTTTCATGTCTCAAGTTTTCTAGTGTGTCCAATGGTCCAGGTGGTTCTCAACTATTGCATAAATCTTGTGGCTACGTCCCATGTCACCAACAGTCAACTCTGAAATATATGCCTTACCCTTGTTGTTAGGGTTCTGTGAGCAATCTCTCCAAAAGTGTCTAGTAACTCCACAACCAAAACATCCTCCTGATCCTCCCCAATGAGTAGCACCTCTAGTAGGTGCCTTAGAAGTTTGTGGCATGGATCTTGATGATTCGGTTGCGATCTGTTGAGGTCTCTAATGGCGAGATCATGTTGATTGAGCTCCAGGTCCACCTTGTGTCCTGATGGGACCCCTAAGAGGAGGCCTCATACTCTGACCTCTCTGTGCATCAACTTTCTATGGAGGTCTATGAGGTGGGCGGGACTGCTAGTGTTGTTGCTGTTGTGGCCTAAAGGATGACTGTGTTGTACCTTGGCCACCACGAGAAAGGGACTAACCCCTCGATCTACCATCCCGCATCTCATTATATGTGGCTCATGACTCGAGTCTCTAGCTTTGTTGGGTCTTTCCCCGAGTCTCCTCTGCAATATAGGCCTTATCGATGGCTTCTGCTAATGTCTATGGGTAATGGATCTGCACAACACCTCCAATATCTAAATTCAAGCCTCGGATGAACCTATGAATCTGCACCTACTCATCCTGCATATACTCTACATACTAGAGTAGATCCAGAAATCTACTCTCATACTCTGCTACTGAAATAGAATCATGTCGGAGGTCATGGAACTCAGCAATCCTCTATTGTATGCACCTCCATGATAAATACCTACTCCTGAATCTCTCCTCAAATAGCTCTTAGGTCACTATCTCTGAATCCACATGGAGCTTCTGCTCCACTATGCTCCTCGCTGGGTCGAGGAGATACCTGACCCTCGATAGAAGGGGATCTGTCATGACTAACTGCATGTCCTCCTCCTAATCCTCTGCACAGAGTGGCATTAACATCTTGAAGGGTGCAGTAGAATCGAGGTAGAATAGTTGCTGCACCCTAATTCGGTGGTGGTGGTGGTGGTGAGTCCGAGTCTCTACGAAGGTTCCTCTCGCTCCATCTAAGCCTCTTGCACCTGAGAAAGCGAAAGTTAGTTTATTTTTCTAAGTTTTACACAACTTCCATGTTTACTAAAATATAAAAATTCTAGCTAAGTTGTTTTCTAAATTTAAAAGTGTACTAGGTTTAAGTTTTCATGTCTCAAGTTTTCTAGTGTGTCCAATGGTCCGGTTTTGAACCACTACTCGATACCAAGTGTAGTTCCCGTTAAAAACAACCTAGGACTAGTTAGAAAATTATGGAATAATTTTTTTTATTAGAAGTGTCCACAACCAAGTTGCAAGACAACAGTTGACCCTATTAGGTTCTAGAACAAATCTAAAATTACTAGATCATACTTTACATTTATTAACAATTATCAAGGTCACATGGTTCAACTTATAAGGTTAGAAGTCTCAGTTAGGTTCAGGGAGTAATTTACCCCCATACCCACTCTCTAACAGGCTCATAGTTTTAACATGATTTTTCGAATATTTACAACTTCCAAAATTTCCCTAAATCATTTCCATCGGATAGGAAATTTTCTCACCTTTCCTAGTGATATAAATAAGTCCTCTTAACTCCTCCAGAAACTCAAGATATGAGCAAGCGGAGTTTAGGGGTCAAATTTTCCCCAAGGGGACACGTGTCAAGAGGAGGGAAAAACCCCTTTGGTGGGTTGGTGGGTCGCAATCAGCTTTAAAAAAATTCTCTAGCGCGCGGTGCAAATGCAAAATGTCTCTTGCGCCTCCATAGGTCCTCACAGGACACGCATCGAGTCCAAGTTCAAAGCGGAGGAGGGTGAGGGAAGGACGGAGCGACGGGCGATCTAGCAAACTTCGCCAAAAGGAAGAAAAAGGGTGAAAGGCACACGCGGGTCCATGTGCCCGTGGAGGAGAAAATCCCAAGGTGAGGATGGGGTTTCGGGGCCGCGAGGAAAATTGTCCAAAATTTTCCCAAGGTGAAAACCAAAAAAAAAAAACAAAAGGGTCCGCCGCCTCCACTAGCACCCAAAGTTGCCACGTGGCAGCCTACGATTGTACACGGGCCGGGTATAAAGGAAAATTTTTCCAAAAATTTGAAAAGGTCAAAGGGTAAAAAGATGTCACGCCTCCACCGCTGCCCCATGAGGATACGTGGTAGCCTCTCGATTGGTGCAATGGTGGCGAAGGAAAGAGGCGAAATTTTTTTTCTAAGCCAAATTTTTTTCAAAAATTTTCTAAGAGCAATTCAACGGAAAATTTTGGGTTATGGGCCCGCCAGAAAATTTTCCCAAAGTTTTCCGTCAAGGCACAAAAACTTCAAAGTGTCATAACTTGAGCTAGGAAGCTCGGTTTTGGGCAAACAAGGACTTTTTGGAAAGCTCTAGATGCCCTCTTTGAATAGGAAACATAACATTTATGTTTTGATAAAGTTTAAGGGATCAATTTTGCAAACATGATCTGCAGGATTTTAATTAGCAAACGAGTTATTTCCAACTTTTCAATTTGATTAAATTGGGTCTCCTTCTTCACTCAACATGCCAAACAGGCATGGAGAATTGATCTAGGAAGGATTTAAAGTGGTTTAGGAAGTTAAATTTGTTCAATTAATTTACATTTGAATTTTTCCAACAATAGACGAGAAAAATAATTAAGGAAGAGATCGGATTTCATTTTACAATGGTTAGATTGTTTTCTTAAGTTTTCTTTATCGAATTGAGTTCATTTAAGATACAACATACTAAATTTTAACATCTCCAAGTTGATTAATGTGTGCAGATCCAAACTGTACATTTTTATTAAAATTAATTGCCAGTATAAATTTTATAACAGAGATCTATTTCTTTTAAATCTGTATATCAATTTTATCATTTAAGTGTGGCACTTCATTTCTAACCCAATCCAATACCTTTAAATGACTTAAATCAATTATTCTATACTCAAAGCAATTCTGATTTCAATTTCATATTTTTCCCAAAAGAAACAAGCAACATCCTTCCTTCATACGCATTTTCTTTCTTTTGCAAATAAATAGAGCTTCAAATCACAATTTGATATTCCCATTTCATCACAACAATGCAAATAAGAGATAAAATTGCAATTCTTTATTGACTTCAATCAAAGGAAACATCTTTACATTCTTTCATTCCTTGAATATAGTTAACAAAATTTCATTTATTTCTTCCAATGTACAGAGCAGAAAACAAATGTCTATCTCAAATAAAATATACATTCTCATAATCAATTACAACATCATTCCTCCATAACATAACTATTACAATTTCATCCACATCAGGTTGGAAGGGATTACGATGAATGTGTTTTCACAAGGACTTTCAAACGCATTTGTTTCCTTTGCTCCAAGATAGCAACATGCTCATTTTCTCTTTTTCTCAAAGTTGATCACAACAAAGAGGGGGAACGGCAACGCTCTCCACCCAACCAAGACATTCAATGAAAGGAGAAGCCTTCCTTCATCATTGGCCCTCGAGCCCCAACCAAAATACAATAAGAGGTGTAATTCAACCATGGTAACAACTGACTTCCACAACACAACATTCTTTCACATACACATTTCTTTTATAAAAACACAATTCAACACAAAAATAGCAGTTCACAACTACATTTAAAATCATTTCAAAATAGAACTCAGGCTTGATCATGCAAGCCAAAGGAGCAAGGTCTATGGGGGAAGCTACTTATGCCTCCCAATTGGAATTTGGGCATCCACCAATAACAGACCGCCAAATTAATCCATCACACACAAATCCTTATGCCCCCCACAAATCCCTCCTTATGCCCCCACATATTTCCTTATGCCCCCCACAAAGTAAGAAATGCAAGCTATTTATTTTCCATGGTGGATCCCAAACCCAAACTCCCTCCACAAAATTTTGATGCCAAAGGAATTCCCTTATGCCCCCTCATGGATTCCCATAGCCTTCTCCTACACCATCCCTATGGCAGTCTACCCAACCAGCCAACAAATAAAACAAAACATGCACTATCCACACAACACAACAAGTAAATGATAGCATATAAAAAGAGAATTAAATTCCTACCTCTCCGTGGTTACTTTTGTCTCCAAACAGTAAGCTTCAAATGCCAAAACACAGTCCAAAATAGCAAACTCCAAGCATGCAAAACTTTCTCCAACTTCCTCCAAAAACAAGAGCTCCACACAAAAAAAATTGCCCCCAAGGAAGAATGCAAAAAGGTTCAACAACCCAAAACAAGGCAAGAGTTTGGATTAAATAGAAGAGGGAGAGAAGAGGATGATGTGGATCCATGTAGGATGCCACATCACACATCCTCCAATTCAACACAAAAGACAAACTCCATTCTCCCAAGCACAATAAAGAGGTGGGTGAAAAATATGACAAGTTACTTGCACACTCTAAAAAGCCCACACCTCAAGGGACAACAAATTAATTAAAATGTAAGAAAGTGCAATTAAAACCATGCAACAAGACTATTAAAATTCATTATAAAAGTCACAAATCACATCTCCATCCATAAGTATGGTTGGTAGATTAAATTTAGAGGCATGGGACAAGTTTTACTTGTCCCACAAGCCTCCAAAAACAGCCCCCAAGGACAAATTCGAATTTCCATGGAGGTGGAGTATTTCTTACTCCAAAATCTGACTTACACAAGCTCTTACACAACTTACACATCCCTTACAAATTAAATCCATCATGCATCCTTGATTGCTTGTTGACATAGTCTTCTTAATTAATTAAAATAATAATAATATTTAAATAATAATAATAAATATTATTATTAAAATATTTAAATAAAAATATTAATTTAATTAAAATTAATATTAAAAATATTAATGGTGGGACCCCTTTTGAATTGATTTGCAGTGAAAGGGGAATAAGCCAAAAATGGCCCAACTCGGTGGTTGGCTTGCACGAGCCAACTCGTCGAGTTGGGTCCAAGCTCCATTATTCCTCGTGTCCAACCGAGTTTACTTGAAATAAGGCTCCTTCATCGACCGTACGAATCGAGCTCCCATTAAGCTTCTTTGCATCATTTGTCGAGCTCTCCACATCAATTCCACCCCTCCGAGAGCATCATAACCGTCTCGAGCTCACTACATAATGCCGAGCCCCCAAAACGAGCTCTTCACCGTGGAGAGATTTTGAACTCACCCATCTGCTTGTACAACTCCGTTCGAGTTATCCTAATGCACATTAACTGAGCACCAAGCTATCATCACAGCGTTTGTTCCTTTTCCTTTAAATATTCATGACTTGGCTCTATGAGTCACAAATGCTTCTACCATTGAGCCCTTTGAAAGTCTTTTCACTCATTTTCTGTGTTCCGATCTATAGCTTGTCTTCTCATCGCCTTCTAATGCTCACCGTCGAGTTCCAAAACAATGAGCTCGATTCTTCATTACACCAACCGAGCCACTATCATACATGTCAGATCATTATACGGCTTAGAGTTCGGTATTCCAAAACTTGAAAGGATCTATGTGATGGTCTAACTTGCACCGAATCTTCTCACCATCACGAGCTTCTTACTCATTTCCATGTTAGACCTAAAATGACTTTCCATCCAATCTATAACTGAGCTCCATGTAGAATCGATCTCCTCCATCAAGTCAAGCTCTGCGATTGACTCGAGCTTCTTCTCATTCACTGGACCACCATGAGATCGTCGCACTCATTCCCTAGTGAGATTCACCTCTAATTCCAGTGCCATCACCGCGACCCGACTCGAGCTCCCGTGAGAGGCAAAACCCTCACCAAGCTCACTCATCACGACTGCATCCCCAACTCAAGCATGTCACATTCTCTGTCTGGTCCACCTCGCTCACCACGCAAGTGATGTCTCTCGGTGGTTGGCTTGCTGAGCAAACTCGCCGAGTTGGGTCCAAGCTCCATTATTCCTCGTGTCCAATGAGTTTACTTGAACAAGGCTCCTTCATCAACCGACGTAATCGAGCTCCCATTAAGCTTCTTTACATCATTTGTCGAGCTCTCCACATCGATTCCACCCCTCCAAGAGCATCATAACCATCTCGAGCTCACTACATAATGCCGAGCCCCCAAAACGAGCTATTCACCGTGGATAGATTTCGAGCTCGCCCATCTGCTTGTACAACTTTGTTCGAGTTATCCTAATGCACATTAATCGAGCACCAAGCTATCAACTGCGTTTGTTCCTTTTAAATATTCGTGACTTGGCTCTATGAGTCAGAAATGCTTCTACCACTGAGCCCTTTGAAAGTCTTCTCACTCATTTTTTGTGTGCCGAGCCATAGCTTGTCTTCTCATCACCTTCTAATGCTCACCATCGAGTTCCAAACCAATGAGCTCGATTCTTCATTGCACCAACCGAGCCACTATCATACATGCTAGATCATTATATGGCTTAGAGCTCGGTATTCCAAAACTTGAAAGGATCTATGTGATGGTCTTACTTGCACCGAATCTCCTCACCATCACGAGCTTCTTAGTCATTTCCATGTTAAACCTAAAATGACTTTCCATCCAATCTATAACTGAGCTCCATGTAGAATCGAGCTCCTCCATCAAGCCAAGCTCTGCGATTGACTCGAGCTTCTTCTCATTCACTTGGACCACCATGAGATCATTGCACTCATTCCCTAGTGAGATTCACCTCTAATTCCAGTACCATCACCGCGACCCGACCCGAGCTCCTGTAGAGACAAAGGCCTCACCAAGCTCACTCATCACGACTGCATCCCCAACTCGAGCATGTCACATTCTCTACCTGGTCCACCTCGCTCACCACGCAAGTGATGTCTCTCGAACACATTGAGCAAGCTCCCACTACCCCGACCAATGCTCCAAAGACATAACTCTCTGCCTAGCTCTAAACCGAGCTTCTGTCTTTCGAGTTGCTCCCACCGCGATGTTGAGTTTCATGTGACCTCCACCGTGGAACCCGATGAGTTCTTCTTTGACTGAGCTTCACCAAGTTAAAAATAACCGCTCCACCATGTCACCACTTCCTACTCCAAGCTCTAACCGTCTCTGCGATCACTAACTGACTCGCCGGGCTTTGCGCTCCATTGACTCACCTCCGAAGACCGACCGAGCTCACCTTTCGGGTTTCAAGACTGAACTTCCCACTCACCAAGCTCTGATCACCCCGAACCTCCAAATCCACACACTTTTGAATCCCGAAAACTTGAAACTCTAATTTGGAGTTTCATATTTTTAGGCTTTGGAAATATCTGACTCGTTCAACATTTCTGCCCCCAAAATCTCCAAAATTCTGAAATGGAATTGTTTGATTTTTCGAAATAAAACTCGAAAGTTTCCACGATGTTGATTGAGCTCATCCCTACATCGTGACTCTCAAGTCCTTTACTTGTTGCAATCACCCAGCTCACTTACCATACAAACCGAATGATCTCTACTCAACTTTGTGATTGACTCTGCTCAGACATCATGAGCACTTCACCCTATGTTTCGCGATGATCCGGTGTAGACTCGTATGTTCAGATCCCCAAGGTCGAGATGCATCTTCTTTAGAGCTGACTCGAACAAGAAATTTACAATGTGCCCCGTCGATTGTACTCATCTTACTGACTTTCCAACTACCCTTGGCCTAACTCATTGAGCTGAACCATATGAGTCGTCTGAAATGGCTCAATTTTGAATTTGCCACAACCAATTTTGAGCTCAAATTCAACTAAGGCCAAGCTTGCACATATTGAACGTATTCACCACCTACAATATCCAGTTGTGAGCCAAGCTCCATGGTCTTTCATGTATTTATTGTGGCTCACCTCACGAGCTTGTTCCTCCGTGCAATCATTGGCTCGGCCTGATTTGTTAAATGATTAACTTGGTATGCTTCATGAGTGAGTTTGGTTCATATGCATACCATTATTTCTTCTGGATGAGCCATCATTGATGACCGAGCTCCATCCTGCGCAAGTCGAGCCACACGAGCTCACACTTAATTTAGTTTCCATGGTTCGACGAGCTCGACCTATGTCATGGCCAAGTTGGCCTCCTCATCCCATACCGAGCTCACTCGCATCTCCCGTCACCAAAGTCAAACATGGATGCTCGACCTTCGTTTTAGTCTCAATGACCACTCCTCCCGATATGTTTCTGAATGTAGATTTAACAACTGAAATGAGCTCGGTGTAGAGCTCACTCTATGCAACTCACATGCCGACTGACTCACCGATAGCTCAATGAGTTGCTTTTAGCTCGAGCTCATATGTGGCTTGTGTTGACAAATTTTTAAGTCTTGCATTGACCCTTCTTAAACTTTGAACCCATCTGTGAAAAATTGGATCATGGAAGTGTGATAAGGTACCTGAACATTTATATGTCACTTTTAACCGTCTGACTTAGAATCAGTGATTGTGGGTCCTCCATAGGCAATTCCCTTCTTCTGACCAAAACTCGATCTTCTAGGACTAGGGAAAGATAAGAACAATCCAAGATGATCATAAAACACCTCTTAAAGCTTGAAATCATCAGGATAACCCCATAATCTTTTATGGAAAAAATTTCGGTCTCAGGGTATTATCCTATTGTCCATTTTTTCCTGGGGCAAAAATTGACAACATTTTTTTCCGAGGCTTTGTAGAAGAAATTTTGCCCTCCCTTTTTCTTAAATTTTGTTAAGCATGAAGCTCAACCTCCTCTCTGGAATACACACACGTATCCGCATCAATGAAAAAACCTTCTTATGATCTCCAATCGGAATAGTATCTTGTATGCCCATAAATTATGCAATAGCCTCATCGTTCTCAAAGATATCCAGGGGCACGTGACATTGTTGGTCCCAATCAACAAGGGTAAGGTATACAAGGTCAATAGTTGGGTTGGTGGGGGTTATGGTAAGGATAGTGGTATCCATTAAAAGGTAAGTGGAGGCAAGATCCGTGTATTGGCTATGAGGGGAATATGTGTCGCTATCTGAATAAACAGAGCTATCCTCATGTTCGAGTGGGTTGCATCTTGATCCATGGGGTGAGATCCATAGGGTAAAATTCGGCGTCATATATCTTTGTTTTGAAATGTGGAAGTGGAACTGCTTCCCTCATCCCTTGTTCAAATTTTCCACATCCAAGGCCTTTGTAACCCATGGAGTACATCATTCTATTGGACTTTGTATATTCTCATGTTTCGTAGCGCAGTGCCTCATGTCTTTGGAAATCCAAGTGTAGGTAGGTCCGGCAATTTATCTTCCGCAAGTAGACCACCGTAAGAATGTCCCAATTGTTTCTTCATGTCGAGGCAATTGAAGCCGTAGTTGGGTTTACCTCTTGTTTTGGGAGACAAGAATAAATGCGAGACTAGGAAATCCTATTGGATATTATATTCTCCACAACCATACTCAAGAATTTTCATCTCCCATGAATCAAAGGGAGAGACTAATGTAGTAGCACCATGAGTGCAATAACTTAGGAGTCTAGATCTATCTATGACTCAAGAGCCTCCGATCGAATGGGGAGAGATTTATCCATAGAGGGACATTCTATGCACCCCTACGCATAAATTTATTAAGATCTTTGCGGTGGGTGAAGGGTTCTGATCTCCTTCATAGTAATAGTGCATCCCTCATGCTTCAACTTGACCCACTTTGGTGAAATGTTGATGGTATGTCCTACATGGCATGAATCCATGGGCATCCTAAAAGCATATTGTACGTAAATTCCAATTCTAAGACATGAAACTTCGTGTTGTGACAAGTGGGCCCTATCTCCATCCCCAAAGTGTTATTGTACCCATTGATTCCCTTTCCGTGTTGTCGCGGTTATGGTGATGATGTAGGACTCTAGATCTTCTTCTGTGTGCCCCAAATTTTTAATCAACTTCAATGTGCATATGTTTAGACCTGACCCATTGTCCACAAGCAACCTCTTTAATTTTCGAGAGTAACAAATACTTCTATATAAAGAGGAAGGTTATGTGTATAGTATTCATTAGGGATCTCTTTGTAGTTTAAGGAAATGTGTTCACTTGGTGCAATATTATCCACTGCATCGTGTAGATGAGAAGGATCTACTTTAGTTGACACTCCCCGACCCTAGAGAGTTTTTAAATGATGTCCTTAGGTGCATTTGATATCTTTAAGAAGGTATAAGATTGAAATCTTAGCAGATGTCTTCTCAAGTTGATCTATGATATTGTCTTGACTATCTTGAGGGTAGATAGAGGAGGTTCTCGGGATCACGAGACGAGCACGACTTGTTATCGCAATGCAATCTCTACCTTTGATCCTAATGGTATTGATACACTCATCAAAAGAGTTAACACATCTAATTAATGAGTTATATTGATTGTTATCTTTTTTGGTATAAACATAATTTGCGGCTTTATAAATTTGGGAAGACTCCATCCGATCCGGATTTTTCTCACTTGGCTTACCATGTTTAGTGAAAGGCTCCTTAAATATACTCATCTTTTGATTGGGCATTTGGTTCGATTCTGGCGAATTGACTTCTATCTCCCCACTATTAATGGTATCTTGGATGAAGTGGTGCAATCTTAGACATTTATCGGTTGTATGTCCTTTTACACAATTAAAATCATAATATTTGTGCTCCTAATACCACAAAGTTTTAGGTGCATTGTCATTAAACGACGTCGTCCTAGGATACGTTACTAGGTTGACTATGTCTAGTTGTTTTAAGATCATGGACAATGAGTATGTCGAGGAGTGAATGCCTTTCGTTTTACCAGTGGTTGGATGGGCCCTTTGGTCAATTTAAAAGGTGGACAAATTTGGACCGCTATATACGTTTGGAATCCGTGATTTCATAGCCTATCACGTTCTTTGAAGATCTTGGGCTTGTCTGTGGTTTTGGAAGACTGGTTGTCTTTGGAATATGGTTTGAGTGTCCCTTTTTGTAGTTAGGGATTTTTCTATTTGTGTGCCCTTCCCGATGACCTCTTCGAATTTTCAAACACAATGTATTTGTAAATGAAAAGCAATGTCTAGATTTAGGTTTGGTACAAAGATGCTAACAAGTTGTTTTTTAGGGATCGAGCAAGGGAAGCAACTAGCTAGCCCCCGCCATCTCTGTAGGAAACTTGCAAAGGTTTCATTTTGTTTCTGTTTGGCATTACATAATTCTAACATGGTTATGTCACTTTCCACATTAAAGGAAAAGTTTCGTACAAATATTTCCGCTAGTTCGGGCCATGTGAAGATAGACCCCGAGGTAAACAAATGAACCACTCTAGTGCTTGTCCTCCTAGAATTTTTGGAAATAGTCGTATGAGGTAGTTGTCGATGTATGCCACTTCTTGACATGCCATGTAAAAATATTTTACATGATCTCGTGGATCACCCTTTCCTTTATATTTTTTGAACTTTGGGATGTCAAATTTCTTAGGAAAGGGTTGGAGAAACATAGCCTTATCAAATGGATAAGGACATATCTCTTCGTATATATACATTTTTTATGTCCTTAGTTGCTTTCTTGAAGGCTTGTAAGTGTTGCTTTCATAGATTATATCTCTTGTGTAAGAAGTTGCTCCTTAGTGGGGGAAGCTGGCATATACACACGACTATTTTTGGTGTTTCTCCTTCTTGATCCTTTGTGTGAAACTTATTATTTCTAACCTTAGGTTTTCTCGATGTGTGTTTTTGTTTCTCTTTTTGCACATGGGATGCTAGGAAAGCTAGTTGTTGGCTAAGGTGTTGAATTTTTTGTTGTAGAGTTACGTCGTCATCATGAGGTTTCTCTTCGTTTTCATAAGGAGGGGGTTGTTCTTCATTTTCATCTTCCACTCTAATCCTATGCACAAGCATTCTCATGAGTGGCATTTTAAAACCACTTGTATTATCATTTTTAGTATGTGAGGTGGAATCATGTCCATGACCTAAAATTTCATCCATGCTTATGAGGGGAGTTCTTCCTCATTAGCATTATTTGTAGGTGGAATAGTTTCATGTTCTATTGGTAATGTAGCACCTAATTCCACCACTCTTACAAGTAACTTGTCTTTGTTGAAAAATAGGAACTCATCTAATTGGGCGGGATCAAATTTGAACTCTGTGTGTGGTGATCCCAATTCGTCACCACTATGGTCTACCATTTCCTCTTCTTCTTTCTCTACGGAAAATAGAGGTCCTAAATCATTGCCGATAAAGGGATTTGACCCTTGTTTGGTCGATGTTTCCCATGCTTGTCTTTTGGATCCCATTCTTGTCATGGGGGTCATGGCCAATGAGAGTTTCACTAAGGTATTTTGTTTGAATTTATCCGAAAGTACAATCAAACCTAAGTGAAGACCTAGAATGATATTTTTGCTAAGGTTGCACAAAGAATGTCAATTGTCTAAAGAATAATGAATGTCGATAAATCAAAGAATCAAAGTGATTATCTCAAATGGATAATTCAAAGTGACGAATAAATCATAAGACACAATCACACAAGGTTCATTCTAAACCAATCAATCAATGAAGTACTTCCTAAGTGATTCTAAATAGTAGTTTGGTGTTTAAGATGATCAACGAAATGTCACCACTTATGTCGAGTTCAAAAATAACAAGGCATAAGTAATAACAAGAAGTTGAAGTGATTCCCAAACAAAGTATACTCAAAGCGAGTTTAAGTCCAAACAAGACCTATATCTCAAAAAGTGGGGTTACGAATATGAACAACGTAACAATACCACTAAGATACGTTAACCAAAATTTGTGAAAAAGTAAGGTATTAATATCGAAATAATATTAGTATGACGTACACAAAGTAACAACACCTTTCAAAATTGAGGTAATGTTTAAAAGAAAACCAAGGCTAAATTATACCAAGGAGTTGTTAAGATGCATGTAGTGTAACGTTACAATCTAAATACTTAGGTCAAGTTTGCATGAGAAACAAGACGTAAGTATTGAAATTGTTGCGATACAATACAAGCAATGTAACACTTCAAAGGAGAATCAAGTGAAGAAACAATCCTAACTACAATGACGATCTTGACTTGGGTATCAAGATCAAATGGCTATCAATGATGTAAAAACGTACCCACACACTTTAGATGTTTAACAACTCAGCCACAAACATGGATGAGCATAAACAGACATAAAAGTGGTGAACATAATCGATTGATAACACGTATATTTGTTCTTCTTTTGATCAAAAAAGTGTCAAAAGAAAACAAAGGAAGTAGATCAAGTGGGGTTGAAAAGTGTTTGGCCTCACTTCGGCAGAGTTTCACCTCATCTTATGGCGAGTGAAAAACTAAGAAAAAGTAATGTCACATAAATTTCATGATGAATAACGTGTATTTTGAACTTTAATGGACTCTCCTTTGTTTGATAAACAAAGTTTCGACTCCAAGAAAGTTCTCCCTTTGCGAAGGCTCTCACAACAATTGGTATAAATAAGTTGGCTCCAAGTCAAGATAGCTTCCTAGGTGGTTCGCTCAACTAGGTGTCACAAGTTATCTAAATGCAAGCATGATTTGCCAAGGAGTTACCCTTGGAGTATCTCGCTTTACTTTACCCCCTTCAAACACAGTGAGCAATAAATGCATTCATCGTGTGTTCTCACTAGGGTCGCGATATGGATAACTTTGACTCTAACTCACAAAGGTAAAACTAGTCAAGTGTGCAAGCAAAGTGCTTCCTTTTTCATCCACAAGGTTACCTCTTGCGTGGACTACTTAAGGGTTCCTAGGACCAGCCCCATTTTTGTAGCTTAAGGCTTATACCAAAGGGGTTATGTCCTAGTTAAAGGGGACAGGCGTACCCTTATTTGAACCTACAAATACAATGTGATGATTGTGGTGTGTTTTTTATCTTATAGACTTAATATGGTTTAGTCGTTCACCGTTTTGGCAACCTGCAATCACACATGTATTAGTAGTTTTGTGTTTCGAACCTCCTTTCTTTGACAAACGAATTAGGTCTTGCACACAAAAGATTAGTAATTTTCCACAAGATCAAAATATCATGAAAGAGGGTTTAAGTGTTATTTTTATTCCCAATATCACCTAAAAGGTGTGAGGGAAGAGAATACACAATGTAAAAACCCAACTATAATAAGAAATGGAAAACACTTTACAAAATTTAGAGTGCAAGATAGTTCATTTTAACCAAATTTGGCATTCATTCCCTTAGCAAATAAGTATAATGAGATGTTTTCTAAAGCCTAGCAAAGATATAGAAATCATTTATGATTCCCAAGATCACCTAAAAGGTTTGAGGGAAGAGCATACGCGACTCTAATCTCATAATCAAACACACAACATCCATTAACTTTAAACAAACCAAGTTAGAAAAAAGCATGCAAATATTCCCTGCAAAACAAAAGTTAAACTCAAATAAAACCTGCAAGGAGTTAGCACATCAAGAAAAACAAGCTTTTACAAATTTTAAAGTAGACCTCAAATTTGTCTTGTGATGCCTATGCGCACTTTTTGGGTGTGTGCACGCCTTTATCAATCTATACATGCCTCTATAAAAACCGACAATGGACTAATCATGTACGCGGCCGAGCTATGTACACAGGCTTATTAATGCATGCACATGCCTATCGGCGAGTCAATGCGAGAATGCTTAGTAGATGTGTGAGCGTTGATATGCATGTCTACACGCGGATTTTAGTGTATGCGCGGATTAAGCAAATCTGCAGCAAATATAGAGAGCAAGATTTTATGTGCGTGGATAGAATGATGTATACGCACAACCTATAATGTGTATGTGAGCCTTTTAGTACTTCCGCGTGATTTTTGATGTGTACGTGCCCCCTACAAATTTTACGTATGCGTGTACCTGTAGATGACGTCAAAATATGAAGTTTTGACGTATGCAACTTCAAAAATCTCAAATTTTTCCTAATTTAGATCAAATCCAATGACAACCCATCGTAATAAATGCCTTAAGAGAAACTCAATGCATGTAAAGTTAGTGAAATAACCTAAGAATCTTAACCTATTTCACATGTGCATGATTTGGGTTAGTAAAACTTGAGAAAAACTAGTAAAACTCATTAAAATAAAAGAGACTATGAATTTGTCCCACCGGGCGTGCGATATGTATCTGTGTATTAGTTAGCTAAGTAAAGAGAATTGCAACTAACACCTAATAGTTCCAAAACAAAGCTAAACTATACCTAGATCATCATGCTAAGAGTATAAAGAGAATAAATATCAACATTATGCATTAGAACTTTGAAGGAAACTCAAACTAACATGTTAAACATATATCCGCTACTCTTTTAAAGCTAAAAAGAGATGGACCTATGTAGATCCTTAGCTATCAAAGTTTGATAGTTTGTTTGATCTCAAGGGTTTGAGAATGGATCTCAATCAAGACTTGGCTACAAGACCTTCTTGATCTTATCCATATGGCTCAAAAGCTTGGAGAGATAAATGCAAGATGAAGATACCTAATTCAACACTAATGGAAGATGCTCAAAGATGAAAATGCCTATAGTTTATGTTATAAGCATGCAAAGGTGTAAGTAGAAAGGTAGAAGGATGGTTCCTTTTATAACCCGATGGTTTGAAGAAGCTTCGCATCCTATTACATGTGGGACAATAAAAGCTAGGTTAGTTAGGATAAGCACACTTTAAGTTTGTTTTAGAAGAGATTAATATTTCATTAGTGATCCTTGGGAATTGAGGGGTGCATTAATTTATCGAAGTGATTAACTAATAGGTAGGTGTAGCTTATAGAAACATTTGAGAAGAAAGTTAGTATGATCTATGCTATAAGGGGATTTTAATCAAATAAATGAAAATTTATTGATTAAATAGAAGAGATAATTAATTAATTAAGAATAATTAATTAATCTAGATAGAAATGGGTATTAATTAACGAATGTCGTTAATCATTGTTTTGAGTGATGGAAGGGCTAAGTAATTTTTAGAATGTAATTAATTAGCGGTGATGGAGGAGAAATGGTGCGTTATTGACGATATGTCGTCAATTTATGGGAAAGAGTACAATTATCGCAACTTAATTATTTAAATTACTTGATCCAAATTACAATTGTCTACACCCTTGAGTAATTTTTGACCTCTACCAAAAACATCCTCATGGCTATCAAAAAAATACCCCACAAATAGTTTGTTTAATAGAAAAATCTACTAAACACGACAAAACTTCTACAAGATAAGGAATGCTCAATGATACTTCTTTAGATAAACTAGGAAAACTTTTGTAATAGATGCGAGACATACATACCTAACTTGATAGTAAAATATACTATATTTGAGGTTGGTAACACAAGCCCCTCTAAATAAATG
Source organism: Taxus wallichiana var. yunnanensis (assembly GCA_018340775.1). Taxonomy (NCBI): domain Eukaryota; kingdom Viridiplantae; phylum Streptophyta; class Pinopsida; order Cupressales; family Taxaceae; genus Taxus; species Taxus wallichiana. Next base: position 92,101,149 of record CM031242.1, read on the forward strand.
GATTTCTTCCTATCAATTTTGAAAAGACAACCTACTCTCTAATGGGGGAACATCTAAATTGGATCTCATGTAATACCCTTGCTTAATTACTCCAACATTCTTATTTGTTTTGTCATCAAATTCTTCCAAATCAGTTAAATTCAAGAGAGGTTTTATTTCACAATATGAGGGATGGTGTAGCATAAGATTTCCCTCTTCATCTACATAAACCATATGCATAGGGAAAAATTTGTGCATACTTTTTGTCCATGAATCATTCATACCAAGAATGTAAAGGTTAGGATCATCATCACAACAATCCAATTGTGTCAACTCAAGGTTTCTTGTGTGAGATTCATGAATAACTCTGAGATAACTACATCTTGTGAACCATATTTGTCATCTTTAAGAAGATCAACAATATCAAATGTTGGTACATTCCCCCTTGACATAATGGTTGTTGGAACAAGCACAAAAATGGTATGACATGGGCTTCTCATTTCCTTCAATTTTTGAATCATTGCTAGTGGAAGATGGAATGTTATTATCAAAGGAAGATTTAGGGTCTAGCAATGAGGTTATTGACTTTTTTCATTGCTACAAATATTTAGAAAGAGTAACGTCATCTTCAATCTCATTAGCAACCAAAGAAGATGAATATTTGACAATTTCATATTCAACAACAACGTCCAATTATATGTGATTTCTTTTGCTATTGATAAAACCCCAAAGAGTGGAATTATCTCGAAATCTTAGTACCTTGAACACTAACAAAAACTACCATAACATTTTGCACCAAATCGAAGTAATCCTTCAAAAACTTCATGTGACAATTGAATGTTTGTTGAGGGCAATAATCAATGGTGTTCTAAATTACTACACATGACTAATCACAAACAAAAAAAAAAATCATTTATTACATTAAAGATTATGTCAAAAATTCAATCATGTTTTTTTCCAAACAAAGAAAAAACTCGTTAAAAGGAATATTAAACTATAGAAAAATACCTCAACCAAAAATATATTGGATTTGATCGGGGCAATATTTAATTTCATCTTAAAAAAACTTTTTAATATGGTGAGAAATTGAATTGGGTGAGAATTGAAGGACAACTCTGTTGTGTTTTAGTATTATATGATCGATAAACACAATGGCAAAGCTTTGTTGTATATGATAAGACGAGAAGCTAACATAGTGACAATTGTGCCATGTTTGAATAATATAACTAGTGAATATAATGAATGATAAGGATTTTGTTGTGTTTGTATAAGACAATTAGCTAAGATAATTACAATGTTGTTATTGTGTTTGTGTAAGACGACCAAAAACATAGTACAAAACAAATTAGGGTTTTTAATTAGATAATAAGGAAAAAACACATCAAAAATTAAATGAAAAAGTCGATATATCTAGAATACATATAATATTGATCAATCTCTCATTGCAAAATCTACGTTAAACAAGAAAAATGAAGGTATTTCAAAAATTGAAATTTTCATTGAAGAGAATGAAAACAACAAACAAAAGTTGCAACATACCTATGAATATGTGAATCTTTGTTGGCTATGGGATTTTGGTGTGCATCTACTATGGGTATGTTTTTTTTGTTATGTTTTGTTTAGAGTGTTTGATTTAGGGGCTTAATTTACATTTTTTTAAAGGGAGAGGAGTTATTTTTTGAGAATTGGATGACATGTTATAGAAACTTGCATCTTAATGTTTAATGCTTGAGTTAGGATATGGTCGACAAAATATTTTTTGAATGAATATTTTTATTAAAAAGTAACATTAAATACACAATAAAATAGCACAAAATAATATTTGCATTTAATTTTTTCAATAGGAGGGATTTTGCGGTGGCTAATTTCTTGTGTATGAGTTGATTCATCTAAATGTGCATCAAGTCTGTCTTTGTCTACATCTTCTCGCTAATTAAAGTTGACGACCAACTTGCTTGAAAGAAACATCCATGTTTGTAAATTGATAATTTGTTTTGACAAGAGTTTGATGCCCTATCATGTTCAATAGAGTTTGATGACCTTATGAAAGGAGTTTGATGGCCTACCATGTTGAATGGAATTTGATGTCCTACCATGAAGGGAATTTTATGGCTTTGCCATGTTAATAAATGGATTTTGATATCATGTCATCATGAAGAGAATTTAGTTGACCTATCATATTTGATGGATTTTGATAAATTGTCATGAAAGGAATTTGATGGCGTATGACGTTGAATGGAATTTAATGACTGTCATGAAGGTAGTTTGATGCCCCGTTATGTTGAATGGAGTTTGAGTGTAAGTCGTATCAATTGGTCATAAAGGTTTCTTACCATTGGGTTATTGAGAAACATTGTCGACCATTATACTCAATTTGTCGATGATAATAGAGTTATGAAATTAGTGGCCACAACATTTTCATCAACATTGTTTCTTTGTTGAGGGAAACATGATCACCATTAGAAACATATGAACCACCGTAACAACTCTTTTTCCTCCGGGTTGAGTGTATTCCAGTTAAATATTGTTTTGTGGGAATATGGGAAGATGAACAAATTCAACCTTGAGACTTCCTCTTCTTTGTAGAAAAATGTGTGATGCATGTTGATTTGTAGAATCTTCCATTGTAGAGAAAACTACAAAAATAAATTAAACCCAATTATAAGTTAATTTAAATAAAATATATATTAATTGCAAGGTAATTTAAAGGGGAAAACATAGAATAATACGGTGAAGTTGTATTAGTTGGCCACCTAACATAATGACACATTCATTTGCGTGTCACATGTTAGATGGTCATTGAGCACACATAAAAGTGTTTTTATGTTAGTCTACCGCAAACATAAATGAAAGTCTACTTGTATTAGCCAATCGTCTAATATTACTAAGAGTGTTTATATTAGCCTATTGGTGAACCCGAGAGTGTACTTGTACGTGCCAACCGCTAACTTAATTTATAACTAAGAATCCACAAGACTCTCATAAGAGAAACAAATTTTGAGTGCATGTATAAAGGAAAAATCTTCTCACGAGGTTTAATCAACAAGTCTTTAAAATGAACTAAAATTGATTTTACTAGTTAACAAATAAAAGGATCAACTATCAAAAGTGAAACCACTTTATAATTTAGATAAGTATTAACAACTTGAATGGAATTAATAATTATTTCTAGGAAACTATAAAGAAGTCTTTAGACTACAATAATACTTCCTATGATAAATATGGGCATGGTAAGGCCATGAAAAGAAAAGTACAATCAATGTTTCTTCAAAAATACAAGACTCGCAACCTTTATAAATAAGACCGGAGCACCTTTAGACACATTTTATCAATAATGGCTCACCAAGGAGATCAAACCTAAGTTAAATCTAACTTCAGAGTCACAATACCATGACATTGGAAGTACATCGGGAACCATCAAAAAAAGATCGGCGAACACAAATGGCATTGAACTTATGTTAGCCTACCAGTGAACATAAATGACAGTGTAGTTGTATTAGTCAACCAACTAACATTATTGAGTGTTTATATTAGCCTACCAACAAACATGAGTGTGCACGATTGCTCTCATCAAGCTAACATAAATGATAGCAAAAACATCGGTAACTCACGACCGACAAATAAAATGTGACAACAAATATGTGGTAATAGGGTTCAAACATTTACCATCCTAGATTTGATGCATGTTGATAACTAAAGGTCTTGTGCGAAGATTTTCCAATTATGTAAAGTGATGGGTGAACAATAAAGACAACAGAGGATGAAATTATGATAATTATATTGTGTATGACAACACAAATGGAATTTTTAATAGTAATACGTTCATTTTGGTTTTTGAAATGACAATATCATGTAGTACTTGGGTAAGTATCGGGTAAATATTCGGTAAGTATCGAGTAAGTGTCATGTAAGAATCATTAGTGTATAGCTAAAACATTGAACTTTGTGCCACATTCTAATCCCATTTCAAATTTAATATCAAATTAATGAGTGTTTTCCAAGTGTCTTTCATGATTTATAAAATTGACTATTTTAGAAAATAAATAAGTTTTTTGAATGTAAATTGTAAATTTTTCATATTATTAAACTCAACTTTAGCCCACCTCTAACTCCATATTAGCCAATTTTCCGGTTGAGTGACATCATTTCATATGGAACATGGAACATTGAAGATGATAAAATTTAATAAAATAAAAGACTTCAACCAATTAAAAAATGAATCTTTCGCAAACAATGTTCGCAATAGGAGGGACATCACTCTTGCCTAATTTCCAATGAGAACTTCAAGTTGCTAAAACACATTCCATCTCCTTTCTTAATCATCCTTTCATCATTTTGATTGCGTTTGTTTTGCATTTTCATGTGTTTAGTAGTTAGCTTGTGAAATGTCTCTTCTTTGGTGCCCTACTTTTTGCTTGTTGTCGCAAAAAAAAATTAGTTTGTGTAAACAGGAGCTTCATGACATTTATCTATACAAAAAAAACGAACAATTGGGATTTGGAAAATAAATAAAAATTCTTACCTTTTCCACTTTGTGTGCTCTTCCAAATCCTTATTTATCCATCCAACAAATGTTTTTTTTTTACCCTTTTCCCTACAATACAAATTGACATTTGTTTGCCGCACCTCCAAACAAAAAATCTTGTTCCCAACCCACTTTCTAGACCGTCAACAACAATTTAGCTATTTTCTATCATTGTTATCCATTTGCTTCAATTTGTCGGTGTTTATCCTCTTGAGATTGCAAATTCCTATGAGATACTTGAGTTATGCATGTTATTTAGAGGTTGTGATCCAATGACTTGTACACTCTCACATCAAAGATTGGTTTGTCATATAGCAATTGGCGGTCAAGGATCTTAGTTCCTTGTTTTATTTTAGTAGCTTAGTTTTATACATTGATTCAATTAGTATTAGCTAATGTGTATATGTGAGTGTATGATTTATCCTTGTTTGTATGATTGTTTATATTTTATCAAGTTATTGTATTTTTTTGTGATTTCCGTTCCTTCCATTGGATATTGTCAGTACAAGCAAGACTCTTTCATAGTCTTTACCTCATTCTCATACACAATCCTCATATCACCTTGTCTAAGTATTGTTTTGTGCAAGTTTGTTATATTTGTTTCAAGTTTCGGTTATTTGTTTTCCTTGCATTGTCTTGTTCTATCTTCGACTCTAAGAAGCTCATGGTGCACCCTTTATGGTGTCAACCTCATACTCTATCACAATCATACATTTTTGTATCCTTGTATTTATTAGTGATTTTATCCATCTTTTGTTCCACCTAGCTTGTCTTGGTGTGAGCTCATTATTCCAAACTTATCTTGGGTTTCTTGTGCATGTTTCCCCTTTGCCTAAATTGTTGTTTGAAACCTATGACACCTTTGTTCTAACCTTCTTGTTGATTTTAGACTTTGTAAGTGATTGTGATCATCCCTTCTTGTTGTTTGCTCATTGTGGTGTTGTTAAGTGTGTTAAGTCTTATTTGTTGTTCACTTTGCTCGAGAAATAATTTCTAGCTTTTCTTGTGTTTCTTTTGAGCCATTCACAAGTAGCACTTTACATATTTTCAATCTTTAAACTTTGTTAATATCACAACAAATAAAAAACATTGTTTCCAGCTTGTTGCCCTTTATCGTAAACAAAATAGTGTCATTAGATATTATTTCAACCTAAGTCTAGTTCTTTTCAATTAAAGTTGGTATTGTTTTGGTTAGTTTATTTTTGTTTCATTGTTTATTTTGTTTTTATTGCAATAGCTTTATTTATCAAAGGCATCGACCTAGGCTTATTCTTGTTCACCTTCCTTTCATGTTTGTATCCTATGGAAAATTTCTCAACCTATTCTTCAACTTTTTGTGGTCCATGTCTTTCCTTACAATCCTCGTCATTTAATGTGCTTTCACGACACATTCAACCCCTTAGATCCAATAAAATTATTTGTGCAGATTTTCCCGATCCAACTTGTATCCAAGGAAGCCTCAATCAAGGGCTTCGTCAAGTAGTCTGAAAGTACCCTTCATCGTTTCTTGATTTTCCCTCATTGTAATATTCTCTATGATGGTGTTCAAACAAGTGAAAGAGCATTGGACAACAGACCCATCAACAAGTGAATCAACCCTAACACATGAGGTTCCCTTTGTGCTTATTTTTGGTTGTTTGTATTATCATTGGATGGCATTATCAAGACAATTCCAACCATTCAAAACCAAAGGAATCTCTAGAGTCATTTAGCACAATTGTTTCCCCTTTAGAGAAAGTAATATTGACCCGAGGTGTGCTCTTTGATCTTGAGATCTCCATCCTATCAATGCAACCTTATCATTCTTCAATTTTGCATATTTAACATTCATTACGAAGTTGTAAGTGAATATTGGTCGGAAAGAGAGAAAACGAATAAGACTTGCTCAAAGCAAGAGCTACAACACCCTATTTAACCATACCATCAAGATATTTGAAATTCCATCTTTCTTCTCTTGTTTAGATTGTCTCGACCTAAACCTAAGAATCCAAGTGCTAAGGAAAATGTTTAGTTATCCTTGCATATAGATCCCACCTATTTTTGGGCATGGATGTGCAAAAATTTAGCCAATCATCATCATTTGTGGGTATTAATTGCTCTCTAAATGTAGCATTCTTCGAGTTGGAAGCTTGGTAGGATGAAGCCATGTCCACCGCAATAGAGATGTTTTGTGCATAGCACATATATGTTTTGTTGATATGGGAGCATGGGCTTTTGGAGGATACGCACAAAGAAAGGGGGTGTGGGAGCATAGGATTTTGGAGGATACACACAAAAAACTTCAAAGTATCAATCCCATGAGACAATGTTACAATAAATTGAAAACGATTTACATGCATATGTACATAACATATGTGTCCAGTCATTATAATTGAAAAATGTTATTCAATGTTAGATTTTGATATATAGAGATGGATGATAAATGTTGTGTTTTGGATCCAATGGTAATGAATTGATCATTAAGTGAAGTGATCGTGCAACAAGGCAAAGGAGTTGCATAAGTTATATAATAACTTGTCAACAAATAACGCTACTTGGGAGGATAAGCAATTTCCACATAAGCAATCTTGTCTCTTTAACAATGAAGGGGCAAAGTCACCCAAAGAAATCTATAATTTTAACGGTGTAGTCGAAATCTCAAACAAGAATTTTAGAGTTGTAATAGCAAATTAGATATATCCAAGATAAATAGTAAGACATTTTCACAAGCTTATTATAAGAAAATAAAATCAGACTTTTGAATCCATGGAAGAAAAAGGTTAGACCGAGCAAGCAAGTACACTCATTTGTAACCAATCAAACATCATGGTGGTAGTAAAACCACACTCATTGTGACATCTCCTCATTGAAATAAGATTACAATATGTTAGATTATAATGATCATAATATATTTGGTTTATATGTTACCACAAATCAAGCCTTCCAACCAATGTTGAATTAAATTTTTATATAAATATCACAAATTTATAGTTAGACATAAACCAAAGTCCTACCCCAGCTATTCTCATCCAACTATATATGCTTCGCAAAACAAATAATTTCATACGAGTTTTTTTAATTAATCTTCACCATCACACATTTTAGCTTTTAATTGTGTGATTTATTGGCATTGTGATTTATTGGCAGAATGTGTAATTTTAACTTTTATATTCTCTAGTTTCCTTGTGTAATTTCAATATTTATCCTATTAGTGCAGATTTTAGTTTTCCGGTGACAAACATTTTGTAATGCAGTTTAATATTGATATATCTGTTTCCAATGTCAAAATATTTTTAAAATACTTGTATATTCTTTAAAACGTCCTACCCCAAAGTTGCATTTTTCTCACAAAGTGAGATTTAGATCAGATTTATTTTATTTTATTTTATTTGTAAAAGATTTTTAAATAACAAGTAAAAATATATATCAACCTCAAAGAAATTATACCCTTGCACCCCAAATTTTAAGAATTTCATGATTCACATTAGTTTATTTCGTTGTTTCTATGCCATTAAAATATGGTTGGTTTCAAGATTCTGGGTTGGATACAGCACTCATACTGCAGCTTGTTTTCTGGATCATTTATGGGTAAGTGTGAATTCCTGCCACGATAACTTACCAACAGTTACTACAATCAGACTCACAATTTATTAGTTTGACTTCGGGGAAAACTTTTATCTCTGGCAATTACAACTCACGTTTACTTGACACTTTAATGGCATTCATCTTACTTGTGATTTTTAACTGTTAATTTCACTACTCATAAATAGTGTGTTGTGTTTTATCTTTATCTAAATTATTTTTAGTTTTATCTTGTAAATGAAGATGCAATATATATATTCCTTATGGAAAACGTCAATTTCAATAATATAAAGACCGTGAATGCTGACGCTCCAATTGCAGGCTTTTTTGTGCACACTCAAGTAATTGTTTACAATAGGAGAAATGGAAAAATCTCCTACAAACTATTCTTAGGTTCTTCTGAGAAAATAATCACATCAAAGCCAAAATTATTGTTATTGTCATTGTCACTATTCCTCACTCATCACTAGTAGTCGTTTGTTAGGTAAGTTTTATTTCCCATATTTTAGTCATTCACCACTTTCATCTGAATTATTTTTTCCTACATTGAAACAACCCTCTTTCCTTGCATAAGCGAATAAAGTTGATTACTGTTAAACATTTTAAACCATTGTAGTAGTTATGAAAAATCAAGATGAGGACACTTCACAGTTGCCAAATGCAACTGTTCTAACAAGGGAATTTCTTCCAAACAAAAAGACAAAAAATTGGTGGCACAATGATAGTGAACAAAACAAGAATTCACTTTGGTCGGTGCATTAAATAGTCAATTATTATTACTCTTCGAGATAGGTTAAACCCCCAAATGTGGGTGTTGCGGCTCACATCAACTCTCATTACCCTATGGTTGCAATGCTGACCAATTTACGGTTTACAATTTCAAATTTACACTAAATGAAATCATGAAGATTGTTACAAGGTGCATGAAATCTTATAAATCGTTAATTTTTAGATCTTGCATTCTGAGAGAATGGCCATGACCTTGAAAACCCTCAAAAGCTTCTAGCAATCATTTTGCAAAAGTATCGCAAGCTATCTCAGATGTAAATAGCAATGCACAATTATATACATGAGAAGCAAACCAATAAAGAGAATTTCTTGAAGCAGCTTGCAGTAAGAGATTAAAAACTAGACTAGAAATTGAAATTGGAAATGAACTAAGATTAGCACAAGATAGGAAGAAACAATAAAGTGAGAACAAATACTGTCTGTTGACAGGAAACAATTGCAAAAACAGATCTTGTGGCCAATGCCAATGAAAAATCACAAAATGAACTCGAGATTAGGTTAACCTCTGCTAGAATGTTTCTCGTTCAGATTGAGAATCCTCCTCCCTAACACCATCATCAATGTTCCTGCAATAAGCAATAGATAAGTCAACTACAGAAAAATCCTACTAACTACAGAGGAAAATACTAACCACAGAGAAACTACCACTAGTCAATATACACACTCAGTAGGCCTAAAATAAGGAAAACTAGCCAGCCATGCAACACCTGATAAAAATATATGCTTAAATATGACTTCTAGAAAATAAGGAAGATAAAGATTGTATAACAGCTCAAAGAAAGAATTGTGGAGTTAAAACAATCCCATGCGACTGAATGATTAAATGAAATAAATAGTTGCCCTATCCACTCAAGAAATTTAAGTTTTATAGCATGTGGGACACAAAGATAAGCAGGTTAGCACAAAAAATGCTGTTCACTACAGCCAACATCTCAATTGATAAGCTCCCGGATTGCTTCTGCGGAGAATACCGATGACAAAGCTATGGTTATAAACTCAAGATCCCACAAACAACACCAAGCACAGAGAGGATATTAACATGTGGGACACAAAGATAAGCAGGTTAGCACAAAAATATGCTTTCCACTACAGCCAACATCTCAATTGATAAGCTCCCAGATTGCTTCTGCAGAGAATACCGATGACAAAACTACGGTTATAATCTCAAGATCCCACAAACAACACCAAGCACAGAGAGGACATTAACATGCTCATGATCATGCAAATTCATCAGTTGAGTGCTTCTGCCATGGTCACACGAGATTCACACATCCAAAAAGAATAAACCAGAAAGCACGCATCAGTTCACATCAAATCCAAGAGAAAATAGTCTAATTGTAAGGTTTTGTCCTTAGAACAAAAATTATAGCCAAAAGTGGTTTGACACAAACCAGACAGGTGTGAGCTTACTTTACCTCCAAGAACTAGTTAAGCTACGAGCTTTTCTATCTAGCTGGATGTTTTCCATAGCATTAGATGCTCTGATTACATCATCTGAATGCTGATTGTCGTCATATCTCCAACCGTGGTCTTCTTTTCTCATAGCCGGAAAAGAACCATTCTCTCTTGAAGTTCCAGCAAAAGGAATGTTTGAACTGGTTTTACGATTGCTCCCCAGATCAAATAAATCTGCATTGACCAAAAAAAAATTGCTTGGGCAAATTGATAAGCTCTAAGAGTGAATGGGATTGATTCATAAAGTCCCTTGCAAGTACAAAGTTATAAGCAAAGCGAAAAGTTTCAGCATGTTTCTAAAGAATCCAAAAAGAGGCATAACAGGCACAAACCAGATGAATTGCCATCGCTCACACGATCTGAGACATTCCCAAGACTTGAATTTCGTACAGAACCAGCAGATGATTGTGTAACTGGTGTGAACCTACCAAAAACATTATGCACACTTATAAGACCTTTTATCAGTCATGAACATGTGCGATATGACAGTCGGTAAGTTCCACAAGAAATCATCCTATTAGACTATCACATTTACCTTCCAAATGGAGGTAGACCTCCAGCAATTGAAGTTGGATGCCTGCGCATATGCCTTTCAACATTGGATATAGAATCATCGGGACTGGATGTTGAGGCACCTTCTGTAGCCGATCTCCTTGCATTGCCCTTAGGTATGTTACCATAAGAATTTTGTTGCTGCCAGAGACGAGGTAAAACATCATAATCTGGTAACCCATACCATACAAAAATCATTCAAAATTGAACCAAGAGGATGCAGGCTCATGAAAAATACTGACATCATCTAAACTACATTGCCAGGATACGGATACGAGTATCCGTTTGGATACGGATACGATACGCAAATACGTCAATTTTTAAAAACCCTTGGATACGATACGTCTTGGATATGTCCGTACATATATATTAAATATATATATATATATATATGATTTTTTTATGTACATCTACTCATTTTACTCATTTTTTAGTCCATAAAAAACTGAAATAGTAATACAAAACTTGAATCAATGTTCAAAACATTCAATATACTTAAGACTTTGCATTTTTATTGATCATGTGGCTGCCATACATATGATATACGAATATCATGTTAACATGAATACGAACAAAACTTGAAATTTTAAAAATATACTAGTAACTAGATCCATGTTCAAATTTTCAAAACAAACAATATACTTAAGATTTTACATTTATGATTTCATTGTTCATGTGGCTGCCATACATATGATATAGGAATACAAACAAATCTAGAATATATCATCTAGATTTTCCTCAAAATCAAGTTCATGTGTGCCACTTGCGCTAGCTCCACTCTCATTAACTCCACTCTCCGCTCCTTGCGAACTCCCTAGAGCGTCATCTTCGCCATCAAATAATGAAAGTTGGGCAAGCGTGGCTACGGAGGCATCCAAGTCTGTGGTCTCTGGAATAAGATCCCAAAGTTTGTGAGGCCCTTTAGCATACTCCTCAGACTTGTGTGACAAGAGGCGCAAATTGGAGTGCACATATACCAAATCCTCAGCTTTTTTAGATGCCAACTTGTTTCTTTTAGCTGAGTGGATAAAGCTATAAGTACTCCAATTCCGCTCTGCGGAAGAATTACTAGCCACCTATTACAACAAAGTTAGAAAATTGAAATTCAAAGACAAGTTAGTATCCTAAGTTCTAACCTAATAAAATTTAAAATATTTGAAATGATTCTAAATTTTAAAATTTATAAATGTTATACCTGTGAAAGAACTTTTATAGCAATAGGACGTAAGTACTTGGCATCATGGCCATGTACACGCCACCATGTGGTTGGAGTCAAGCTACTCTTGTCAAAAAGAGCCTCAATCGATCCCATGATGCCTTCTGAACCAGTAAACATGCCCATTTCACTTCTGACCACACTGGCTATAGATGGATCAGGAAAAATTCTTCTGAATGCTGCCCTGGTTCCATTTCCAACTTCGGAGTCAGAAAATGGTGCTTGCCTGTTTGGTAGCCCAAGTACATCAGAGCTATAGTACTTTGGGGTCAGTGCATAAGCAAGGAGATGTAATGGGGTGGTCATTTTATTCCACCTCTTCATGACCACAGTCTTGACCTCACCGTAGAAGGTCTCTTCTGGATCTAGACCTTTCTTTTGTATTATATCTCTGATACGCTCAAGCATGGAATCTATGCCATCATATATCTCTCCCAAGCATGCTTCATCAGTATCTACATATCGGATCATGGAGAGAATGGGTTCTGTAAAACTCAACAAGTACTCAACCTTGGCCCACCAATCCTCATCAAGGACCCATGATTTTACCCTTGTAGCTTTCTCTGTATTTGACTGCCTCCACACTGACCAAACACTGCTGATCACCATACTACTTAAAGCCTCTCTCACCTTCACAAGCCGTCTCAAAACAAGCGTGTGAGAGGCAAATCTAGTTTCTGCAACCTTCAGCAACTCTAACCTTGAGAATTTCCTAAACATGGCTTGTGACATATGATGGTTTGTGATAAACATTTGAATGTCATTTGCCTCAGAATAAATTTGCTCAATCCATGGGATTTTCCCAATCTTTTGGAGCATCAAGTTAAGGGAGTGGACAGCACAAGGGGTCCAAAAAATGTGCTCATATCTACCCTCTATGATCATTCTTGCTGCTTTACAATTTTTAGCGTTGTCCGTGATGACTTGGACAACATTATGGGGGCCCACCGACTCAATTGCCTCTATTAAAATGTCAGCAATAAATTGTGCATCCTTGACAGTCAATGGCTTTAAGGAACATTGCCCCTTGAGGGCATACTGCAAAAACATTTATGAGGGGTCTATTTCTAGCATCTTTCCATCCATCTGAAATGATGGAAACCCCTGTTTCCTTCCATGAGTCTCTGATTGGCTGCAAAGTCTTGTGAATGTGTTCCACTTCCTTTCCCAAGAGTGTGGTTCGAACTTTTCATAACCCGGGATTTGTACCCTTGTGGAGCTTCATTGATACCCTTCACCATTTGATGCCAATATGGAGATCTCAATACATTAAAGGGCAGCCCACATGCATAAATGCATCGAGCAACAACCTCATCAGCAACCTCCCTCTTTTCAATATTAAATGCTTTCTCCAATGCTCCTTTTGGCCTTTTTCGTGAGCTCTCTGGACTCTCTTCATCAAATGGTTGACTTTGAGTTTGAATGAAAGGATGAGAAGTAGGTCTAGGTGTGGGTGGTAGTGATGAAGGCCTTCTTTGCGAAGGAATTGTTCTAGTTCTATTTCTTTCAGCTTGTTTATCAGCCTCCTCTTGCTCTCTTAGGTACTCTGCCATTTTTTCATTTGATATTTTTGGGCACCTCTTTATCCCCACACCTCCAACACCAGTCAAATGGATTTTCACTCGACTATATGAGGATCTGTACTGAGCTTGGCAACCATGACATATCCATACCCGACACCCACCACCAACAATGTTGTCTACCACTGTCACATGTCTCCAAAGAGGGGAATTAGGATCATGTCTCACAGGAACTGATGTGTTTTCAGCTTGGCCTTGCACTCCACCCGAAGCAGAACTTGATGCCATCCTAATCTGTTTTTGATCACCAAGATCACCATAACGGCGCGAGGTGAGAGCATACACAGAGTTAGGATGTTTAAAAAATTAAAAACATTTTGCCTTAACATAAATAAATTAGTTATGCCATCCTAATCTGTTTTTGATCACCAAGATCACCATAACGGCGCGAGGTGAGAGCATACACAGAGTTAGGATGTTTAAAAAATTAAAAACATTTTGCCTTAACATAAATAAATTAGTTATGCGGATGCCATCCTAATCTGTTTTTGATCACCAAGATCACCATAAAGGCGCGAGGTGAGAGCATACACAGGTTTAGGATGTTTAAAAAATTAAAACACAATTTGCCTTAACATAAATAAATTACTAATTAGTTATGTCATCCTAATCTGTTTTTGATCACCAAGATCGCCATAAAGGCGCGAGGTGAGAGCATACACAGATTTAGGAAGCTAAAAAAAAACAAATACATTAACATTGAACAATGCATTTAAAATAAAAAAAATGATTTTTTACCAATTAATAAATTAAATACCCCTAAACTATGCCATCCTAATCTGTTTTTGATCACCAAGATCGCCATAAAGGCGCGAGGTGAGAGCATACACAGATTTAGGATGTGTTTAAATTATAAAATTTTAAAAAAATGCAACATAATAAATAAATAAATAACCGTAAAAAATAAAACGAAAGGATGAATTAAAAATAAAAATAAAATTAAAATACGGTATACCTGTAGAGTGTAGTGTAGAATCGTAGATCCTGGTTGCCTCTAAAATTTTAAAACAATCTCTTCCTCTCAAGTCTCAACAATGGCTTCTTCTCCTTCAAAGTTCTCCTCCTTGCAATGATGGACTCCAAACAATAGAAGCAATCGCTGCCCCTCCTTCAAATCTTTGCCTCCTCTAAGCTCTTTGCAAAACCTCCTTCCAATCTTTGCCTCCACTAAGCTCTTCACAACTCTTCTTTGGCTCTTTGCTCATTCACTTGCAAAAAGACAATGAAATTGTTTGTGTGATTTCAAATGAGAGGGATGGGTGCTTTTTATAACTTTTTGTGGGGGAGAGGGTGTATTATTTTATTCATTTAGTGTTTAGGGTTCGGTTTTAGGGAGTAGAAAAGTCAAACATTTAAAAAAAATGAAATAGAACTTTAAAAAATGTTTTTGAAGGCGGATACGGCCCGGATCCGCGCGGGATACGTGGCGGATACGTCTGTACGTATCCGCCACGTATCCGGGAGTATCCTGTGCGGATCCGAGCTGTATCCGTATCGTATCCTTCGCGTATCCGGATCCGAGACGTCTCAGGCAGGATTCGGCAGGGGTTTTGAGGTATCCCTGCAACGTAGCATCTAAACAAAAGACTCAAATATGTTCGGTTTGATGCAAAACAAATTAAATTTAAGTGTTCTTTCTCAAACTGCTCTTCTTGATTCGAATGGAACCCACTCAAAGAATATGATTTGATGTTGCTATTAGAAAGTCTTATGTTTCATAAGTTTTACAAGAATTTGGAAAATATTAATTTGGGTGATAGGCATCTGGGATGAACTTTCTTGAAGATGGGTAATGCAATGGTTGTAGTACAAAATTGGTTATTTTTAATTTTTACATTGTTGTGCACTATGGATATGGAATGGAAGTGGAGGAGGTGAAGAGCTGGATGTACATGTGAAATAGCTCAAATATTGGAACATTCTTGTGAAACAGGCTTTTTGATAGGCCCATACACAATAAACCTTCTTGTGTATGCAACCGATGCTATAACTTTTAGTCTTCTTGTTGTAAATATACAATTGAATATATGGAAAAACATAAAGCGGTCATAATTTTGGAGAAGGTAAAGAAATATAGATGAAAATGTAATGGCTTTCCAAGATAAAATTAATAGGTCATTGCAATCCACTAGGTGAGAGTTGTTCTAGTCCAAGCTATGAAGAGAAGACCGAATACATTCAGACTACGGCAAATAATGCCCTTGATCTGCACAAAGATAATAAGGGATCACTTTTGAACATTGAGTAGTACACTTTTAAGTTAGTTTGCTTTCGTATCAGTTCAAACAAACTGGGATTAATTTTCTTCTGACGGTCGGACAGCAGACATGAATACATAAGAGGTGAATAAAAGGTTGCCTACTGCCCTCACGCCAAGACAGAGACTCCTTGATAATAAGGTTCTCTATGTTCGCATATAGTATACAGAGTGCAACTGAAATACTAGATATTTATGGCAAACAAAGTATGGATATTAATTGCGAAATGATATTGAAAAGTCTTCTCACTGCAATTGTGACAATAATAAATAAGTGACAGTAAATCCACTTTCTAATATGAGAGCATAGAAGAACTATTGTGTGCGAGGATAATGAGGAGCAACTACCAATGGCAGAGCCAATAAGGAGAGGAGGGCAACAACAACATCAGCTACAAATATAAGCTTCAGGTAAAATGTTTAGGACCAAGCTGGGCATGCAAGTTTGGAAAGTGAGTTGAGTTGGGCCTCAGGCTTGGGACCGATCTCTGAAGCATTGGAACGCACTTGCAAGCGAGTTAGGCCCAAGCTTAGGCGAGTAGAAGTATCATGTAGAGTAAAATGCCACAGAGGCTTCAGCCGTGTGGCAAGCTATGTTGATGTCGTGGAGAGTGAAAGTTGAGCTTCACTCGAGGAGAGGAAGTCCAGTGCTTTGCACCTTGAATGCCAAGAAGGGCAAGCAAGACAAAGGGAGCTCCATTAGGAGCTTAGAATGGGAGTAATTGACATAGTGCATGGCCCTAGGAATCGATCCCAAGGGGGTTGTGAAGTGAACTCGAGATCAAGTGTGGACTCAGCGACCGATTTGGGACCACGTTGGGCATGAAAAGAGGTAAAGCATGCATCATGGTGAAGGATTGGTGGCTCAAAGAGCCCAAGCTCGCCTAGAGAGAGGTGAGTTGATGTGTGGATTGGGAAGTGCTAAGATCTAGGAAGGACTCAGCGCAGAGCCACAGTGGGTGAGATGAGGAGAATGTTGAATATGCAAACAAGAACCGAATAGGCTCACAAAGCGAAGAGTTGGGCATGGGCCCGGTAATGCACTCTATTGGTTAGAAATTTTGGTGAGTCAGAGAGGGTGACTTAGTGAGCTCAACCACCTAGTGGTAATCGATTTGAAGTAAAGCCAAAGAACTCGACTGTAACTAGAGAGGGCCTGAGGCAGCCAAAGGGGGTCTAAAGTAAGCAAGAGCCGCTAAGAAACATGGCGAGCTCAAAGAGGGTCGTGAGTGGAAGGACTCGGTAAGAGGCTTTGTTTTGGGCTCGGTGATGAGCTTGACACAATGGTATGCTGGGATGCCTGAGCAAAGGGAGCTTGCCGAGTTCAATAAGGAGCTCGAGGTGAGCTCGGGAACAACTCGAGGAGCTCTAGTGAGACTAGTATTTCCAGGTGAGCTCGGATAGAGCTCGGTGAGCTCATTAAGGGTAGGTAGCCTAGTGCGAGTTCAAGAAGTGTTCTTAGGTGCTAAGGGGTTTGGTTAGAGGCCAATGTGGTCAAGAAGACTTTTGAAAGGCCGAGTTACGAAGGAGGATTTAGGAAGGACCGTATAGGCCCAATTCAGCTCAAGAAAGCCCATTTAAGTGCAAGTTGTGTTAAGGAGCTCGGTGAGCTCAAGGAGCTAATTTCTGAATTGGTAAAAAAATCATTACTTTTGGGGTTGCACACAAGGTCGGGATGCATAAAGCACGAATAGCTAGTTCTCACAAATTTTGTATGTCCAATCAAGTGCTTCAAGCGGGACTCTAACGTGTATCATGCAAAACGCCTAAGTTTTGAGGCAACTCAAGTGTTTGGGGTAACTTGTGATGAAGTCCTTGGAGAACCCGTATGGGGTGTGGTGCCTTAGCACAAACAAGCCCGTGTTGGCTAGAAGGTCATGATCTCATATTTGAATGGATTCCTTACAACACTACATAGCCTCATAAACCATGCCAAGACAAGGGGTGTCACCATCACCCATGCGAAGCACATCCACAACAGTTCACAAACTTTAAAACTTTGTTTCCTCTTTTCCAAAAGTTGGGGTTTATAATTATTTGTTTTACTTGCTTTCCCGAGAGTTTGATGAAAGTTCAATTTTTCCCACTCGCTACAACAAATCATTGACCTTATCACCGATCTCTTCAACGACTCTTTTCAAAGTGATATAAAAAGGCAAATCCGGTTTCACAAGGCCTTGACAAATCTATAAATGCATGTTGTCTATAAATGTTCAATGTAAGGCAATGGTTCCTTATGAAGTTTGCAATTGTCCTCCCCTTTGAATTGCTTCATGAACCCATGGAAATTTGCCCATGTCCTAAATTAAGGCAATGAACTTCACAAGGGCTCCAATAAATTTGTGGATACTTGTCCATAATCATTTTTCCAGCACCTACACAATTAGTGACATTATCAATGACAACCTAAACTACATTTTCTTCACTCACTTCAATAATTGTTTCATCCAAGATTTTGAAAATAAACTTTAAAGTCTTCTTGCGATTCAAGGTGTCAACCATTTTCAAAAAGATATTTCTTAAGGGCATTGCACCAAGATATTAAGGATCTTTGACACATATCAGACCAGCAATCACTCAATATATTACACCTTGTTACACTTAAAGAGACCTTGAGGTCTGCCATGTTTTCAATCACCCTCGAAAAGAGTAGACCTAAGCCTCTCATAACTAAGTAGGGTATATTCTTAGCCAAATTCAAATATTTCTTTCACTACATTTTTAAAAAACAGACTCCTTGCCATGTTGAATGGAATGGCACTTGAATAAAACAAGTCTGCTAATGCATCATCCACATCTTGCTTTTGTGTCAATCCCAAATGACAGAAGTGTTCCACTACCACAAGTGTTTGATTGCATACATCATGATGACATGCTTACAGAAAAGCCCTTTGATGTGTTCTTGGAAATTGTTTCTTCAAATCCTTGTTTTTGCACTGTTATATGTTTTCCAATAAGTGATTGTTGCTCCTCTCTCTCTCTAATCTCGCCATTATTTGTAGAGTAACATTGGGACGTGCTTTAAAACCCTCACCAGCCCGCTCGATATGCCAAGTAGGTGGTCCACTTCCCTAGTTAAACATCCAACAAAAAAACTGCTACATAAGTTGCATTTGATTCCTTCCTCGTCACTCTTCATGTGGCATGCTACCATCCCTTATCTTTTGATTTTTGAATCATGGATCTACAATTTTTAAATGAAAATCTTATGTCAAGATGTTTATTTTTAAAAAATCATGACAAAATATATAATCAAAAAAAAAAAAGCATAAAAGAAGAAATGAAAAATGTGATAAAAAATAAAAAATTAAATTATAAAAGACAACAATCTAGAATGTAAATGATATATTTAAAAACTTGAGAATTCTAAAATCTATAAAAATTACATCAAAAGAATTATATGGAATATTAGAAATCTAAATTTTAAAATAAATTAAAAACAAACGAAATTAAAACTTTTGAAGTTCGTAGTTGAAATTTAAAAGATAAATACTAATATAAATTTAAATAAAATTAATACTTGTATCTAAAAAAATCAAAAAGAATATAAAATAAAAATACTATAATAAATTTTAAAAATATATTATTTTTGTATTACAAAATAATTAAAAAGTGAATATAAAATAAAAATTCAATGAATATTTTAATCATATTAAATTATGATATTTAATATTGATATAATTTATGAATAAAAAAGCTTTAAAAATTGATTAAAAGTAAGTTAAGGGCGATAGGGGACTCCCGGGCAACGCCTACCCCTGATCGAGGAGGGCCTCGACCCATATAGAGAATCACTATCTCGACCCCCATAGAGTGATAGATAGGGCACACGAACTTTAGCGTGAGCCCAAGGCAGGGAGGCAAAGGAGGGCCTTTTATCTCTCTATGGGACTATAAAATAAAAATTCAATGAATAATTTAATCATATTAAATTACAATATTTAAAATTGATATGATTTATGAATAAAAACTTTAAAAATTGAATAAAAGTAATTTCAGTTAATATAAAACTAAAAGTAAATACAGCTTATTTTTTTAAATTAAAACCCTAAAATATTGATAAATAGTAATTAAAAAACATAAATAAAATTTTAAAAAAGCAAAATAGATAAAATAAATAAAACAAGATAAAATTTTGAAGTGTAAAAGACAACAAAATAAAAATAAAAACAAAAATAATACCAAATAAAAATAAAAAAATATATATATATATATATATATATATATCAAAACAAAACAAAATAACTTAAAAAACGAAACCAAAACAAAATCCTACCTATTTCCACTATCAAACGGCATCCACGGCAATCCCTTGCAACTCCATGCCAACCCATGACCCATACCTCTATTTCCACATTGACGACTCCTCCCACTCTGCTCCCTCCCGACTTTGCTCCTCTCACAATCACTCTATGAGTCTACTCCACAGCCACACATGTGAGTTAGATTTCAAATCTGCAATGCCTCAAAAGAGACGATGATCCAATGTGCACTTTTGCAACACAACGATTCGCTCTGATGCCACACTCACATCTCCTTCCTTCATTCCATCGGAAAATCACTCAACTCGACTAGTGTTTGTGCTCATTGCTCAAGTTGCTTGTTTTATGCTCTACATTTTTATAGACCTTGTTCAACCCATTTTCTTGCTCGATCTCTTTCCCACTCATGATGAGCTTCATACCAAACTGGCACAATTTTTAATGCATTTCTCGTCACATCATTAAGCTCGTTGGATTTTGAACTTTTGTCAAAAAGTTTGGCAAACCTTGTGACTTAGCCTCCTACAATCACCAAGAGGGTAGAACCACTAAATCTTCACCCCAAACACCACCTTTATACACTAAGCTCATGTGATAAATAGAGGGGCAAGAAAGTTAGCCTAAATATGCACAAATCATGATGAGTTGACTCCTAAATTAGGGTGATCTGTTTTTAGGCTTGAGCAATCTATTTTTGGAATAGTCTATGAATAGAGTTGACTGTCTTTTTCCAACAGTTCTGGGCAGTATAATTTTAGACTTATCTAAAGTTTATTTTTAGACTTTTAGTTCAGTATTTTCCTCCCTCTAAGCATGATCTTTATACATAATACTTGTGACATGACAAACAATAGCAACATCAAGTGGGAAGCATGTATACCCATAGTTAATTAAATTTCAGTGTTAGGATTTGCAAGGTGTATCACCTGATCCTGACATTTTCCCACTTGTCATATAACTTGCAAGGGAAAAAGGGAACATAACAAAGGTGATGAACTGCTATGGGCTGAAATGCCCGTAGCCTTGTTGCGGCATTTGGACTAATATCAATATGTGTTCATGGGCTTCACAAAGCATCTAAAACATTTGATGAAGTGTCCAACTTCTCTAACATAACCCTTGCATCCTCCACCATGTCACAAACAAAATAGTACTACACATCGGTGTGCTTTGTCCGCGCATGAAACATAGGGCTCTTTGCCGAGCCGATGGCCCTCTCGATCATCACAACCGACTCATATTGCTCCCCGACTTAGCCCAAGTATCCGAACACAATATATGAAGCGAGATAACCCGTTCTTCACTCATCCAACTAACAGCACCACCAAACAGGCTAAACACATAACCACCGGTAGACCTCCTATTATCAACATCTCATGCCCAATACGAGTCTACCAATCACCGCATATCCACCAAAGATATTACGTAACTTCATGGCTACCAAGGATCCATGATGGTAAATAGAGTGATTTGAGGTACGATGAAGATATTTGAAAACTCTATACACTACCACCCAATGATCCTTCCCAACCACACTAGCATAAGGAGCATAACACATGTCCTCCGTCTCAAGCAAGTGTAGGACACCGCTCATCTGAAAGCTTTGTTCCCACATAAATAGGAGCACTCACAAGTTTGCAATCCTTCATGTTAAGCCATTGTGGTGTCCCCTAGATATCATCCCGAAATCATGCGACTACCCTATCCGAAAAATTTTCGTACTTTTAAAATAATGGGTCGTTTTGTGTTTTTATTGCCTGAAAGTTCTTGTATTGCGTCAAGATATTCCCAAATAGCCATATTAGCCTTTTTCGCCAAATACCCAGATGCCCAAAATTGTTATATTCTGTCGTCGGGATTTGTCTGCGGGAAATTTGTATTTAATTATTTTGAGCCCCGTATGAGGCTATTTGCGCTCCGTTTTAACTCTGTTATGATCGAACATATCATTATTCCCTTGTACCAGAAGGATTTTAACTAGGAATAAGTTTTGGGCTTTATTTGTAACTTTTGGCAATTTTTCGTGTTTTTGTGGTGTCCCGTTTTGTTTTCTGTGAAATTTCTCTAGAACAATTCCTTTGCCTAGTAAGCCCGATTTTTGGCCTGGAGCAGCTGGAAAACATAGACGCACGTTATGCCCGGAGGAAGTCACCATCGAAGGTCCGGATCACCGAGAAAAGCGAAGTCATGCATGAAAAAGCCCCTGCAGGATGGGCGCATTTTTGGAAAACAAAGGATTTAAGCCGCTGCAATGGTAAAAATATAAGCCGCAGCGGGTGGGAATTTTATACCTACTGTGAAGGTACTTTTTCCCGTGTTATAAAAGTCACTTAAGCCTGCAGTGGGAAAAATAGAGGTCAAGGCGGTGGGAATTTATGGCTCCTTGCGGGGTAAAAATTTCCATGGTGAAATAAAAGGAAAGTGACTTAAGTGAAATCACGGGATTTTATTGCTCGCCTTGCGAGGTAAATAATCTCATTGTCAAAGTCAAATCACTTAAGTGGATCATGGGATTTCGGGGCTACCTTGTAGAGGTAAAAATCCCATTGTCGAAAATTCTTACAAATATAATTCTATTATGCAAAAAGTCGACCCACCTTGGGTGAATAATAATGCATTAAATAAATATTTGTTAATATTTATTCACCCAATTTTGGCACCCAGGCTTGTGGAAAAGTCAACAAAAGCAAAGGGGAATAAATCAATTGGAAATAGAATTCCAAAATTAAATAAATTTAATTTATTTAATGCAGCCCCTTTTGAGAAGGAATTAATACTTTTTAAAGTATTAAAGGATTATATTAATTCATGTTTTCAGTGGCTATGGTCAAAGCACACTCACGAAGCTTAAGTGAAGTTAAGTGTGGATGATTAAATTGAATTAATTTAATTGATTGGATAGCAGTCCTTAAACATGCTATATTTAAAAGAGAAGAGCTTGATTTTTAATTAATTAATTGCCTTTAATTGTTAGGGCAATTATTAATTATAGAATTGTGAGGGTTATATAAGCATGGGCAGCCATATGGGTGAATTATTTAATTCACAGGTAAAGAATTGCAGCTAAAAGGAAAAGTGCGCCCCCATTTGAAGAAGGATTTTGCTCAGGCAAGGTGGAAACAAGGCTAAAAGCTTCCAAATTTGGCGCATGCTTTGAAGGAGGTTGATCTTTGTCTGCATAATTGTTTGCACAGGTGTTACAGGAGCTCAAGTGTTGTTGAAAGGATTCATGCTCTCTTTATGTGTAAATTAAACACCATTTTTGGGGCAGCAGGCTTGAAAAGTGCAGATTTTTACAATTAAAATTCACTATTCATGCTCCGGTGGCCATTTTTGTCTGAATAAATTGCAGGAATTCATTACAGGTGCTTTACAAAGGAAAATGAGCTTTTATCAATGTCCAATACATTGCATATATCCTCCGAATCTGAAGAATTGTCCAGATCTGCACTAGTATTGAAGAAATCCGGCCAAGTAAGAAGAAAAAGAATTATTCAGACGAAGATAGACAAAGCTATGGCGAAGAAAGATGAAAAAGAAAGCACAACGGAGTCATGCATCACTTCTAAATTTACAGATACTGGAGACACAGATCTAGGCTCGAAACCTCTTGCTGAATTGATAAACAAATCCAGAAGCAGAAAGACTTCACTCATGCGTGCAGGAGAAACTTCACTCATGCGTGTAGATTAAAAGCAGTGGAATTATTCGAGTTGCAGCTTTTCCATCCATAGCCCAGTTGCCAAAGTTTGTTATGCGATGCAGATGCAATGTGATGCAAATCCATATGCAGATCCAGATCCAGATCTCATAGTTGCAAAAGCTTCCGGCACAAAGGCTTCATCCTCTTGTTTCGAATGCAGCCCGTGAAGAAGTCAATGCGTTGAAAATTCCTTCCAAGATCTTGTGCATGTGCTCTCATCTTCCAGTTGAAGCCTTCATTGAATTTTCATTCACCCTGAGTGCTTTCCAAAATTTTTAATTGCTCATATGCAATTAAAAATAAGGATGATGAGTTATCTACAATCAACCATACACTCGATACATGTATGCAAGAAGAACTGCAAAAGCTTCAAAGGATAAAAGAGAAGACAATGCGAAGGCAAAATTCCAGCTTGCTTCCACTTTCAACTGCTTCCAATTCCAGCTTGTTTCTAGATCCAGCTGCTTCCAGATCCAGTTTGAATCAGCTGCATGCAGACATGAAAAAGGACAAAGTCAGCTTTCCTCTTCCTTCTTTCCTCCGACAAAGTAATTGAGCGATCAATTAAATTATACAACTTAAGTGATTGGTTTAAAAGCCATTACTTGAAGAAGTCAACTACTTGGAGATAGGTGGCACGTGCAAAGAGTAGAAGGTTCTATTTTCAGTTGCAAATCATACATGTCATGCAAAGAGCAATTCTAAGAGTAAGATTGTCAGTTGTTCCTTTTCCGACTTCCACATGTGCCAATTCAACTAAAGCTTCTAACTTGTAATTGCCCCTCTACATTCTATAAGTAGAGGAATAACCTTCGGATTAATCAATCAGAATTTGTAAGTAGCAATCTTGTGTTCTAGACTTTGTGCTGAACCCCTGAGAGCAACTTGGAGCAAAGGAATACAAAGGAGCAGGTTTCCGGAGAACTTTGTGTCACGGTGTACTTTGTTTCTTGTTTTTAATCTTAGATCTCTTAATAAACTTTGTGTTATTTTAGATCTGGATCTAGCGCTGCCTTTGTTTTATAATTTTGTGTGTTCATATCTATTAAGTTTCTTCTATATGCATACAATTAGCTCTGCTATCTACTAATTGGGATGCACATCTTCCCCATTTCTTCTCTATATTTCCTTTACTTCCTTCTTCTATAAAATACTTCCTTTCTTGAACAACTGCTTACTTGCTGCAGAACTTCTTAGTTATGGTTCATGAACTAAGTGGTTAAAGTAAAACCCCTGATAGATAATAACACATTTTTATTGACAAATCTGACACGGAGCCTCACCGGTTAAATGAGGGAGATTTATCTCATGACTCGCCTAGGTTTTGTGCTATGCGAAAATCTAGCCAACACATTGCAACATAGAGAAAACATATATAGTGATTTGAGGTACGACGAAGATATTTGAAAACTCTCTACACCGCCACCCAATGATCCTTCCCAACCACACTAGCATAAGGAGTATAACTCATGTCCTCCATCTCAGCAGGTGTAGGACACTTTGCTCATTTGAGAGCTTTGTTCCCACATAAATAGGAGCAATCACATATGAGTCACATAGGACACAGCATATATCCTAGAATTTGGCTTAAGATTGAGGATCAGGTCTGGAAGCAAAAGTTGGATTTTGAAGAGGTAGCAGTCAGGTGTTGAGCTTGCTTCTCCCATGGCCACCTCACCGTTGTATGCCCAAAAAGACCGCTGTGAAAGCTTCGGGACAAAAGACCCATAAAAAGAGCAGAAAGCTTACCCTGGCTAAGTGGCATGGTGTAGAGGAACATCACCAACTAGTAAAGCCAAACCCAACTCCCTCCTTGGGAAAGGCGAAGGCCTCCCACCTGGTAAGAAGGAAATCCCCTCTTCTCCTCTTTCGTCTCATGAAATTTCAGCTTCTCCTAGAAAAGGATCTCCTCTTATCAGAGGCAATGCAGAATCGCTTTCTTGCCCCTCCACTCCCCTCGAGGCCCATCTTTGGGGCTTATTTCACCCCCAAGGCAGTGGATTCTCCTCACCCCTTTCTCCAGAATTCCAAAGATGGTGAATCTTTTTTTCCTCAGATTGTTGTCTCAGCCACTTGTCCCTCTACTTTGGTGCCCCATGTGGCCCAATTCTCTAAGGACCCTTTTCAGGTTCATGAGAATCGGGGATGGACAGAGGTTAAGAAAAGGAAGGAGCTTAGTAAATCTTCCATCATAATAAACTTAAGATCAATGAAGAACTTAAGATCTGAGCTAGCCACTTAATGGGATTTTGGTAATTTCTGGTGTTTGGAATTCAGTCTACTTCCCTCTGATCTATTTTCTACTTCCTCTTCCTTGGTCTCTCTTCTTTTCTCTGCCCTCACTCTTTTGTCTCTTCTCCCTTTCCTTCTATCTTGTTTATCTATCTTTTGTAATTCTCTTTTATCCCAAGGGTGAGGGCCCCAGTAGAAACCCCCAATTTACAAATCAAAAAAATGTTCCATGTTTTCAAGAGTTGGCAGTAATTGGGTGGTGCTAAGACACGAGCAGCAGCAAAGATCAATATGGCAGCTGAGGCACGCATGTTAAGGGTGTACCAGAGGTTGCATGGAAAGGCAAACTGTGGAGCAGCTAAGGTAGGATTGATGCCTATGGTTAGCATGTTTCAAGGTATGGCTAACAGACCTTATTTAAAGGGCCATGGGCTCAATATCATAACAGGTAAGTGGGCCATCCCATCACAGCTAAGGTGCCTGACACCGGAGGTCAAGGAGTCAACTCCTGCTTGGGTTCCCCCTCACTTTGCTCTTGCTCTTTGTTCAATTATGCCACATGGCAGCAGGCGATTGGTCCATACAAACAACAAATAAAATTACAAAAATAACAAACATATTTGTCAGATAAGGCCAACATGTGGCAGGATATAATTGGCCAAAACAATTTATTAATTTAAATATATGAGGTAGCCCTGAGTTGGCCTAAAGATGAAGAACTTATGCTCTTGAAAGAAAGGTCACAAGTTTGAATCCTGAAAGGGGTAGGCTATATATGCCTCATGTTTAAAGCACAATTAGGTGTCTCCCACATAATAGGAGTACGAGGTGGTCCCATATGCTATAAGCCACTTAAAGACCCAAAACTAGGCTGCCCGGCATCATGGGCTATAAAAGGACCTTTGTTTTCCTCTCCTTCAATGCCAAATGACCATCCGAGTCATTGCACAATCAGACAACTCAGAAGGCATCACTTGTCATAATCAGGTCAGATTTTTCTTTTTCTAAAATTGCAATTTTCCTGGAGTTAAATTTGCACATTCTTAGAATTTTGAAAGAAGATTTTTTAAGAGCCATAGCTTGAGAAAACAGAGTCTATTTTTCAAACTATTTGAAGCATTGGAAGGCTTGGAAGAAGCTCTATTCAATGGAATAGGTTTTAGCAATTTTTAGTAAATCCTAGATAGCTCATCCTTTTCCTGACGATGATCTAGATTTAAGTTATTATTCTCTCGTGCAAGAATTGAGGATGATGAAGCAAAAGGTTTGTGCTCTTGAGACTATCATTCGACAATTTTCAGATTTTGCTTCTACAAGCTCAGAAAGGCCCATGTCTTCTACAAATAGAAAAGAAGATACATACAAAGAACAATGATATTCATCAGATTCCGGTAATGAATATCCATCTAACAGCCTTCATTCAAGTGATTGAATTAGAAAAGGGATATACAGGAGGTGGACTCCACAAGCATAGTTAAGGTATCATGCTTCCGATCAAAGCTCAAGATCAAACCATTATAGAAAGTCTTACTTGTTACTTGGTTGTTGCACGTAAGTATGGATTTCTTGATCATACAAATGATGTATCTTCAAAAGTTGATCTTTGGCTTGAAGAGAATCATGATATTTAGTAAATCCTAGATAGCTCTTCTTTTTCTGAGGATGATCTAGATTTAAGTTATTATTCTCTTGTGCAAGAATTGAGGATGATGAAGCAAAAGGTTTGTGCTCTTGAGACTATCATTCAACAATCTTCAGATTTTGCTTCTAAGAGCTCAGAAAGCCCCGTGTTTTCGACAAATAGAAAAGAGGACAAATACAAAGAAGAGCGGTATTCATCAGATTCCGGTAATGAATCTCCATCTAACAGCCTTCATTCAAGCGATTGAATTAGAGAAGGGATATACAAGAGGTGGACTCCACAAGCATAGTTAAGGTATCATTCTTCTGATCAAAGCTCATGATCAACTCACTACAAAAAGTCTTAGTTGTTACTTGGTTGTTGCACGTAAGTATGGATTTCTTGATGATACAAATGATGTATCTTCAAAGGTTGACCTTTGGCTTGAAGGGAATTATGATGATAAAGCACTACATGCAAAAGACTCTCTCCCTGGTGAGCCCGGTTGGGAAGAGTTGTCGTAATTTAAAGAATTGATCTATGAAGAGCCCTATTAAAGGACTCAATGGAAGGCTTGGAAGAAGCTCTTTTCAATGGAATAGTTTTTAGCTATTTTTAGTAAATCCTAGATAACTCTTCTTTTTCCTGATGATGATCTAGATTTAAGTTATTATTCTCTTGTGCAAGAATTGAAGATGATGAAGCAAAAGGTTCGTGCTCTTGAGACTATCATTCAACAATCTTCAGATTTTGCTTCTAAGAGCTCA
Organism: Taxus wallichiana var. yunnanensis; assembly: GCA_018340775.1. Lineage (NCBI taxonomy): Eukaryota > Viridiplantae > Streptophyta > Pinopsida > Cupressales > Taxaceae > Taxus > Taxus wallichiana. The sequence continues at coordinate 92,129,648 of CM031242.1, forward strand.
GATTTTGCTTCTAAGAGCTCAGAAAGGTCCACGTCTTCTACAAATAGAAAAGAAGACGCATGCAAAGAACAACGATATTCATCAGATTCCAGTAATGAATCTCCATCCAACAGCCTCCATTCAAGTGATTGAATTAGAGAAGGGACATACAAGAGGTGGACTCCACGAGCATAGTTAAGGTATCATTTTTCCCATCAAAGCTCGTGATCAAACCATTATAGAAATTCTTAGTTGTTACTTGGTTGTTGCACGTAAGTATGGATTTCTTGATGATAAAAATGATATATCTTCAAAGGTTGATCTTTGGCTTGATGGGAATCATGATGATAAAGCACTACATGCAAAAGACTCTCTCCCTAGTGAGCCCAGTTGGGAAGAGTTATCATAATTTAAAGAATTGATCCATGAAGAACCCTATTAAAGGACTCTCCTATCCTATGGGGGAACTTGTTCCTCACCTAGGACATCTTATGGACACCTTGCGCCTGTTTAGAGTGCTCATGCACCTGATTACTTTGTTAGTGTGAAGTGTCATTTTAGTCATCTCTTCTCTTGTGGTGATTACTTTGTTAGTGTGAAGTGTCATTTTAGTCATCTCTTCTCTTGTGGATTCTATTATCGTAATCCTACTTAAGTCTAAGCCCATCAAGAGACTCTTATAAGGCATGTAAGCCTATTGTGTGGACATATTTATGTATGATGTGGTATATGTCATCCCAATGCAATAAGCAAGGGATGAAATCTGATGCCTTGGTTAATGGAGGCCAATGTGCACCAACACCTTTTTAGTGGAGGTTAGAACACTTACGACCTAAGTGAGGTGATGTACACTTACTCTTTATTGAGGATCAATAACCTTCACTATTGACCTTGCCTCACATTAGCAATATCACCAGTGTTTATTGACACTTCCATTCTATTGGTATAATTGCCTAATTCTGAGCTTTTCCTCTCCATCTATCTCTTCCATTTACAGGTTATTGTTGAAGATGCTTTGCATGTAGTTGTTGTTTGAAATTTTGACTGCTTCAATGATTAGTTTCTAGCGCTAACTAGATCCACAAATTGTTCCAACATTAGAACTACAAAATATCTGGTTACAGATCTGTTGACTCATAGAATTACAATTATAAGTGCGACCCTTAACAAAAGAACAGTAAATAAGTAGTCAAGCTTAAAGAATTCTAAAGCTTTCAACCCCTAACTATTTATCCTCCAAGGACTTGCAAGACCAGATAAATGATATCTACATCCCATAATGGTGATCAAATCATCATTGATTCCCCTAGTCATAACAATAACTTGAAGAGTTTGAGCACATCTGTAATATTACTGTACATGATATTAGATAATCCTCGGTTTTTTTAGGAAAGCTTTTGTCTTGTAGTTTGAGCTTGAAGAGTTCCCATATGCAGTTGAATAGTCACAGAGAATGTGAAGTGTAACAGCCATTTCAATGGCTTTGTATTTGTAAATCCTGTCATTTATTAATAATGAATAATAATACGAAGTTTGGTTTGCACATTCCCTTTCATCTTCATTTTCTTTTGCACAGTCAATTATTCCTGACCTGACATTGGTATCAAAGCACAGGCTTGTTCATTCAATTTACTTCAATCCTCCATTATCTTCCCAGTCATTCAAAAATACTAATACTTCAATCACTTGAATTGTACTGGCCTGCAGAAATTTGTTGCATAATAAATTTGTTGGTGAAATGTAGTTTTACTTTGGCATTTTCTTTATATTTCCTGCACCAGTCTTACTGAGAGCTGGGTGTATTCTTTGGAGCAGTGTCAGATCTGCAACTCTTCTCTCATTGACATCTTAAGCTGCATATTTCATAAAAAGTCAGTTACATTCAGCATATATTGCACATATACCTACACTATTGGCGTTTTAACTGAGCATAACTGTGCATTTCAATTGGTTTATCAAACCTGCAGCTAGGCTTAGCTATTTATTTACATATTTCTGGCCTAGCATTCTCATCTTAAAAGCAGTCAAAGATTGTTGAATTAGCGTTTTCAAACCTGAAAACAAGAAGTTCAAATTTTAAAGCTCCAAAATTATTCACATAAAAGAAGGATGCGCTTTTCAAGATAAGTTTTCTTTTAAGTTTTGATTCATTATTTTTATGCTTTTAATTTGAGAAATAAATACATATAAAGTTGATGGAGTTTTCCAAATACGGGATTTTTATTTCTGACCTCTTTAAAAAAATCAATAACTAATTTTTGCAAACCAATTTAAAGCAAATTTTGCAAATTCAAAACAATAGCAGCATTTGGTGTTAGTGGTGCCTCTAGTTTGCACTTACGAGTGAAGTAGTCACGCTAAACAACCACATCCATCACCTAATAGAGTTCCAACAACAGAGTCTATGGCATTGTCCCTATAAATCGCCAAGGAGTAATAAGGAAACATTATTTTTTTCATTTCCCTTCCCTTTGTTGCCCATTCGCATCTGTCGTTCGGCGTAAATCCCAAAAACAATAAAAATTGAGTATATAGGGAAGTTATTCCCATATATGAGGGTTTTTTGTAAAGCAGGTGTCATTGACAGAGTGAATCATTTTCACGTACAACTTAAATAATCTATTCTCACGTATCTTAACGCATCTTTCACATAGTGACGAGTATATCAATAAGGTGAGTTTCTTCCACGTACCGACAAGTATATAGGAAGGGTAGGAAAATCAAGAGGTCTGATATATCAGTCGATGGTGTATCGAAAAGGGAACATGTTGCAGTGATAAGGAACCCCTCCATTTCCCTGGTACAAAATGACTTCAATAAAATCAATTGTTGGCACAACTTTGAACATAAAAGATACCCAGTTAGAGTGGTCTCGGTAAGTTGAGAACACACTCATCTTCAATGATATGTGGTTTGACATTTTCAACAGGGGCAAAGCCAACACCGATAATAGGGGCAAAGCCAACACTGCTAACAGATGCAAAAGAAACCAATATCTAGAAGCAAAAGAATTTGAAAGCATTGGCCTTAATAAAGGCCTCAGTTGATGCAAAAAAATCGTCACATCAAGGGGTGTGATAATTCATGGGAAGCATTCAACAAGTTGAAGGACTTGTATGATTCTCACTCAAAATTGGAGTTCATACAGTTGCAATTAAAATTGTTCAATCTTGAGTTGAAGAATGGTGATGTCATGAGTTTGGCCTCGGAAATTCGTGCAATCAAGCATGATGTAGAAGCCACTAGTGTACAATTGACATATATATGACTGCTTTCATAAAGGCCCTTCTTCCTACTTACTCAACCTACTTGGAGTCTTTGCAAGCAAGCAATCAGTTGAAGACTCTAAATTTTGATCAATTGGTTGAAAAGATGGCCAAAAGAGAAAAGGCCTTTGGGAGAAAAACTAAGTCATCAAGAGAAAGCATTTGCTATGCCAATCAAAAAGGAATTCTTTCAAGGGTTCTTCCTCCAAGGCCAATTTTTTCAAAAAAGAAGCCAGAAAATCAAAGGGACGAATAATGTTCCAAGAAGTAAAAATAACAATAACAGTGGGCAAAAGCAAAATGACAAACAACATTTGTTTTGCAAACGGTGTGGCAGAAAAGGGAGCCATGAGGCTCATGAATGCAAGACTTCATGGGAGAAGATTGAAGCTTATTGCACAAACAAAAAGAAGAAAATAAGCCCACCAAAGAACCAAACTCTGCTCAATTCACAAGTGAATATGTGCTCTCAAGTATAGATGAGGAAGTAAACAATGTGTCAATGAATTCAACATGGTTTGATGCAACATGGTTTGATGCTTGGGTCCTTGACACCGAGTGCCACTCAACATATGACTTTCCGAAAGGACTTCTTTGAGGAGTTTCATGAGGAATGTTGTGGCCTAGTATATCTAGCAAATAGATCAAGTCTGCAACTAGAAAGAAAGGGTACAATCCAACTCAAGTGTTTGGGGCTTCCAGATTTCATTCTTAAAATTGCTTTCCACCTTCCTCGGTTGAAAAGAAACTTGTCTTTGGTGCTCATTCATCAACAAGGGCATTCCATTTTACTAGACAATGGGGAAGTCACTATTAGAAGAAAAAGTGACAATGCAATTGTATTGACTGGATGTGAGGAAGGCAAATTAATAAAACTCAGGGGTGAGCCATCAATTTCATGGAATTTTGTTTATCTCGTTAAAGACGAAATGTCTCCAAGTATGATTGCCCACCCTTGCAAAATTTGAGAAGTGTGAAGCCTGCATTTTGGCTAAACACTTACGAGGACCTTTTCAAAAGAAAAAATGAAAAGCCAGCAAAAAGTTGTAGTTGGTTCACTCCGACTCTTGTTCTCTTCCAACTCTCTATGCTAGTGGTCATAAGTATTTCATGTTGTTCATCGATCACTACAATAAAATGACATGGATCTATTTCCTCACAAAAAAATCAGAAGCCTTCAAAACGTTTCAAACATTTCAAGCTATGTTGGAAAATGAAGCTCAAACCCACATTGGAATACTCAGGACTAATAATGGTGTTGAGTACGTTTAAAAGGCGTTCGAATCCTATTTAAAGCAAAACTGGATCAAGCACAATCTCACAATCCTCACACTCAACAAAATGTAGTTGAGAGGATGAACATATCTATGATGAATATATTTTTTTTTTACTCCTCCAAGAACTCTAGTTTCTGCTCTGATGCCTTTCCCACCCGCTGAATTTGAAATTCATGCGACCTCTGGTGCTTGCTCTGATGCCGAACTCTTCTGGTCCAGATCGGGAGTCCCGCTCTGCATCCTCTGGCATCCTCTGGGGGCTGTCTCCTCGGCCTCCTCCCAAGGCATGGAAAAGGTTGTGGAAGGGTCCACTTCTTCACCCCATTCGGAGAAGTTGTCGCCTGTCCTCTCAGCAGGGTCCTTCTCTCTTCACATACCCTCTCACATCACGGAGGCGGCTGCTGCCTCTAGAGACCTGTCTCTGGTGGGTAAGCTGATGGGTCCCAGACCTCCTCTCGAAGATATCAAAAAAGGCGCGCATGAAATGGAACCCTTGTGGTGCCATAGAAATTGCTGCCATGCCAAACGGCTTCATTCTCTTTTCATTCAACTTTAAAGAAGACTTTGCTCAAGCACTTCTGGGTGGTCCGTGGTTTTTTGGCAGAAGAGGTTTCTACATTCGAAAATGGACTCCGGGTTTTAATCCACTTACTAAAACCATGACGCAGCCCCAATCTAGGTTCATCTCCCAGGCTTCCTCTGGAGTTTTGGGATCCAATGGTTATTAAAGGTATTTCTCTTTCTATGGGCCCTCTTATAGCAATTGATCAAGCCACAAAAGCTAAAACTAGATTCATTCATGCTCGTTTCTGTGTCAATGTTGATGTTAGTTGTCCACTCCCAAAATCGATTGATCTTCTCTCGATTTTGGAATATGGACACAACCCATTGAATATGAATATGTTCCACAAGCGTGTTCCATCTGCAAAAGTATTGGCCATCGAGCAACTGGCTGCCCCACTAAGCCACAACCCAAACCAAAAATCCATGAAGCTTCTCCCAAGAAAAAGGGAAATATGTACCAAAAGTGATACCTGAAGAGGCTCCTGTCATCCCTACATCTAACCCCTTTGCTCTCCTTGAGGAAGGTGAAATCACCCTTGATGTTCACATGGAGGCTCCTCTTGCCCCCAGCTTCCTTCTTCTTTGGTTGTTATCCCCACGGAGGTTCCTCTTGCTTCCCCCCTCCCCTCGTCTTCGGTTGTTTCCCCTTTTGTTTCCTCTCTTGCTCCCTTTTCTGCAGTTGCTTTTGAGTTCTCGATTTCTTCTGCCTCCCCTTCTCCACCACCTCCTACCCTCTCCATTAGGGGATTGCTCACCCTCCCCCCTCTTCTGATTCTCTCCTCGGAGCTTCCTTCTGTTGGATCCCTCTCCCCCAGTCCTTCTACCCTCCCTCTCTTTGACTCTCTGCTCTCCCCATCCACTCAAACCTCTGATGACAATAATAACCTTTGTCTGACCCGAAGCAGCAGGAAGAAACCTAATATAGGCACTGAGAAAATGCGTGGGCGTACTCTGGGCAATGTTAAGCTTCAACAAGAATTAGCTTTGAACGCGGGCTCAAGGAACCCAGAGTACCATCCCCATGGTTGTGGGGAGCAAATCCAAATCCAAAAAATGAAAATAATCTCTTGGAACATAAGAGGTCTCAACTCTCTACAAAAACGGAGGGTCCTCAAGGATATGAAATTTAACCACTCTCCTGATATTATTATGCTACAGAAACTAAACTTTAAAATGATGACAGTCTCTCGAAAATTTGGCATGTTGCATCCTTTGTGACCCAACACTCGACTGGTAATTCAATGGCTTATGCACTCTTTGGGATCCTAAAATTCTTAAAGGCGATTGTCTTTTACAACATCCTAATTTCTTGTGCTTGCTCTTCCAAGAATTAGGCTCAAACTCTACTTGGATCACCATCAATGTCTATGCTCCAAATCTGGAGACTCATCGTGAAAAACTTTGGCAGGATATTTCAAATTTCATAAGAAGTTGTGGCAATATCCCTGTGCTTATCATGGGGGATTTCAACAGTACTCTCTACCCCTCTGAAAAACAAGGAGGAGCCCCTGCTAATCCCTCCAACATGGAAGCTCTAGCTGACTTCTTACGTTGTGAGGAACTCTTAGATATGGACCTTCACGAGCCTCCTTCACTTGGTCCAACCACAAAATTGGAAGAAATCATATACAAAGCAGGCTTGACAGGGCAATGGGATCATTGGACTGGATCTCACTATATCCTGACTTTTTTCTCAGTACTTTATCTAGAGCTGCCTCGGACCATAGCCCCCTGATGTTTTGTGCCAACAACAAGATAAATACAAAAAATCCACCCTTCAGATTTGAATTGGCCTAGCTTGAAAATAACCAGTTAGATCCTCTTATTAAGAGTTGGTGGGATATCAAAGTACAGGGCTCTGATATGTTTAAGTTCTCCAGTAAGCTTAAGGAAATCAAAAAACAACTTAAGCTTTGGAAGGTCAAAGTGTTCGGTAGCATCAAGTTGCGTAAACAAAAGCTGACTCAGGAAATTGCTAACATCTCAACGCACATGTTGAGGCAGAAGGCAGAACGGAGCATCTTCACAAACAAGAAATCACTCTTCTTAGTGAATACCATAACACCTTGAAAGAAGAGGAGGCATATTGGAGACAAAGATCAAGAGCTCTTTGGCTTGATCAGGGGGATCGTAATACGAAATTTTTCCACATTACAACATCCAAGCACAAAAGTAGAGACAAAATCAGAGAGTTGCTAACCCCGGAAGGTAATCTTTTATCCTCTGATCTTGATATTTCTAATGAATTGGTTTCTTTTTATTCTAATCTCCTACAAGTTGAGGAACCCCCAATGAAAACGCTATGTCAAAGATGTTGCAACACATTCCAAAATTAGTCTCTGATGAAATGAATGGAAAATTAACGAAGCCCTTCTCTATGGAAGAAATACACAAAGTTGTCTTCACTATGAAAGGGGATAAAGCCCCTGGCCCTGATGGATTCCCTACTACCTTTTTCCAAATTTTCTGGGAAATCATCAAGCAAGACCTTTTTAACGCAGTGAATGAATTTCAGCTTAGCAATTCTCTTATGAAAGAATGGAATACGACTTTCATTGCTCTGGCCCCCAAATCTCTAGGCTCTAAGTTTGTTGCTAACTTCCGACCGATCAGTCTCTACAATACCTCTTATAAGATCATCACCAAGATGTTGGCTACTAGACTAAAACCTCTTATGAATGACCTCATCTCTACACAAAAATGGTTTCATTAGCGGTCAGCTTATTCAAGGTGGTATTATTACAATTCATGAAGCCATTCACTCAACCAACAAACAAAGTCAACAGGGATGATTCTTAAATTAGATATGCAAAAAGCGTTTGATAGAGTCAGCTGACTTTTCTCATTTGTGTGTTGATAAGTTATGGTTTCGACAACAAATGGTGCAACTGGATTTTATCTTGCATTGCTACCCCTTGTTTTTCTATCCTCATAAATGGCATCCTGGCTGGCTTCTTCAAAAACAACAGAGGTATAAGGCAAGGAGACCCTCTGTCACCCTTCCTCTTTTTGTTAATGGCGGACACCCTCAACAGAGCTTTAGAGGCAGCCAAGAGACAAGAGGTTGTTATATCTGGTATCAAAATCACCACTCGCTCCCTTGTTGCTACTCACAGCCAGTTTGCAGATGACACCCTTCTCTTGAGTGTTGCTTCAGTGATCGAGGCAAGAGCTCTTAAAGAAATATTAGAAAATTATCAATCTACCTCTCAACAAATGATTAACTTCACTAAAAGCAACATATCCTTTTTAAACACCTCTCCTCAAACTCAAAGGAGGATTGTTGATATCTTTGGTTGCAAAATTGTGGACTTACCTTCCTCTTATCTGGGACATTCCTCTTTTCAAGGGCAAGCAAATTAAAAGTCTATGGAACTCGGTCATTGAAAGATACCAAAAAAAGTTGGCTTCTTGGAAGGGAGCTCTTCTAAGTCAGGCAGGCAAACTTCAATTGGTTAAAGCTACATTACAAAGTTTGCCAATTTATTTCATGTCATTACTCAAAATGCCCTCTTCAGTGATTAATGCTATTGAGAGGATTCAAAAAGATTCCTCTGGTCGGGTGCGGAAGATAAGAAGAGGATCCACCTTGTCTCTTGGAATGAAGTTTGTAAGCCGACCAAACTGGGAGGTCTTGGGATTAGACACATAGCTGATATGAATGAAGCCCTGCTGGCTAAGATTGGCTGGGAAGTGGCTTATGGAAACTCACACTGGGTGCAACTTTTAAGAGCCAAATATTTGACTCACTCAGGAGATTTCCTTCTCTCCTCTCCTCCACGTGGTTCTTGCCATCTAGAACTCGGTCATTAGCTCTCTCCCTCTCTTGTGTGTTGGCACCAAATGGAGGATGGGAAATGGCAGACAAAATTGAATTTTGGTCGGATTGGTGGATTGGAGATAAACCTCTATGCCTAGACCCTGTTTGGGATGCTATCAAAAGACCCCTCATTAATCGTCATGGCAAGAAAGTTAATGGTTACTGGAGATCGATGAATTCAATTCCCTCTTGGTATATTCCGGACTGGACGGGTATCAGTGAAGCTCAGAGTCAATGTTTGAAACAGTTGAGAACAACCCTCTCCTCACATTATATACCTTTCTCTTTACCTGTTGATGATCGTATTTGGCCCCTCTCCTCTTCTAGGTTCATTTATTGTTAAAGTTGCCTATGATTCCAAGCCTCGGACCAGCTCTGGCCCTCCTCTCAACAACATTTGGCCCAAAGAAATTATTCCTAAAATGAGATTTTTTTCCTAGCTCTCATTCAAGAATGCTTTCCTATCGGGAAAACCTAAAAAGAAGAGGCTTCTCTCTTCCTACTCGTGTGTTCTCTGTTGTAAAGCTTTGGAGTCCTCCTCCCATCTCCTTCTTCACTATCCTTTCTCCCAAGATATTTGGAATTGGTTCTGACTCATTTGGGAGTAGTTTGGATTTTCCCCGAATCCCTTCAAGATGCCCTCAATCAATGGTGTTCCCCCTTTTCGCACCCAGACCCTCTCTCTCGCTTGGAAGCTTATCCTTCCGCATGGCCTCTAGGGTATATGGAAGGAAAGAAACAAGAGAATCTTCAAAGAGCAAAGCATGGACCCTACGCAAGTTGCCAATTGTATTGTTATACTCTTCCAAGATAATCTTAACAGTTGCCTCTGGAAGAAATATCAAAAAAATCCAGTTTTGTGACAAGGAGTGGTGTCAGCAGATTGCGATTCAACTTAAGGCTAAACCCTCAACCTTGGCTCGCTCTAAAGTTCGTTGGCTCCCTCCCCCGGATGGATTAAGCTAAACATGGATGGTGCCTCTAAAGGAAATCCTGGGAAGTCTGGTGGGGGTGCGATTCTCCGTAATAACAGGGGGGCCCTCTGGCAACTACGGCTGCAAATTTTTGCGTTGGGACCAATCACCGTGTTGAAGCTTTAGCGATTCTTAAGGGGCTTGAACTTACTCTACAAATTGGAAATGGCCCTTTAATTATTGAAAGTGATTCTCTCAACATAATAAATCTCCTAAATTCGGAAGACCCAGGCCAATGGACTATCAAGAATATTATTGTTGACATTACATCCTTCAAAGTAACTTTCAAAAAATCCGGTTCCAACATGTTTACAGGGAGGGAAATAGGGCGGCGGACTGCATGGCTAATATTGGTGTCCTCCTTGACAATCAACAAACTTGGTTAGGAAATTTTCCTGATGACCTCCTTCAAATTATTCATAATGACTGTTCTTTTTCTAGTTAATTTCTTGTGGTGGTTTTATGTTGCTCCGATGTCAACAGAAATCAGCAATAAGGATTCCACTCCTTACGATGGCGGCGGACATAATTACCCCATTATGATGATGCGACACTCAAAGGGCCTTGGCACGTACGGCGAGAGTTATACCACTCGGGCGGATCTTGATTTAAGATTTTCACATCGTAATCATGACAAGTACAGGTGGACACTTGACGTGGAAGCCTCGCACAAATTAAACGAGCTATTTAAATTCAATTCGAGGCATCTCACCTCTGTGTATTGCCACTTATTAACATGGGTGGTCAGCTTAAAAGAATCGAACTATCTTGTGTTGGTCAAGGGGTGATGAAGAAGTTCAAATATTTTAAAGACAATGGCATCACTACTTTCTTGGAAAGAATTTCTTACAACGCCTTATGGGGTCTTGCTACCTGGTCGAGGGGTAGGGTTCAAATTGGTAACACCTTCTTCACCATTTCTACCAACGCCATAGCCTCGGTGCGGCTTACTTCAAGGCGGTTTACTTCAAGAGGTCTTTAAAAGCGGAGCTCCAGACTTCATCAACAAGGGCGAAAATCCAACCAAATATCTCTCGAGCTATGTGCGGGAGTCCCTGCATCCCCATGGAACAGAGTGGCCGAAGTTATTATGAGATACTTTACAATCGACGGACGCTACAGCTAGTTTTCGGGCCCCATCTTTTCATCCTTTCCCACCTGCGTTGGGGCAAAAGAATCAATCTTTCTGCCTTTTTATACCAGTCTTTGGAACACTCAATCAATCTATCGCCGGGAGGAGAAGGCCCCATTCTCCATCAATGCCTTCTCTATCTCCTCTTTCAATATGTCGCTTCCCCTGCGAGCTTGTTCGTTTTCCTATTAAATCCGGAAAGTTCCGCCACACCCCCACCTCGTCTCCTCTTCCTTCCCCCGCTTCCTACCCCACCTCCTGTCGCGTCGTCGTATGCAAGTTTTATCTGATTCTGATTCTGAGGTTGTCATTGTGGGTTCTTCCTTCAAAGGTGTTGTTTCTACTGATGTCACCATCTCCCCGCCACTTTCTCCAGGTCAGCCATGTCTCGACTTCCCTGTTATTGATCCTCTGGTTCCTGTTACCTCCTCGGTTTCTAGCTCGGATCTCCTTCTCTCGGAAGCTCTGCTGGGGTTAGCTACATTATATCTGGACTCCCCTGATTCTGGACCTGCGGACATGGAAGAGGAGCTGCTCGTTGAGGGGCAAACTGTTCAGCCGGGGACTGATGAAGTTAAAATGGTCGATAGTGAGATTATTCACCATGATATGCTAACTGAAGCTCATCCTAAAGTGGAAGATACCCAGGCTGGGAGAAACTCGAGGGCTAATGATGTAATTGCTACTGATGATAATACTCAACTTGAGGATAGCCAAGTGGATCTGGTGTCTTCTATCCTGCTAAACTCCAAAGATCTTTCACTGTCCTGAAGGCTTGGGAAGCTTATACTGACAATACCAGGACTGCTATTATCAAAGACTACTCTGAACTAATCACCCTTGCTGATCTGTTGGCCGAAGAGTCTGGTTCCATCCACGCTAAGAATATTGTTAAAGAGTTGAAAAAGCTCCTATGATCTTTTGTACTTTTGTTATGCTTTTGTTTTGTTTTGTTCGATTGTTCAGTTTTTTTTTTTTTGGAATTCTCACGGGTATCACTAATGTAATTTTCATCACTCTATTTAGCTAGTTGGGCTTTTTGTAAAAGGTTGTGGGACCTTCTAAAACCCTCACTTTACCCTTATTCCAACTTATTATCCATTTACTCCTACGAGAAAAGGAATAAATTGGACCACAAGAGTCACAAATGCATTCATTTGGGATACTCGAATCCTCCAACGCATACAAGGTATGCAAAAAAAAACAAGTTTCTTGTTGTAAAGATGTAGTCTTTTGTGAAATTGCAAATGACAAAGCCAACATTGATCAACAATTAAATTGACTTGACAAATATGCACGGCTTTGATGTCTACAAGGAGAATGATTTGGAGACTCCATATAGGGAAGGGGGCATGCAATTGGGAGTGATTTAATTTTGTATTATCTCCTATAATAGATATTGAAACTGCTCATAGAGAAAAAAACGAAACTTCATCAAAAATGGACAAGTGGCACAAGAACAGAGGACAAAAAGTGAAGGAGCTTCAGCAAGGGGAGATTAAGCCTTAGGCAAATTAGGCAACTACCTAGGGCGCCAACAATCAGGGGCACCTAAATCTAAAGATTTTTATTATTTTTATTATTATTAGAATTTAGCATTATTATTTTTACCTAAAGTCCATATTAATTGACCCTTTTATTGATATTATTATAAAGTAATACGAATATCACGCATATACATAAAAGTTACTATAATATTTTTGCAAGTAAAAATAAATATGTATATTTTTAAGCTCATTCGATTTTGTTGGTATTTTTACCCATTCTCTAATGTAGCTCTAGATAATTTAAGTGTGTAATTTTTCTCTAAAAAGGTTCATGTATTTTTATAATGTCACTAGTGTAGCTAGTATAGGCAAATATAATTGAAGGAAAGAATTATTTATTCTCTATTCCTAATATTTTGGGGGAAATGTCTCTTTTTTATGGAGGAATTAGTAGGCTTGGTCCAGATACCACTCTTCAAAAACCATGGGATTTACCTAAGAATTTTTATTGTTTTGCAAAAAAAAGGTGCTTTGTTCAATTTTGAGTCCCATCACCCACTTGATATTGGTAAATAAGACGAGTAACCAACCTTGTATAAAAATAGTATTTGTTGCATTCAAAGCACCTCCTGTGATTAATTCTCTCCATCCATGGATTATTACTTGTCCTTATTTGAAAATTTTATAGGATATTTTTATTCCTTTTGTATACCAATTTATCTAAACTAGTGATTTGTTATTATCCTTATACAAATTTTAAAATATGATAATGTACATAGCATTTATTTATTTATTTGATGGGAAAAAATTATTGACTACAATTGTAAGAAGGGTGTCCACTTCACTTATTGCCTAGGGCTGCTTCAGATCATGAGATTGAGGCACCAAAACCACAGAAGGCCTAATGGGTAACACAAGACATTGAAAGATGTCCGTCCTAATGAAGTTGGAAAAACTAGCACACGAAGTGCACATGCAGCCACACAACAAACAGAAAATGTTTAGAAGAAATTCAATACAAGATTAAAAAGCTCACCTTGAATGATTTTCCAGATGAAGAACTCAATGTTGTGTTCGATTCATAACGAAAAATTTTCAAACAAGCTGAAAAGGATGAATCCTAGAGAAAAGCCATGAGAGATGAGTATGATGCATTGGTGAAAAATGGGACTTGGAAGTTGGTTGATCCTCCACTCGATGTAAACCAATTGGTTGCAAGTGGGTCTTCCACAACAAATACAAGGTTGATGGCTCACTTGACAAACATAAAGCAAGGCTTGTTACAAAGGGTTATGCTCAAAAGGAAGGAATAGACTACAATGAGACCTTTGCACCTACAGCAAAGTGGACTACTATTCGGACTTTGTTGGCTTTGGCAACACAAAACGGATGGAAAGTTCATCAAATGGACATGAAGACTACATTTCTCAATGGTGATCTAAAAGAAACAATGTACATGACTCAGCCAGAAGGGTTTTGCAGTGAACGGCCAAGAGCACAAAGTGTGCAAACTTGAAAAATCATTGTATGGTTTGAAACAAGCCCCACGTGCATGGTATGAAAAGCTTATTGAGCACCTCCTGAACATGAATTCGATTTGAATTTGAAGATGCAACTCTTTTGTCAAAATAGTTGACAAAACAGTTGTATTTTTGGTAGTGTATGTGGATGATCTGCTCATAACAAGGAATAATGAGAAATATACTACAAAAATCAAAGCAAAGTTGATGAAAGGTTTTGAAATGACAAATTTGGGTTATCTTCATTACTATTTGGGTATTGAAGTGCTTCAGAAATCAAAGTACATCTTCATCACTCAACAAAAGTATAGTGGTGAAATTCTTAGCAAAATTGGAAGGAATAAACCACAATGAGACATTTACACCTATAGCAAAGTGGACTACTATTCGGACTTTGTTGGATTTGGCAGCACATAACGGATGAAAAGTTCATCAAGTGGACTTTAAGACTACATTTGTCAATGGTGACCTAAAAGAGACAATGTACATGTCTCAGCTAGAAGGGTTTGCAGTGAAAAGCTTATTGAGCACCTCCTAAACATGAATTTCAAGCAATTTGAGTTTGAAGATGCAACTCTTTTTGTCAAAACAGTTGTATTTTTGGCAGTGTATATGGATGGTCTACTTATAACAAGAAATATACCACAAAAATCAAAGCACAGTTGATGAAAGGATTTCAAATGACAGATTTGAACTATCTTCATTATTATGTGGGTATTAATCTAACGGGTAGTGGTGTAAAGGTTCTTGGGTCTCCTAGCAATTGGGAGTTTTAAGGTTCAAATCTCGGCTCCATGTTAAGGTGGCCTACTACCAATGGTTTGGATACCTTGGTGATAGGGTACCACGATAATGTGGTTTAATCCGTGGGCTAGCCGAGAGCTTAAACTTCCATCCTTAGATGGTTCCATGGCCGGTGTGGGCTGGTGATGCCACAAAGGGCTAGGGCCCTCTCCCTAGGTAACCTCAGCAAAAAAAAAAATATTATGTGGGTATTAAAGTGCTTCAAAAATCAAAGTACATCTTCATAACCCAACAAAAGTATTTTGGTAAAATTCTAAGCAAATTCGGGATAATGGATTGTAAGCCTCAAGACGCCCACAAAACAAAATCTGAAATTGACATCAGAAGATACCACTGATTTGGTTGATGCAACCAAATACAAACAGCTCATTGGAAGTTTGATCTATGTGACCACAACTAGATCAAATATTTCTTTTGCTGTTGGCATTCTATCTAGATTCATGCAACAACCCAGAGAAAGTCACTGGGGAGCAGCAAAAGAGTCCTTCGATATCTCAAAGGAACACACAATTTTGGGCTCAAATACTCCAGGGCAGGAGACTTCAAACTAGTTGGCTATTCAGATTCTAACTATGTTGGTGATTTTGAAGATGGGAAATCTACATCAGGGTTTCTAATGAATTTGGAAACAACAATTGTCAATTGGAAATCAAAGCAATCAATGTCGGCAATTTCTTCAGCGGCAGCATAATAAATGGCCTCTTCAAAGGCAATAAGGGAGATTTTGTGGCTTAGAAGGGTTCTTTCAAACTTGTAGGAACAAGAGGTTTCATCAACACCATCAATGTTCAACAACACATCTGCAGTTCAAATAGCAAAGAATCCAGTCTTTCACAACTGAATCAAGCAATAGTTCAAATAGCAAAGAATCCATTCTTTCACAACTGAATCAAGCAATAGTTCAAATAGCAAAGAATCCAGTCTTTCACAACCGAACCAAGCACATCAATACAAAATTCCACTTGATTTGGCATCATGTGAAAGAAGGCAGTGTCAAATTGCTCCATTGTCCTACTACAGAGCAACCAGCAAACATCTTGACAAAAGCAATTGGAAAAGAATATATTGAAAAGTTCAGCGGCATGCTTGGTCTCACCGTAACCCCTACAAATTAAAAGGGGGATGTAATATTACTGTATATTATATGAGATAATCCTAGGTACTTTTTAAAAGCTTTGTCTTGTAGTTGGAACTTGAAGAGTTCCCGTAGGTAGTTGAACAGTCATGGAGAATATGAAGTGTAACAGCCATTCCAATGGCTTTATATTTGTAAATCCCATCATTTGTTAATGCTGAATAATAATACTAAGTTTGGTTTGCACATTCCATTTCATTTTCATTTTCTTTTGCACGGTCCATTATTCCTCGCCTGCCAATAGCAACAGATCTGCAATATTTGCAAGCATTTTATTTGATTTCAATCAATCCCAGGCAATCGAATACTTTTGCACAGATACATAGGCATAGGTCTAAGCTGAAGTTCCAGGTTGCTGCAAACTTCTATAAATAAGAAGCCAAAGTATGGTAAATGCTATTATTTTTGCAAAACATCAAAAGATCTTAAGGTATACATTATAACTTATACAACGAGACAAATGGCCTACAATGCTCAGTTTGGATATGCCATGCACAACCTTCAGCAAGGCAAAGCACTTCACCCCATTCATTTGGTTGAGGAGCCGTTAATAGGAGATCAAGGCAAGGATGCTGATCAGGTGATGTTTACCCAAGCTCTCCTTCGCTTTCCCAGAGGTTCACAAGTAATCTCTAGCTCTCTGTCTCTAAATCAAATCAAGGTTTATCCAAGTTAACTCCACTCTCCCTCCTCTCTATCCCAAACCTTAAAAAATCTTCTCTATATCTGATCTTCAAGTCTCCTCTTCACCCACACATACTCAACAAGCCATCTTGCCCTCCTTTACCACACATTCCACTACCAAAACAACTCTCATTTTCACTATTCCGTCTGATCTGGAAAAGAATCTCCAACAAAATAACTCCAGGAGTTCAAGGTCTAGTTAATCAAGGGATGGAATATCAAAAGGTTCCCCCTCACATGCTACAAAGAACAGAACTAAACCTGATCAGTAATATTCCAATGAATAAACCAAATGCTTGGCCTTCCCTTCAGGAAGTCACCAAAGTAAACATAGCTCTGACAAAAGTCATCCGTGAAATAGACTGCAGACTTAAAAGTTTGGTGAAAAGATGGGGATTATGGGGCTTTCATGCCACTTCTGGGAGAACGGATCCTGAAACATCCGTCATGTGAATTGGGGATTATGAGGCTCTCATTGGTCATTTAAAATATTGTCTTTTCAATAGCACAGACTGCAAACCATAGAAAATTCTTTCCTCTGTGATCCCATTGGAGCGTTAATCCAAAAAATCAAGTGCAAGTCATGCTCATGGTACGAAGTGTAAGGCTGCTCAAACTGGCAGCTCTAGTACCACTCAAACTCAAGCAACCCACTGCCAGGTCCCAATTTATCATCCCAAGGCTTGCCACCAACCAAGCATGATTTGGGGACCATCAGATGCCACACAAGCAAATTTGAAGGCAATGCACAGTTATTGTCGTTTGATCTATTGGACTTAACTTATTGTAAGCATCTATCTGTGTCTAATTCCGTTTATACTCCAGAATGGTTATGGGAAGGATATAACGAATATGTATAGTCATAGATCTACTTCTGTGTTTCTAGATGCACTATTAGTGATCATAGAATTCGCCCTTTTTCTCCTCTTCATTAACTTCATGTTTAGTCTTGCTGGAGCTCTGCTCCTGATCTCTAAACTTGGTTGCTTTTTGTAAGCATACTCACCGGCTTATGATATTGTTCCTCATGATGCTGGATGTTTCATTTTCTATACATCTTTCATATTATTAATACAAGGTTTCAAACTTTTTCAGAAAGAAAAAAATCACAAGCTAGTTACAGATGCAATAGGAAAATGCATTTCCACCAAACAAGGATAGACTTTGCTACTTAGATTTGGATAGAAGCACGAAATGTACACATTCACAATACATTGAAAGTAATATTAACTAGATTTGCAACATAGAACTAAAAGCATGACAGAATCTAACCATAGTTCCAAGGAGTCTCGGAAGTCTCGGGAACAGGTGAACCAAAGGCCTAGGTTTGGTGCTTGTGGGGGACGGCAGTGCAAATATATATAGTACTTGAAAAAATAGTTTTAATAAAAATGTGTAAGGAATAACAAATGAAACTTTGAAATACTAAACACATTGCATTCAACAATGAAAATGCTATAAATAAATACATTGATATTTATATCATAATTTATATTCAAAATGATGATTAAATTCAAATTTCAAATACAATTGGCCAATGGCCCAATGCCTCTAATCATCCCCAAAGTCTACGCCAAACTCCTCATCACTCGAACTGCTAGACTCCTCGAGGTAAAGATCCTCCAAACCAATACCAACCAACCTTGTTTGTGTTGCATCATCATCAACCTGTGTTGGCTCCTCTAGCTCTACATCCCATCAAGCTATTGGACTCTCCTTGTACGTAAGTGTGTTGTAGCTACAAGCTTCTTTAGTCTCCTAGAGGTAAGCCTATTCCTCTTAATAGAGTGGATGAAGCTATAAGTAGACCAATTCTTTTTCACTCTTGACCACCTCCTTCACCCTCTTCCTCAGCATTAACATAGAATCAAGCCACGAATTCCACTCTCTTGTCATGACCATTACTTGCAATGCCTCTTGCAACTCAAGCATCCTCTCTAAGAGAATGAAATATGATGCATATCTAGTCTCTACAGGTTTCAAAAATTCCTTCTTGGAGAAGGTCTTGAAGAGTGCATGTGAAGTGTGGTGGTTGCAGATAAACATTTGCACCTCTCTAGCATCATTAACGACCTCTTTGATCCAATCTATTTTTTCCCCATGTCCTTGAGTGCATTATTCATGGCATGCACACAAGGAGTCCACCAAATATGTTTGTAGGCCGCCTCAATTAGCTCCCTCCAACTCTGTACACACGGGTCATATTTGTCACTACTTGCAACACATTCTCCAGTCCAACCTCCTCAATAACATCCCTAAAGATTTTGAACTAAAAATTGTCATCCTTGTGATGCCTTGAACAATCAATAGCCTTAAAGAAGTAAGGGCCATTTGTACATGTGACCATGATGTTGATGAGTGTTGATGAGTGGATGATGCCTAATGTCCATCCACCCTATGTTGCGTCCACTAGTGACCCAGGTACCCTTCATTTTCTCCATTAGAATATTAATCTTGGAATAGTTCTTATCCAAGATTGTTGTCCTCAATTTTGTCTCCCCTAGTGGCACATGGAATAAAATGCCATTGGCAAAAACTAATTTTCTAGTGGCATCATCTGCCCCATCTTTTATTGCACATCGAATATTGTGCCACCATGTTCATAGCATCACTACTAGTCATTCTATGTTTCCCCTTAAGCTCAACTGCCCCTAAACTAGATGGCCAAGCGGAGTTGTGTCTCTGCCGCAAAGTTCTAGTACTAGGAGTAGGACCCCTCGATGGCATAGTAGCAGTTGCAAGTGTTTCATCACCACAACCCCACAATTTATTTATTTCAGCCCTTTGTTTGAGTGACAATTTGCCACATACCTCCACACCTTTGCCTCGGATGTGAAGTAGGTGTGCATTAACTCTTGTAACGTTGCCTCAAAATTCAAGTTGTCAAAAATTACACTTATACAACCTAGTGCATCCTGCTGTTGATGCAAGCATATACCTGCCAACAGCTCATAAGCTTCTATGCAGACAAATCAGATCCTTGACCTCACAAAATAGAGGTATTCAATATGATGACAACTTTTCAACGCTTTGGAATACAATGATGCAATGCCATACATTGGTTAGAATTCATTAACATCACAGAATATACCAAGGTCAAACAACTTGCACTTGCACGTGCAATACCAACCTGTAATCCTTGGAATATTGACAATTTTTACAAATGTGTGGTCTTGAGACCTTTGGTAGATGTTTCCAGCCATTCACTACCTGTTTTGAGATCTTCACTTACCAAACTTCTCCTTTCACCTAATGACAAATCAACATTCAAGAATAAGAACACCAAACATCTTGTTTTTAACAAATTACACTTCTACCTTTAGTCATAAGTGTTTGGATACTCTTGCAAGGTCTGGGACTACATCTTGCTTGTACTTCTTCACTCATATGCTATTACCATTCACTATTACTATGCACATACCTCTCAGTCACTGCCCTGCACAAACACCAACAGTCATGAAGAGTATAAATATCATCCTTATATTATGCCATGTTCTGAGATACTTGACTATACCTTCCCATGACTTAACCACTGATATCATCATGATCTTAATGGCTTCATCACCAACATGCTCATGTTTACCAATTATCTATCTGCACTTAACATGACATTCATCTCCCAACTTGGAAATACACAAAAATGCATCTTTGGCACCTTAAGGCTGGTTTAAGGTTATTAGGCCTAGAACAGTCACACTGATCTTTAACTTAACAAGGCCATCTCAAAGGCTTTGAACACCAATTTATTCACCAAGTAATATGCTTTTAGATTCTCATACCTTTATCGTGCTTGTAAACTCAAGGAATTCCAAAGAAAACTCTATCTTTACCCCTAACCTGTCTATTTGGCCTTCTAGCCCTGCTTTGACTGAGTTTTTAAGATAAAAACCATTCCACAGAGTCAGGGGTACAATGATTTTGGATACCCATTTGGCTCTTTCAGGTGATGGTGAAGACTCTCAAGGGGTTTCTTAACGTAAAATGCACAGTTTTCACTTTGACAGTGCTCCAATAGGTCTAGACTAGGCCTAGAGCAACATTGCCATCATTATCTCCTTCCGTACAGTACCAAATAGCATGCAACCAAAGAAATCATGTAGAGGGGGTTATACAGTCCCTATGTTCCAAATTTTAGCTAATTCCACTGGATAAAACGCGAATTATAAACAATTTTCCATCCAAACCCTAGATCGGGGGTTCTACTAGCCCGAGAAAGAGAAAATCAATAACTTGAACAAATATGCACTTCAAGACCTAAGATTGACCTCTACAGCTCTGTATAAACATTCTCTACCTTTTTCCTTTTGGCTCTCTTGTTGGCATGTGTGTCCAACGACTCTCGTGAGTTTCATGACATGGACTAACCGCCTCTTGTAGATCCTAACTCTAGCAATTGTAGCGGAGACTAACACCTATGGGTTTTGGTCTAACGGCAATCGTGGTCCAACAAATGGTATCAGAGCGACAAGTCTCGAGTTCGAAACTCACTCGGGTAACGCTGAGGGGGAGATTGTTGGCATGTGTGTCCAGCGCTCCCCGTGAGTTTCGTGACATGGACTAACCGCCTCTTGTAGATCCTAACTCTGACAATTGTAGCGGAGACTACCGCCTATGGGTTTTGGTCTAACGACAATCGTGGTCCAACATCTACAAGGTGTATTCTTCCCAACAATAAGCTTTTCATTAGAAATATGGTTTTAGAACTTTGTTTTCAACCCGTTATCAGTCAAACCACATTTACAAACATGAATTAGGAATGGAGAACTTATCAAAACATGACTTACACATTCATTTCAACTTTAGCATCCATAAAATCTTCAAAAATAATTCACTCCATATTACAATGTACAATGCTTCAAAAGTCTGATTTCTTCCTAGAACCAGGAAGCTCCTTTATTCCTTCATTGAAAGCTTTTTTCCAACTTAAATGCCGAACTCTTATAGCTTTATTCCCCCTTCCTCACATAGAGGTGATACATATCTACTTACAACAACCATCCTATATTTGACACTCTTTACCACAACTTTCTCAACCTCCTATGACAAGGTAAAAACATGCTATTTTGGGCTTCCTCCAATGTTTATCTTGATTTGTACGTGTCTTAGACTTGTTCTAGGTGACTGTTAGGATGTAATTACATTTAACATGAATATTAGGATCTTGAGGATCCCTTATACATCACCAAAACCCATAGTTACCATGTTTGAAAAGTTCGGATTACTCGGGGGTAAAAAGTTCGGAAGTTCGGGAATTTGCAAAAGGTTCGATTTGGTTCGGTTTGGCTCAAAATATTGACTAATATAAAAAAATATATAAAAATTAATAATCATCCATATTTGTAAAATACCAATTACATTATAATCATCCATATTTGTAAAAAACCATTTACACATAAAAATAAATAAGCATACAAGTATACTAAAATACATAAATGCATGGTGAAATCCATTACTGTTAAGATTCAAACTTCATACATATTGATATAAAATATAGTGATGAGAGTTATCCATTGTTCAAACTTCAAAGTTAAGAGCAATAACTACAAATGGGGATGAAATTTTAAATATCTGCAACATCAAAACCTGCTTCTATATCAAAAGTATTACTAGCATCTTCATCTAATCCTACACTAGTGGGCTCATCATCAACAACATCTTCTTCATTTCCAAAACATGCTTCTCCAAGGCGAGAGTTGTCATCTTCATTTGCAAGAGATTGAGTAAGCAATCGTAAATTGTTGTGCACAAACACAAGATCAGAGAGTTTTTGAGCCCCTAGTTGGTTCCTCTTGTTTGTATGGATTAAATCATGTGTACTCCAGTTTCTTTCACATGCAGAAGCACTACAACATTGACTGAAGATTCTCACAGCAAGCTTCTGCAACTCTAGAGTAGAAGACCCATAAGTCTGCCACCATGTTGATGGTTCCCACTTCATCCTGCTTGCCTTTGCTTCCTTGTCGCCAAACATTTTAAGTTGGTTCTTGAAAATAGTAAGCTGCTCTCTTGTTTTTTCCTTCACATCTTCATCAAGAACCAACATGTCAATTGTTGCAAGTACATCTCTCTTTATTTCCTCATCTGCATCATGATTGACCTCTACTAATTTAGGATCTAAATAGCTGGCTACTGCAGGCAAAGGACGATGTAGTATGAACCATCATTTGTCCACGATTTCCCAAACACATTTATGATCTTCTTGGCCCCCTCCCAAAATGTGTCCCCTAAGATAATTCTTTCAATTTCTTTGGAATGGTTTTCCTTTGAAAGTTTTGACTCTGCCCATTCATCAATAACCACCACTTTTCTCAATGTTGTCCTCTCCTCTACCTCCCTTTGCAAAGTAATGAAGTTAGTGGCAAATCTTGTTTCAACAGGGGAAAGAAGCTCACGTTTGGCAAATGAACGATACAAGTTCAATGTCAAACGATGATTGAGAATAAACTTAGAAATTTGTTTTCCTTCATTCACAATACTTACCCACTCCAACTTTGATAGATCTTCAAGCAAAAGATCCAACACATGGGCTGCACATGGTGTCCAAAAGATATGAGGAAATCTATCCATGAGTATATCACCTGCTCCTTTGCAATTTGCTGCATTATCTGTGATAACTTGAACATTCTCTTCTCCTATCTCCAATATAGCTGATTCGATGCATTTGGAAATGAAAAGAGAAGTTTTCTGCTCATTGCTTGTATCAATTGATTTTATAAACATTGCACCTTGAGGAGATACTGCCAAAAGATTTAGGAGGGGCCTTCGCCTTGAATCAAACCATCCATCACTTACTATTGTGCAACCTGTTCTTTTCCAACTTTTCTTCATTTCATCTAGCTCACTGGATATGGCTGTCACCTCCTCTTCAAGAAGACTACTTCTTAGCCGTTCATAACATGGCAACTTGTAACCCTTCCCAAATTCAATCGCTGCATCTATGAAGGATTTGAAATGTGGGGAGCGGATGACATTGAAAGGGATGGCCTCTGCATAAAACAATCTTGCTGCCAATCTGTCTACCTCATGTTTTTGTTGTGGCCTCCACATGGACTTCAAAGAAGCTTGGGATTTTTCAACTGCACTTCCACTTCGTTGGGCAAATGGTGATGAAATTGGAGAGCAACTTGAACTATCAAAGGAACCCATTTGTGAGATAGAGTGTTGGATTTTAGCCTTCTTTGATTCTGAAGCTAATGATCCAACACGACTCACATTAAATTTAGCTTTCACTCGATTTATGAAATCCTTATATTCTGCCTCCTCTGAATTGTCATTTGCTATTGGACACCGTTTCACATCTGATGATCCTCCAAGGTACCGTACCAAACTTTAGTCATCTCATATTTTTCTTACTTTTATCATCTCTTTGGACAATATATTTCATCTCCACTGAGCGGCTACTGGTAGACATCTTACCCTGCAAATGTACAGTTTAACATTGTAAATTTTTTTATAACTAACAAATTAAAATAATAACATATTAAAATGAAACGTTACTACCTATCTAATAATCCATGATTTTATAACTTATAAAAATTACAACTTCAAATTTTAAATTAACAATTAGTTTGTTATTTAATTCAATATAAACTTAACATAAAATACAAACATTAAAAAAATCTTATATTTTAAGTTAACTAATAAATTTAAGATTTGTTAGTTTAGTTATTTAATTAAATATAAATTTTATTTTGTATTTATGTTAGGTTTAT
The DNA here is from genome assembly GCA_018340775.1 of Taxus wallichiana var. yunnanensis. Lineage (NCBI taxonomy): Eukaryota > Viridiplantae > Streptophyta > Pinopsida > Cupressales > Taxaceae > Taxus > Taxus wallichiana. The sequence continues at coordinate 92,154,002 of CM031242.1, forward strand.
ATTTAACTAAATAACTAACTAATTTGTTTTAGTTTAGTTATAAATTTAAATATAAATTTTAATGTTTGTGTTTTAAAATTTTAAGTTAAATAATAAATTTAAAATTCATTAGTTTCATTATTTAATTAAATACAAACATAATATAAATACAAACTATTAATAGTTTGTATTTAATTTAATAACTAAACTAACACATGTTAAATTTATTGTTTAACCTAAATAAAAAAAAAAATGTATATCTCTAATTGAAAAAAGATTTTGTAACACTATAATACTAGGTTAATACCTATCAAACTAAAAACTAGACAAATTTACTCTACGCAGCTACTTAGATAACAAATAACAAATAAAAAACATTAACTAATAACTCTTAACTATTAAAATTTAAAACATACACTAAAGTCTAAACTTATAAACATAGCAAATAAAATTAAAAACCCCTAATAGTAATCGTATAAAGTATAAAGTTTAAACTATAATAGTATAAAGCATACATATGTAGTATTAAAAAAAAAAACTTACCCGCAAGCAGCAGCCTCCACGACTTCACGTCCAGATTTTTCACAGGAAAGTTGAACGCAGAAATGGAGTTGGAGCTGCAAACAGAAGAAGATGGACTCAGCAGCTCCCTTTTGAAGACACTTCGAAATAGTAGAAGACGGAATCGACAGCTCGAGGGCACAAACGTGAAGCAGAAGACTGGATTTAGCAGCTCGACGGCACAAAAAAACAGATTTCTCTCCCTTTACAGCTTCACAGTGTGTCTTCTGTTATTATCCCTTCATGCAGCAGTAAGGGCAGTAGATATAGGGATTTCAAGTCACGTTTTAGGGTTTTTTTGACTTTTCCACAACGCTTTTTAGGGTTTCGAGATTAAAATTTATTTATTTATTTTAATAAATACAAAACCAAACGAACTTACCAAATAAATTTGGTTTTCCCAAAAAAAATGTTTCGAACCGACTTTTAGACAAGTTCGTTTAACATTGCAACTATGCCAAAACCTACCGACATGACCTTATAACTCCTTTACATAGTATTATGATCTCTAAGATCATAATTTGACTCTTCCAATGTTACAATGGACTTTTCAAGTGAACATACACCTATAAGAGATGATTTCAACATTGAAATCCTCTAATAACATCAAAGATTCCTTATTACAAATTCAAATCCTCATTTTGGTGGGAAACCAAATATGAGGCCCTAGAAACCAAATTACACACCCTACTCACTTGTAAACCTTCTAATGACATGACCATTTCAATGTATAATGGAGAAAGACATGGCTCCTTATTGCTTACAATATGCCTCATTACACTTATATATACAAAATTGATTCTTGTTAGTTGATGCTCTTGCATCAACTGTCCCTAGGTTTGTTGGATTTTGTAGTTTGGTTGCAAATTGCTTTAAAGGGGCCTTCTTGTTGAAGGGACCCTTGGCAAAAGGTTCCAATACCTTGGAAGGACAACTAAAATGAGCAATTGCACTCCCAATGGAACTACTTACATCAGCCTCCCCCCACATCTATACTCGAAGTCTCATATTCAACCCCCATAAGCTCTTGTTGACCCTCTTCGTCACTCATGCTGTGAGAACTCATAGTGACACTGCAAGAAATGAAATTTATAAATTTAATAAATTAATTTATGCAAGGGCTCAAGAGTCCAAGACAAGGATACACAAAAATAGGAATCCTTAATCTTAAATCTTCAACCCTAAAACAGTAAAAACACATTTTATAAATTTATAAGCACATACAATTCCATGAACAATTTAATAATTTATTTAACTATTTTTAATGATTTATAAAATTAAATTTAAAATAAAAATTAAATAATAGTAAATATTAAAATGCAATATTGCAAATCCAAAAAAATAAAATTGAACAATGAAAACAGCAAAATGCCAAACAATGAAGGGTCATGGCTTACCTTGAAGGCTTGATGAATGTGTTGAAACTTGAATGGTTGATCAATGAAGACTTGGCACTTGCTCTTCAAACTTGGTTGTCCCTCTTGCTAATGCTCTCAACCTCTCACTCTTGCACTTGTTGCCTTGCAAAATGTTTTTGTGATTTGGAGTGAGGGTGTGAGGTTCATTTATAGTTTTTTGGAGTGCTTAAAGTGTTGGTGGGGCCCATAAACTATTAGGGTTAGGGTTGGGGGCACAAACATCCAAAAAAATGTGTTTTTTTTATTTATTTTTAAAAAGAGCGGCACTTTTGCCACCGAAGACGCCTAGAGGTTTCGTGAACAGTCGAGGGCCTTGGCAAAGTCCCCAAGACACCTCGGGGACATCCCTAAGTCTCCCAACATCCCCTAAATATCAAAGACATTTCACAATTTGAGGGGGCATCCCTATGAGCTTAGTGGTGGTGGTGGTACAATGGGGGACATCTCCAGACGTTGCCAAGTCCCGGGAACATACTTGTCCCCGAATCGTCAAATGTTTTGGGGGAGTGCATCCCCGTGGAACACTAAATACAATACACAAAGTAATTCAACTTATTTGGAGGTTATTGCAGGTAATGCACAGTAATTGTCATTTGATCTATTGGGCTAAACTTATTGTAAGCATCTATTTGAGTCCAAATACGTTTATACTCTAGAATGTATGATAAAAGGATATAACAAATCTATAGCCATAGATCTACATCCAATGTTTCTAGAGGCACTATTAGTGATCATAGTACTAGCCCTTATTAATCCTCTTCATTAGCTTCATGTTTAGTCTTAGTGGAGCTCTGCTCCTGACCTCTAAACTTTGTTGCTTTTTGTAAGCATACTCACCAACTTATGATTTTGTTCCTCACAATGTTGGATGTTTATATACCTATTTCATATTATTAATACAAAAAGCATCTCTACCAAACCAGGAAAGACTTTGCTACTTAGATTTGGATAGAAGGATGAAATGCTCACATTGACAATCCGTTGAAAACAATTTTAACTAGATTTGCAACATAGAACTAAAAACATGACAGAATATAACACACAATGTAGTTCAAATTATTTGGAGTAACTAGCCTCAAAACACTCAAAAGCACAGCACAATCAATATGCAACAAGGAAAACATGTCCCCACCGAACAACCAAGGACTCGGCATATTCTATTTAGATAGAAACATGTAATACCCACATTCGCAATCCGTTGAAAGCAACTTTAACAGGATTTACAGCATAAAACTATAAATATGACAAAATATAATAAAGAAAGCAGTTTCACTTTCTTGAAGAAAATGGCCTCCAAGCACTTGAAAACAGGTACAACCAACAACACGTGAAGAACTGTTAAATTATGGTTGTTTACATAAAATAAAGGATAAAAACAACTTTCATTGCAACTAAATGCGGAACAAATTGGGTTAGATGAGTTTAGAAAGCTATAAATATAAAATACCTCATGCTTCAAATAAGATTCCAGGATCTCCATCAGCATTGGTAGATTTTCACCTTCTCTACTAGACTCCGCATCAAATTTTGCTCCAAATTTCTCCTTTAGCTCGGATTTCCAGAAGCCCTTAGGCTGACAAATACAAGAATAGTAACTCATATGAATTGGTAACTAATAATTGGATTCTATGACAACCATGTGAATAAACATGAATCGGTGTAATGGTCATTAATAATTACCAAATTACACTCGGGCAAATATACTTTCAGTGTATGCCCCAACTGGGCCCATTCCAAATACTCACAAATGAGCGCAGTCAACAACTTGCCTGCAAATAAACACCAAAACTAATCTTAAATTAAACTTACACCGCAAAACCATTCTCTTAAAAGTTTCACAGCAATATTACAATTTCAAAGGAAATTTAGTGAATAATCAAGCATATATTATATAATGAATAATAAGTTACAACCATGCAAGCATAAACATTTCAAAGACATTCCCTCGGATCATCTACATTGACTAAAATGCAAACCAATTGGTTGTTCTTTGATCAACCTGCAATAGTGACAGGCTTCATCCCGGTTAAGTCTACTCTACAGGATTAGGTTCAAATGCTGAAACTCACATGAAACTGTCAAAAATAAAGGATCCTAAAAGGAACTAAACTGCACTTATAAGGATCTGAAGAAAGAGATCATAAATCTCAACATAAGAAGTAAATGCAACTATTGGTAGAAAATTGTAATTTTACTTGGTCCTTTGAATACAACAAAGGGAAGAGTTATACAATTATAATTGAGCTAAAAGGTAAATACAACTCATTCTTAGGATACAACAAAAAGGGCTATCCAATGATAGTTGCATTAAGTTTTATGGATATGGCATAGAGTGAAGGAACATATATACTGGGAGAATTCTGTGAAGGAACGCCACTTGAAAATAGAAATAATAGATGGAAGGATTTAAACTGAAATTTCAAAGATTAGGTTTTTATTTTATTTTCCATTTGCACTATGTTTGAGATTTCACGGCAAGATTTTCCAAGTCATGCTGAGGTGACAAGTCACATCATAGCATTAAACTCGGTGCAGTCACCCTCACAGTATTATTTTTGGAAGCAGATCCTGGTTGGATCCTCCAGGAACTAAATGTAGAATTCTAAAAATCTTCAACCCTTACACAAAAGCAGTACCGAAGTAGAATTGTTAAACAGTTACAGAAATAAGATGTAAGTGAAAACTGTATTATGTTTTCTAGATACAGCGAAGGGTGGAAGAAGATATATACTGGGAGAATTCTGCAAAGCAATGCCACTTGAAAATAGAAACTTTATTTTCTGCTTCTGCAATTTTGAGATTTAACTGCAAGATTTGCCAAGTCATAGTGTAGTGACAAGTCCCATCATAGTACTAAACCCGGTGGAGTCCCCCTCGGGTATTATTCTTGGAAGCAGATCCCAGTTGAATCCTCCAAGAACTCATAGAATAGATTTTACAGAATCTTCAACACTACAAAAAGCAATGTCAAGTAGAATTATAAAGCAGCTAAAGAAAGAATATGGTCATCGCAATCAGCTCCCTAGAGGACAAAAAGCAAGATAAACATATCTTCTAGGAGAATTTTGCAGGGCAATACCCTATGTATGATAGAATTAATGAATAGAAGTGACAAGGTAGATTTGGGTTTCCATAAAAGTCTTGGAAGACCTCTTCAAACTAATTCCTTAATGTTTTTGCTAGTGGTGGCAAACGAACCTATAGCTGATGTCAATGAATTATGAAACGGCCAACTGTTATCAATAGTGAAACGCCAACTGTTATCAATAGCTCGCTAATTTCTTCACCCAACATGTAATGTCCCCTTTTCAGAATTAATTACCTCTAAATACCCAAAGCCTATTCTTATTATTTTCTAAAGCCTATTCTTATTATTCTCCAAAGGCTAAGAGGAAATTACAGAGGGAAATTAATTAATTTAAATGATCCAAGGGTATTTTTTATATTTTAATTGGAAAAAAGACACTTAAATTATATTATTAATCAAATAAAGCAAAAATAGAATAAATTAATAATATAATGATGAACTTCTATTATGGGGCTAAAAATAGAATGATAATTAAATAAAGCATTCTATTATAGGGCACCAAAGATGAAATGGGCTGCATGAGCATCAAAATCCTATTTTTAGGATGGAGGGAGCATAAAGCAATTTAATATCATTTATTCTTATTTTTAGGATCAAGCGCCAACATGGGAGAGAGGATAAAGCAAATTTTTATTTTTTATTTTTATTCTTATTTTCGGAGGGGGCGCCAACTTTGGAGAAGGCCTTGGAAGTTATAAAAGGTAGAAATGGGGTTTATTATTACATTCATTTTGGAAATTTATCAATTACTTCTTTGTCTCTGTAAGTAACTTATGCTCTTGCATCAACAATAGAGGACGAAATCCCTCATTTGCATACAGATCTGAGGACAGAATCCCTCATATCTGAGCTTGGCAATTCCGTCAGGATTGCAGTGACCATTCAGGGGTATCGGTCTTCATCCACTTCAGCTAGGGCACACTTTTCATGCTTAATTCTATGTCCGGAACAGCAAGTAAAGCTTGGACTTCAATATCTGGAGGCATTTTTCAGTCAAATCAGTTTACATGCTCCTATCATTAATCTATCTTTCCATTTAGATCATCAATTGTGAGAAAATAATTGTATTCGTATTGGTATTTTTTATTGTAGCTGATTAGAAGTCAATAAATAAAGGTCTGTTTTTTTGGCACATTGGGGTTTGTTGTTTTTTATTATTAAAATCAGATTGTCGTTGTCATAAAAATCAATTTTTAATATTGCTGCCCTAGGGTTTTGATTTAAAATATCCAAGTTTATTAGCGAGGGCAACATATTCAAGGCTGTTTTAACATCCAAATCAGCAAGTACAGCTAGGACGTCCCCCTTTGGAAACGAATTTCAATACTAGATCCACATCTGGAAGTAGTGATCAGTCAAAGCAGTTTGCATGTTCCTATCTTTTGTGAGAAAATTGTATTTAGACATTCTAGTGTTTTCATTAAAGCTGATTTGAAATAAATAAATAAAGTTTGTTTTTCCTACATATTGCGGTTGTTTTTATTAAAAAAATCAGATTATTGCAGTTGTCATAGAAGTTAGTATTTCATACCACTGCCCTAGGGTTTCTTGCAAAGTTAGTATTTAACAAGGATATTACAATGATACAAAGCAAATTTCCTCCTTGCTTGTAGAAGGGGGGAAAAAGAAAAAAATTGCAGCTTTGGACTTTATGTAGGGTAGTGACAAAGAAGTCAGGTACTACCAAAGGGAGAAAAAGAAAGGTACAGAACAGCCAAAAGTCATGGGTAACAAGGATCCAAATGAGGCACACTTTGACATGCTTGTTCAGGGACAAGACAAGTTAGCTAATATGATGGGTCAGTTAATCCAAGTTATGCAGGGCACAAATGTGCAAAGGGCTCCAAACGGTGAGGGAAGCTCTTTAGGAGTGAACCATAACCAACCCTATCAAAGGACAGCATTGTCGAAATGGTGATAAGGTGAAAAGCACTTTGAGTGGCAAAGGGCACATAGATCCATTCATACAAGTTCCAAATTGTGTGAACATGAGAGTTTGGGATCTTAGTATTTGCAGAAGGGACTTGCAATTGCTTAAGGGCAAACAATTCCGAGAAGGGCATACAGTAATGTCCCCTTTTCAGAATTAATTAATTTTGAATACCCGAAGCCTATTCTTATTATTTCCATAGACTAATGAGGGAAATAAATTAATTTAAGTGGTCCAAGGGTACTTTTATATTTTAATTGGAAAAAGACACTTAAAGAAATAGAATAAAATAATAATAGAATGATGAACTTCTATTATAGAGCGCTAAATATAGAATAATAAATAAATAAAGCATTCTAAAGATAGAATGGGTGCATGAGCATCAAGATCTTATTTTTAGGATGGAGAGAGGATAAAGCAATTTTATATTGTTTATTCCTATCTTTAAGATGGAGAGCCAAAATGGGAGAGAGGATAAAGCAATTTTTTATTTTTATTCCTATTTTTAGGAGGCGCGTCGAGAGAAGGCCTTGGAAGTTATTAAGGTAGATTTGGGGTTTATTATTACATTCATCTTGGAAATTTATTAACTACTTGATTGTCTGCAAGTAGCTTTTGCTTCTACATCAGCAATAAAGGACGAAAACCCTCATTTGCATCCAAATTTGAGGACGGAATCCCTCATATCTAAGCTTGACAATTCCATTCAGGGGTTGCAGTGGTCATTCAAGGTACAAGTGTTCATCCAGTTCAGCTAGGGCATCATATTCAAGGCTGTTTTAGCATCCAAAACAGCAAGAACAACTAGGACGTCCCGCTCTAGGAACAACTTTCAGTACTAGCGCCACATTTGGATGCGGTGATCAGTCAAAGCAATTTGCATGTTCCTATTTTTTGTGAGAAAATGTATTCAGACATTCTAGTGTTTTCATTAAAGCTGATTTGAAATAAATAAATAAAGTTTGTTTTTCCTACATATTGCAGTTGTTTTTATTAAAAAATCAGATTATTGCAGTTGTCACAAGTTAGTATTTCATATCACAAGCCCTAGGGTTTTGTGCAAATATCCAAATTTATCTAAAGTTATTTGACAAGGATATTACACAACCAAACCTATGTTACCAAGGTTCACCCCCACCCTCTCGTACTCCCACTGGATACGTACCGGTATCGATACGTCCCCCAGAACGCCCGGTATGTTTTGACGTATCCGGCACATACCCAAGACGTATCACACCATTGGGCGGTTGGGGGCTCTAAAAATATTTTATTTTGACTCAAACAAACTTTTGTTTTATTGAGGACTAGACTAGGAGGGCATGGTAACCACAAGGAAACCTCGGAGATTGTTTAAAATCCCTCTCGGTTTACTAACGAGAAAATATTCAAAGGATATCAAGAATGTTTGAGGTAATTATTTGGGATCATCGCAATTGGCCAAGGAAAGAAGCTATTCATAGAAATTTCGACATATATCTAAGCCTCCGTGCAAGTTATTTATGAGATCAAAACTTGGGTGATCTTCGATAGAATCAATACTAATAGAAAAATTTGGAACTGCAAATTGCATAGCTTAAAGTTTCAAAGAGCATCCTTTCTTAGAAACTATTAAGGCACAACATTGACTCCTTCCCACATCCTTAAGGAGGATTAGAAGGTGATTTTGGATAATATGAATGCAAGAACCAACCATTGGACTGACCTCTTTAGTTATCATTGGCAGTTAGAGTCAACCTAATTAAATAGGTCCTTCAGGAGCTCCCTATATACATCTTTTATGGCCACCATCGCAACACAAAAATTAATCTCAAAGGAAATGGATGAAACACAAAGGAATATAATATTCATATATCATAGAAAATGTAAAATCTTAAGTATATTGAATGTTTTGAACATTGATCGTACTATATTTTTCAAGTTTTGTATTTCTTATGGACTAAAAAATGAGTAAAATGAGTATATGAATAATATATATATATATATATATATATATATTATTTTTTATTTTTTATTTTTTAATATATATGTACGGACGTATCCAAGACGTATTATACCCAAGGGTTTTTTAAAATCAACGTATCCGCGTATCGAACCCCGTACCCGTATCCTGGCAACATAGAACCAAACAAAGAAAAACTAAGTTTTCGATGCATGGTACTAAAAATGTCACCAAAAATTAGCAAGCTCATCTCATCCATAACAATTACACTATTTAGGGATTGGATTACTTCCTAAAAAGTTCTACTTAAACATCTATTTAGCAAGTCATGTCAACATTAATGTTTCACTCTTTTGAGTGTTCATGAATGAACTTTCTGTCATCTATTATTGCATATGAGGTCATTCTAGCTTGTTTATATCTTCTAGTCATATGGTGGTTGCAAATTCACCTTTCTTTGAAATCTCAAAGATTTTTTATACAAAGATTGTCACCAACAATAATTAGTCACCGATCTTAGGATCAAAATAACCCCATGTTCCCCAAACAATGGTGCTTTGAACCTCAACTATAATCGAGCTTTGTAGAGAATCCTATTGAACTAAGGAAAACCGAGTGTCACACAGGGACGCGCACCCCCATTCCCAAGTCGTCTGCAGGGATGTCTAGGGGACTTGGGGACAAGGACGAGACGCCCGCCCCCCGCCCCCCCAAGTCGAGGCAAATGCAAAACTAAAGGGGACGTCCTGGTGCTTTATGAATCAAGGAGGCCATGACATCCCCTAGACATTTGAGGGACGCTCTCTACGGCACACCACTTTTTCTTTTTTTTTTAAAGTCACTTTTTTCTTTTACAATCATGCTGATCAATGAAGACTTGTTTTTCATTATCATATTGATATTGTTGATGTATCATTGTATCTCTATCTAGTATTCAATGTACCTCGGATTCTCAAATCTAATTTCTATGTTAGTGTTAATGACACAAAATGAAACATTGAATATTAAATATAACATTTTGGGCCTTGGCTTATGTGATGAATAATTGGATTAATGGTTTCAATCTTCAAACTTTCAGTTTAAAGTCTTAGTTTATTGAAGTATTCATGTTATATTCGTAATATATAAAAAAATTATATATTTTTATTAGCCGTCCCCAAAATTTGAAAAAAATTGCAGTCCTGGAAACCCCGTCCCTACATCCTGCCATCCCAGAGTCTTCGGTAACTATGGGAAAAACAGAGTTAGTTTAACCTGAAGCTAAGACTTCAAAGGAATTGATAAACAAATAAAACGGGACAGGCTGTATTCTAATAAAAAGAAATAGAAACAATTCCTATAGAAGCCTAAACATTATCTTCTAGAAATCAAAAATCATGCAAATCTAAAGGAAAATTAGATGCCAAATGAAAGAACACCTCTACAACAAAAAGAGCCCACCACTAAGAAGCAAAGTTAATATGCCAATGAAGACCCACTGGATGGATATTATCAAGAAAATCCACAGACCACCATCAGCATCGGTTCAGAGAGTCATTGTTAGAAGCACCCTACTTCAGACTGAGCATTGGCTCTTTCATGGTGGTCAACAGTAAAGCTGGTGCTTTTGCTCCTGACTGTGGCTTGGAGCATGTTACACATTAGTACAAATATCTTAAATACATCTATCTGAAAAACACCAAGACATATCAATCTCAGGGCTCCTATTTTGGATTTGTCAAACAGTTTCTCCCATTGAAGAGTTCCACATTGATTAATGAATCCATCACTTTTAATAAAAAAATCCACTGATTGGTGACATATGGCCTCAATCTGGCTGCACCACTGCATTACTTTCAATATAATAATTCTAATTTCTGGGGAAAACAACGAGGCTCCAACCTCCAACATATGCAGCCTTATCCAAGCAAGAAGAAAATCAGCCCTATGACAGTCAAATGAACGTCAAAATTAAAGTCGAATCATTTGCATTGACATCTCACACTATTCCACTCTGTCCTCCCCACTCCCAGTTGCCATTGTAGGTTCCACCTATCTGCATACTAAATAACACAGTGAACAATGGAGTTAGTTTGGAGGCTAAACAGCCATCAAAGAACAAAGGCAACAGAAGGAGAATGAAAGCCTTTCCTAAACCCCTTCTAAGCAAGAGGGGAAGGTCCTTCACCCCCAACATGGAGACAGCTGGTGTGCACAGGAGAGTTCTGACCGATGTTCCAAATTTCCACTGAGTCCTGTTGCAGGAAATTGGAGCCGTCTAAAAGTACTCCAAGAAATTATTTTTGATTAGGAAAATAGCATGGGGCGGGGATGGGGACATGTACCCGTGGAGCATAAGTTTAAGCCAGCTTTAGAATCTTTTGGAACAAAAAAACAGAGATCGCTAGCTTAATTGGGCCACCACATGGTAGATTACAGAGAATAAGGAGAAACTGCTACAGTTTAGTCAGACATGCAGATGGTTGGCATTGGGACGACAAGGTTTGGTTCATCCTAAAATGATTACATAATTCTTCGTACTACCAGCAAAATGCTTACTGCAATAGTAATTGATTTCATTCTCCGTCCTTGATGAGAATTATTGGCTTTGCAGTCATGTTATTGTACGACACGAGGACAAGAACATAACATGCTAGACCTCCCGGTAAGTAGCGATGCAGGTTTTGAGAAAAGAAATGAGGAATAGGTACCAAATAAGCTGAATCAAAATTCAACTAAGTTTTTGTAGAGATTTAGAAGCTTAACGTAAGCCTTTTTCCAGTTAAAATATCTATAATTACTTCACACTGTTTCTCGAGAAATGGTAATTGGACTTACCTGTTGCATGTTAATTTCTGCTGATTTTCTTACAACACCAAAGTGTAGCAGAATAATCAATGTCAATCTATCTAATTGCCGAGTCATGTTTATGGGCTAGCTTAAGAGACATTAAAAAGGTAATCCCATTCACCATATATTAAGATTCACAATTTTCCATTTTATGGGGTTGATAATCACCAGGCCCTGTTTAGTGATAAAATCATTCCCAGTCTACTTAGACAACTGAAATGTAGGACAAGCATCCTCCAACCAGTCTAAGTTTATCAGCCTTCTGATGCATTTAAAGCAATACTTTCCATAGTAAATTGACAGAGCTCAAAATATCTAATTGCATATACCATCCAAAATTGCAAATCAATTGGAAGGGCTAAGATTATTGAATTGTAAAATTGCCTCAACATTTGTTCCTCAATACAGTAGTGTTCTTCACATAGTGCTTTCTCATTCTCTGTAAATACACTAATCCCTAAAGGATTAAAATACCCCAGCCAAGCCAATTATCACTTGAAAAACAAACAAAAATGGCATAAAATTTAGAGAGTGGGCAAAACAAGTCAGCAGAATTTTGAAGAACAAAAGGAGAATAAGATTTTAAAAATTGCACGTTTGGGCAGCATAGATTTGCAAAGGAAATTAACACGCAGGAGAGGAGGGCTATGAGGAAAGTCATTTTCGTTTACAATTGAAAGTTTAGTTTTTAAAATTTGTGAGCATATATATTGGTGTACCAAATGCCTGTGTACCCTGATTCTGAAAACAACATCCCCATCCATGTCCTTGTACCACTTATCCTAGTTTTAGCAAATAAAGATAACACCAGTAAAATTGACAATCCAGTATTCTTGGAAGAGCCATCAAACCAAAAGAATTAGCAGGCCCATAAAAATTAATATTATGCAGTGAATAGGCTTAACCAAGTCCGTTTAATTAATCAAAGCCACAAGACCAACCATTACAGAAGCTACCAACATGGTGGCGGTTGAGAGTTAACCCATGGTGCTACATATTTAGCCACATGATAAACCCATTAGGCAATCACCATTGTGAGGTATGACAGCCAGTGGAGAGATACCAAAGCCACTAAGTGATGAGAAGGAGAAGACTATCCCATATGAGAAGAACAATATTAAACATGGTTCCCAATGAATGGGAGTCTCAGACATGCCCAAGATGGGCATTTGATCATAAAATTACATCTTTATAGAAATTCAGTTGCCACATTTGTTATGGCTTATTACTCTCTCAGAAAGTGTGCATTGGAAGCAGAAATAGAGCTTTAAGACAGCTTTCTTCTTGTGCTTTTCAAGTATAACTTTCAATAACATTCTAAAGTACATTCTAACTTCATTGTCACTACATTTCTGCTATGTACCTATAATTAATATGCTATAATTTGATGAATCAAAATTGTTTATGAGAAGACTGAATTCATGAGCCTTACGATGTCTGGCCATAAAATGATCACAAAAATTGTTCGTCACAATGCCCTCCTATAATACATTATTGGAAGACCCCTTTATCTGTGGCAAGTGTGTCCCACAGGAGCATCAGAGGAAGTTGTTTTATTAACCTCCAGTCTTGTAGGCAACTCACAAGCTCTGCACGTTTATGTTCACTAAGCAATGCAAAAGCTCATCTGGCCTGTATGAACTCTGGGCAATACACAATGTCAGCCAGTCCTTGTGTTCACTGGGAAACCTGCAACTGAGACTGTACTAAGAACCTACATAATCTCTTGAGGATATTGTAATGGATAGAAAGGATATAGTAGATTAGGTTGGAGTGATGAATTCATCAGTATAACTTCAAATTGAGTGACAGCAATGAACATCAAATGACATCTAACGAGCACTGGATCCAATCCTCACTATAAGTGTTGGGCAAGGTCATTTATGTATATATACCCCTCTTAGAAAGACAGTAAAATTGTGTCATCTACTAAGCATATAAATAGAAGCCTCTGGTTTCCGTATGGGAATGCAGGTGTGTAGAAGATGATCTGTAACAGGTTGTGCATGAACCTCAGCATGGGCAAAATTTATTGAGAGACTGTATCCTTCCACTTTGTGCTCCTTAAATGCATGCTTGTTCACAACGTGAAATCAAACTAGCAACATATATAACTAAAGGTTGACATTAAACTAGTGACATGAATATTCAAGTTGCAATATAATTACAATGCACATTCAATAGCTCAAAGTGAAGAGTTTAAAATGAGTATAATTTGTCCAACATAAAGAAGCATGAATTAAAAGTTTACCGGATGGAGAGGCGTGAAGTTGTTTAGCCCGATCATTACAACTACCAAGCAAAGCAGGAGAAGCTCCGTCCTCATTTTCTAAAGCATGATCCTCATCTTCAATTGCTTCAAAAACACTTGCTCTCAACTCCGCCTATTAGAATCCAATCAAGAGAAGAATTTCACAAATTTTAAAGCAATTTCTAAACAATCCAACAGGATTGAAATCCTGTGACCATGAAGAATCACTAATAAATCATGCTTACTCAGATACGTTACATAAGAAAAGTTTTGAAACAAATTGACCTTTAATGAAGTGATACAAATATCCTCTAAATTTTAATTTAAAATTAGAAGAAAAAATTGATCTGCAGATTGGAAAACAAGCTGAGAATATGAGATAAGAACATGTGCCAAAGGATACTTCATTGCAGTGTCCACCAATGAATCGGATAGAGATGAAGTCTTCAAAGGAGGACCCCACATCTTAAGGAATGTGAGTCTATTCATGAAACATGGCATCTGGGATTTAACCCCACAAAGAAAATGCCATCAACAGCCCCAGCATGGATCAGAATGTAGGCATCATCACAGGAATTCTGGTCAAAATATGTGTTCAATACCATTGCTAACCCGATTGTTAGATTATACAAAATGAAGAAAGAAGACAGAAGCACGAAACTGCACTGTTCAAATACGACAGGCAGAGGTTTATTTATAATGAGAAGGTGGTTACAGTTTAGTTACACAGTTTCAACTGTATAACCGCCGAATAGGCTATATAAACATCATATTTTAACACCCCCTCTTAATGACTAACCTAGAAACTATACCAAGTTTATCCCGAAACTTGACAAACAAGAAAGCACCAAGAGGTTTAGTCATTACATCAGCAGACTGCTCCTGAGAAGGACAGAAATGAAGAGAGATTTCACCTGAGTCAACTAATTGACGAATATAGTGATGATGAATCTCAATATGTTTAGTGCGGGCATGATAGATAGGATTTTTGACCATCTTCAACACACCTTGATTATCACAAAAAAGTGAAAGAGGTGTAGCAGTGACCTGTGAAAACTGAAAATCAATCAAAATCTGACGAAGCCATACCGCTTCACAACCAGCACTAACAGCAGCCTTGTATTCTGCTTCTGTGGAAGAGATAGCCACAGTGGGCTGAAGCTTACTCTGCCAAGAAATAACTCCTGAACCAAGAGAGAAGATATATCCAGTGGTAGATCTCCGAGTATCCACCGAACCTCCCCAATCGTAGTCCTGTAGCCAATCAACGTGAAATCTGCAACTCTCTGATACAAGATGCCAAAGTCAAGAGTTCCTTTGACATACCTTAACACACGTTTTGCTGCTCCCCAGTGAATGAGTTTCGGTTTAGACAAAAACCGAGAAAGATAACTTACAACAAAACACAAATCCGGTCGTGTAGTGGTGAGATAAATCAAACTACCTACCAACTGTCTGTACAATGTTTCATCGACCGGTGGTGAATCATCATGAGCTGAAAGTTTCAGCCCGACCTCCATAGGTGTAGATGATGAATTACAATCATACATCTTAAATTTTTGCAAAAGATTCGTGGCATATTTAACCTGAGAAATGAAAATCAAGTGATCTTCTTGCCAGAATTCTACACCAAGACAATAATGAAGGAGGCCTAAATCAGTCATGTCAAAAGCAGTGCACAAATCTGATTTTACCTTATGAATCGCAGCATCTCCACTGCCTGTGATGGCAAGGTCATCAACATAAACAATAAGAATCACAATGTCATCATGTGTGCTTTTGACATAGAGATTCGGATCAGAATGACTTCGTTTGAAGCCCGAATCTCTGAGATGTGTATCGATCTTAATATACCAGGCTCGAGGAGCCTGCTTAAGCCCATACAAGGACTTAATCAACCTGCATACCAGATGCTCACGACCACATACCTGAAAACCCTCAGGTTGAGTCATATACACTTCTTCCTCCAAATCGCCATTCAAGAATGCACTTTTCACATCCATCTGATATATTTTCCAACCAAATTGAGCGGCAAAAGCAAGAAGTAACCGAAAAGTGACCATCTTTGCAGTAGGAGCAAAAGTCTCCTCATAATCTATCCCCTCCTGTTGCGAAAAACCTTTTGCAACAAGCCGAGCCTTGTACTTATCCAAAGTACCATCTGCTTTACACTTGATTTTGTACACCCATTTACAACCAATAGGGTGTTTGCCTGGAGGTAATGGCACCAACTTCCAGGTATCATTCTTAATCAAGGCATCATACTCGATTTGCATGGCAGTTTCCCATTCTGGTATGCCTCGTGCATCAGAGTATTTTTGTGGCTCGCGAATATGGAGAAGATCAGAAGCAAGAGCAAATTGAGCTTGCTCAGAGTAATCAATCCTCTTGCCAGGTCTGCGAGACCGGCCATCTAAGAGTGGAGACAAATCGTCTCGTGTCAGATCCTGAATAGTGGAATAATACCACTTGGGCCGTCGCTGAACTGAGGATTCGGAAGCTAGTGGAACTTCCGGAGGTGAAACCAATGCAAGTTGATTTCCAGGAGATGGAGAAGACTCAGTAGGAGAGAGCATAGACTGTACTGGAGTCTGTGGAGGAGTATGAGAATGACCAGACTCATCATCAGGCAAGGAAAGAGAACCAATCTCTGTGACCACCCCTCGCTGATCGCTGCTATGTAACTGGTCTATTTGCTGATTACAGCCAAAGAAAGACTCTGTTTCTTTTACATCAACATCACGACTAATAATGATTCTATTAGTGGAAGTATCAATCAATCTATATGCTTTAGAATGATCACTATAACCAGCAAAGAAATATCTAGAACTTTTGGAATCTAGTTTACTCCTCTTACGATCAGGAACCAAAGTATAAGCAGCTGAACCAAAAATACGAAAATTTGATACCTCTGGTTTGATTTTGGACCATGCCTCCTCTGGTGTGATCTCCTGCAAGGCTTTGCAAGGACTGCGATTGAGTATATAGACCGCTGTATTAACAGCTTCTCCCCAGTATATGTATGGCACTCCACGACTGTGCATCATACACCGGGCCATCTCCATGATAGTTCTATTCCGCCTCTCAACCACCCCATTCTGTTGGGGAGTATATGGTGCTGTCAACTGACGCTGAATCCCTTCTTTCTCACAAAAAACAGCGAACTGTTTAGAAGTGAATTCACCCCCATTATCGGATCTTAAAGTCTTTATCCGCCGGCTGGTCTGGTTCTCCACCAATGCCTTGAACTTGACAAAAGAAGCAAAGCAATCAGACTTCTTTTTCAAGAGATAGATCCACATCCGCCGAGAGTGATCATCCACCAATAAGAGAAAATATCGTGCACCAAGGACTGTGGAAGTCTTCCACGATGGCTCACATAGATCTGCATGAACAAGATCTAAGAGCCCCTTTGCACGCCAAACACCTTCATGAGGAAAAGGTTTCCGCTTTGTTTGCCTGCAAAACATCCAACACACATATCCTGCTTTTCCTGGATAGGAGGCAAACCAACAACCATATTTTCTTTATGAAGACGGGCCAAATACGGAAGATTGAGATGCCCATATCTTTCATGCCACAAAACACTGGTATTTTCTACCACAACTAAGGCATGCAAGTTGACCGTGGCAGGATCAACGAGTCTGTACAAACCTCCATGCCCAATTCCCAGGGCAACCACCTTATTATGTTTGACATCAGACACAATACATTGTTTACCAGAAAAGTTTACAGAGATATGAGGATTATCAGTTAATTGACTGATGGATAACAGGTTCTTATTCATGTTAGGCACATATCTAACACTCTTCACAAGCAATTTAGTGTTATTATTTAACATGATACGAACATCCCCAATCCCTTCCACAGCATGTGATCTCCCATCCCCTAAAGTAACTGAATCAGAAGAACATGAATTAGCATGAAAAGTAACATACCAATCTCGTTGACACGTGAAGTGTCGTGATGCACCGGAATCAAAAAACCAGCACCGTGTAGGGCTGTCACCATCCGAGCAAGATGCCATGAGGGCATACTCATCTTCTGACTCGTGTTGCTCAACTGTTGCCACATGTGCTTGCCCCTTCCGCTTCTTCAGGGCACTTAGTCGCTTCTGACAATCCTTCTTCACATGACCAAGTTTGTGACAATAGTAACACCGTACCGGAAATTTAGGAGAGGAAGGTGACGCATCAGCCTGTCGCTTCCACTTTCCTTTGGATTGTGCAGCAAATGCACTCTCAGATTGTCCAGAACTGGACTCTTGAACTTGTGTCTGTCTCCGTTCCTTCTGCAACAGGTAGGAACACACCTTGTCAAACGTAAGAGTTTGACTCTCGCCCATTAAATGAAGAGCCTCCACGAACGAGTCATACGAGAAGGGCAAACTGTTTAAAATGAGAGCCACCATATCATCATCATCAACCGGCTTGTTGATGGAAGCAAGCTGATCTCGGAGATCTTTCATCCGAAGTAGGTGCTCAGACAGCGATCCACCTTCTTGTAATTTTACGGAAAAAAGCATATTTTTGAGGTATAGAACCCGACTCTTCTCCGACGTCTGATATTTGTCCTTCAGACTGACCCACAATTTACTCACCTTAGTGGCATTCCGGACCTCAGGTATCAATTCATCCGATACCGACAATTTTAATAGCAAAAGAGCCTCCCGATGACGTTTGTCATAATCATCGAAATTTGTTGTAGGTCTACTCTCGACACCCGTGATTATTTTCTCAAAACCACGAAATTCTGCCAGTGTCAAGATCTTATGGCTCCACACATTAAAATTCGTGCCCGTTAATTTTTGTGTATCCGGCAAAATCAAATTGGTAATGTTTGACATTTTATTATTCCAAAGCAATGGAAAATAATAAAATAACCAATTTTCCAGCAGATATATTTATTTTAATTCCTCCAGCAAATAGAATAAATACCTTTGTTGCTGGAAATAATATTATTCTGCCCAAACGTCCAAGATTGTTGCTGTTTGCTTTCCTTCCACAAACATCCACGATTGTTGCAAAATGAATGTCTGCGGATTCGAAATCGTATTTTGTGACCCACGTTTCACAGGATCAATTTTTATTTTTACGATTCTGCCCTCGTTTTTCACGATTTTCGCGCTGCCCACGTGCTTTGCCTTCCTGTCCGCGTTTACGATTCTCGCGCTCCCGCTCCTCTCTCGTCCCGCGCCGCTTCCCTTCCCGCGTCTACCCGCGTCTTTGATGATGCTGCCTCGTCCCGGCGCTGCCCCGGCGGCGTCTGTCCCATCTGCGACCGACCCGCGTTTTCCTTTACTCGCGACCAGCGCTTTTCTTCCTTCCTCCCGCATGCGTATTTCCTTTCTCGCGACCCAAGGTTTCCTTGGCGCCTTGAGACGTCGACCTCTCCTCTCGTCGACCTCTCACCGATGCCCAGGCTCTGATACCAATGTTAGATTATACAAAATGAAGAAAGAAGATAGAAGCACGAAACTGCACTGTTCAAATACGACACGCAGAGGTTTATTTATAATGAGAAGGTGGTTACGCTTTAGTTACGCTTCAATCAGTATAACATTGAATAGGCTATATAAACATCATTTTTAACAACGATTAGGAAAGCGATCAAGACCTCCTGACCTCATCACGGTAAAGGACTATCAAACTAGGCCAAAATTTGTGTAGAGCTTGATCTCACAAAACCGCTTCCCAAGAACATCACTCAAAACTAGGAGATAGATTGGAACCAGGCGCTTAAATATGAAAGTATACTCTTTTGACACGAGATGAATGACTATAACCACCGGAAGAAAGAATGAGATGCACTGCATGAAAGATAACCCCAAAAAAAAACAAATGGTGGACTCGAAAAAAAGACAATGAGGGCTTCTTCAAGGCTAGAAGAAAGCATGTCTTACAAAACAAAGTAAAGGAAAATGGTGGAAAAGAAGAAAGAGAGAAACTCAAAAACACAGGAATGATAAAGATAAAGAGGCTAACAAAATTGTCCTGAAACTCACTTTCCCATTGACAAATCTTTGGAGAAAACAAGAGCCTAATAAAAATACGGGTTCAAGAAAGATCTGGTAACTCATTGAGGATCCCAGAAATGCTGCAGAATCTATGAAGAGCAAAATGGACATGCAAGAAAAATGACATGGGCTCTTATCAGATGGAGACAATGATCTACATAGAGTGGAATGGGCCAGTCAACGGAAAAATGAAGAATCAAATTCAGAGCAGCATGATTCAAGCTTTGTCATTTGTCAATCAGCAAATGGTAGAAATGAGGTAAGAGCTAACATACATGACAAAATCCATAATGAAACTATGGTGGAAGTGATGCAAGGCAGCCAAACTCAACCTGACGATATCTTGAGGAGGGCCAAGAGAGCCAAGCCAACCTAATGAAGATAATCTCTTGGAATATCAGACAAGTGGCCAAGAAGAGTCCCTTTCAAATTTAAGAAACTGTGGTTGGAACATCCAGATCTAGACAAGGTAGTGAGGGAGACATGGAAATCCCCTAATGATAGGTATGGCACAAGGATGTAAATTTTTTATCAGAAATCAAAAGCTCTCAAAAACCAACCAAAGGCTTGAAATCTGAGAACTTTCAAAAATGTGTTCAAGCAAAGGAGATAGCCAAAAACCTTAATGATATCTACAAAAGAGAGGAAATTTTTTGGAAACAAATATCTGGGGCAAAGTGGCTCAAGGAAGGGGATGGGAATACAATGATCTTTCATCAATCCTGTAAAATGAGAAGACAATCATAGGAAGAGTACATACCCCTGGCAGTCAAAACCTTGAGTTCTCTCGGGAGATTAAACAAGCTTTAACTTCTCATTGGGAAGAAGCACTAAAAGAGGAAATTATTGATAGATTAGAGAAGAAGGATATATTTCTTGCTAACATTCCAAAGATAATACTAAACAAAGTGAATGTAGATATTATTAAAGAGGCCTCACTAGATGAAGTCAAAGAGGCTCTCTTTCACATGGCAGTGGATTGGGATCCCAACCCAAATGGTTTTCCAGCAATTTTTTCCAACATTCATGGAATATAGTGGCAGAAGAACAATGGGGAGTGGTACAGGAATCAAGAGATTATAGAGCCATCCTCAGATCTCTAAATACTACCTTTATTTCCCTCATCCCTAAAAAAACAGAGTCAAGACGTCCTCAGGACTTATGCCCCATCTCATTATGGTGCACAAGATTATATCCATGATCATTGCTAATAGACTGAAAAATATTTTTCGCAATATCATCTCTGAGGAACAATGAGCAAATGTCGAATGCAAACAAATCACAAAAGGAATAGCCATTGCTCATGAGATCATCCATGTCGAGTGAGAAGAAGGAAACCAAATCTTGTGAAGATTTAGATAGACACTCAAAATATTTTAGAGAGCAGACATAAAAGAGCTATCAATGGATTTATCTCGCATGGAAGGATGTATCCTTCCACCAAGGCACCAAGAAAATCATTAGCTGAATTTCAAAGACTCAAATGTCTCCGGTAAATGTCAAAACGCAAAAGCTACACATTGTTTTTATTACAAGAAATAAAAATCAGCTCCCAACATTTTGGCATTCTAGCCAATGTGCTATAGAAAAGTGTGCCCGAAGGTGGTGATGTAGAAAGCAGTGCTAGAGGCCTTGCTGTGATGTGGAATCAGAGGGCCTTTAATGGTACTGTTCTCTCCCAATCTCATGTTTTTTTAACCTGCATTTACAGGATTTGAATGAAAATACTATTTTTCTTGTATCCAATGTCTATGGTTCTACAAGGAGGGATAGCAAAACGAAATGTTGGGACTTCAGAAATAGAAATTCCAGTCCTCTGACAAACTAGATTTTAGGTGGTGATTTAATACAATGCTGAGATCTAAGGAAAAGAGGGGGATTTTAGGTGATGATTTTAATGCAACACTGAAAGCTAAGGAAAACAGGGGGGGTGGTATTCAAATCTCTCAAAGCTCTATGGACTTTAGCTCTATCTTTTGAAAATGCGGCTTAATAGATGTTGAACCAAATGAGAGATAGTTCGCCTGGAACAATAGGAAACAAGAAAATTAAGCCATCCCGGAGAGACTCGACGGGTTCCTAATTAGTCTAGAGTATGAAGTGAAAATACAATAATTCAATTCAGACGTCCGAATATTTGCTAGGTCGGATCACTGGCCTATTTCCCCAACTCTGGATGGGTATCCAAAACCAGAAGGCATTCCATTTAATAAGGAGTTGATTGGTTCCAAAACCGGACAATAAAAGTCTTCCTCAAAATCAGGTGGAACACTACAGCGAAAGATTCCAAAAGATTCATGCTGTTGTGGAAACTGAAAAACGTAAAAAAATTAGAAAATGGCATATGCAACACTTTGGAAATATCTTTTAAAATAAGAATTTCATTTCAGTTGTGCTCTCAAAAGTTCAAAAAGAGAGGAGAATAAAGTATCAACCAGGATTTGGCAGATGAGAAGAGATCCGTGACGTGTATGCAGCAGGTCCTGATGATTGAGATTCAATGAAAAAAATCTAGGGTCAAATGGCTGAACGAGGGGGATAAAAACACAAAATTCTTCCGCCTATCCACAGTAATAAAGAGAAATGCTAACAAGATTGAGAAGCTCACACTAACATCAAGTGAGACAATCGTAGAAAATGAGAAATTAGGGCTGAAGTTTTTAATAAAAATTCCTCCATGCATGTCATTAATTAAAGGTAGAGCTATTGCAGAAGTTTAGAAACTAATCATCAACAGAATGCAATCCAAATTATCTTCTTGGTAAGGGAAGTGGCTGTTCTTTTTGGGAGGATTTAACCTATACAGGCTTATTTTCAGGGTATACTCACATATATAATGTACCTCTTGAAAATCCCTACCCCAATTGTAAACAGTATAACAGCTGTACAGTGACGCTTTTTATGGAGCAGGGCTAAAGAAATGAATAAAATATATCTAGTGGCACCGAAAAAGTCTAACTTCAAACGAAATTTTGTGGCCTTGGTTTCAGACTAAGAGAGCTCGTGAACACAGCTCTTGGAGCAAAATTGTTGTGGCCAATCTTCAATGAATAAGAAAGATTATGCAGTCAAAATTTTCAAGTAAAATATGTGTACTCCCAGAAAGGCCTACACCTCTTCACACAAGACAGTCTTTTACGTGGATCAGCCATCTGGAATTTTGTCAAAAAGTGTAGAACTGTAATTATGCATAAGCTAAGGTGGTCTATCTGGGAAGGAAACTTGGTGAATTTTTGGTAGGATGCATAGATTAAGGACTCGCCTTTGACCAATGAAGAAATATCTGGCAAAATATGTAATTAATCAATGGGGTTTTTCAGTAAACAACTACATAAATGAGGTAGAAGGCTTCAGGCTATGGAAAAATTGGAATGAACCAATAAAGAAATGGATATAAAGGTCAATCCTCTAATAGAACTATTCTCTTACAATCCTCCCTCCACAGAGTTAGAGCAGACGAATTGATTTGGGAACGGAATAAATCAGGGACAATCACTACCAAGAGTGCGTGCATAGCAACCCTTTCAAAGATAGACAAAGTCTTGTCTAAATTTCGACTAAGCAGAGTTTGGATAAGTAAAGGAATCCCTAATGTCAATGCCATCTTTTGGCCAATGGTAAAAGGTCAAGCTTTAAATTAAGGCGGGTTAACGCAAGGAGGTTTCAACATGCCCCCTTTCTGCCCTCTGTGTGAAGTAATGAGGAAATCAAATAATCACATTTTCCTCCACTGCCACTTCTCATGGCACGTGTGCAGAAATCTTTTAAATCAGTGGAAGCTTTGTTGGGTATGTCCCAACTCTATTGGCAGCTTGATGGAAGGATGGTCAAGGAAATTTAAAATCCAACTCCTTCAAAATATCTGGAAAATTGCCCCTTCCTTAATTATATAAATTTTCTGGCTAGAAAGGAAGAGCGGATTACAGGCAAACCTTCATCCTGGCACAGGGTATGGGCTAAAATTGAAGTGGCCATGACTGAGATGGTTAAAACATGGTTGTGGGAGGATTGAGGATGTATGCTGAGTAAAAACGAACCTTTTCAGCCATTGGCCATTCATTAAATGGCCTGGCTACCAGACACTATATGATAAAGGGATTAGATTGGATAGGAATGAAAAGCCTGAGACAGTTTGGTGCCATCTCCCACAAGAGTTATTACACTTAATTTCAAAGGAGCAGCAAAGGATAATCTAGGGCCAGCGGGTTGAGGAGCATTCAAAAATGAAAATGGCCAACTTTCCTTAATTTATGAGATAGACATTGGGATGGAGGCCAGTTATTTAGCTCTTCTTAAAGGCACTCAAATTGCAGTCATAGGAGGGTGGAAGAACCTGATAGTACAAGGCAATTCCCAGATCTTGATAACTGTTATGAATGAGGGAAAAGCAACAATTTAGCATCTCGAAAATGTTATAAAAGAAGCTTAGTGTTTCCTAAGCAAGATAGAGAAGGTCTCTGTTATAATACTTTAGGACTGTTTATAACTGCTCTTTTATAGTTCTCAATTATTATACTTAGTAAATAGGCTAGATTAGATTAAACCCTAATTTCCCTCTTACAAGTAGTAACCAGCACCCATAGAAGTTTTTTGATTGAGGGGGAAATCCCACTCATGAACGAGACAAGTACCGGGAAAACAAAGCTGAAACCAGAGGAGCAGTGGATCAGGTGTGGCCAATCCCACCTTAGGATGTAGTGTGGTCAGTCCCACTACAGATATTGAAGTGGACAGCGGGGCATGTCCCTGATCACACATGTAAGTGCATATGGACTAGGGTGCGAGTCTCAGTCCATTCTTTGTTAATGTTGAACGATGTGGCTGTCCAGGTTCACAAATTATTTATCAGCAAGGACGATTTCCGCTGAGTAGGTGTAGTGAGGCCACTCCCACTACAAATATGTATGTATGACCTTCTGTGTGCATCCTAATTCATACTTGTTTCTTGATGGATTGATGAGTGTGTCCTCATCCATCCACAATTTGTGATCACCTTGGATTGCGAGCATATCCCAATCATCATGCACTGTGTAATCTCCCACAGCTTATAAACTATGTCTATAATAATGATGAATTGTTTGGAAAACTATGTGTATGTACTATATCCTATTGTGTGGTTTAATGGTTATATTAGGCTACCTATTATGGATTGTACGTCGAGTATGTCCTATACTCAAGTAAATAAGTTGAGAGATGTGAGGAAGAGGATGAGACTCGATTCCTAGAAAATAGGATCAAGTATTTGTATAAATATCCCTCAAATGATTTAATAATAAGAGTTCGAGAGTTACCAAATTACTTCAGAGCTTGTGAATGAAAATGAAGATTGATGCTCCTATATTACAAAAATGAATATCAGTGCTCCCGTATTTCAGCTTGATTGGATATAAGTGTCAAGTTTTCAAATTTAGGCCCTGCTGAGTCATGGGCTTACTTTGATAGCAAAACAGCTTCCACATCCTTTGTGGCTTTCTTACACCCACTATGTGTAATGGTGGTAAGAATAAGTGATGTTGGTAAGGGATTTTCTCAGTTAATTTCCTGCTGCTAAGAAGATCCTCGATGAATTAATTATGATTTGAGAGCAGCATAAGGTATGCTAAGTAAAGCTGGCCATAGAGTATATTGGATTTTTGGCCTCTGAAGATAATAAATAGGGTGCCTCTCAATTATCTTGAAGGTTGTTAAAACCTTTTTACCACCCTTGAAGGTTGTCGATTGATACTACAGTTTATGGATTGGCAGTTATTGCTCTTGCAGTGCCACTCCATGATCTTATGCTTTTAATCTCAGGACCCAATGAGCGTTATTATATATCAGTGACTGGATTTTTCACTATATTATAAACCTAGGACCTAAGCCTTAATAGCTTTAGCAAAACAAAATTGAATGCAGAGAAGCCTGGGAGAATTCCAGCCACAAATGATCAAAAGGTGATAAGAGAGATTCAAAGAAGCATATCAGAGGTGTATTTTCCAATAGAAGATAGAATTTTTTTGCATTCCAAAAGATACCATTTATAAGTGAGGAGGGTAAGGTTCATGTCAAAGTACCTAAAGGAAGATCGGTGAGCATGTCCCCTTTAAATATTAGGCTTTCAGAGATAATGCATTGTGCACGTGCTCTTTTATACTATTTAGTATTTCCTATTGTATAAAATTGAATTGCAATTGTTCCATTGAATTCCATTTGTCTGCTAATTAGGAAGAAAAGATTCTACCATCATGGTGCATGAACATTCCTATCTTATTCAGGAGAGTTCTTCTCTCCATCCCCATCCCACAACCCCTGTCCCCTATATTTTAGCAAAAATCCTCTACCTATCCCTAATATACATTCCCTTCTGTTCCCAATCCCTTTGTAGTTCAACTGTGAGTTAACATACGCAAGGATTCAATTGTTTCTCAACACATAATGAAATACAGGATTTTAATGGACATTAAAAGGCCGAGTTCGATAAAATGCGAAATGTGCACATCAATGAAATTGTGCGGATATTCGTAACATTCGCCTTATTGGAATATATATCATATAGAATCTTAATTCCATGCAACTTATTTTCCTCTGTCCATGCTGTAAAGGCCATAGTTATATAGCCTTGGCAGGCACTTGCCGAGTCTAGCTAAGTTTGCCAAAGAAAACAAAAATAAACAGAAAAATAATTAAAACAATTTGTGTTGAATATTGGAAGGCTTCCGTGAACAATTTAATTATTTTGTGTGATTCAATGGCTTGTGGAGGTCATCTTGAGATGACTTAAACACACGTGTAAATATCCCACAAAAATTATAATCCAGTTAAAAATGTTTATATGTCATTTTTTTAACTGCTGGGTCAGTCCAAAATCAGCTTGCCAATTTTTTTCTGAGTCTGAGTATCATGATTATACTGAAGATTTATTACACCATAATATGTTAAATATATTTACTGCGTTATTACTATAAGAAATGAACAAACAACAAATACATAGGGCTCTGGAAATTGATAATGAATGCATCCAGATCAAATGTTAGACAGCTGAATGAAGTCTTGTACAAAAAAATGTCCGCTAACAATATAGGTAGAAAAATTTCATCACAATTTCTGTTGTGTAATCTTTATCATCCAAGTCACTTAGATCCATTATTTTCAGGCCTGACATCCTTGAAGTTGAAAATAAGCAAATGTGGATGCATAGCATATAAAGTTGTCCAGTAGAAACACTGTCAAGATGTCAAGTTCAAACAGCCGTATGATTTATAATTAGGAGAGCTCGCTAAGTTTAAGGAATAGTTAATAAAATTTAAAGAATACTTAGCCAAATGTAGGAGATAGTTTGCCAAATTTACAGCAGAGCCGGCTAACTCATTCTATGTAAAAGGTCAAATGTAAAGGTGACATTTTAGGTCCAGGTCTAGCCAGGCGCCCATAGATATATAAGAACCCCGCTGTGAGAATCCATGGAATTTTTTCAATTTAACATATATATATGAAATTTGTACTTCCTTGGTTTGCCCCTTGTGACAAAGCTTGGAGTAGACCCGAATTGTGTCATTGTATCTATGCTGTAAAAGTTTACACATGAACTCAAAACTTAGGTGGCCACAAGCAGATAAATTCCTACTCCACGTACAGTTGAGAAGAAAGCCTACAAATGCTTCAAATCCCTGGCTAGGGGTTTTGAAATGCAGTATTAAAATATCACATTTCATTCTAACTGCACAAAATAACCACGAAATTTCCTACGCCAAGAAAATAACCTCGAATTTTACCCATACCATACACATAATGCCACGTTTCTTAAGAACGAAAAACATAAGTCAACAAAATTGCAGACAAAATGTAGCCCCAAAATGTGACCCTAAAAAAGAGCAAAAACATAAACGGATTACGAAAATGTAATGGCTTAACTGCTCCGCTGCGGATCGATCGATAATTGAACGCTAATGCGATAGAAAAGACCTATAAACCCGAAGAATTATAAGGAAATAAAAATTTGACAGAAAGGGTCGGAAACTTACTCTGATCTTAGCAAGGATGCCTCTCTTTTCGAGGGATCGAGTCACAAGAGTCTTCAGATCCATCACTTCTCGCGTATAATCGTCCATTCTGGCCCGAAAACCTCCAAGTTAATATCAGAGTAACCTTGTTCGCCCGCCTCTGCCTCTGCCGTAGAGTGCGAAGTCTCTTCACATGTCGGTTTGGGCCGTCATTTTTCTTAGTTGATACGCTAGTACTCAGGGACATGGCGTTTCCTCTTTTGCTCTCTCTTAGCTTTTCCTGTATTAATGTCTTCCAAAGTGGTTTACAGTCCCAGCTCTCCGCGCGATCGAAAATATAATCAAGGGCTTTTGGGGAAGTGCTGTACAATACACGTCTCGTTCGAAAATTGTTCCTCCAATAATCGGCCGCCTCACAAATTTGGAGTAGGGCTTTCTTCGTAAGGAAAATATAATGTTGGAAAAATTATAGGAGGTCAAGTCATGGGCACACTTACTAACACAACCAAGAGAAAGAAACACATAGTTGCAAATGTGAGAAGAAAAAGATCGTCATGATAGAGCATCAAACATAATAATCAAGGGGTTGAAAGAGCAGGGAGAAAGAGAAATTATCCACGAGTTTTGTATATGACTTTTTACATGATAAACTACAATGGGCATATTCTCGAAGCAAACAAAATTGGTAAAGTAGTTGAAGGTGCGAACTAGAAATATAAAGATAAGCTTGAAAAGTGTGGAAGATAAGAATAAAATATTAAGAAACAAGTGTCTCTCAAAGACACACAATTCTAAATAGATGAGGATCTAACTCCTATACAAGTGGAAGAATTAAGAAAAGAATGGGAAAAAGTGATGGCGGAAAAGGAAGGAAGAGAAGTGTGGCTATACAAGGGGAAAGCCCAATCTAGTGATAGGAAAACACATAATAGATAGGGAATTGGGGTCTCCTAGGATCATCTTACTTTGGTTAGTTGGAATTGTAGAGGCTACCCTTGCAAGAGAGGTCTTAGGTTGGGGCCCATAGCAGAGGATAAGGATATTATTGTCTTAGTTGTAACTCATGAGCATGAGGGCTACAGAGTGCCAGAATTTGAAGGGTATGTAAAAGTCTCAGTTTGAATGAATTGATGGATAATGACAAAGGGCGTGGAGGGGTAATGATCCTGGTTAGGGAAAGATGGCAAGGAGTCATAAAGGAGGGGGAAAAAGATTTACATAATCAATACATGTGGATGAAATTGAAAGACAAGGCGATCAATTTATCTAACAGATTTGTTACATTGCTCCATGTGGTTCTAAAACATACAAGAAAATGAAATTGGATAGAAGATCCTTTTGCGGCATTGAAAAAAGATATTGTAGAATTTTATGCCAATAGAGAGATCATTTTATTAGGGACTTTAATGCAAGAACAACAAATAATCGGGCTCTTTACCCCGTATGAAGGAGGGGTGGAACAACAACCCTTTATGGTTAGATGAAGATGAGCAACGAGAGTGGGAAAGGATCTTGATTTAATTTAATTTGAATTAATTAAATATAAATATTGCGCAGAGTCACTATCAACCAAATGATGTATAAGTGTTGGAATATAGAAATGACGAAGTAAACTTAGATTAAAAATATGAAACCCTAAGCAAAAGAAGAAGAGAGGACTTAGTTGATTTCCTCATAGTTTGGGACTGATTTGAACTGGGAAAAGTGTTGAATAGGTTGGGCAGAGTGTCGTTACTACTCACAATAAATTTTGGAATGCAGGAATGAGGCTAGATATGGGTGCCTGGACTACAGAGGGACGCTTGGGCACTAAAGAGAAGCTATACAGGCGCATGCGACTATGCAAATGATTAGAATCTATTTTTACCATGTCACAAGATCATCGATGTTGCTTCTTGTTGATCACCTAAGAGTCACACAATGATCGTCGAAGGCACATGTAACCTGCAAAATAGGAGTTCACTTACATAAGACCAAACCGCATCAACCCTAAAAAGAAATATGTAATATGGGGAGTCGGACTAACCTCGATCACCACCCCGAGAGTGAACTTACAACCGAAAGTGTTACACTACATCTCAGACTCCATGTAGTTATTGTGAGTGTGTGTAGAAATTGTTCCCTAGGATGCCCTTGTGCAAGTTGCACTTGATAGCGGGTTATAGCTAGATATTGCAATGTAGTAGAATGTGTGGATGAAATATAATGAACTTCCCCCTCTTATGTTGTGTATGCGAGTATACGAACCCTTCCCCTCCGTCCCTTGAGTGGATGCTAGATGGATGTTTTAGAGTGCTTTAGGTGCCTTTTGAATGTAAGATTAGGTGATAGTAGTAATGCTTATTGTTTGGTCCTTGATTTTGAACACATAACTATGTATTTATATGATTCCCTTGTTTGAATTTCATAATTGAAAACTAGAAGGACGACCCATAAGTAAAAAAAGATGCCCAAAAGATAAAAGAGACCCAAAAAGAGCGAGTAAAGTAAGAAAGGGTCGGGGCACCTAAAGGGGACAACAATGACTGGATGTTGTTGTCCCTGGTTGGGCATTGGTGTTCAAAGTCATGAAAGATAAACAAGTAAAGTTCCGACTGGGATGTAGGGTGTGTAAGACAAAATAGAAAACAAGAGACAAAGAAAAGAGGCCAAAGATAATTGTCAACCACTAGTTTTCTTGCTTAGGAATCATGTAAATGCAAGTACAATTTTAGGACCTAGAAATGTACCCAAGTGCGTGATTTAGTGTCTACGATCTCATGACCGAAAAGGTGGTATCTCTCATTTTGGAGCTGAATTATTGGGGATATGCGGTTTACATAACTTGATCATTTGTAATGGGGTAAAAGCATGGCCGAAGTCGGGAGGCATCACATGTCATACTCACAACGAATGAAGCATTATGGATTGTGTTATCTATTCACAAAGCATTATGTCATGGATATTAGAGGTAGAGATAGGAAGTGCCTAACTAAAATGAAATAAGATCACAACCATGTTCTTATGAAGATTAATATGAAAAACTAAGATCAACAAAGGACTAATCTTGACCAAATAAAAATTAAATGCTCAAAGAAGAATTCTTTTGACTTGAGAGTATCAAGACACCTTTAAAGCTATGATTACAAAACAAATTCAAGAAATTCAATATGTTGACATTTAAAAGGAGCGGGAGATTTATGAACAATGAGGATTTGATGGTTATAATTCACACAACGCGTTCTAGAGTGCAAGCATTCTAGAGCCAAAAGAAGTACCAAAAATAGTTTCTCGGCTAATCCAGTGGGTTGATGATGATTTCAAGGTCAAAGAAAATGGTGAATACCTCGAGAAAGGATAAGACATATATAAAAGCATACAAAAATATAGTGAGAGATAAAAAGGAAGAGTTCACAAAGATAAGGATGAAGGAGTTAATTTCTATGGGGAAGAATAATCGAGAGGTTTTGGAGAGAGCTTGAATGACTAGAACACACATGGAGAACAGATTCACAAATATCTAATGATTAGAATATACAAAAAGTTGTATCAAAACAAAGATCCTCTCCCTCCTCCTCCCGTAATTGAAAATAAGGAAAAACTCTTTTCTACAAAGGACATCAAGGAAGGAATTTAAAAGTTAGCAATAAACAAAGCTCAAGATATTTATGGGCTACAATCAATTTTTTTAAATGGAGTATGGATGACATTGCGCCATACATAAAAGAGCTTTTCAACAAAGTTATTCGATCTGATTTTACGAAAAATTGACAAACAACATTGTCATTCCTCTTCACAAAAGTGGTGATGTCAACAACCAATCAAACTACCACATTATTATGATTAATCCTATTTTTGGAAGACTCTTTTGTAGTATGGTGGAATGTAGAATTAGTATTTGGGCTGAAAAGGAAGGTAAGAGAGCAAAAGAGACTAGTTTTAGACCAAAACATTATATTATTGATCATTGCATCACCCTCGGACACTTGATTGAAAAGGTGTGGGACAACCAAGGGAAGAGGTCTATTGTTGTTTTGCTTTGACTTCAAAAAGGCATTCGACATAGTTCCTAGAAGAAAACTTTGGGCTAGAATGGAAGAATTAGGTATACCATAAAAGTATAGGCAATGATTAATAGACTTTATGATAAAGTGCAAGCCAAAATAAGAATGAAGGATGGCTTACCCAAGTGCTTTGGGAGTGAGATCGGGGTCAAAGGGATGTCCTCTATCTCCCACTTTGTTTGGGTTATACATAGACAAGTTAGAGTGGATTGACATGATGGGTGGGAGTAGAGTCCACCTAGCCTCTTTTATGGTAAAATTGTTGTTTTATGTTGATGACCTTATCCTAATGGCTAAAACAACGCATGGATTACAAGAACACTTGAGATCTTTAGAATTATTTTGTAAAGAGGTGGGGATCTAGGTGAACACGAGTACAACCAAAATAATGATTTTTACTTTAAGAAGAAAACTAAGGCAAATAAATTTTGAGTTTGAAGGTGGTCCCTTGCAAGTGGTAAATGATTACAAATATCTAGTTCTTAACTTTCACAAGTAATCTTAGTTGGGAGGCTTGTAGAGCTAAGAGGATACTGGGGGTGGAAAGCTTTATATATGCTTCAAAACATATGTAGATCAACATAATTGTGGGATTAGAAAACCAAGTTGACTCTTTTTGGGTTTCTTGTTTCTCTGGTGGTTTTTGTAGACACTAAATCATTGCACTTTGGGTATATTTATAGGTCCCGATTACATACCACTATTCATATGATTCCTAAGCAAAAAAGTAATAATTGACCACTGTCTTTGGCCTATTTGATTTCTTTCTAATTTCCTTCTTGGCTTTACACCCCTTCTTGCCCGGTCGACCTTCGACACTTCGGTTTTTCTGAGTCCGGACACAAGTGCCCAGTGCACCCCAGTCCCCTCTGGGCACCCCCGACCTCTTTGTATCTTGCTTGCATATTTTGGGTCCTTTATAGCTATTGGGCATCTTATTTTCTTGGTGGTTGGCCTTTTAGTGGTTAATTATGAAATTTAAACAAGGGAATCATATTAATATAAAGCTATGTGACCATAATAAGGTACCAAGCACTAAACATCTACTATTATCACATAAGGTCAGTATCCAAAGGCATTTTCAAGAGCATCAAAGCATCCATCCATTCAAGGGACAAAGGACTCCATTCTTCTGCATATACTTCATAGGAGGGGAAGTTTATTTTTACATGCACACATATATCTACATCTTTTACATCTATCTATTTCTCACTATTTAAGTGTGTCTGACACAAGAGCCACCTAGGGCACGATTCTACACACACTCACATGCAGAACTACATGGAGTCTCAAAATGTAGTGCGGTGCCCAGATTGTAACTTTACTCGGTTGGGTGACGCCGGGTCCGAGTCGGACTCCCCATTTGTATATTTTTCTTTTTAGGATTTGATGTGTTTTAGGGTTTTGCAGGTGCTCTTTCTCTTTGCGGGTTTCAGGTGAACTCAACGATCAACCAACAACATATAGGATACTAACTAATAATAATTGGAGGAGCTTGAACAAAGATATTTATGGAGTCAAACACAATATATTATTTCCCTTTGTATTCATTTGATACCAAGAACAAAAATATATAGGAGTCCTTAATTAGCTCCTTACAACAAATCTATGAGTTGTTCTAACAATTCCACAATAACTCACTAACCACATACCCAACAAACTAACAACTTACCATAAATATTTTTATAACACGGTAAATATCAACCTATGGGAGCACTAATTAATATTATTTCCTAACATTAACAACGACATTTAGTGAACATCTTGCGACCCTATGAAATTCGGTTTCTCAAGTTCTACGCAATCATAGGCACTTATAGAAGGTCCCAAGCCCCTAACCCAATCTAACCCAATCCAAGCACCCAATCCCAACATTTCTAACACTCACACAATTTTCTAGGTTTGGTTGCGATAGTTTGTCTTCTGTTCCATCGGTTTTCCATTTCAACACAACCAACTTGACATTATTGTGAAATCAACTAAGTATTTTATCCCTTATCTTGCACTTAGGGTTTCAAATTTATTAACTTGCTTGTGTCAAATGTATACTTTATTGTTATATCATTGCGTTGTAACTTAATTATAATTTAACATTTATATTTTCAATATTTGTTAAATAATTTGGTGAACTGTCTCATTCGAACACTCTTGGATCCTCATTTTTTCTTCTCTCATGGCTCATAAGGTCTCTCAAGTCTCTTTGCTTCAATTTCTTCAAATGCACCCATCTTGTAAAGATGTTCTTCACAAAACCCTAGCCACTATGTATCTCCCTATTAACATGTTGCCTTCACAAGTCAGTGTCATCTTTGATCATCTCTCCGATGACTCTATTAGTTCTAATTCCAATCAATCAATTTGCAAGTCTATTCAAGCTTTACATTCTTTATTTCAAGATAAATTTCAGGCTATGGAATCCATGATTACATCTCTAAAATCTGAAATCCAACATCTTAAGGATGCTTCTCAGGCTCATGTTAGTTCTTCTTCTCATCCTCATTCTATGTCTTCTACATGTGCTCATATCAGTGACCCTTAAGTCTTGTCACTCCCCATACCTCTCAAGTTTGATCACAATGCTAAGCAACATGACATTCTTCATCGAGCACCTTAGTCATCAACCGATAAGGTTTTTAACTACTCATTGCTATCCTCCTTATCGGCTGATCAAATATCAAGGTCTCCCATTTTTTGCTTATCATCAAATCAATGGACATAATGACAATGATTGTTATGTTTTATAATGAAGAATCAAGCATCTTAAGCATCAAGGTTTTATCTCATTCATTGCATGACATTTTATTACATGGTCATCTCTAATTGTTACATCCCATTAGGTTCCTAAATCTGATTCATCTATGTCTAATGACCATCATGCTATCACTTCTCATGTTCCTTCTTCATCACTCAAGCATCGCCTATGCAATCTACTCAAGTTAAGCAATCACCTCTCAAAATTAGTCTCACTCCACCTCCTCTCAAGGCCTCTTCGACGCTATCAAGTCAAAATATACAACCTCCTATACAAATTAGTTTAACACCTCCTCTTACAGAGTATGTTAGAGCATTACCCAATAATCCACCACTTCAAAAATGAATCATTTTTGTCAAAGAAATTATTCCTTATTTTGATCCTCAAGACCCATTTCAAACTCTACCACCATGCGATGGTCATATTGTTGCTTTTGCCTACCATTGTGTTGGACCTCTCTCTTATCATGACACATATGATGCTCTCCCACAATGGCATGGTACCTCTCACATCCCTACATAGATCTCCATCATTGACACACTTGGGGGCATCACTCCTATACTCCCCCCTTGCATTGTTATTAAATGTTTCTATCATCTCATGCTCTTGACGCTTTGTGCTTAGTGACTAATCTTCTCTCGAGCATTATTACAAACCCCTTGCTACACTTTCATATTTTCATTACTTAATGACACACTCTTGTACTATGGTTCACACTTAACTATTGAGGGCTCATTACATTCATGAACCTCACATCATATACACTACACACTTCTACACTTGGTGCATTCATGACACATCTTCTTTGCATCACATTCATCATGGAACACTTCCCTATGATGCAATCTAGTTCCATGGTTCATACTAGACTGTTAAGGGTCTAAATGTGAAATGAGACTCACCACACACACTTACTCTATACGCTTTACACTTTTTCGATCATATGTTTCTAGTGCACATTTCAAATCATTTCCTGACGCTTTTTGTTCTATGGTTTATTCTCGACTGCTGAGGGGGAATTTATAAATGAACCTCATCTCCTGCATAGTCATTCACACTCACTCAGGGGGCATGTTGCTCCTATCATTCACTTTGCATTCCATTCCATTCACATTCACAACATACTGCATATCTTGGTTGCACATTGTTCTTGCTTAATTATTTTCACATGTACACTTGCTTACTATGTTAGAAAGATACTTTTATGTCATTATCTTTATCATATACACATGCACGTTCACTTGCCTTCTAGTTGTGAATGTACCCTTTACATAGATCGCTACACATAACATGGATGCTTGGCACTTGTACCTCTTACCAGTCCCACATCGGCTCTGGGCATCTACTTTTGTACACATCACAGGTGTTATTGTTTCATTTATACTACTTCCTATTTTCACTAGCACACTACTATATCAAATTCTAAACGATTTGACATACATTTTTTCTTTCTAACATGCTAACGGATGCTTCATGTGCAACATTTGCTTTTGCTTTGCGAACTATTTATTACCATGGGTGTTTCTTACTACTTTTGATTATCACGGTTTGTCATTCTTTTCCTTGTTTATGCCATTGTTTGTGGGCTTTTACCTTTGTCCTGTGTGCACACACTGTATGTTTTTTTGTTGTTTAGGCCTCAATTGTCTTGCAACATTGTTAACGATGTCCCATGTTTCAAACTCACTTTTCGTGGTCTACATTGTCTTCTTGCTTGATTACATTTTATCTTCTATATGAATGTTTATCTTATTTGCACTAACATTTGTTTCGAGCCACTTATTTTGTGTGTGCCTTGGTTTCTACCATGCATACTCCTTCCCCCATGGCATTAATTTCAGATCGGCGTCTAATCCTCCTTTGAGCCGTATACTCCTTGCGATGTTGCATACACCCCAAACAAGGGGGGCATTATTGGGTGAATTATCCACCTCATACATACAACAATTTACAATCACAATACAACATAGTTCAATACCTATAAAACACGGTCTTCAATCTCAATAATAATCCAAAATCTAATTGGGGTCTTTAGCATAAAGCACAGACCAACGCTTCGTACATGGATAGTAGCACCTAGGCGCCCCTAACCCTTCATGGCGCCTATGACCGGGGAAATTACAACACTTTTCTCATATCATCATAGTTTTCAGCACTTTACCCAACAATTTTCTCACTACAAGCACAATCCTCTAAACAATCAACATGCATGCATTTTATTTCCTTTTCTACTCACGTTGGATTGAAATGGATCGAATTTGAACACAACATATGTAGTGGTGTTTATATTTTGGGAAGCATTCAAAGGTTTGAGAATAACACTAGACCTTTCTCCCTACACTTCTTCGCCATGGCATGAGATCACCCAAAAAAATCACACTTGGCACAATTGGCATAAGATCACCCGAAAAACCCATTCTTGGCGTGAGATCGCCCAAAAAAACTTGTTCTTCTATAACATTTTCATAATCCTCTCTACTCTTTTCACTCATCACATATCGGGTCTATCCTTATGGGAAGCAGCAATTACATCGTCAAGCATCAAGTGACATCGACAACAGGTACAACGCAACATCTACACATACATTTTCACCCTTAGGGTCATTTTCACTTCCCCTTATCTAGCTTTCATGCTTCACTTTTTATCACTCCACGATTTTTCTTGTCTCCTCGGCATGCTTTTTGCCATCAATCTACATGGTTATCAAGTATGCATCTCTTATCTACTTTATGTTATTGAGCATTTGCTCAACAATATAAAGTGGGGGCAAATGTAGACACTAAATCACACACTTTGGGTATATTTTTAGGTTCGATCACATACCACTATTCATATGATTCCTAAGCGAGAAAGGTACTAAATGACTGTTGTATTTGGACTATTTGTTGATTTATTTCCGACCTTACACACCTTCTTTCCTAGTCGACCTTAGACAACTTAGTTTTTTTGAGTTTAGACACCGGTGCCCAAGTGTCCTCGTCCCCTCTGGGTGCCCCCGACCTCTTTATATCTTGATCACATCTTTTGGGTCCTTTCTAACTGTTGGGAATCTTATTTTCTTGGTGGTCGGCCTTTTAGTGGTTAATTACGAAATTCAAACAAGGGAATCATATAAATACAAAGCTATGTGACCATAATAAGGATCAAACACTAAGCATCTACTATTATCACTTAAGGTTGCATCCAAAGGCATGTTTAAGAGCATAAAAGCATCCATCCATTCAAGGGACAAGGGACTACATTCTTCTGCATACACTTTATAGGAGGAAGTTCATTTTTCCATGCACACATCTATCTACATCTTCTACATCTAGTTATTGCTCGTTATTCAAGTGTGTCTGGCATAAGAGCCACCTAGGGCATGATTCTGCAGACGCACAAAAGAGAACTATATGGAGTCCAAATGTTGTGTAACGTTTGGATCATATGTTCACTCAGTTGGGTGACTGTCAGGGTTAGTCCGACTCCCCATTTGCATCTTTTTCTTTTTAGGATTTGATGTATTTTAGGTTTTGTGGGTGCTCTTTCTCTTTGTAGGTTTCATATGAACTCGGTGATCAACCAACGACATACAAATGACTAACAACAACATCTAGTGAACATATTATGACCCCGTGAAATTTAGTTTCGAGGTTCTCTACAGTCACAAGTGCCTATAGAAGGTCTCTGGAGCCTAGGTGCCCTTGACCCAGTCCAAGTGCCCCAGTCCCAACATTTATGATGCTTGCACAAATTTTTGGGCTCGATTGCAATATTCTTCCTTCATGTTCCACCAATTTTCTAGCTCGGCACAACTTCGACATTATTGCGAAATCAACTAAGTACTTTATCCCTTCTCTTGCACTTAGGGTTTCAAATTTATTAGCTTATTTTCTTGTGTCAAATTTGTACTTTATTTCTATATCATTGTGTTATAACTTAATTATAATTTAACATTTATATTTTCAATATTTGTTAAATCAATTTATATGGTTTTGAAGTTTGGGGCAACAACATCGTTTGATCGACGATGAAATGGAGACAAATAGAAGGTTTCAAAAACATTTTATCACAAGTAGCTTTAAAATAAAATCCATGGTTTCTTATGAGATCATTCTTGCTTTGAAGTCGGGGCCTTCTCAATGGAGGTAGCGGCTTTGATTTATCTTTTTGGGTACTTGAATAAAGTGGAAAGCATAGATAGTCTCCGGTGGCCTAAGATTGTAGTGGAAGAAAAGTTGAATAGAAGAGAGTGCACTTAGATGAAGAAAAATGAAAAGTGGATGAAGAATTGGGAATTAACATACATGAATGTTCTAACACTAAGGTGATATCAAAAGTATGTGAGAGAGAAAGTCAAAACTGCCATGTGGACAAAACAATTGGGAAGAAAAAGAGAATATTATGTCAAGAACTTTAATCCCACATGTGATCTTGAGAAAAAACAATATATGGAGGCGAAATCAAAGTGGAAAGCTAAAATGTTAATTACCTAGTGAAAACTAGTTCGTGTCATCTCGGATGTGAAACAAGAAGATGTACAACATCGAAAAAGGAATGGTTTGAAAGAGTTTAATGGTTTTACATGTCGTGGTCTATGGAAACGGAATGGCATTTCCTAATGGATTGTGTAGCATGTGAGGACATTCGAAGTACCTATGTTGAATTTTTAAAATATGGAAGCTCTCACAACCCTGTTTGAAGAGGATAAGATTGCAAAAGCAATAGATTACTTAACTAAAATCCATAATATAAGGCTCAAGATTAACAAATAAATTGAGAAAAAGCAAAAGTAGTGGTTTTGGGCTAGTTTCTTTGGTGTATTTGGCTGGCTTGTTTTTATTTTTTGGGTCCCATAGGTTACTTTGCCTCGTGGATGTCATTAAAATATTTCAATTCAAATAAATTCATATGTGATTTACTAACAATTATGTGTGTGTTATAAACTATTATTGAGTAGACAGAATGTTTCTCTAAGGAGAAGACACACAAAGGATGTGTTAGTGCGAAATCACAAAGACCCCCCAAATGAGTTCTACAAATTTACTTTTCTAAGGCAAGTTCATTTGGTGTGATTTGCATAACATGGGACCATCTCTCAAGCTATGGGACTTGTGGACTTGAGATGGCCCTCCAAAGAAAGTCGATTCTTCTTCCTGATCCTAATGCTAAACTACTCCTAATGCAGAAATGATGTCTAACTACACCTATCCTAATAATGCCAAGGAGACAGGGAGAGAGAAAGTGCATAAAGAGGGAAATCCTACACTAACGAGGTGATAACACCAAGAAAAGGGAAGTGTTGGTCACAATCTCAGCTGCCTGAAGTGGAGAGAGGTGAGCAGAGGAGAGGGTGGACAAGATGCACCACATACCAGAGATAGATTTCACATAAAACACCACTTCAAAACCCA
The DNA here is from genome assembly GCA_018340775.1 of Taxus wallichiana var. yunnanensis. Lineage (NCBI taxonomy): Eukaryota > Viridiplantae > Streptophyta > Pinopsida > Cupressales > Taxaceae > Taxus > Taxus wallichiana. Next base: position 92,194,181 of record CM031242.1, read on the forward strand.
TTAAACACAGCTCCCGGGACTGCGCAACAAACATCGAATATGCACAACCCCTGTAATGACGAGAGGTGAGGAGAGACAATAAAATAAGTAAAGGATGGATAGATGCATCACAAAATAGATTTTATTGCTCCAAAAGTTCACACAGTACATCGTTAGTGGGCAAGAGGCAAGAGAATGCCATTACAGAGCCATGAAAGGAGGTTCAAAATCCATTTTCGACCCTAGGGAAGAAAAGAAGAGGGGAGGTAGAGAAGAAGAATGAACAACCTTTTTACAATGAATCTTGCCCCCAACTTTATAGATTCAATTCAGAGAGAAGAAAGAGAGAGAGAAGCGGGAAAAGTAAGTTGAAGCTCAACTACTACTGTTAATGCCTATGATAAAATCGTCCCCAAATCTCTTTTCTGCATCAATCCTTGGTTCGGCACCTTGAAGGAAGAGGAAACGGTGAAACAGATCAAACCTGATTTGGTTGTTGAGGCAAGAAGATCTTGCATTGAAAGGCCCGAAGATGTTTCTCCATTTTTCACCTACCAGGGCCACGCGGCAGCCTAGCGCTCTTTTGGGCTTCCCTTTTTGGATTCTTCTTTGGAGAAGCATTCCTAGGACACATGGCTCTCTCTGCTGACTCTGCTCCTTCATTTCCGAGCCCACCTGTAACGTGTTTATCATCCTGGAACGTGAGCTCATAGGTCTGAGTCGTTTCCTTCCTTATGTGCAGGAGTTGTCTTGACCAAATTTTCTGGGGGTGAATTTGGGATAACAATTTGGCGACTCACGGGGACATCTGCCTGCTAGATGAAGAGACCAGTGGCCTTGGAGCATCCATTGGGCATGGAGTCAAGAATGATGGCCTGACACTGATCCTTCTTATAAAATGGACTCCCGACTCTCTGCACTTTGCTGACCTCTACCGACTCTGAATCCGCATGCGTCGCACTCTCAATTTTCATAAGAAAATCTTAAAATGGAGTTTCTGAGAGTAGAAAATTGTATTGACCCGGGATTTCACCTGTCCCTGAAATGGATTATTTCAAACGACTTAAGTTGCTCTAGATTTGTTCCTTTTATAGCTAGCAATTGTTGTAGACCGTTATGAGTCTTCTTGCCATGGATATTGAAGAGCCTAGCCTTATGCACCTTTGGAGCAATGTGAACAAAACTTATATACAGAGACCAAATCATACATGCCTCAAATGAGACATGCAGAGTGTGCATAAGAACTTCTTCTGCTGGAAACAAAGTCTACTCCTACTCCTACACTAACCAAAGAGAAAGAATGCTAAACAAACTCACTGGGTAGGAGAAGTAGCTTCCCTTTCTCGAGAGGGGCAGCCATGTAAATGATTTGACGCTAAATATAGCTGCCTGTATGAGTGAAAAAATTACAATAAGTCGGTCCTCCACCCAAATCATCAAGGTATCAACATTAATGGAAATACCTCCTCAAGCTGATTTGCATTCGACTCCTTGAGGTATTGATGATGACCCTCGGTGCTTTGGTATCATCCTCATGCCCTGAAGTAGGCATGACTAGTTTTGGCTTCTCCATTGGCTCCAATGAAGCCAAGTACCTGATTAGGCATGGTCTGATCCTTTGGATGTGCCCATTTCTTTGAAATTCAACTCTAAAAATGGAGTCTTCTTGTGGACCTTATTGGGTGGATGGTGTGAGAGAGATGACGACATCCTCCTCCTCCTTCCTTCCCGAGGGCCGTTGTGAGATGCAGGTTGTTGTCCTTAGATGTTGTCCTCCATGGTAGTAGACTCATGTTCTTGGAAGGCAGATGATGGAGGAGTGAATGATGTGATCTCCTCGGGCTCCTCTCCATCAAGACAATCCTCCAAGTCAGATAGATAATTTGCCTCCTTGTTGTCTTGTTGTGTGTGTTCGACCTCCTCTATGGTGTCCTTCAAATTTGCAATTTTCTCACCATGGTTCCCCTCATCTTCAAACATGAAGTTTGAAAGCTCAAACTCTTCTTCAACATTAGAGTTTGAAGGGGATGAAGTGAGAGGAAGAACTGAATGTTCTTTTGTGGCTTGCTTTGCACTTGTTGCCTCTAAAACCGTATGGTTCTCCTCCAGAACCACACCCTCTGGAGCTAACTGATTTTCATCTAGAACAGCACCGTATGATGATTTCCTCTTCCCAATCGAGTCGTATGAGTCACGCCATTCTTCAACTGTCCTGCAATCGTTGAACATGATGATGTTGGCTGGGGAAGGCGCGTTGGTAGGGGGCTATTCATTTATGGTATAACTAGGCAGAGGGGACTTGGAAGAAAATGGGAGGATGGACACGAAGGGATGGAAGGTGCGCTAGATTTTGAGCCTCCATTCCTTCTCGCCCACTTTGTAATCTAGGGCAACATCTTAGTGATGAGGTACAACTTGTGTTGGGCACTAAACCAGCCTGCAGTACGGGGTTGAACCACGGACAATGGGCCTTGTAGCCAACTTTAACGGCATTATGGAGCACTTGACTCTGAGCTACATCATGTCCATCTCAATCTTTTGCATCTACCTCTAAAAATTAGCTTCGTCCAAGGAGTTTCCACCATCATCTGCATAAACTTGTTCTTCATAAACATTTTGGTTAGAAAAAGGGGTTGTATGCATTTTCGGGATAATGGGGCTTATAAAACTAATTTAGAGGAGGATTTTGAAACTGTGGGGATGGAGGGAAATAGTTACGTTGCTACTGAAATGAGAATTCCATGGTGGGAAAGAAGTCATGATTGCATAACTTCATGAGATTGAAGAAGATGAAGGAGACGGAAGAAAGAATGGGTGGAAATGGATGGGAAAAAGGTCTATAACTTAGAGAATGGGTTGTTGATCAGATGGAGTCACCAAATGTGCTTGTAAGTGCCTCTAAAGGCTGAAATCTTCACCAAGCACACATCGAACCTGATGAAGTGAAGTGGTAAGGTGCTTCATACATGTCCCACCGGGCGTGCCAAAACTATTAGTGTGAAATCACAGCACCCCCAAACGAGTTCTAAAAATCTACTTTTCTAAGACGGGTTCATTTGGTGTGATTTGCATAACATGGGACCATCTCTCAAGTTGTGGGACTTGTAGACTTGAGATGGCCCTATGGAGAAAGATGACTTCTTCTTCCTGATCCTAATGCTAAACTACTCCTAATGCATAAATGACATCTAACTACACCTATCCTAACAATGCCAAGGAGATAGGGAGAGAGAAAGTGCATAAAGAGGGAAATCCTACACTAACGAGGTGATAACACCAAGAAAAGGGAAGTGTTGGTCACAATCTCACCCGCTGAAAGTGGAGAGAGGTGAGCAGAGAGGAGAGGTGGACAAGATGCACCACATACCGAGATAGATTTCACACAAAACACCACTTCAAAACCCATTAAACACAACTCCTAAGACCCGCAACAAACATCATAATATGCACTGCACGTATACCTACCTGTAATGAGAGAGGTGAGGAGAGATAATAAAATAAGTGAAGGATGGACGGATGCATCACAAAACAAATTTTCTTGCTCCAAAAGGTCACACAGTACATCGTTAGTGGGCAAGAGGCAAGAGAATGCCATTACAGAGCCGTGAAAGGAGGTTCAAACTCCATTTTCAACCCCGGGGAAGAAAATAAGAGGGGAGGTAGAGAAGAAAAATGAACAACCTTTTTACAATGAATCATGCCCCTGACTTTATAGATTCGATTCAGAGAGAAGAAAGAGAGAGAGAAGCGGGAAAAGTAATTTGAAGCTCAACTACTGCTATTAATGCTTCTGATAAAATTTGTCCCCAAATCAGTCTTTTCTACATCAATCCTTGGTTTGGCACCTTGAAGGAAGAGGAAACGGTGAAACAGATCAAATCTGATATGGTTGTTGAGGCAAGAAGATCCTGCATTGAAAGGCCTGAAGATGTTTCTCCATTTTTCACCTACTAGGGTCACGCGGTAGCCTGACACTCGTTTGGGCTTCCCTTTTTGGATTCATCTTTGGATAAGCACCGCTAGGACATGTGGCTCTCTCTGTTGGCTTTGCTCCTTCATTTTTGAGCCCACCTGTAACTTGTTTGTCGTCCTGGAATGTGAGCTCGCGGAGTCCGAGTCGTTTCTTCATAATTTCCTTATGTGCGAGGAGTTGTCTTGACCAAATTTGTCGGGGCGAATTTGGGATAACAGGATGTGTGTGTGGGAACAAGGCGCATTTAAAGGCATGGGAAGATAGGAAAGGAAACACATGCCAGAACACTTTGGCTCAGGACTTAGCCGTTTTTGTGGATAAGGGCTATTTTGGAGATAACGTGCGGAGCACACATAGAGATGAAGAATTTTGCTCCACACAATGGTATTTTGGGAACAAGTGACAGATAAGTGTCATGCATAGTTTAAGATAATAATAGGATTTCTACTTGGAGTTAACTATAGGACATCTATTGTTAGAGCACTTGCATGTTGTGCATACTATTGTAAAGGCGCATGGCTATTATCAACATGTGACCTATTTTTAGAAGTGCATGGGTGGTGAAGGGAAAGTCCCCACCCTTATAAATATGTATTGACTTGTGTAGTTTAGTAAGCATCAAATTATTGTAGAGTTGTGTTGTTGGTTTTGACGCACACATGACTCATGGAGATACTGATATAGTGTAAGAAGCTTATGTGTTTTATAGTATTTAATGTAATGGAGTATATTGGTTGGATAATGGTATTAGACATAACTAAATCTGGTTCTTATACGGTTAATCTTGTCATAGTTATTGTTTAGTTCATTTATTATGGTTATCTAATATATAAATCTGGATTAAGCACTATAGAATGTTTATGTCTAGCTATGAATTTGAATATGTTTAAACATCATCATGCTAACATCCTGTACAAGCAAATCTAAAGAGGGACTTGGTGCCTTTGCGTGCTTTGGGTGAGCACTCAGCTTAGGCTAAGTGATGTGTTAGCGCACTGGTTATTCATAGTAAATTCTATCTTTGCATCATTGGTTATGTTGTTGGGACCTCTTTTCATTGTTTTCAGGATGTTTCGTGATGAAGATGTATCAGTTGACTTTATCAAGTGTTGAGGAGTAGATAGTAGATTTGGAAGAAGCATACGCTTATAGATTCAACATTGGATTTGAGATTGACGTGCGCACGTGGGTGGAGTAGAACTTGTATCACACTCAAGGGTGCTATGATCGAACGAATGACACTTTAAAGGAGGTCATGGTAGAGGTCGAGGATACTGTGGTGGATTCAGGGGCCGAGGCCATGGTGGTGGATGAGGTGAGTTTCACTGTGGAACATGTTATATGTGCGGATCTCCTGACCACTACAAGCGTGAATGCCCTCATAATATTACTTGTTCTTTTTGTGGGAAGAATCATAACTACGAGGAGTGCCCGAACTTATATGAGCATATTAACAAGCAACATAAGAAGAAGAACAAGGGCGCAAGGATGGTTAAAATATAAAACGCCATTGAAAACCAATGAATGCCAAAGTTATCACCAAACCTAAGGTAATACCTCTGAAAATTACTACATGTGCTAAAGATGTGCGTGCTAGAGAAGCGTTACAACAAAAAGCTACCATTACTAAGGAAGAGGTCTTGCATACAAGATACCTAGATCCTACACATTAGAAGGAGGTTTATCAGGAAACCATGGAGGTGCTCAGAAATCTTTAGGGTGAGATACAATGTTTAAAGGAACAGTCACAGAAGTTGGAACAAAAGAAGGCAACAAAGACGGTCCAGTTAGATGTTGATGATTTGAAAGAGGTATGCAAGATGTTGTGCTAGGAGAATATTATTCCATTACTAGGGAATTGGTTAAAGGGAAACACTCGTGCGTAGGCATGAAGAATGGACGAAAAATCTTGCATGCTAATCTCCCCCCTCATAGCTTGAATTATGATAAGGAGATCACTCTGAATGTTGTTGTGGATGGGTGGATTTTGAGCAATATATTGATTGACACAGGCGTGGAAGTTAATGTGCTTACTTTATATGCACAGGTACAGATGGGCAGACCTTCATTACAACCATCCTCTAATGTACTGTTTATGGCAAATCAAACTAGCACCACTCTAATAGGAGTTTTAAAGGATGCATCCATTACTATACTGAGGGCCAAGTTCACTTTGGGACTTTGAGGTTTTAGAGCTTGCAGAAGCAGACAACTTCCCAGCTCTACTTGGGCGCCCTTGGTGTTATGTGAATAATATTGATCTACGGTTTAACAAGGGGTATATAAGATTTGAGAACAAGGAAGAACGAATTATTATCCCTTTGACAGATGGGAAATCTGCACCTTATGTTGAACCTCTGAGTGAGGAAGACCTGAATATTTTTATGTGCATGCCATTCAAGATCCGGAAGTACTTGAGCCATCTAAAGAAGGAATCCTCTAGTGGGAAGATGCAAAATCTATTAGTGATACTACAAGTATTTCTTGTGATAATTGGGTGCATGACACCTATGAGATGGTTGGGCATGAAGTAAGAAGTGCATCTACGTGAGGAGACAAACCTCATTATATTAGGAGGATAAGTAACAACTTTGTACCTTGGTACACTGGAGAAGGAGACCTTGTGGTATTCCTATGCGCCATGGAGGAATAGTGGAAGGATCAAGTGGACAGAAGAAATATGTTAGTGTATACCCTGCATGGGACAACAACATGCTGGTGGATGGTTCACAGGGATAATCTCATAGAATGGAATGAAGTGAGAATTGCTCTAACAACCCGGTTTCTCAGGAGCAATGCACCTACTCAAATCTACATATATCATGGTAATCATCTTGTTTAACACCACGTTCAATAGTGTGAGAGACTCTAGACATAGGGGCAGGAAGCTTTACCACCTTCACTATGGGTGCACAAACTTTATTTTACCTTCCAAAGCTACACATGCGCTTGGTATGTTTATGCGGAGCTGCATAGGGAGATTGGAAATTGGAAAGACTTGACTGTAGGAATGATCCAGACTTTTGACTACTTCTCCACTAAACCTCTGGTGAAAGAGGCATTACAAATTATGGAGTGCTTGACTATGGGAGACAGTGCAAAGGTGAAGAACTCATTCAGGATTTATTTGGTGAGGCAGACCTAGGAGCACGTTTTGATGAAGTAGATGAGACGATACCGAACTACTTGAGTACGCTTGCCTTGAGAAGGAGAAAGGAAAGATGGTCTACATAGTGGATGATGAAGAAGTAGAAAATTTGGACATAGATCATTCAAAGGGTACACACAAAGTCTTAGATAGTGTGGATAAGAAGGCATGTGCCTATCATGAACCTATGAAGACTAAGAAATTGAACATTGACACAAATGCTAACCCTAAGGAGGCCATAATTGGAGGTTATTGGTGTGATTTTGAAGTGGCTAAGATAATTGAGTTACTACACAATTTTCAAGACTTATTTCCTAGGGGCTACCATGAGTTAAAGGGAGTGCATGAGTCTTTGGGTGAGATGAGGATTAAGCTAAAGGAAGGTGTGCGCATGGTCAGGAAGAGACCACATGCATAAAAGTTAAAGAAATTGACAAGATGTTGAAATATGGCATCATTAAGCCCCTAAAAGAATTAGAGTGGGTTAGCCACATGGTAATCAATATAAATAAAGATGATCGATTAGAATTTGTGTGGACTACAGGGAGCTGAATGTTGCATGTGTGATTGATCCTTTTCCTACACCTTTCACCGAGGAAATATTAGAAGGCGTTACAGGGTGCAAAATTTACTCTTTTACAGATGGATTCTTTGGATATCACCAGGTAAGAATTACAAAGGAGGATCAAGAGAAAAAAACTTTCACCACTAAATGGGGAAGTTTTGCATACACGGTGATGCCCTTTGGACTGAAGAATGCACATGCAATATTTTTTGCATTGTGGTTCAAGCATTCCAGGATTTTATTCACAAATTCTTGTAGGTTTACTTGGATGATTGGACAGTATATGGGCTTGTCAAGGATCATTGTGACAACTTGCAATTAATGTTTGAGAGGTGCAGACAGATTAAGCATCTCTTTAAACATCAAGAAGTGCGTATTTGCTACACCTTTTGGAACTCTGCTAGGGCATATCATCTGCAAGGAGGGTTTGTTAGTAGATCCAACCAAGGTTACAATTATCTTAGGCCTGGAGGAACCTACCAGTCAGAGTGAGGTGTGCGGATTCTTGGGCCACATAGGGTATTACGAAAATTTATCAAAGGATATGCTAAGATTGTCATGCCCTTGGAGGATTTATTAAAAGGTAAAGGGACATTCTATTGGGGAGAACCACAACAACACACATTTGAAGTGTTGAAGGAGAGGCTTACTACGATGCTTATTATGCACTTTCCCTCATGGAACCAACCTTTTCACGTACATGTGGACGCCTCTGGCATGGCCATTGGTGCAATATTAGCTCATCCTGGAGAAGGTATTATAGATCATCCTATCTGTTTTGCTAGAAGAAAGTTGACTTCTACAAACAAAACTATATAAGTACAGAGCGTGAGGTTTTGTTAATGATCTACGCGTTGCATAAGTTTAGATAGTACTTGCTAGCAACACCTTTTGTGTTCTATACAGATTACATGGCATTGAAATACTTGGTAAATAAGCCAGTTTTACAGGGGCACATATGCTAATGGGTTTTATTATTCCAATAGTTTGATTTTACGGTTGTGGTAAAGCCGGGTAAAAATAATTCAGCTCGAGACCACTTATCAAGAATTCAATCAGGAGAGGATGCGTAGACAATTGAAGATACTGATGTCGGATGCACAACAGCTGAGTTAAATGCACACCTTCGGAATTAGAGGATATTGTTGTCTTTTTACACACATGTATGGTGTCAGATGGAATGAAAGCCTTGGAAAAGAAATAACTTGCAATTTGTGCCACACCTTTAATGTTGATCAGTGGTGACCTATACAAACTCAATATAGATGAAGTATTGTGCCGGTGTGTATTGAAGCGGGAGGACACGATAATCATGGAAGAATCTTATGGCGGTATTGCAGGTGGACACTATGCAGGTGACGCCACTGCGCGTAAGATTCTATTAGTTGGTTTATGGTGGGAAACCTTATACAAGGATTGCAAGGAGTATTATAAAGCATGTGATCACTGTTATTGCACCTTAGAAAACTTGGGAAAAGAGGTGAAATGCATTTAGGGCCTATTACTAGTGTAAAACCATTTGAAAAATGGGCAATAGACTTTGCGGTCCATATTTCCCCAATCAGCGTGCGTAGAACTCGATCACGCTACATCATCACTTGTACATATTATCTTACAAGGTGGGCATAAATAACACCTACAAAGGATTGGACAACGGCTCTGAAAAATACGGTTCTCATGGGAAAATATTCTTACTAGGTATGGATGTCCGTTGAGTCCGGAAAGTGATAGGGGCACACATTTCTTGAATGAAACAATCGAGGATATTATTGAATGAATTTATGGTCGTGCACCATAAGACCACACCCTATCACCCTCAAGCAAATGGGATTGCTAAGGCATTCAATAAGATATTAATCCAAACCTTGAAAAATATTTGTGATGTTGGAAGGCAAGATTGGGATGATAAAGTTTTGTTATACTTTGAGCATATGAACAACTTAAAAAAGGTTGGATAAGGCCACACCCTTTCGGTTGGTGTTTGGTGCAAAATTAGTTCTTCCCATAGAATTTATGATAACGTCTTTGCATATTGTGTGCGTTGGAGTTCTAGCGAATGAGAAAGCTTTGGAAGAGAGAATTGACAACTTAATACAGCTGGATGAGAGATGTTCCATAACACGTTGGAGTCAGAAGTAGGAAAAGGCCAGAAAAAATGCATGGCATGATAGACATATCAAGGATAAGAAGCTTGAGGTTGGGCATATGGTGCTTCTTTATGATTTAAAGTTTTTATGCTTTAAAGTTTTTATGCCGCCCAGTGCAAGCTTAAGGTACATTGGTTGGGACCATATGTTATCACTCACATACTTGAATCAGTGCTTACTAGTTAGAGATGCTTGATGAAACATGGTTCCTCGGTTTAACGGGAGTAGGATGAAGCCTTACTATAAATAAGCCTTCTTGGTGTTTGTCATAAGGTAGTATTGCCATTTGATATAGATTTCTCTTACTGTATTTCATTTAGTGTGTTTCCTTCTTCATCGCTATGTGTTTTCAATTTAGTTTAGTGTTTTGTGTAATAAGCACGTTTACGCACTAGAAGCTTATCACAATCTGAAGTGTTTTTATGCACAGAGGACTCCTCAGGTGATTGCCATTCAAAATGGTTATAAATAAGAAAATACTTTACAGTGATTTTCTCTTGATTTAAAAGTGCAAATAGTATGGAAAGGCGTTGCTAGAGAGAAAATTTCTCCTAAAGAAGACCATAGATTTGGAAATGAATGAATGAACAATATAACGTGAGGTAAGTTGCGGTCGTAAAAACTACTAGAGGAAGGCATAGTGGTAAGGTACTTCGGCGCATGAAAGCGCGTAGAAGGAGGTCTGTAGCCAGAAGGTAGGAAGGCGCACTAGAAGGTTATAGTTGTGGTGCGTAGGTGTATCACGTAGAAATTGGGAAAATGGTCAATTAATGAGAGGATCAGTGGTAGGTAAAGGAGAAATAAATGTGATAACTTTTCATAACTCTATATAAAGACATGATGTGGGTTCATTTCTACCTTTGTGATCACAAGTATTCGAGCAAGCTAGTTGTGACCAAACTAAGTGAAACACATTGAGGTGTAGAGAGATGTGAAACCAGGTGAGGAGAGCAGATTTGTGCACAAAATTGGCTTACATCCCCATTTGAGAAGGGTTTGAGCAAAGCAGAAGCATGTAGAGAGAAGAAATAAAGCACCAGGGTTGAGAAGGAGCTAGGGCACATGGTTTCAAGCTAGGGCACAAGAGCTTGCTCAACAGAGGAAAAAGGTGTAACTTTTATCATGGCACCGAGGAAAGCACTTGGAGCAGGAACAAAGGGGAAGAAGAAGGTGGAAACCGAGGTTGAGGATGCTCTCGAGAGTAATTTTTTGGAAATGTAATATCCAGAAGAAGTAATTATCAGATGGGATTGGGATTCCCATATCCGTAGGTGTAAGGTGTGTGACTACAAACATCGCACCATCAAGAACAAGGAGGAACTGGACGCATTGCTGAATAGAAATACCAACAAGCGAACGGTTGATGACATGTCAGTGTATGATGATGATGGAGAGAAGTTGTTGAAGAAGGTAGGGGTATACCAACTGTATAAACTCCCGTACTTTGGAAAATTAGAAAATATATACCGATGGCTGATGAGCAGAGTCCATAAGGACTTCTTCTACTTTGTTGGGTGGCGGTAAGGATCACATCACCCTTAATTGCTATGTTGACAGGATTGAAGGGCACATGGACAAAGGTTAGTAGTGATCTAACTGATAAGGCAACTGTCATGGCCACCAACAAGGAGTTGGGATACACAAAGGGTCCACGTGGGATGGATATCTACAAGATGAGGAAGTACCCTGTGATACAGGTGGCCACACATTTACTCACCAAGCTGAATGATCAGGAAAGGTGGTCACAAGTGAACACCATGTGGTTATATGTTGCTAAGAAGATTTCACAAGGAGAAGTTTACAACTTAGCCAGGTACATAACAAATACAATTGTTGAGGAAGTGTACATAGGTGAGAAGATAAGTTTTGGCACTATCCTGTTATCACTTGTGTTTGTAGAAATTGGAGTGCCCGATGGGCCAAACAATAAAATATAGGAATACCCCATGGAAAAGAAGTCATCGCGACACTAAAATTTTCCTCTGTAATTTCTATTTCATTAATGTATGTATTAGGAATAGGATGTTGTTAAGTATAATTAGTAGTAACGTCTAATAGAAGATAACGACGTTGCAGTACGACGCCACCAATAATGTATAGTATGGTAATAGTCAAAAGTATAATAGGAATGTTGTGGTAAAAAGTAAATATTTGTCGTAAGTGGTCCGGTGATGTTAAAATGTCAAAGTTAGGGTAAGTAGAGAAGTAGGTTCTACATGATTAGGAATTAGAAATATTATATTAGTAATAAGGACAAGGAGTGAAGTCATAAATATTTTGTGTATTTTATTTGTAAAAAGTCTAAAAATGTGGAACCCATGTGAAATGATAAGGTTTATCTTATCTTAAAAGATAAGCTTACATGTACAGATAAGAGTTAAGGTATGGAATATGATTCGTCAGAGTAGATTTCTTATCCTATCTTAGAGATAAGATGGATAAGCCTGGAAGTTCTATAAATAGAGAGGCCACCCCCCTCATTTAGCATAGAAGGAAGTGGTGAGAAATATTGTATGAGTGTGTAAAGGAAGCCATTATTTTGAAGGTGTGTTAAATAAGCCATTAAGAGGTGTAATTGTGAAGTTTCTCCCATAGTTATGGTTAGAAGGCAAGTGAAGTCAATAACACTTGAAGTACCTCATGGGTGAGATTGTAACAATTTCATGTTGATATTATAATTTACACTTATATTTCAGATTTATCATCATTCCTTCTTATCATAGTCTATGGTATTCTTGTGTTATGTTTGTTGTTGTGTTTCAGTTACATCCACCAAACTAAAAGCTATGCATTAGTAAATAATCATAGCACGAGGAGTTCCAGTGAAGAATTATCATAGTGTTGGATTGGTGATGACATTTTGGTTTCAAGTATCGGACCATTCCTTGGTGGATTTTCCGGAGAGATATTCCCACTTAGTCAGAAAATATTTGGAGGGTAACCTTGTTTTTACTGTGCATAGTAGTTACCATGGTAAAGTCACTTTTTGCCGTGAATAGTATTTACCGCAGTAAAGTCACTTTTTATCGTGAATAGTATTTACCGCAATAACTTCACTTTTTACTTGTGAATAGTGTTTACCACAGTAAAGTCAGTTTTTACCGCAGTAAGTCAAGTTTTACCATAGTTTACCATGGTCATTTCTATTTTCTATTATAGTGATTCTAATTATTTGTGCACATAAGTCTTGTTGATTGTACTTGTGGGTTGGTATTTCATTGTGGTTACTTTTGAAAATGGGGAAGATTCCTGTTTTTTCAGCCCAATCTAATGAAGATGCTTCCTCTTTCATTCAAGAGTTTAAATGATCTTGTATTTGTAATGGCCTTATAAGAAGGGAACAATGGACTGAATTTTTTCCTACCTTTTTGGATGGTTCAACCCTTAGGTGGTTTGAAACACTAGGTGATAATGTGAAAAAATCATGGGATTTATTAACTGAAAGTTTTCTTGAAAAATTTGGTGAACAATAGAAATATGCAGATCTCATGATCGATATCACAAAGCTATCCCAAGGAGAGAAGGAGAAGATAAGGGATTATCATGCTCGTGTTCTAGAGCTAAGGAGGAAGCTCGATGCCCAGATCCGGAAGGAAGGATTAGCGGATGGGTTGATGAATGGTATGGATAATCTCCTCTGTAAGCATTTCATTCTTGGGATGAAGCCGAGATCGACGAGTGAAGTATGACCACCCATCTACCGTTAAACAAGTAAAGGAGATTGCAACAAGGCAAGAAGAAAGCATGGAAGAGGAGCCCAAAGAAATTGTTGCTAAAGTAGAGCCTACACTCAAAGACCTTTGTTCCAAAATCTACAACCACTCTCGGTGAGCACAAATCTTTCTCCTAGTACATCTACCGAGTATGAAGATCTACTCGGAAGATGGGCCGATTAACTATTATTCTTTTCAAAGAAAAAAATTTAGTTCTCGGGGAGGAGATAGAGGTCCAAAAAGAAATATTTCGAAGTTGTATATTATGGTTGTTATAAAAGGGTCATTATAAGTATAATTGTCCAGAGATAGAGCTTCTACATCGGTGTAAGAGATAATGATAAATGAAAAATACCTCAGAATTCTTTTCATGTAGTAGATAAGAGCATAAATAATGAAGTAGATGTGTTTGTAACAAAAAGAAAGAAAGAAAAAGATAACCAAGATGGAAATGATCCTAAAAAGATGAAAGGAGAAACTAGTTAGAAACATAGGAGAAGAAAGTTGGGTGTGCAGGATTTTCTCGATTTCACGGGGATAAGGACCATACTCCATCTTAGAGGATCTCCCAAAAGGCATGTAAATATTACATATGGGCAACTCTTGGCTATGTCTTCGAGAAGAGGCGGGAGCTGCGAAGTGGACTTAATGCTCGACGAAGGAAGGAGGTTGAGGTCCCTATTTTGGAGGCAGAGGTGGATCCCTATGCTCCACAAGCTGAGGTATTATGTAATGGTATTTCAATTCATGATGTCTTAGTTGATGGAGGTGCTACAGTTAATGTAATGACCGAGTCTGTAATGAATATGTTGGGTTTAAAAATTGATCACCCCTCAACACTTATGTTAAGGTCATTAAATAAGGGAAAAACTAAACCAAAAGGTGTTGTTTCAAATGTGGCAATATTCGTTATGGGTGTTGTATGTGTGGTAGACTTTCGGGTGATGAAAATGGTATTGTTGAGTACCCAATATTGTTGGGAAGACCATGGCTAAGGAGAGTTTATGCAAGAAACTACCGGAATGAAGGCTTCATGACACTTGGACAAGGTAGAGAGAGGGTGAAGATAAACGTGATCCCTCGGCATCATAAGACGAGAACTCAGTGGATTCAAGTGATGAAACTGCTGATTGGACATCCTCCGATTACTCTAGTACCAAAGAAGTGGACATAGAAGATGAATAAAGGGAGGTTGATGTTTCGGTCACGGATATCCTTCCGATCACACCGACTCATGAACCCATAAAATTATCTCAAGAAGAAATTGATAATCATCTCCAACAAATAAAGATTGGTGATGCTATGATGGAGAGTGAGAAGGAATCCTACCTCCAGCTCTTTTGAAGGTACATACACCTATTCACTTTTGATTACAAGGAACTCCATCAAGTAAGTTGGGTAGAACATTCTATTGAGCTGGTAGATGGTGCTAAGCCCATAAAGCAAATGTCATATAGAATGAATCCTAATTTTTACAAGACGTAAAAGAAGAAATAGATAAGTTGCTTGATCCAGATTCATATTTACTTGTGGGAGAATTCATAATGGGTTTCTCGCATTGTGATCTCAATAAAAAAAATGGGAAGCTACGCATTTGTGTTGATTATAGGAAGCTCAATAAGGCAACAAAGAAGGATCATTACCCTCTTCCATTCTCGAGATCGAGATCTTGGACGGCGAAGTAGTCAGAGTGCTATAGTTTTTTGATGGATATAGCGATACAACCAAGTTCATATAGCGGAGAAAGATCAGGCAAGACCACGTTCACCACTCCTTGGGAATGTTTGCTTATAGAGTTATGCCTTTTGGGTTGTGTAATGCTGCGTGCAACATTCCAAAGATTTGATGAATAGGGTGTTTGAACCCTACATTAGGAACTTCATCAGAGTATTTCTAGATGATTTTTGCATCTATGGGAGCAAGATGGACCACCTGCACCAGATGGAGACAACATTTCAAAGGTTAGATAAAGCACAAGCCTCACTAAACCCTAGAAAGTGTGTCTTTGGATGTTCTAAAGGTGTTTTGTTAGGGCATGTTTTATCCAGAGATGGTATTGAGTACTTTGATCCTAATAAAGTTTCAAAAATAAAAGAGTTACCATTTCCTATGAATAGAAGTAAGTTGAGATCATTTTTAGGCCATGTGGGTTACTATAGAAGGTTCATCAAGAATTTCTCAAAGATTACACAACCACTAACCCAGTTCTTGAAGAAGGATGTTACTTATGAACCAGGAAATAAGGTGCGTATGAAGCTTTTGAACAATCAAGGAAGCCCAATTGTCTTCACCTATTTTAAAGAATCCAGATTGGAGCAAGCCATTCATTATGTATACTGATGCCTCAGATGTAGCACTAGGAAGTACTGAGCCAAAAGGATGAAAATGGGAATGATCATCCAATTTACTTTAGGAGCAGACAAATGAGCAGTGCTGAGGTAAATTATACTGTAACTAAAAAAGAGGCTCTAGCTATCATTTTTGTTGTAAAGAAGTTTAGAAATTACTTGCTAGGGCAGAAATTTATAGTTATAACAGATCATCAGGCTCTAAAATATATTGTAAATAAGCCTAACCCATCAGGGAGGATAGCAAGATGGATAATTTTGCTACAAGAATTTGAATTTGATATTATATATAGGCCAGGAAAGAAGCATGTCAATGCAGATACACTCTCTCGAGCCTATGATGGTTTAGGTTCATCTTGTGATGATGATGATTTCCTATATGCAACATTGTTATCCATTGACACAATCCCTAGTGAATACATAGATATTTGGAATTATTTGAATGAATTCAAGTTTCCTTATTGTGCTAATGCAAAGACTAAGAGGAAGATTTTTCGCCCGATCGTCCATATTCTATTTTGCATGGAGTATTATTTCGAATAGGACCTAATGGACAAAGATCAAGGGCGATTGGACGTGATCAAGGGAAGGAGCTGATAGAAGAATTCCACAATGGTAAATGTGGAGGACACTTCTCTGACAACTTATAACAAAAAGGATCTTAGATGCGAGTTATCACCGGCCCGCTCTTTTTAGAGATTGTTATAATTATTGTAAGACGTGATATTTGTCAAACACATGGTAATTGTAAGACTTCATCACTCCATTATGCCCTATTCTTCCACTTGGCCCCTTTGAAAAGTGGGGAATAGACATTGTAGGTCCACTTCTGACTACCCCATGCCAAAATAAGTATCTTGTAGTTGCCACAGATTATTTAACCAAATGGGTTGAAGCTAGGCCATTGAAAACAACTTCCATGGATGAAGTGACAAGGTTCATATATGAACGCATTATCACCAGATTTGGTTGTTCATTAGAAATTGTAATGATCAAGGAAGCCACTTCATTAATGAGGTAGTAGAAGCCCTAGTCAATAAGTTTTCTATTAAGCGCATGAAGGAAACAACATACAAGCCAAGCACAAATGGACAGGTGGAATGAACAAATTTTGTGTTGTGTCAAATTCTAGCAAAAGATGCGGCCTTGCAGTACATAAGTGGGATAAAAGGATTTATGCGGCATTGTGGGCATATAGTTCAACATCAAAGTTAAGCAACATGATACTTTCCATTTCAATTGGCTTATGACATTGATCCAGTTCGTCCTATTGAGTTTGATATTCCCACTGTGAGAGTTATGAAAAATGAAAGGATGGATGAAAGTGATTCAATAAAAGAAAGGTTGGTACATCTTCATTTGCTAGAGGAAATGAGGGAAATAACGAAGGATACAAGCTATAAGAAGAAAATGAAGTAGAAGGAATACTTTGATCAAAAGATCCGTTGGTCTCCATTTCATGTGAATGACTTGGTTCTAGTATATGATTCCAGATACAAAAAAAGAAGATAGAGAAAATTTCTTCCAAAATGGATGGGGCCCTACAAAATAGCAGTTGTGCATGAAAATGGTACATACCGACTGGAGGAATTGGATGGCACTCCCATTACAAAATGGGTCAACCACGACAAGTTAAAGATTTTCCAAGCACCAAAATAGTCTACTCCAAGGACGGAGTAGAATCTAGGAAGGGGAAGATGTCAACACTAAAATTTTCCTCTATAATTTCTATTTCATTAATGTATGTATTAAGAATAGGATGTTGTTAAGTATAATTAGTAGTAGCGTCTGATAGAAGATAACGGCTGCCAGTATGACGCCACCAATAATGTATAGTACGGTAATAGTCAAAAGTACAATAGGAATGTTGTGGTAAAAAGTAAATATTTGTCGTAAGTGGTCCTGATAATGTTAAAATGTCAAAGTTAGGGTAAGTAGAGAAGTAGGGTCTACATGATTAAGAATTAGAAATATTATATTGGTAATAAGGACAAGGAGTGAGGTCATAAATATTTTGTGTATTTTATTTGTAAAAAGTCTAAAAATGTGGAACCCATGTGAAATGATAAGGTTTATCTTATCTTAAAAGATAAGCTTACATGTACAGATAAGAGTTAAGGTATGGAATATGATTCGTCAGAGTAGATTTCTTATCCTATCTTAGAGATAAGATGGATAAGCCTGGAAGTTCTATAAATAGAGAGGCCACCCCCCTCATTTAGCATAGAAGGAAGTAGTGAGAAATATTGTATGAGTAAGTGTGTAAAGGAAGCCATCATTTTGAAGGTGTGTTAAAGAAACCATTAAGAGGTGTAATTGTGAAGTTTCTCCCATAGTTATGGTTGGAAGGCAAGTGAAGTCAGTAACACTTGAAGTACCTCATGGGTGAGATTGTAACAATTTCATGTTGATATTATAATTTACACTTATATTTCAGATTTATCATCATTCCTTCTTATCATAGTCTATGGTATTCTTGTGTTATGTTTGTTTTTGTGTTTCCAGATTACATCCACCAAACTAAAAGTTGTGCATTAGTAAATAATCATAACCTTGAGGAGTTCTTGGTGAAAAATTATCATAGTGTTAGATTGGTGATGACAGATCCCTCACAGAGAGTTTTGAAAAAATTTTATGTGAAGGATCAATGAGTGGTATATTCAAGCAAAGGGAAAAGTTATGGTATGATCGACTTCATGCGGCCTTCGAGGAGGAATGATGCATTCCAAAGGAGTTACCCTCAGTGGTGGGCAAGGTCGTGCAATTTGTGGTATATCAACATTTTTGCATCACACGGTTTGCAATGAAGGATGGGACATGGAGTCCCTGGTGAAAACTACCATACGCCTTCACAACGTGATTCTTCCAGGTAGTAGTACATAGGTTTTCTAATGCAAGTCGGGTAAGCTTACATACGAAACAAGGTAGATTGTGACTACCATACCTTAAGGAAAAATTATGTTTATCTAGGTCAATCTACCTACATTGAGAGGCTTATTTCTGATGTCATAAGTATGAAGCCGGTAAGTTTGGATATTGGGGATAGTGGGGCCGCACTTATCTACCTCTAGCTTAAGCCTAGATTGAAAAGGGCCAGATATGTGGAGAATGAGTTCATGCTCCCAGGCCCACCTAAAGGCAAGCATACATTTGAAATGTGGCACTCCAAAGCTCCGCCTCGAGATTAGAGGAAGATGAGGAAGAATAACTCAATGAGGATAGTGGAGGCTTGGACCATAGAGGCCGGAGGTAGCCCACTGACAAAGTAGAAAGTGAGCACGCATATACTCCTCCACAGCCACAAGGAGAAAAGGAAGACTTGGACGTAAACATAGTCCATGAGGAACACCAATTCAAGAGGGTGTTCAGAAGAACCAGAACCCAAGGCGCAGGGAACATCTCAACCTTTACAAAGGTCACCTCAACTCTCCCCAAAAAAGAAACACCGAGAAAAAGAAGAGAAGAAATCTGAAGCTTAAAGAGGATGAGGAGGAGGAGTCAGGGGAGAGCGCACCAGAACCACTGGTTAAACTCGGAGATGCAAAGGAGCCCTTGGATGAAGAGACGAGAGATGATGAGGAAGGGGTGAAAGAAGCAGAGGAAGCTATGGGTGAGCCACTTAATGCTTCCATTACTACTTGGGAAGGAGAAGAGCCAACTCTAGATCTTGGTGCCCGGGTTTCTAAGGGGCCAAGAACAAAAAGAGAGAGGATAAGTGAAGAATATGTTGTCCTTAATATGGGCTATCTTTGAAGACAAAACAAAAATTTTCCGCGCCCATTTTCAGAGCACTATGGGCCTTAAAGAGTTATATGGGTGGGAGATAATGGATCTAGATATAGCCACTACATGCATAAGGAAACAAGTATCCTGGTCCATGCAGACTTATATGGATGAACCAAATTTTTACGTGTGTGAAGAGTCTTGTGTCTCACGTAGAATGAAGAAGGCACCACAGAGCAGGCACATGACAATAAAACCCACTTTGTAATGTCCGATGAGCAAGTCAGCAATGCCTTGGTCAAGGTATCTGTTGAGGTGGCGTGGAGGAACATTGTTAAGGCCACCACTATTCGAGCACTGCTCGAAGATAACAAGGATAAAATTATAGAGATAAAGTTCTTAAAATAAGAGAAGGAATGAGAACAGGCAAAAGAATGAGGCCTTCATTAACATGGTGAGGAGCTTGGTGATCACATTCTTAAAACAAGGCCTCATCTAAAATCTCAGGTTCCTGAAAAATTTCCTTCTACTATGCATTATGTGTGCACTTTGGTCAATTTGGTATTAGATGACAGCCAATTTGAATTCCTACACCAAAGGATTATACACAAGAAGCAACAAGAGAAAGGGCCAATATTGTTAGACAAGTTTCAACTTATGAGGCCTTGCTCCAAACCTTGAAAGATGAGCTGAAGAAAGCCGACCAAGCTCTCAATATATGTGTGGCACCAAACACCATAATAAGGATCAAAACTATGGTAGAGGACAATGAAGTTCTGAAGGCGATGAAAGATGAAACACTTGGGCACACAGAAAGATTAACACTAGTAAAAAAATGTGAGGCCCTCACAATAGCCCAAGATCCACACAAGGATAAAATTGATGAGATTGGGAAACTCATAGTGCAGAAGATGGATCTCATGGAAGGAATGTTGTCAGGTATGGCCAATGTTGTTCGGTGCTACAAAATGAGAAAGAGAAGATCACACAGGACAAATTGGATGCCATAGCCACCGATATTTCAGAGAAAACAAGGAACACGCTAAGTGATTGGAAGACATTGGAGGTTGAAATCAAAACTAAATATCTAGAGTTAATCCTTCTAGTTGAAGAAGAGGGTGCTGCAGAGTAAAACTTCATTCTTTTGTATAGTGTTTCATTCATTCTTTCATTACTTATTCTTTATTATTAGAGACATCGAAATAATTCCCATTTTTGGGACGACAATGTACTTTAGTGTGGGGTAATGTTGAGTAGACAAAATGTTGCTCTAAGGAGAAGACACACAAAGGATGCATGCGCGGGAACAAGGCACATTTGAAGGTGTGGGAAGATAGAAAAGGAAATGTGTGCCAAAACACTTTGGCTCAGGACTTAGCTGTTTTTGTGGATAAGGGCTATTTTTGGAGATAACGTGTGGAGCACACATAGAGATGAAGACTTGCACTCCACGCAATGGTATTTTGGGAACAAGCGACAAACAAGCATCATGCGTAATTTAAACTAATAATATGATTTCTACTTGGAGTTAACTATATGACATCTATTGTTAAAGAACTTGTATGTTGTGCATACTATTGTAAAGGCACATGGTAGTTATCATCATGTGACCTATTTTTTAGAAGTGCATGGGTGGTGAAGGAAAGTCCACACCCTTATAAATATGTATTGACTTCATATTTTAGTAAGGGGTGAATTATTATAGAGTTGTGCTATTGTTGTTTTGATGTGCACATGACTTGTGGAGGTACTAATATAGTGTAAAAGCTTGTGTTTCATAGTACTTAATGCAATGGAGTATATTGGTTGGATAATGGTATTATACATAACTAAATCTGGTTCTTGTATGGTTAATCTTATCATAGTTATTGTTTAGTTCATTTATTATGATTCTCTAAGATATAAATCTGGATTATGCATTGTGGAATGTTTATGTCTAGCTATGAATCTGAATATGTTTAAACATCATCATGCTAACATCCCGTGTCATAAAGCAAATCTAAAGAGGGACTGGTGCCTTTATGTGCTTCAGTGAGCTCTCAACTTAGGTTGAGTGATGTGTCGCCGCATTGGGTTATTCATAATAAATTCTAGGTTGCATCAACTATGGTAGAGAGGATAACAATGAGCGATTTTAACTATATCAATGAGACCAAAGAGTCTATAGGATTTTAAGTCACAACCAAAGTACATAAAGTGTTATAATCCATTTCTTTTTTATGTTGGTTTCTTATTATAGATCTTCATCAAAAGATTCATTATTTTGACAAGTCTTTCCTCCTCAAAGAAGGATGTTTGGTTGTCCATTCTCAAATTGTCCTTGTATTTGATATAAATGTCATTATATGATGTGCATTCTGTGATGTAGCGTCATTTTTTTTATCACCACTTGTTATAAAACATGCACATTCTCTCTTCCCACTCTTTTTTAGGAGACGTCCTTTTGTTGGTTTCACATCTAAGATGATATGCACTAGCCCTTAACTAGGCTATCAACATGTTTTCCTTCCATTTGATTATTGCCCCTAAGTAGACATTTTCCTTGTGGTCACAAGTTGGATTAAATTATTTTACGTAGTACTCTTTCTTCCGCCTAAGCTCTTGTGTTCACATGCATATCCTAAATTTTTATTTTGCTTATTGTTTTATTTCTTCATATGATTATATTTCATTTTCTCATCCATTTAATGTTTTCTTTCATCCACATGTATTAAGGGCAAATAGTTTTGAAGGGACTATACCCTGTATACAAAAGGGCTCAAAAGCCAGATAGCAAAGGTGAGAGAAACAACCCAGAGAAGGGCAAAATGGCCAACCAAAGAGGGCTCAACAGCCAAATATGACAATACAAGTGAAGAAAGGATCCAAATGAACAATGATCCAAAAAGAAGCAGAAAAGATCAAAAAGCAACCAAAAGAGAAACAACATATAGAACTCCGCCAAAAAGTAGCGCCAGAACCGCCAGATAACAACAACTTCGCAGCCAAAAAAACAACATCACAACAACCCGTTACTTGATAGCCCTGTCAATCTTGGTCTTGATAGCCTGCAGCAACATGAAGAAGGCAATGGCAGTGGCCTGAGAGGAGTCTCTCATATCCGCCTGAGCAATTGCAATATCCCTTTTCTCTTTAGGGCCCCAAATGTCCTCATTAACCCCACTTAAACTGCAGACACTATGAACATGTTGTTCAATGAAATTATAAATGCTTTTAAGGGCAGATAATATGTAGTCATTGCGACTTTTTGCATTCCCCATTCTGCCATCCAAGGACTGTAACTTCTTGAAGACTTCAGCAATAACCCCCTCTTCATCATCACTTTGAAGAATTCCTTTTCCCTTAGCTCTTTCCATATTTTTTATAGTCCCTTTGAGCTCTTGTATCTCCTTTTCTAATCTATCCACTCTGTCCATCAATTCCTCCTCCTTGGGCTCCTCCATCGGTTTACTGATATGCAGGAGGTTCTCAGCAAGTTCCAGGTCTTTGTGGCTCCTTAGGACCCATTGGGAAGCAGGGATTTTAGCTTTTATGCTCTTGCTTTTCTTGCTGGAAGCAACAACTTCAATCTTCCTTTTCAGCAGGGGGGAGTGGAAGCGGTGCGAGCAGGTGGAGGTATGGAGGAAGAAGGTGGGGTAGGATTCATGGGGGCAGCTAGAATAGTGGCGATGGATCAGGAGGATAAGCCCCTGGTGCAAAGGGACAGCCCTAGAGTGGCTCTGAACTTCCCTAATTGATTTCTCCAGTGAGTTTATCAAATAGTGAGGAAAGCTGATGATGATATTTCTACGAAAGTGATTTAGAAATATCAAATGTTTTTGAGGTATAGTCACAAATCTTCCTTCAAGAGTTACATACCTAACCACCATCCTGAAAGCTCAGCAAAAGGCTCAGGAATCGACGCCACCTTGATGCCAGCAGTCACGAATTCAAGATTCTCCCCCTCATCCAGGAACTTCTTGGTCTCCACCTCCCTGTCCACCTTCTTACTGAAGAATTTGGTGCCCTCCAGGCTGAGGCCCATGATCTAGGTGATGAGCTCTTCCGTGATCTCAATCTCCATGTTACTATATTTGACAATCCGATTCTTCCATCCCTGGGTGAATCTGATAGAAATGTCTTGGTCAAATCCTTGAATCCTTTCAATTAAATTAGACAGACCCCCGATTTGCAGGTAATTCCAAAGCTCCGTATTCTCTTTCCACGCCGGATTGTGGGTCGGTTCAGTTTTGCAAGGTGGACCCCCCATGTTTCCTCTGTTCCTTTTCCTGTTCTCAACGGTAAAAATGCTACCACTATGCGGGACAGGCAGAGCTTTGATGTTGGTATTTGAATCTTTCCTTTCCGTGAAAGCAGGTTTAATTATTATGCCATACTTGTAATTATTGCCCCGCTCCTCGGCTTTCCTCCTATGCCTAGAAATGATGACAGTCCATCTCGCACATATCACATCAATCATCCATATCTTATGTGATGTCATCATATTGTACTTGAGGATCCGCACATTAGCGTCCAAATTACAGCCATTAGTGCTGATTTTCACTGCCATGTAGATCATTGATTATGGCTTTATTGATTTGAGTGGGCAGAACGTCCCCCCTAAGCCAAGTTTGAAAGGAATTAGTAACACCGAGGTTAGCCAAACTATCAGCGACCCTATTTCCTTCCCGATAGGTGTGGGTGATTTTAACATTTTCAAAGCTCTTGCATATATCAATAGCTTCCCCAATAAAATCTCTGATAGACCAGCTGGGGTGTTGCTTTTTGTTTAATAGATTGATGATATTCAGAGAATCACCTTCAATTATAATATTCGAATATTACAATCTCTGGTAAGTCTTATACCCCAAAGAGCCGCCAGGGCTTCAGAATAATGATTAGTCTGCCTGCCCATTCTCCCAGAAAAAGCAGCAACAAAACAACCTCTTTGATCTCTGATGACTCCCCCTCCTCCAGAGTCCCTGGATTGCCTTTTGAGGCCCCATCAAAATTTAACTTGTGCCAATCAGTGGGAGGCTTAATCCATCGGACTGTGTTTCTATCAATACCATTGTTATTCTTATTGACAGTGTCAATATTCCAATCAGTCAGGATGTATTCTTCCTTCTCCGGGTAAAGCCTATTTTTAGGAGGTTTAAATCTAGCAATATTATCTTGCACAACAATGATAATTTCCTTGTAGACTTTGTTACATGCCTTTCTATTGTTTCTGAAAATGTTATCATTACGAGCCTTCCAAACTCTCCACATAGTGTGGGGTAAAACAAGTTGCCACAATATTTTCACCACACAATGCTTAAATGGAGAGTCCCATTGTTCCCAGGCCTGAAGACAGGTAAGGGGAAAAATCCATCTCAGATTAAATTTTGCAAAAACAAGCTGCCAAATTTTGGAAGCAAACTCACAATGGAGGAATAAATGCTTTATATCTTCTACCTCTTTCTGACACATGCAACATCTATTCGGCATGATGAATCCCTTCTTGATGAGGTTGTCATTAGTTAGGATCTTGCCATTAATAATTAGCCACCAAAAGAAGTTCACTCTAGGGGTTAACTCCGGCATCCACAGCTTGTGCCACTTAATTTCACTTTCCATGGATACAAAGAAAGAATTATATCCTGATTTAACAGAGTATTCCCCATCAAAAGAATCTTTCCAGATGAGTTCATCCTTAAGATTTTGATTACTTATATGGATTAGAGAAAGTTGATTCTGTAAAGATGAAACATCAGCCTGTATATTATCATTCTCCACTTTTAGTTGTTTCCATTTTCTTTTGTTTCCATCCCTCTCAATGTACCCCTAGATTTTGTGCCCATACTTTGTAATTAAGTTATCTTTAATGTGATCATAAGCAGAAATCCAGTTAGAATCAGTCCACTTATCTGTCCAGAAGTTTATGTTTTGTCCATCCCCAAGCTTCCAGCTACACCCCTGAGAAAGAATGTGTCTGCTGCGAAGAAGGTTGTTCCAGAAAATAGAACCACTCGGAAGAGACTGATCATATATGAAGGAAATCTTGTTTTGGTTTGAAAGATATTTGATCTTAACCAACTCTGTCCAAGGTTTGTGCTCTTTTATAAGCCTCCATCCTAATTTTGCAATAAGGGCAGCACTCATATGTTTGATATCTTTGATGTCTAACCCCCCAAGTCTCTTAGGTTTACATACCTACTCCCAAGCCACAAGATGATATCTGAATCTGTCCTCAGTACCATGCCATAAAAAGTGCTTTTGAATCTTTTCAATACTTGTTCATCACTGCTGCAGGTATGCTGAACATTGACATGATGTAAATAGGCAAGTTTTGGAGCGTGCTTTTAACCAAAAGGCACTTGCCTGCACTTGAAAGAACAACTCCTTTCCAGCCAGCCAACTTTCTTTGAAATCTCTTAATAAGATCATTCCATACCTCCACAGAAATCTTGCCAGTACTTAAAGGTAAACCTAAGTAAGTAGCTGGAAGAGAATTAATAGTGCATCCTAGAATATTAGCAATCTTTCTTTGCCTTTCCAAAGGAGTATTGAAGAAATAAATAGAGCTTTTGTCAAAATTAACTTTTTGTCCCGAGGCTTCCTCATAAAATCTAAGGACAGTTTTGATAGCCTTTGCCTCAATGATTGAGGCCATCAGGAGAAGCAGAGTGTCATCAGCAAACTGCTTTGGTGTGAGGAGATCTGATTGCCAGAAGTTGGAGGAAGCCTTTTATCATGCCAATGCAAATAGCTTTGGAAATAGATCTGCTTAAACTGTCAGCCATAATAATGAATAATAGAGGGGAAATTGGGTCACCTTGCGGATACCTCTATTGCTGGAAAAAAAACCCACAGGTTCCCCATTAACAACCACTGAGAATCTAGAGGTAGAGATACAAGAGTGAATGATTTTTCTGAATTTGATTTGAAAACCAAACTTGGATAAGACCTCATCCATGAATCTCCAGGAGACTCTGTCGAATGCTTTATGCATGTCTAGCTTGATAGCCATCCCCGCC
This sequence comes from Taxus wallichiana var. yunnanensis, assembly GCA_018340775.1. Classification (NCBI taxonomy): domain Eukaryota; kingdom Viridiplantae; phylum Streptophyta; class Pinopsida; order Cupressales; family Taxaceae; genus Taxus; species Taxus wallichiana. Next base: position 92,220,775 of record CM031242.1, read on the forward strand.
TTTTTACTTTTATCCATAGAATGTATAGTTTCATGAACCATGATAATTCCATCTTGAATAATTCTTCCCTGGATGAATCCGCTCTGCTTTGTTGTGAAATGATCTCCATAAGAATAGGTTGCATTCTAGTGGTGAGAATCTTTGTGAAAATCCTATATATAACATTAACTAAACTGATAGGCCTGAAATCTTTGAAGTCCTTTGCATCCAAATTTTTTGGGGCAAGCACAATGTGTGTATTATTTAGTTCTTTAATGAGATTTCCCGTTCTGTAAAACTCATTAACAGCTTTCAAGAGATCTTCAGAGCATATTTCCCAACATCTTTGGTAAAAGTTAGCCGAAAATCCATCTGGACCTGGAGCCTTATCCCCTTCTAAAGCAAAAACAACCTTTTTTAATTCCTCAATGGTGACAGTTTTTGAAAGACTTTTAAATCTCTCAGCAGGTATCAGATTATTAGGAATGGAGTCTAAGAGGAAAGAGGCCGCTTGTTCATTGTAGGAGTTATTCTCAGTGAGGAGGTTCTTGTAAAAATTAAGTGCCTCTGTTTTGATGTCCTCTGGATCCTTAGTAATGTTTCCATTGCCTTTAGCAACCTCAGATATTCTGTTACAAGCTCTATGTTTGAGGGCTGTCAAATGAAAAAAATTTGTATTCCTGTCCTGCTTTAAGCCAAAGGGCTCTAGACTTCATTCTCCAAAAGGATTCTTCATGGTTGTTTATATTATGCAGATCCGAGAGGAGTTTTTTTTCCCACTGATGATCCTCTAGAGACATACCTTTCATGGAAACATTTAGCTCAAGCTCTTCTAGTTGTTGCTTAAGTTCTTTCTTCTTTTCAAAAATGTTTCCAAAAACCTCTTTATTCCAAATTCTAATCTTTTGTTTAACATTCTTCAACTTCTGCAGAAGCCTGAATTGGGCCGTCCCTGTGCCTTCCCAATACCACCACTCTTTAATTCTTGTCCAGAATATCTTCATGCTCGAGCCACATTTTCTCAAATTTGAAATTACCATGAAAAGGTTTTGTCCAATTGAAGAAATTTAGGACAATTGGATTATGATCAGAGCCCGTTTTGGGGAGAGAAGAAAGATGAAAATTCTGGTCCAGAATCCAATTGGCAGAAATAAGAGCTCTGTCAAGTTTAACCTGGATTAAGTTCTCCCCAAATCTTCTGTTGGACCAGGTAAATTGATTGCCATGAAGCTCTATGTCCATAAGATTAAGAGTCGAAATGAAGCCAACAAATTCTTCCATACCAAGGGAGAATTCAGAGCTTCCCCCAAATTTTTCTCCCGATTCAAAGGAGTATTGAAGTCTCCCATAACCAACCAGTTCATGTTTTCAACATTGCTTCGGAATAAGGTTAACTCTTTCCATAGATTTCTTTTACCAGTAGCAGTATTGGGTGCGTAAATATTAGACAGAATCCAGCTATGATTATTTTCAAGACTTTTAAAAATAATAGCTAAATGGTTCTGGGTGGAGGAGAGTACCTTACCGTTAACAATCTTGGTATCCCAAAAGATCGCTAAGCCTCCAGAAGCCCCTTGAGAATCAACAGCAGCAAAGGCAGCGTTCTCCCAGAAATATCTTTTGAAGTCTTCAACTGCCTTACTTTTCATTTTAGTTTCCTGAATAAGAAGGATGTTGGGTCTGTTTGATCTTTTAATTTCCTTTAGCATTCTTTGCTTAGGCCCCCCATTGAGGCCTCTGACATTCCAAGAAATAACCTTCATTAAAAAAATTTTGGAGATGCATTTGCGGATGGTTCAAAATTCTTTGTGTACCATCTGCAATTTCTTTTTCAGTCTCTTTTTCTCTTGCTTCTCTCTTTGATAGCCTTGCCTTTTCTATATGTGACTCCAATATTTGTAGTTCTTCTAGCAGTGGCCCTTGTGATTCTTGAGGTGGAAGCTTCCCAACTTCCAATCTACTTTTTTATCACTATAGAGTGATTCTGGACTTTCTTCCAGACTTTTTAGACCTCTTTTCTTTCTTTTCACTAAGATGAATCCATCATTATCACAGATCTGGTATATTTTCCTTGCTAATGGGGGTAATTTCCCCATCCTCTTTTCCTGTGACAATATCAGTCTGTTTATCCATTTTAGAAGCTAGCTCCTCCATATCAGTATCCTCTTTATCTTGGTTTAGATCTCGTGCAATGGATTCTAGATCCTCTTTGACTTTTCCTTGTCTCATTTTGAGTTTCTCCAGAGAGTCTGTTTCTATTTAACAGCTCTTGATGAGCAGTGATTTTTTCCATCTCTTCTTCCATATAAGAAAGAGAAATGATAACTTTTTCATTTTCTTCATCAACCTCCATGCTCAACTTTACTGGATTTGGTGTCAAAGTGTTCATTGTTGAATCCACTGACATCTCCCTTTTGTTTTCTTCCTCTTTCGGACCCAGATCGATTTCTGTTGAGTCTCAACCAGTTTCTTAGGTCTCCATAGTTTTCTATAAACCGGTGGCCTCTTCGCCTTAAATCCTTTTTTCCTTTCTTTTAACTGGAATGCCTCTGCAAACGTCTATTTCCAGTAGTTGGATCAGTTAGCGGCTCTTTATCAACCTTATCCATCTGTTTCTGTCTTTGAGCTTCAGATATATCTGAGAGTATTTCCAGCTTTTGTACTGTTTGATCAGGGCATTTGCTTGGCAAAGTGGCCTAATTTATGGCATTTGCTACATCTTAGTTGGAAAGCTTCATATTCTATTTGTTGTTTCCATACTCCAAATTTGGACTGCAGAACAATGTGATCAGGAAGCTCTTGATCCATTTCAATAGAGACACAGAACCTAGCAAATGCCAGCTTGACCTATTTCTCGTGGGCCCATCCAGTCCAATAGGTGAACCAATCGATTTGGCTATATGAAGGAGGATTTCATCATCCCATAAATGCAGGGGTAGCCCTGGGAGTCTACACCAGATGGGTATGGCATGAATATTCTCAACAAATGGATTGAATCCAGGATACCATTTTTTAAAAATAGTCCCATATTACCCAGACACCAGGGACCACCCAACAAGACCGAGTCAACATCAGATTGGAGATTAAAACGGGCCAGAAAAATCCCTTTGCCATGGTGGTGATGATCAAATCCCCTTTTGGTTTCCATCTGCGAATGGCCCATTTTCTAATAATGTCCACATTGGGTCGTGACCCCAAAAATTTGCCGACAAGGGCCAGATTGGTTTTCTCCAGTGCCCTATGCAGACATCCGTCAGGCACCTGTAAGTGGGTCACCCCTTCAACATCTTTTGTACTTTTAAAAATCAGATCACATGCAGGCTGAGGCCCCACATTTTTGTCAGGAGGAATCTTTACAACATCCGCCCAGGCTCTAGATCCAAAACTACCACCAATGGTCGATTCTTTCTCTTTTACCGGTGCTTTAGCAGCTACTACGCAGTCCTTTGAAAGACATTCAGCAGCCAGAGCTGCTGAAAACCATGCTTTCAAAACCCTCACGCAGCCCGCCCGCATTTTCAAACCTTCTATTCAACCTGGCATAAAATGATTAAAATTGATAATTCATTGTTTTAGGGAGGTCTTATTATGATTCACCACTAGGGGATAAAAAAGGATCGAACTCGAACATTAAGGACACCATAGTCACGAGCTAAAGGTAGCTCGCCATACGGGTGGAAGAATCTCATGGTCGATTTCGGATGAAAAACGAGTGGCATTCACTATGAAAATAATGTAAGGCATGTTAAATGGCTTAGGATGAGCTATTGAAAGGTCGATTCCGGTTTAGCCGACCGAGTCACTCGAGATCGAACAATGGTGTCACAATGAAAGTTGAGTTCAAAATTGCAGGCCAATGCCAAGGCGGGGATAAATATCTCATGGTAATCCATCAGGTTTTTGGTGTGGGAGTTAGCTTGACCATGACACAAATTACAAACAATCAGCCAAGATCGCTTGCGTGACTCAAACAGGATGATCACATGATGAAAATGGGTAGGGGCGAGTTATTTATTAAATGAAAGGTTTGATCTTGGAGTTCGAGATAACACGATGTGTAGAAATATGGTGTTTGATCGATGAGTCACTTGTTAGGGTGGAGAACTCACCCTTAGCTAGACTTGAAATAGCCACATTGTGCAAATGGTTAGAAATGTTTCCCGAATTCAAGCGAGCTCGAGTTAAAGAGAAGAAGAAGGCTCAATGGAAAAGCTTGGTGAGATTTAGCTCGCTCGATTGAGCCTAGAAAAGCGGGGAAACGGGTTTCCGAGGAATTTACATTTTATTACCTAATCAAGTGGCGAAATAGTACTTAGCTTCCACATTACGACCTCAACATGGGGAGTTTTGGGCCCATTCACAAAGTTTTTCGATGATGTGGAGAATCAAGCAAACAAACCAAGGTTAGTGGAGAGCTCTGTGCCCATAAGTCGCCATGCCAAGAAAGTGTGATGCGTGGTGGAGAAGTGGGCATTAAAAGCCAACTTTTCAAAGTAGCAAGTGTGGAAAAATGGTCTTAGAAACCCATATTTCCCACTTTGGACATACATAGCATGAAATCCATGCCATGCGTGGTAAGATGGCGATCGGAATCGAAAGCCGAAAATAAACAATTCGGGTGGATCATGGGCCCGATGTTTGGGTCAAATGATGAGCTAAAAGGACAAGTCGTTGAGCTAACAACCTTACACGAATTTTTGAGATAATTGTTAAGTTGATAAGATGGTTTTCGAGTTAATTTGGAAGACTCGAGTCAAATTTCGGGAGGTGTGGTGAGTGGGGGCGGGTGCTTGGAGTTCAAATGCATGGAAAAGGGAGTTCATTGAGGAGAATTCATGGATGAGCTTAGCTAATAGATTCATTGTGAGGAGTTGGTAGTTAGAGAACGGGCCCAACATTGTAACCAATTTGAGAAACACGCAGCAGAGGGTCATCGCAGAGTTCGGTCGAGGAAAATGATCAGGCCTAGTCACAATGAAATGGAGGTTGTGCATTTCGAGAGTCCATTTCCACTCACGTCACAAGGTGGAAGATTGCTGCTCATATCAATCCAGTCACTACTCATGCAGGAAAGAGAATGGGATTGATTTGTAAAGGATCTCAATCAACTCTTCGTGAAATTTTCTTACAAAGATAACTTGAAAGACAAGGATTGAAACACGACTTAATTGAGTGAAATATGGTAGGAGTAGTTCGAAAGTAGCACGAAAGACGTCCAAGTAACTCATGACTATGAGCTTGAGCTGAAAGGGAGTCTAATGGCATGAAAAAGTGTTAGGATTGAGCCTACCTAGAAGGTTAGAGCCGAGTCAATTAGTGAAGCTTGAGATCGCACACATAGTTGTAACATTGATGTGAACCCTTCAAATGGCACATCATAAGAAGTCGAATGGAGGCAAGCTTAACTTACCTTAGAGAAATTAGTAGGTAGATAGCCTAGTGTGGGAAAGGATCATGGCTGAGCCATGTTGAATGAAGAGCTTGTTTTGATGAGTGAGAGGTAGAGCTTGTGGGATCTGACAGATAAGATTGGTGGTTTCATGAAGGAGATGACATTGTTCGACTTTTACGAGTTGGACATGGAAATGGTTAGCCAAGGAAATTTGGTTCAAGCCATATTAAACACAGAATGTAGTTTGGTGAGCCTTTTAACGACAATCTTAGCGAGTGAAAGCTTTACCAAAGCATTGGAAACCATAGAATTCACTCGACCTAGCGAATGAGGTCCATTCGAGCACAAAAGTAACTCTTTGATGTAACTCAGTAAACACTAGGTGGTATATAATTTCAACATAAAAAATGATGTGGAGGTCAACCGGGTGGGACAAATCATGGAGCTAGCTTGGATTCAAGGATCGTCATGCACGTGAAGATAGCTAATAGCTCAGGATTTGGTATGTGATGACTCGTCGGTGGGAGCTTGAGATCAAGTAATTGTGTGAAGCCCGGTTCGTTAAGCAAGTTGGTGAAAAGCTTAGGTATGAGCTCGGTGGAATTTTTGATCCCACATATGAAGAATGAATGAAGCTTGGAGTAACCTTTTCAGATGAGTTTAGAGGTAGTGAGCTTGAGAAAACAAAAGTTTTAGTGAGCTCGGTGATGTAGGTTTATCAGGGGCCTACTCAATGTATGAGGAGGTTGAGCCCTGAAGCTCAATGATTGTATGGTGGAGTGAATGAGTTTACTCGAGATGACAAAGGAATTATGAGGTGTATTCGGGATCACAATTCAAAAGGTGGAGATTTGATGGTCTTGGCATGAAGGTATCGATATGACGACTTGACATGGTGAGGTGATCGTAGTCGGGTTGAGCTTACAGATGAGGATCTCATATCATGGCTAACTTTTGAACATCGGGCCTAGGTGCTTGACAATGTATTCACATGGAATGGTTAAGTTGAGCCATAGAGATAGCTTGAAGTTTGAGTATAACTCAACACTTACATCAGAATGTACCGAGTCATGTTAAAAATGGTTGAATCCTTGCAGTCAAGCCTTTGAAATGTAGGCGATGAGTTCAATTGAGCTTAGGAGCGAGTGTTGGCGAGGACTCACATCCGATTAAGATTGGTAGGGTTGAAACAATAAGTGAAATATGCAAATTATCTCACTCGACGCATACATACAAAAAGGAGCTCGATGTAAAAGAGCTCGGTTGTGATAAGAATCGGAAGTTGTTCAATGAAGAGCTCGTGTTGTGGGAGCTCACAAAGAGGATTCAACAACCAAGTCATGGTTGAGTTGAGTTGGCCGAGTTAGCATAGCTTCGGTCGGTGTGATGAAAAGGAGCTCAACACCAACTCGGTGAGTTGGCTCAGGAGTCAACCACCGAGTTGGTCTTTTTAGCGATTTTAGTGGAAATCGATCCTAAAGGGGTCCCACATTATATATATTTTAATTAATTTAATATTTTTATTTAAATATTTTAATAATAATATTTATTATTATTATTTAAATATTCTTTTAATTAATTAAGGAGAATTAGGTCAACTAGGCATTAATGGCACATGATGGAAGCTTCTCAAAGTGGTTCAACCAACTGTAATAAATACATCATGTGCCTTCAATTTAGGAATGTAATTATGACCTTTCCTCTTCTCTCTCACATATTATTCTATAAATGTAAGTTGGAAGCTCATTCCAAAGGGTTCCAACAGGTCAGATAGGTTGGAAAGTTAGACATCTTAGGCAAGTGCAATTTTTCAAGAGTCCTCTCTCTTCTGCAAGTTGTCCTTGTATGTTGAGGGAACTTTCAAGCCTCCTTTTCAAGACTGTAATGGAAACCATTGCCTCTTCTGAATGTATGATGCATTGTGCATGTTGTTGAAGTAATAAAAGTGTGTGTTTTGTGACTAATCTCAGTCCTTTCATCCTTCTATACTTCTTTGTGCCTTTTCTCATGCTTGCAGGTACACTATGCAAGTTCACGTTTCTATTGCAGGTTCTTGGAGTTCTATGCTTATCAAGTGGTGGAGCATTGCATGCAGTTGAGTTGTGGTGCTTATTCACCCTTCTCAAGTTCATCCTTCTTCATTGGAAGACTGATAACTTGTTTGTCTGATCAATTTTAACAAAGGGAACACATGTTTCCTAGTTTGTGGTATTTTGTACCCTCTCTAAGTTGTAGTAGGTGAAGTTGACTTGTGGTGCACACACCCTCTTCAAATTAATCCTTCCCGAGTCTGGAAAAACCCTTTATTTGGTGCATCATCATCCCTATTAAATTTTCATTTCTGCAAATCTCTTTCCCTAAAACCCATGAAATGTTAGCATAAGACTAGATAACCATTTTATTACACTAGAGCGAGACATCACTTAGTTTAGGAAGAGGAAGCCGACCTTCTCCTGGAGGTTCACCTCGAGCCCAAGTACCATAGCTTGAGAGGTGATCCCATGTGTAGACACCAAAATTGGGTCACACTCCCCTTGGTCCCTTTTCAAATAACCAACTTAAACATGCTCACCTAACCATGACCCTTTTACCCCACATTAATATTAATTTAATTATTTACAATTAAAGTAATACCCATGCTCACAATATTCATTATTTAATTACCTTAATTAAAACTAATTTCCACCTCACCTAGACACCTCACCCCACCACCTCACCTAGACACTTCATCACAAACCTATTCTTAGCATGTTTCCCTTTTACTAGGACTCAATATTCACTCACCATAACTAACTAAGACTTAGTCCTACCTACCTTAATGAACTAAGACTTAGTGCAACCCTAAAATCACATGCCTATTCTCCCTCTAACCACATTCCCGCTCATTAAAATGTAACATTCCATTTTGATCCACGAGAATAGACAGAGCTGGCCCAAAAGATTACCAAGATCTAGAATTTTTAGTAAACCTAGGATTTCCCACCTTAACCGATGTCGGTCACCCTAAACTATCATCGGTTACCATATATTCATTTTGGTAACCTTGTTTGAGAGGTTGGCCACATTCTCGAGTTTTAGAATGAAGGAGATCTACATGCAAGCAAGAACCAGAGCCCTTTCACACATCCAAATAGCCATCTAACACCAATACACGATCCGAAGGTATTTTCATTCACGATAGCATTCAGGAAGCACTACCATAACACTTGAGCACCATTCCACATATCAACCTTTACCAAAGATCTTCACCACTTCTCCACCACTACAGGAATTTAGAACCCTTCTGAACTCCAAGTAAGTTGGTTTCTCCCCATCACTTGTAGAGTTGTATTCTCTCTTTGACTTCATCCATTCATTGTTCCTACCTAGATCTATCCTTCAGCTCTCTCTCTATCAACCACCCACTCACACCCAACCTAAACTTCACAAAACCTATCCCAAAACTACCTCCCTCACGTAGACCTCACAAACACCCTCCAAACTCTTTTCTGACAATCAAAGAGAGGACCCAAAACTCATTATGCAACATCTTCCACTTCCCACGGTCACCAACACCGTTAACCCTAAGCGTGATTGGTCTCCTTATACCGACATAGGTCTCCTTAATCGATATTGGTCACTGTGACTATCAATCCAACCTAACAAGTCAACCCTTAGCCTACCCCAAACCTCACTCAAAACCTTACCACACCTATCTTGGACTTGTCACCTCACCCTCCCCCACAAAGACCTTTCCAACTCTCTATTCCAAGACATAAGAGAGCCCAAACACCCTCCATCTGACTCCCTGCCACTTTCCACAGTGACCGATATCGGTCACCCTAAACCAAGATGCTCGGCCATACCTAAACCGACATCTATCACATTGACTAGCGTTAGTACATGTATGCGATAAAACTGCTTGAACAAGCGGAACCAACCTACCCCACCTAAAATAACCCAAACACCTTACCTAACTTTATCAAGACCCTGTTTGTGACATACATACCACTTATGTTACCTACAACCCGACCTAAAACCTTTACTTACGCAACACCTTAGTATTTAATTGGATCAATGATGATAGTGATATGAGGCACCCAAATAAGAACAATAGCACTAGATTATTTTATTTACAAGTTTGAGTTATTTTATATTGATTGACGACCTTCTAGGAAGTATAACACTTCCGGATCTAGCATACGCTAGGTAGTCCATTATCATTCAATCGAGCGAGCTAAATCTCACCAAGCTTTTCCATTGAGCCTTCTTCTTCTCTTTAATCGAGCTCGCTTGAATTCGGGAAACATTTCTAACCATTTGCACAATGTGGCTATTTCCGAGGAATTTACATTTTATTACCTAATCAAGTGGCCAGAATAGTACTTAGCTTCCACATTACTGACCTCAACATGGGGAGTTTTGGGCCCATTCACAAAGTTTTTCGATGATGTGGAGAATTGAAGCAAACAAACCAAGGTTAGTGGAGAGCTCGGGTTATGCAAGTCGCCATGCCAAGAAAGTGTGATGCGTGGTGGAGAAGTGGGCATTAAAAGCCAACTTTTCAAAGTAGCAAGTGTGGAAAAATGGTCTTAGAAACCCATATTTCCCACTTTGGACATACATAGCATGAAATCCATGCCATGCGTGGTAAGATGGCGATCGGAATCGGAAGTGAAAATAAACAATTCGGGTGGATCATGGGCCCGATGTTTGGGTCAAATGATGAGCTAAAAGGGACAAGTCGTTGAGCTAACAACCTTACACGAATTTTTGAGATAATTGTTAAGTTGATAAGATGGTTTTCGAGTTAATTTGGAAGACCGAGTCAAATTTCGGGAGGTGTGGTGAGTGGGGCGGAGTCTTGGAGTTCAAATGCATGGAAAAGGGAGTTCATTGAGGAGAATTCATGGATGAGCTTAGCTAATAGATTCATTGTGAGGAGTTGGTAGTTAGAGAACGGGCCCAACATTGTAACCAATTTGAGAAACACGCAGTGAGAGGGTCATCGCAGAGTTCGGTCGAGGAAAATGATTAGGCCTAGTCCACAATGAAATGGAGGTTGTGCATTTCGAGAGTCCATTTCCAGCTCACGTCACAAGGTGGAAGATTGCTGCTCATATCAATCCAGTCACTACTCTTGCAGAAAGAGAATGGGATTGATTTGTAAAGGATCTCAATCAACTCTTCGTGAAATTTGCTTACAAAGATAACTTGAAAGACAAGGATTGAAACATGACTTAATTGAGTGAAATATGGTAGGAGTAGTTCGAAAGTAGCACGAAAGACGTCCAAGTAACTCATGACTATGAGCTTGAGCTGAAAAGGGAGTCTAATGGCATGAAAAAGTGTTAGGATTGAGCCTACCTGAAGGTTAGAGCCGAGTCAATTATCGAAGCTTGAGATCACACACATAGTTGTAACATTGATGTGAGCCCTTCAAATGGCACGGTCATAGTGAAGAAGTCGAATGGAGGCAGGCTTAACTTTCCTTAGAGAACTTAGTAGGTAGATAGCCTAGTGTGGGAAAGGATCATGGCTAAGCCATGTTGAATGAAGAGCTCATTTTGATAAGTGAGAGGTAGAGCTTGGATCTCGACGATAAGATTGGTGGTTTCATGAAGGAGATGACGTTGTTCGACCTTGCCGAGTTGGACATGGAAAAGGTGAGCCAAGGAAATTTGGTTCAAGCCATGTTAAACACAGAATGTAGTTTGGTGAGCCTTTTAACGACAATCTTAGCGAGTGAAAGCTTTGCAAAGCATTGGAAACCATAGAATTCACTCGACCTAGCGAATGAGGTCCATTCGAGCACAAAAGTAACTCTTCGATGTAACTCGATAAACACTGGGTGGCATATAATTTCAACATAAAAAATGATGTGGAGGTCAACCGGGTGGGACAAATCATGGAGCTAGCTTGGATTCAAGGATCGTCATGCACGTGAAGATAGCTAATAGCTCGATTTGGTATGTGATGACTCGTCGGTGGGAGCTTGAGATCAAGTAATTGTGTGAAGCCCAGTTCTGTTAAGCAAGTTGGTGAAAAGCTTAGGTATGAGCTCAATGGAATTTTTGATCCCACATATGAAGAATGAATGAAGCTTGGAGTAACCTTTTCGATGAGTTTAGAGGCCGTGAGCTTGAGAAAACAAAAGTTTTAGTGAGCTCGGTGATGTAGGTTTATCGGGGGCCTACTCAATGTATGAGGAGGTTGAGCCCTAGAAGCTCAATGATTGTATGGTGGAGTGAATGAGTTTACTGAGATGACAAAGGAATTATGAGGTGTATTCGTGGATCACAATTCAAAAGGTGGAGATTTGGTGGTCTTGGCATGAAGGTATCGATTATGACGACTTGACATGGTGAGGTGATCGTAGTCGCCGTTGAGCTTATAGACGAGGATCTCATATCATGGCTAACTTTTGAACATCGAGCCTAGGTGCTTGACAATGTATTCACATGGAATGGTTAAGTTGAGCCATAGAGATAGCTTGAAGTTTGAGTATAACTCAAACTTACATCAAGGTACCGAGTCATGTTGAAAAATGGTTGAATCCTTGCAAGTCAAGCCTGAAATGTAGGCGATGAGTTCAATTGAGCTTAGGAGCGAGTGTTGGCGAGGACTCACATCCAGCTTAAGATTGGTAGGGTTGAAACAATAAGTGAAATATGCAAATTATCTCACTCGACGCATACATACAAAAGGAGCTCGATGTAAAAGAGCTCAGTTGTGATAAGAATCAGAAGTTGTTCAATGAAGAGCTCGTGTTGTGGGAGCTCACAAAGAGGATTCACTCAACCAAGTCATGGTTGAGTTGAGTTGGCTGAGTTAGCATAGCTCGGTCGGTGTGATGAAAAGGAGCTCAACACCAACTCGGTGAGTTGGCTCGGTGAGCCAACCACCGAGTTGGTCTTTTTAGCGATTTTAGTGGAAATCGATCCTAAAGGGGTCCCACATTATATATATTTTAATTAATTTAATATTTTTATTTAAATATTTTAATAATAATATTTATTATTATTATTTAAATATTCTTTTAATTAATTAAGGAGAATTAGGTCAACTAGACATTAATGGCACATGATGGAAGCTTCTCAAAGTGGTTCAACCAACTGTAATAAATACATGATGTGCCTTCAATTTAGGGATGTAATTATGACCTTTCCTCTTCTCTCTCACATATTATTCTATAAATGTAAGTTGGAAGCTCATTCCAAGGGGTTCCAACAGGTCAGATAGGTTGGAAAGTTAGACATCTTAGGCAAGTGCAATTTTTCAAGAGTCCTCTCTCTTCTCAAGTAGTCCTTGTATGTCGAGGTAACTTTCAAGCCTCCTTTTGAAGACTCTAATGGAAACCATTGCCTCTTCCGAATGTATGATGCATTGTGCATGTTGTTGAAGTAATAAAAGTGTGTGTTCTGTGAATAATCTCGGTCCTTTCATCCTTCTATACTTCTTTGTGCCTTTTCTCATGCTTGCAGGTACACTATGCAAGTTCACGTTTCTATTGCAGGTTCTTGGAGCTCTATGCTTATCAAGTGGTGGAGCATTGCATGCAGTTGAGTTGTGGTGCTTATTCACCCTTCTCAAGTTCATCCTTCTTCACTGGAAGACTGATAACTTGTTTTTCGATCAATTTTAACAAAGGGAACACATGCTTCCTAGTCTGTGGTATTTTGTACCCTCTCTAAGTTGTAGTAGGTGAAGTTGACATGTGGTGCACACACCCTCTTCAAATTAACCCTTCCCGAGTCCGGAAAACCCTTTATTTGGTGCATCATCATCCCTATTAAATTTTCATTTCTGCAAATCTCTTTCCTAAAACCCATGAAATGTTAGCATAAGACTAGATAACCATTTTATTACACTAGAGCGTGACATCACTTAGTTTAGGAAGAGGAAGCCGACCTTCTCCCGGAGGTTCACCTCGAGCCCAAGTACCATAGCTTGAGAGGTGATCCCATGTGTAGACACCAAAATTGGGTCACACTCCCCTTGGTCCCTTTTCAAATAACCAACTTAAACATGCTCACCTAACCATGACCCTTTTACCCCACATTAATATTAATTTAATTATTTACAATTAAAGTAATACCCATGCTCACAATATTCATTATTTAATTACCTTAATTAAAACTAATTTCCACCTCACCTAGACACCTCACCCCACCACCTCACCTAGACACTTCATCACAAACCTATTCTTAGCATGTTTCCCTTTTACTAGGACTCAATATTCACTCACAATAATTAACTAAGACTTAGTCCTACCTACCTTAATGAACTAAGACTTAGTGCAACCCTAAAATCACATGCCTATTCTCCCTCTAACCACATTCCCGCTCATTAAAATGTAACATTCCATTTTGATCCACGAGAATAGACAGAGCTGGCCCAAAAGATTGCCAAGATCTAGCATTTTTAGTAAACCTAGGATTTCCCACCTTAACCGATGTCGGTCACCCTAAACTATCATCCTGTTACCATATATTCATTTTGGTAACCTTGTTTGAGAGGTTGGCCACATTCTCGAGTTTTAGAATGAAGGAGATCTACATGCAAGCAAGAACCGAGCCCTTTCACACATCCAAATAGCCATAGCTAACACCAAGACTGATCCGAAGGTATTTTCATTCACGATAGCATTCTCGGGAAGCACTACCATAACACTGAGCACCATTCCACATATCAACCTTCACCAGCATCTTCAACCACCTCTCCACCACTACGAGAATTTAGAACCCTTCTGAACTCCAAGTAAGTTGGTTTCTCCTCTGTCACTTGTAGTTGTATTCTCTCTTTGCCTTCATCCATTCATTGTTCTTACCTAGATCTATCCTTCAGCTCTCTCTCTATCAACCACCCACTCACACCCAACATAAACTTCACAAAACCTATCCCAAAACTACCTCCCTCACGTAGACCTCACAAAACACCCTCCAAACTCTTTGTGCAATCACAGAGAGGACCCAAAACTCATTCTACAACATCTTCCAGCTTCCCACACTCACCAACACCGGTTAACCCTAACATGTGATTGGTCTCGCCTTTATACCGACATAGGTCTCCTTAATCGATATTGGTCACTGTGACTATCAACCCAACCTAACAACTCAACCCTTAGCCTACCCCAAACCTCACTCAAAACCTTACCACACCTATCTTGGACTTGTCACCTCACCCTCCCCCACAAAGACCTTTCCAACTCTCTATTCCAAGACATAAGAGAGCCCAAACACCCTCCACCTGACTCCCTGCCACTTTCTACAAAGGATGGCGATATCGGTCACCCTAAACCAGTATCGGTCATACCTAAACCGACATCGATCACATTGACTAGCGTTAGTCTATGTGTTCGATAAAACCGCTTGCAAGCAACCAACCTACCCCACCTAAAACAACCCAAACACCTTACCTAACTTTACCAAGACCTGTCTGTGACATACATACCACTTATGTTACCTACAACCCGACCTAAAACCTTTACCTACACAACACCTTAGTATTTAATTGGATCAATGCTGATAGTAATATGAGGCACCCAAATAAGAACACTAGCACTAGATTATTTTATTTACATGTTTGAGTTATTTTATATTGATTGACGACCTTCTAGGAAGTATCACACTTCCCGGATCTAGCATACGCTAGGTAGTCCACTATCATATACTATTTAACTCTCTTTTGTGGTCTTGTTTTGTATTTTAGGTAGTTCCTCCTAGCCAAAAGGAAGCTCTCATAGTCAGCATTGGATCAAGAAGTTAGAACACGTGCAATGACCTTTAAACCGACCATCACAACAGGTATTCCTCCTTGGCCCATACCCTTATCTATTTTGTCAAATCCTTAAAGAAAACAATGAAACATTTTGGCACGCCTAGTGGGACCCTCTCTTGGGTTCATTGCATTTTTTTCATATAGGGAAAAATTTCTTGTGTGTTTCTTTCTTTTCAAAAATAAACATTTAATCTTCTCCTTAGTAATATTCCTTTCTTCTAATTATCTAAATGACATTTGTCATTTGGTGCTTAAAACAAACTGCTTCTTCCTTCTTGCATTGCATTAGTGAAAGAGCATCCCTCTTCCTGTTCATCACTTGTTACATCGAATATCACATTTCAATTTGGGTTTAAAACACTTGCATTGCATTTTGATTTGTTGCATTATAGCTCACATTAAAAATGAGGGCAACCTATACATTGGAAGTCATGCCCAACTAATGGTTGACATAATTGAACCATAGAAAGCACTTGCTTCTCTTTCTCTCTTTGCCAAACTGCACAAATTTAAAATTTACACATCTTCTTCAACAACATCCCACCCTAAGAGATTGTTAATGATCACAAGATCTGAAGGATTGACAGTGGGCACCACCGGTTATCTCTCGTCCAGTCACCCATCAGAGGAAGGACCGCCCCGCCATAACATAACCTGAAACCTCACCTTTTAGATTTCCTTTTCATAGGATGCCTTCCCAACAAAAAACTCTATTCTGAATTCACATGTCAGTCTTAAATAACATAAGCTAAAACCAACATAAAATTCACTTTTAGGACTACATGTTTTCTTAGCTTTGTTCTTGATTTACGTTTTGAGGTGTGAGGATACGATTCTTCATTTTTCTTTTTCCTTTCACACTCTTCCATCACAGTTGGAGTATTCTAACTTTCTCTGAGTGTGTTAGGACCTCATCTTATCATCCTCGATTTTTAGGTTGATTATTCATCCAATCTAAATTCACAAAAATCCATTTTTCTTCATTCTTCGATTTCACAATAATCGCATCGGTGACCGTTGTTGGTTTACATCTGACCATCATTGGTTTACCTAACTAATGTCAGTTCCTTGTTCTTTTGGTTAGTTTACCCAAAGGACACTTATCTCATCTTCTCTTATGTTTAGAGTCTCTGTGTATCATTGTACTCTCTGTACTCTGATAACAGTCATCAAATACAACTATCTGTCTCGATACATTTGTTTCTACCTCATTTGCTAAAACTATTGTTTCTCACGATGGCGTATCGGTTCTATAACATTCTTTGGTCACCCTTAACTATCATTGGTTACCCCTTAACCATCATCGGTTTGTCAATTGGTGTCGGTCACTCTGTTTTGATTTTAGTCAAAACATTTACCAACTTTCCCTCTCAAAATTTATTTTGTCCCATCTCTGTTGTTCCCTATGTCATTTACATAGTACAGTTCACCTGATATACATTGATTCACATGGTGTTGACTCACAGCCAAACTAACTCCCTCGTATTTCATGCCCGTCAACCACTCCCACCTAGTCCATCACCACCATCCATCCTGTCACCTATGGATCGACTCAGCTTATCCCCATCGCTACCAATGACAAGAAGTTCATAAGACTCCTTGATCAAAATCTCATTGCCCTTGATCTACCTTGCTCATTCTTCCACCCAGGATTCCTCATAATAGTTAATATATGACATGCCCATATATATCCCTCCTACTCTAGCACCCACCTTTGTGTTAGCTAGCACCAGCTTGACGCTACCATCATCCACTTTACCACATGTGGTGTCTCAGCTAGATCCCATAAGCCGCTATAACTGCAACATCTATGTCATCTATCGCACCCGTGACATCAATTGTCCCTTCGACAATGCTTTGAGTATAGCCCCATATGTACTGCTTGCCTCACATATACCTATTGCATCACAACCACCTTCGGTGTTGGCAGCTTACACCCCTTTCCAGAACCTCATCCTTTCTATCCCATAGTCCTTACCCCTAATCACCACTAGAGTTGTTACGACTACCCCACCCACTTACACATACTACCAACAACCCCCGACCTCATCTATCGCTTATTTTGGCTATGTGCTTTGCGCATGCATCTATTCCTCCCCGCACGTTCTTATACTCAAGCATCACCATACACTAACATACCACCCACCTCATACATTCAAAATCAACCCCTTTTTTCTCATAGGGGGTACCCATTCATCACAACCTACTAACGACCTCATTAAAATGATGATGGAAAAGATGCAGACCTTAGAAGCATCTATTTCTAGCTCCCGTAATTCTTTAACTTATGATGAAATCAGAATGAGCCTATCCATCCATCTATTCCCATTCACCCCTACCCTATGCATTGGGAAATGCCTAAATTCAATCACTTCAACAATAAAGAAGACCCACAACAACACTTGTGGTCATTCAAACATGGGTGCTACCTAATCGCCCACGATGACACTTTGCTCCTACAAACTTTCCCAATGTCCTTAATAGGACCAACATTGGATTGGTATAGTGGACTACCTCGACATTCCATTTATTCCTTTAATCAAGTAGCCCAAGCTTTCTTAGACCATTTTTCAATCAATGTTACCAAGAAAGTCACCATGACCGATCTCTATTCAACCCGATAGTATGAAGATGAATCTATTGCATATTTCGTTACCCGATGATGGAGTCTTATTAACCAATTAACGTTCAACTACCTCAGATTGAACTTATTGAGTTGTTCACTAGAGCTTGTGCTAGACACATCTCACCAACTCTATAAGTCCAAACCTTCCAAACCTTTGATGAAGCATTCACCATGGCACAAAACTAGAAATTCACACCATTGAAGAAAAGAAAATCTAATTACGAAACAAGAATGCCCCGTTCAAATCAAACGACTCTTCTTCATCTTCAAAACCCCAAAGTAACTATTCAAAGCCCAAAGGATTTGCCAACATGGTAGTCCTCAAGGTAGGACCACCTCATCCTTCTAATCAAGCCCAACCTTCTTCCAATCTTTCTCCCATCCAGGCCTTTCAACTCCGGCGGGAGCAACGAAAGTACACTTCGATTGGAGAGCCCTATTCTTCAATCTTGGAAAAGCTTCTTAAAGCTAGAGCCATTACACTTCCTCCCATAAAACCTCATACAGGTTTCAATCCTGCTCATCCTATGCCTACATGGTATAAAGAACATGACTATTGTAATTACCATCATGTTAAAGGCCATAGTGATGGTAACTGCATAACTTTTAAGAACATTGTCCAAGAGATGATAGATAATGGAGACCTTGTTGTGACAACCCGAACATTGCAAGAAAGAAATCAAAATTTGCACATCTTTAAATTTTTTTCCTAATCATAAACCATCATCTAATCAAAATAGTGAACCTTCATCCAGTGATAGCAATGTCTGTGAAGTCCACACGTTTTTGATATCATACCAACCGTTCCTCAAATACCACCTATTTCATCTATTGAGGAAATTCTGCACGAGCCCCTCTACCCATAGAGGAGCATACCCCTTTTACTCCTTCACCCACAGAGGATTCCCCTTCATCCCCCTACTCTCATGGAGGAACCCACACCTCCTACCGATACCGTTTCACCGTCTACCTCACAACCTACCGAACAGTCAACACTTTTTATTCTCCCATCCACAGGAGAATCATCATCGCCTTCTTCTCCACTAAGGGAGAAGTCTACATCACCCCGCCTATTATCTCTCCTACCCATGGGAGACTCATCAAACATGCCTCTACCTATTGGGGAAGTTCCCCCTCAGCATCCCAGAACCCCATTAACATGATCTCAACTCTTTTACCTCACAGAATACGAGGCTAGCCAATTCCCTATCTCATAGACATATTTTACAGGGATTGCCACCAAACCAACTCCATCTTCTTCTTTAACAATCCCATTTTCATGGCTGGCTGATCACTTGGATTACGTTGATAATTCCATGCTCTGGGATGTCTTCGTCTCCCCTTTTCAACTCAAATGCAATCACATTACCAAGATGCTTCCACAATATACCCAAAGGTTCTTTTAGTAACCAAATCAACACTGACTATGCCCATTGAAATGACTTCTTCTTCATCATCTCTACCTACATCCAAACCTTTACCCATGACTAAAACCATTTCAAAACCTAAAAGCCTACCCACACCTATGTCTTCATCTGTAGCTAGACCCATCACTACCTTGGGTGTCATGCCGACATCAAGCCTTACTCACCCACCACAAATTGGAATTAAGCAAAGCACCATCTCAAACCTGCACCAACATTATCCCTCTGCCTAAAAAGAAAACCCAACCTTCTAGGTCGCATACACTACGGTCTCGCCTACCACACCTTTGTCACCTTCCCCTTTCCGTCCATCCTAGGGCCCCATCCATCTACCTTGATCAAACAGTCTCCTACCCAAGGCCAGTCAAAAGCTAAACAACCTACTACTGCATCACGAGCCTTTGTTACACCTCATTCACCCAAAAACCAAACACCCTCACCCTCATCCATGCACTTCTTGCAATTTATACCTCCACCAGTTACTATAACCCCAACCTTGCCCATATGACTTCAACCCATGCCATCTACCCAACCTCTACCAACCACTTCCACCGCAACTCGGTTGTCCCCATGGGTAACCCGTCCTCTTCTACCATCTGCTTTCCCTTCTACATCCCATACCCCCATGTCACCTTTACCGAAGAAGGTGTAACGAAAATTTAAGAACCCACTACCCTCCAATAAAGTAGTCAAACAAACAAAACCTTCCAGTGCTAGCTCTTCTACAATGCCTTTACCCAAACAGATGCCATCAAAACCTAAGATAACACCGACTACCAAACCAGTGGGCCAACCCATTCCTCCTCCTATAAAGTATCTTCCCTCACAATCATCTGCACCTATACCCAAACCCACACTCACTTCCCATTGTGATCCATTAGCGGGATCCTACGCTAACATTTTAACCAATCTCTTAGAGACTTCGTCATCACATTACTACCACTTCGACTTTACAATCCTCTCAAACCCAAACCAAAAGGGTCTCGATGAAACCAAGATTTATACCTATCATCGTGTGCCAGACATGATGTAGAAAATTGTAAGGCTCTAATTATTGTTCTTCTCCAACTTTGTCCTCCCCGAATGTAGACTTTGACAATGATGACTTTCTTGATGAGGACCATGTTCCATGTTCACCTATCACCAAACATCATCATCCTTTACTCATTCAACGATCGTATCTCCACCCCACAACCATTTTTCGACCTCCAAAATTTGAGATCAACATGGTCTCGTATTAGAGAGTTGGCCAAATCACCACCTCTACTCATGTTAGTGCACCCTACTCATTTCACAAGGCTCTTACCCATCGCTAGGATTTTACCCCTCATGTCATTATACCTTTCATGACACACCCTCTCCATCTACCTCCCCTTAGATTAACATGGTTCACGTTCTACCCGCGCTCATAAAGATAAAGGAAAAGAAAAATCAATGTTGATGATGATCTTTTCAGATGAACCATCAGATTCATAGGAAACCTTAGGTTGGTGAGACATGTGCCCTAAGGTGACCTCCAGGTTTTAAAGAAGCTAGATCTTCTCTAGTTTTTAGGAGTAGGTTTAGAAAAAGCATGTAAATGACTGAAATAAATAGGCGATGTGCCAAATCTAAAAGAGAAATGACAAAATATCTAAGATCTTTATCAAGAATAGTTGAAGGGCTAAACAACATGATCTACTACTCTGATAACGTAAAAATTGAGGAACTGAAACGATTAATAATAAACAAAACAAGGAAATTCTAAGGGTGTCAAGCATGATGAATTTCCTTGACTCATTTAGAACTACCTTTCATAAAAGAAATGAAAGTTTAGAACATATGAAAATCTAATTTGCACAGAATAAGAACTCTTTATTCATATAGAGAAAGGGTACATAAGGCCCATGAAAGCACATATTACACTTCTCTTCTATGACAGAGGCTTGCTAAGGCTAGATAAAACATACAGAACTCTTCACTTTCCTCCTCCCTTTTCTTTGGCTAATAATTTTTCCTTTTTTTCTTGTATCTTGTATCTCACCTCCTTTTATAGGAAACATTTTTTCCTCTGTCACTTTCAGCTACCACCCCTTTCTTTTAATTATGATAAGGCCTTGCACTTATCCTTCGGCTTCGGCCCCTAGTATTTTAAATGCAACACCGCCACTGTCTTCCCTATTAATTTAGATATTTGACCTTCATGGTTTTGGAATAAATATTTCATCCCTTTATAGAAATCCACACATCTACTCCCTTCTTGGTATTTCCACTGAGTCCCTGTCTGATTAGACTCCTCATTTGGGCCACGTGGAGGGCTGCGCTCACTTAGGGTCCTCCTTTTTATTATTTCAAACATGCGCGATAGACACATGGAGTGTCTGTGTGAGTTTGAGAACCCACTTGAATGTTTGAAGTTGGGGATGTGCCTATGAGACACGTGGAGACTGCCGCAAGCATTTCATACTTAGTCGTTACTAGATTTTGATCAACCAAGGGCATCTAGAGTCTGGGGACAAAATACTTAACAAAAGAGTCATAAAAAAATAATATAATCAGTTTGGTGACTCACCAAGGGACTCCATGCCACATCATGGAAGAATCTGATATCTCATGCCTTCCCAAAATTTCAAAAATTACGGCTAACCGTAGGTCATTTAGAGTATTCACAAAGAAGCCTGATACCCGAGCCATTCTTCTTCCATTGGGTAGGTTCTTGTTCTGCAAAGCTTTGAAAAGCTCGGTCCAACTCAATTATCTCCCTATGGGAGAAACCTTGAAGTCTCTGCATGACCACATGCAAGCGGAACTCTAGCTATATGATAGGATTAATGATGGCATTGACCTCAACTACACTGGAGTCTTCCTTCAAAGACTAGAAAATTGTCTTGTTTTGGCGCTTGGTGATCGGAAAGTCGTTGAATTGGTCTTCGGATAAGACCGTAGACTTATTTGGGAAGGGAGAGGGGAAACCAAGCTGTACTAATTCATTGATATTCTATTTTCTTTCCCTCATACCCTAGCGAAGTTGTGCTAAGAGATTCTGACATTTGATAGAAGCTTTGTCACAACTCAGAATCTCATTGATCTTTATTTACTGCCGCAATCACCTGTCGGTGATTTCTACATTTTGAAGAGTGATATCTAAGGCATCGTAGAGTTCTGAATCAGGAGTTTTGACTCCTGGACCTTGGCGGATAAGGCATTTGTATATAGTAGAGACTACACTTTCTACCCTAGAGCACAATTCCTGTGCATTGGATATAAATCTGAGCATCGGGGCTAGATTTTCGGTAGTGGTGGTGATCCTGTCACAATAGGAGGCATATAGACCTTGTACTAATGATACAATTCTAGCTTTCTGAGATTCTTGACCCAATTGGTTGGTCAAGTCCTTGACTGTTTTATTAGAAGATTTTAACTTGGCCTAAAGGCCATCCTTTTCTTGTGAAAGTGAATTAACCAGGGCCTCAGTAGTGGTGAGCTTAGCTACCAGAGATTTTTCCTCTGCTTGAGAAGCCGCAAGGGCTTGCTTGGTTGATGTGTCCCTTAACTCCCTCTTGAGCTGGTCTACCTCTTTGTCCTTGGCCTTAAGCTCAGCCATGTGGCCCGCTATTGTAGCTTCTACCTTTTGGAGGTTTGCCCGCACCTTTTTCAGCTGATTGTTGAGCTTTAAATAGTCAGTAGTGACTACCGCCATTGTTTCATTCATCAACTTGACTTTTTCCTGAGGCCGAATTCAGTGAGGTCCACTGCGATAGTGCTAATGGAATAGTCATCATGGCACATTTGTTCCACCAGATTAGATACCTAAGGGACAAGGTGAGTGATGGTTAAGGAGCCCTGTTGATGATCATACAAGGATCAAACCTGCTTAGTTGACAGAGCCGCCATCTCCTTCTTTCTCTAGCTTTGATCTCCTTTGATCTCGGGCTGCCTTAGCGGCCTCTAGCTTGACTCCAAAACTCAGAAGGAGAAGAGACCATCCCTCCCACAAATGGGAAACCAGTGGCAGTCGTATGGAATAGTCACTGGTGATTGAGATACTACAGATACTAGGGCTAAAGAAGGGGGCATGATAATGCGAGGTGAGAAGCTCGGGATGGCAGTAGGGTACCACAGAAGTAGAGGAGCACTAGGTAGAGGAAGAGGTTGGGATGTAGTGACAGACTGAAGGATTCCTTCTGAATGGGAAGGTGGAGGTGGAAGCATTATAGAGAGTGGAGCCTCAAGTGGTGGGCTTACAGGAATCATGATTGATTTTAGCTTCTTATGGGCTAGGATGGAGAGAGACTCTTCCTCTGCTGTAGCTTTTAAGAGCTTGGGGGATGGAGAAATTTGAGGAGTATGAAGAGGGGCAGCCGATGAAGGTACCTCAAACATCCATTGTTTTAGCTCGAGAGGATCCCGCTATTGACTGAGAGGTTACTCAGAAGTGAGGACAAGTATATCCTCACTATCTGCATCGGAGTCATGCTCCATGTCCCACTTATCCTTCCATAGCTCGTTAGTGAGAACTTCCTTGAAGTTTTGTGTGGTTTGGCCAATTTCTGTCTGTATTTCCAAAAGCCCTTGATCTTCTTGGAATTCTAGTCCTTTCTTTTTAAGGCTACTTTCAGCCCTTTCCCAATCGTTAGAGTAGGGTCAAATGATTTTTTCATCGATGAAATGACTCTAGTCCGGAGTGGGGATATCCTGGAGTTCGATGAAGATCTTAGGTGCTTCAGCCTTGGGGCTTCATCATGAATCAAAAAATGGTCTCGATTCATGTTTGTAGGGGACTTTGATTTTATTTATAGATAGGGTTTTAACTATTTTCCCATCTGGATCATACCTCCATGAGTCCTGGATCAAGGCAAAGCCATAGGAGGCCAACTTTCAAAACAGACAATGGTCCACCTAGCCTCTTGATTATAGTAATCCCTCCCCTACTAAAAGGGAGGTCATAGATTGCTTTCTTCTTTCTGGTCGAGCCAACCTCTAGGTCTAGCATGACGAGTTATTGGGTGACTTCGAGACCTGCTATCTAAGGTGTGAGGATCCTTGGGAGCATGAAGGATTCACCTTTGAATCCATGAACTCAAATCATAGAATGACCTCTAGAAAAGAAGTAGTCAATGGGGTGCAATGGGTCTGAGAAGATAGACCGTGTAGAGTCATTCATTCATTATCGATCCCTTTAGGATCAAGCTCTAGAAAAAGAGGCTCCACAAAAGCATTGAAAAACTCGTAGATGTCCAAAGAATGAGACAATATATGGGTCCACATAGATGCTGGGATAATATTTAGGAAATTAACTTCTGTATCCCATAGGGTCAGGGTCATGAATTGATCAAATACTAAGCATTTTGGTATAGAATGAGGTGAAAAAGGAAAGACAAATACCTGAAGGTGGACATCATTGAGAAATGCTTGAGTTGTTCACAAATTAACCTTGCTATGACTTCCGCGAAGTTGAATTTATATCTTTGCTTTGTGCTGACAGTCCTCATTTAGAATATAGCCGCCATCTACCAGTCCTCAATGTCTTTGTCAGAGTCCTGCTGAAAATAAAAGCCAACATAGAGCAGACATCCTGAGTGTCAGGCTTGAGGGACTTTAAGGGGATGGGGAAACCGGGAACCCCCGATGTGCTGGAGTCTAACTATTTTAGTTCCTTGGTAAGGGTCATGACCTTCATTTGACATTGGACCCATACGTTCCGGAGCTTGGCTATATCATAGAAACGGCCGACTGATCATAGTTTAGGGCTAACATGTCCCTGATGGCCTATGGTGTGATTATAACAACTAAATTTTGGCCCTTGATGGTATGGTTTCCTGAGTTAAAACTTTCCGTGCACATTTGTATGAGCTCTGGGCATGGGTGTGTGAGAGGAACCATGTATTGGGCAAGAGTAGTGCTCCAGTCCTAGCACCGAATGACTCCGAGTCTCCTGAAGGTTGAACCTGGAACATGCTACTTCTCTCAAATCTTTTGGCCTTTTGTTAAGATCGGTATTGAATATATCATCGGTGGGGTCGATGACCAGCAAAGGGTCATTGTACCAAGATGATGGGTTGTCCTGCGTAGGACTTTATTACCTGAGTAGAGCTGGAGGTGGTGCCGACCATGGTGATCTAAATTTCCCTACATGCCTAGAGTTACTTCTCATAATGCTTCCTTTAAGCAAGAGACCCGAGGCACCGAACTTGGCACCTTTGATAGATCTTGCATTGATTGTGGATCTTTTATTGAGGAAAGAGACCCTTACCTTTGATGACGACTTTAATGTGAGAAGATGGTAGGGGCACTTTCTTCGATATATCAAAAGTGACATGGATAGGGGCGGTGGAGCACGTGGCAAAAACATCCAACGAAAGCGGAGGCTCAAAACAAAACTAAAACTAAACAGCAACAATATATACATATGATACAATTTTAGAAGATACCTAAACATAGGGCTTTAGATGAATCCCATTTACTGGAATTGCCAAAGGATCTCCTGCCATGGTTTCGAGCTTGAATGAGTTATGTTGCTTGCATGCACTGATTATGAATGGTCCAGTCCATAAGGGGTCAAAATTTCCATGGTTCTTGGGTTTAGCTTTGCTCTAGCATCCCACTTTAAAATGATGGTTCCAATTTGGAAGTTCAGCTACGATGTCTTTTGATTGAACCATGTCTTAACTATTTGTTGGCGATTAATCATGGCCTCATGGGCGAGTTCACACTTTTCCTGGAGTTCTAACAACTCAACGAGCCTTACTGACATTGCTCCATTCTCCTCTATCTCAAATCCTTTCAGTAGTTGTAATGTGGGAATCTCCAAAGAAATTGGCATCACAACACTTTTCCCATAGACCATTTCATATGGCAAAGCTTTTAGGATCTACTTTGGAGTGATCTGATTAGCCCATAAGGCTATTTTAACATGCTCATGCCACAATATTTTATGCTCATGTCCCATCCTTTTAATGAGTCTTATCATATTCTTATTTGTAGACTCTGTCAGTCGTTCCCTTATGGGTAATAGTTAGAGGATGTCTTTAAATATATCTTGTGTTTGACCGCAAAATCAGACACCTTAGCTCCTAAGAAAGCTTTAGCATTGTCGGATATAATGGTGTGGGGGAACCAAAATGAGTAGTGATATCCTGTAAGAGTCCTAGGATCACATCTTCAGTAGACTCCTTAAGTGGGACTACCTCCATCCACCGGGTGAAATAATCAGTTGCCGTGAGAATCCACTAGTGTCGACACTTGAAGTCGGATTAACCATTCCAATGAAATCAAGACCCCATTGTGTGAAAGGTTCCTCAATTAAAATGGGGTTGAGGGGAAACATTGTGTTTCTTCGAGAAACCTACGTAAACTTGACAAACCTTACATTTGTTTGTTTCCACCTGACTATCGGTGAACAAGCTAGGCCAGAAGTATCCTACCTGTAAGATCTTTATAGTAGTGGTTTGGGCTGAAAAATGACCACCCGAGTCTCCGTGATGTAATTCTCTTAAGACTCTTTTGGCCTCTTCATCTTCAAGGCATCTCAACATCAACCCATTAAAATTCCTCTTAAAAAGGAAACCATTAATTATAGCAAAATGAGTCCCTTGTTGCCTGTAATACCTCCTCTTTTTCAAGGGGAGATGGCTAGGGTACTCTCCAGTTTGAATAAAATGAATTACTTAGAGACCCACCCCTTGGGCCTATCCTCCTATAGGTACATTATCTTTTCTCGACTCACCAATTGTTTCGGGGACCATTTCTGTGTCAAATATTGACACAGTCCCTTGCCTCTTACGAGATTCATGGGCTTTATCTCTATGTCATATTCCAAAATTTTGGTTATCCAATTTGCCCTTTTTTTAGTTATCTCACCCTCCATTATATACTCTTTGATCTTTGGGGTGAGCTACCATGACCAAAATTTTGTTGTGTGTGACCAAGTGTTTGAATTTCTTCAAACCTTTGACTATGGCATAGGCCTACCTTTCCAAAAAATTATACCTTGTTTCATAGTCGTGAAATGCTTTTGAAAAGAAGGCAATGGGGTGTTCCTCCCCTTGTTGTTCTCCCTTTTGAGTTAACATAGATGCTATGTTATTTTTCCCCTGTATACATACATAATGAAATCTTTTGAGAAGTCGGGGTTGTGGAGTACGGGGCCGATGTAATAGCTTCTTTGATCAATTCAAAATACTACCGACCTTCCTCAGTCCATTTGAAAACTAGATCTTTCTTTAGCATGAGAGTAATGGGGTGGATGGTCCCCACAAAATCTGATATAAACCTGCCGATGAAGTTGATCTTTCCTAAGAAGGATTGAACAACCTTCTTGTTGACCAATAGAGGCAGCTCCAAGATGGCCCTGAATCTCTCAGGATCAATGGAAACTCCTTCCTTTGACACCACATGCCCCAGGAGTTTTCCTTGGGGAATGCTAAAAATACATTTCTTGGGATTCAGAGAGATCCCAAATTCTTGACATTTTTAAAACATGGCTTCTAAAGCATCAAAATGATCCTCCACCATTCTGGTAAACACAATGAGGTCATCAAGGTATATGAGGATTACCTTGTTTATCAACGCCCCAAATGCGTGTCTATGGCTCTTTGAAAAGTAGCCCTTGCATTTGTGAGCCCAAAAGGCATCTTTGCATAGGCAAAAGTTCCCCATTTAGTTGTGAAAGTAGTTTTATGTTGATCCCCTTCTGCGAGCCATATTTGGTTATAACTCGAGAAGTCACATCCATAGGGAAAACATCTTAGATCCTGTAACCGTCTGTAAAATCTGTTCCATAGAGGGTAGGGGATAATGGTCTTTTAGGGAGGCTCTATTCAGATCCCTAAAATCTATGTAGAGTTGGATTTCACCATTTTTATTTCTTACTGGAACTAAGTTGGAGACCCACGTCATGTGCTTGATTGGAAAAATGATGTGAGATTCCAACAATTTCCTCAACTCCTCGGCCATGAGGGCCTCTACTTTAGGATTCACAGGTCTCTATTTCTATCACATAGGCTTAGCCCCTTCCTCCAGATCAATGGTGTGTTGGATAATATCCTTATCATAGTGTGAAGATCGTTGTATGTCTAGGCCATCACCTTTTCATACTTGTGACACAAAGCCATGAGTCGGTCTCTATCCTTTTGGAGTTCTTGACTGCCAACTTTCGGTCGTTGGTCCCTGGCTATTTCCAACTCTATATAATCCTGTTTTATTACTTCGAACCTCCTTCAATCTGAACTAACAACATCTTAGTTGAAATTTTTTTAAGCATAATTAGTCCTCTTGGGAGCTTGTTCATCTTTAATTGTATTACCTAGTCTCCATATGCTTCTTCAACCTTGGGCTGAAGTCGATTCACAAATTGATCGAGGTTGATAGAGGAAATGTATGACCTATCGGTCATTATCAAACACCTGCCAATGATGGAGGTTGTTAGGGATCGAGGGGTGAATGATTACCTTTATGGCGTCTTTATTTTCTAGAAGGTCCTAGGCTGGGTCAAACTGAGACCCAATGGTATCCATTCTGCTCCTTCACATTCTGCTCACGGGAACTACCTTAATGTTGAAAGCTTCAAAATCATCTATTAGATCCTAGACCCGATCTTTGGTAGGATCTCATCCTTGGGTTCTTGGTGGTGGCGGTATTCCTTACTTGTGTGACCACTAATTCTAAATCACCAAATACCCTTAGTTGCTGATACCTTCCTTTGGGTGGTGCATAAACCATGCACCAAGGCCTCGTATTCTGCTTTGTTACTAGTACAAGAGAACTAGAAACGTACCGATTGGAGAATCTTCCTACTGGTTGTAGAGGTGAGGCAAACTCCATCTCTTGAGCTATTCCTACTTCTAGCCCCATCAAATATAAGCTCCATATTAGAGGGTCATTAAGAGATCTTTTCCCTAGCATGTCTCCATCACTTTTTACCTTTGGGATTGTGGGGTTTTTCGTCAAAAATGATGTAAGTTCCCAGGTCGGTTGAATCAAAGTTTCCAAACAGATCTCTAGGGGGAAGATTAGATAGATGGTCACCCTCCTGGGGTTCTCTGCCCTCTATATATAGCTCTTCTTCTCTTGTGATCATAGCATGGGAGGCCTCAAAACTAGAAGGTACTTGGTCTATTATATGTTCCTTGGAGAGTGGTTCAGACAAGACCTTCATCTTGGACCCATACTTGGTGCGTAGGATTAAGTGGGACCAATCCAAAGACATGTACCCACCGATTTTAGCTATGAAGTCTCGGGAGAGGCAGATCCCGAAGATCGGTGGGACATTAACCACCATGATATCTTGGTGAACAATTATATTTGGACAGAAAATAGAGTTGTAATGGGAGTCCCTTGATAATTCCTATGGTTGGCACAGACTTCCCATCTAGTTACATAACCCCCTTCTTCAAGGGCTCATATTGGACTCCTAAAGTGTCTGCTATTGCTTGAGGCATGACAATAGTGCTTGTGCCAGAATCTATCATGGAATTATGTAGTAACTTCTTTCCTATAATAAGAGTAAAAAAGAATGGGTTGGGCCTTGGTTTACTCACTTCTTCCTTTTTATTTAGCAATATGGCTTCTGAAGGCACCCGTGCATCTTTGACTTGTCCTTTTGTGGGACTGCCATGGTCGCATCCTCCTCCAATCTTAACGCCGCTTGGAGTAGCTCCTTCTGCTCGAGAATACTTAAGAGATCCCACAAGGATGTGCTAGCCGATGCCTTTTTCAGATCTTGGACTACGTTGATGGGTCCAAATGATGGTTTAAGAGGTGGCTGATGCTTTGTCCTCTCCTTCTCAAGGTGATGGACCTCTTTCTCATGTATAGTTGGTTGGGGAACTTCTTTCGTCTTCGGCAACGACACACTTATAATAATCAAAGGCTCTTTATACACCTTGTTGACTGAATTGAAGTTGGCGTAATCGCTTCAATGATCTTTTTCTTGGGCGAGTATTATAGTTGAACTATACGAGGTTTTGACACGGATGCCTCATTCATATAAAAAAACTCCTCCCCTACTTGGGAGAAAAGGCCATGTTATGGTGCAATCTTGGCCTCTTATTCTAAAGACATTCCTTGCATTTGGGAAGCGAAAGAAGCTCTTCGAGCTCTCTCAGATTAATGAGGTCCAACTGCACATGTGTCATAACCCTATCTTGCTTGTTGCTCGGCCTATCCTTAGCTGCAAGTTCCCTTGGGGACAATCTTTCGGCATATGAGGATTATTGCAAGGGAAGCACTAGGCGTTAGGTTCCTTGGCTAGATGATTTTTCCAGGGACAAGCTCTCTACTACTATTTGGGGGTGGTTTGAAGCGGTGTGGGTACAAGGACTATTTGATTCGATGGCTGAGTGGTTGGCAGCCTCTGAGAATTCTGTATGTAGATGGGTAAGCGGGTTGGCTACTTTGGACATTCTGATAATTTTGCTTTGGATAAGTGACCTGATTTCTCTTAAGGTTTACTATCTCATTTGAGAGACTTCTCAGGATGTTTCTCATCTCATCCATCTCGGGAAAGGAGATGAGGCGGTAGTGGTAGGAGCGGGGCCACAACTACTAGGGGATAATTGTATAGAGAAGCAAGGATTGAGGTTGAACTCTAGGCTTGTACTTGTAGAAGGGGGCTATCTCAAGATTTATGGGCAAAAGAGTTTTGGGAGGAAGCTTCCCGTGTCTATTAGATTGTTCTCAGCTTGGACTGTAAGGCTATAGGCTTACGACAAATAATCCCCTCCTAATGATTGAATCATTACCAAAATATCTAAATTTAAGGCTTTTAAGTAGAAAACAATAGCCATACCTATAGGTGGTCTAGCCAAGACTGGAATCCTTTGCCAAGTTTTGTGGAACCGGTGTTGAAATTTGTCATCAACTCTTGTCGACTCTTTTTGATACCAATTAATTGTTGGAGTGATGATCAATCTTTTTCTTGCTTTGAACCTTGCTACAAATGGTGTTCCCAACTGGTCCCAAGTACCGATAGTGTTAGGGGTCAAGGCTTGGTATTGTTGGTTTCTCACATGTGAATCCGTGTCTCGGATCTCGAAAGGGCCGAGGTGTCTGAGACCACAATGGAACCATCCCCAAGTTGTGGGACCTTGCGTGCTTGGGACGGATCTCTAGAGAAGGCCGGTTCCTCTACCTACCTCTAACGCTACTGCTACTCCTAATGCTGAAATCAAATCCTAGACTAAACATGCCAAGGGACC
Organism: Taxus wallichiana var. yunnanensis; assembly: GCA_018340775.1. Taxonomy (NCBI): domain Eukaryota; kingdom Viridiplantae; phylum Streptophyta; class Pinopsida; order Cupressales; family Taxaceae; genus Taxus; species Taxus wallichiana. Next base: position 92,252,131 of record CM031242.1, read on the forward strand.
AGGGATAGAAGGATGTGCAGAAAGGGAAATCCTAAGCTAAGGAAGGTGATAGCGCCAGAAAGAAAGGGTCGATCTCTCTCCACGAGTGATGAAGGAGACAAAGAGGGCACGAGAGAAGAGGGTGGATGACACGTGCCGTAGATCAACACACAAGCTCTTCCTTCCAAAGTGTGTGTAATATATGAACATGGGGAATGCAAGTACAAGAGTATGCACAACATGCCGAGAACATAAACATAGAGGCAAGATATAATGAAAACGAGAGAGGGAAGACAAAAGTTCTACAAAACATGATTTTATTACTTAAGGGACGTAAAATTATTTACATTCATAGCAGGAGGTGAGAATACATTGCAGAGACCATGCCAATGTCTGAGACCCATGGGAAGTCAGCCACCATTTTGGCATGGTGCCATTACAACAAGGAGGGATGATTTTACAAAGCATAACTCTACTATTTATAGAAGAAGAAGGAGAGAAGATAATGAGAAAGAGAGGGAAACTTAGATTCAAATCTTCAACCACCAACAACCAATGATAAATGCCTACAAATCCACCCAAATCTATCATGTCTACATCAATTACTTGTTCGGTGCCTCGAAGGAGGAGGAACGATGGATCAGATCAAATCCGATTTGGTTGTTGGGGGCAAATAGATCTTGTATTAATGACACAAAGACATTTCCTCATTTTTTCCCAACCTAACCTCTCCAAAATTAAAGTTTCAGATCTCCATGGAATAGACGAGGCTGAGATCTTTCCAACGGTGTTAGATTTGTCAGATTTCGAGCACTGAGTCAAAAGATATGCTCATTTGAAATTTGAATTGGGTCCATACAAAATGGTGGGAACTAGCCACCAAAACAGCACCCCTTTTTTTAAAACCAGACACATGGAGGGTTGGCGCATGTATTAGGGTAGCCTTTATATTTCACTTTTGAAGTTGCGCTAGGATGACACGTGGCTTCTTCTGTGGCTCACTTAGTTTCTTAATGTTTTGGCCAAGTCTTTTTCTCGGCAAGGTCATATATCTGACCGGGGACACATGCCAGCCTGACACTTGTTTGGAAACCCTCCCCCAATTTTGCTCTTGAATTAGCGCCATGTTAACACTTAGCACCCTTTCTTGCTTGTCTCAATGCTTTAACTATTCAACGTTGACCCTGTCCTTTTATGAAATTGGAAGCGTGGAGGCTCCATGCTCATTTAGAAACCTGTTCAGTATTTTTCTTTTGAAGGAGTGTTTGGTTGACACGTGGAATCTTTCACAGGCTCTTGGACTTTTCAACGGCCGCTCTTACCTTTGGAAATGCGCTAAGTTGACTAAAAAGAAGGTGAACGTGTAGAATGTGCATGTAAGGGAGAAGTGGAAGAAAGAGGTGAAGAGGGGCATGCACTATGTGTGCGGGGAGACGAAGAACAAGCGTGTGAAATGGAAACAGAGGGGAGGCGTAGAGGAGCACACGTGAGAGGAAGGCATACTTGCAGAAGGCAAGTATGAAAAAAAGACATAGGCATTCAACTAAAGGAAGGCACGTGGAGGAAGAAAGAAAAGAGGACACACGAAAGAACTGAGTCTAGGTAAGCACACAAGAGGAATGCCAGGGACTTAGCTGATTAGAAGGTAAGTCAGAGAGGTGTGCGCAAGGAGTGCATGATGGGATAGGAGAGAAAGTGGGTGTGCAAGAGGAAGGCACGTAAGGGAAAATGGAAGGAGATAGAAGAATGCAAAGGGGAGTAGGAAGGCGCATAAGGGCACGTAGAGGAACTGCAATTGTGCTAAAGGTGTTAAAAGAATAATCTTGAGTGCGCGCGACCTGAAATGTGAAACACCAGAGTTAGGATGAAAATATAAGTTATCTAGATAACTAGGAGAGTTATTTGGATAATAGTTTTGGCAACTTTTGGGGCCATCTGCCTGCTAGATGAAGAGACTAGTAGCCTTAGAAGTCCATTGGGCATGGAGTCGAGTGCTTAATTTTGAAGATCTGGTCTACAACTTGAAGAACACCCTAGAGTCACTTGAAGCTCTGTCTGAACTTTGAACTGAATTGCTACTCTCATATGAAGATATTCTAAATTAGATTGATGAGAGTGGAAGCTATGCACTGATCGTTGGAACTACCTCTACCAAAATTGAACTGTCATCCCAAGAAGCAACAAAAAGGGGCACACGGGTGTGATAGGAAAGGAAAGGTGCCATAGGGAGCACACCAAAACAGAAGCACAACACTATGTAAAAAAGCTAAAAATCATACATGTCCCAAATGGAACATGCAGAGTGTGTGCGAGCACTTGTGTTACTGAAAGAAAACCTAAACTAACCTAAACTAACCAGAGGCAAGGGGCACTCAAGTAAAACCTACAACAGGCAGGGAGAAGTAACTTCCCTTCCTTACAAATTGTGACCATGTAATTGATTTGGCATTGAACATGGTTGGGAATAAGAGTGAAAAACCTCCTTGATGGCATTTCACCCTCCTCAAAGTATCAACAAACATAACATACACCTCCTGGAGTTGTTCTATACTTGGATCTGGGAGGCACTACTGCTGACCTTTGGCGTGCTTTGAAGCTCTACCTCATGCTCTGAAATGAGCATGACCGATGACAACTCTATTTTTGGTTCTAGGGTAGCCAAATATCTGATTGGACATGGTTTGATCCTTGTGTTTGCCCATTGTTCTGAAATTTGACTCCAAAAATGGAGTCTTTTTTTGGACCTTCTTGGATGGATGGTGTGAGATGAATGATGACATGTTCTTTCCCTTTTCCTTCCTTCTCTTATGAAGAACATGAAAGACTATGATATTCAAACCTTGGTTCTAGAGGGCTGTCATGAAGTGCAGGTTGTTGTCCTTGAACGCTCTCCTTCATGGTAGTAGGCTCATGTGCTTGGAAGGTGGATGATGGAGGAGAAAATGATGTGATCTCCATGGGCTCCTCTCCATCAAAGCAATCTTCCAAGTCTGACAGACAGTCTGCCTCCTTGCTATCTTGCTACATGTGTTCGACCTCCTCCATGGTGTCCTCTGGATCTGAAATTTTCTCACCATGGTCCCCCTCATCTTCAAACATGAAGTTTGAAAGCTCAAACTCTTCTTCAACATTAGAGTTTGAAGGGGATGAAGTGGGAGGAAGAACTGAAGGTTCTCTTATGGCTTGCTCCACACTTGGAGCCTCTGAAAATGTATGGTCCTCCTCCGAACTACGCCCTCTAGACCTAACTCGATTCTCCTTTAGAATAGGCAATGTATGATAGAAAAGTGACATGCGAGCATGAGAATCTACAAGTAGCTCTTCTTCGTACCCGACCTCCCGAGGTCGTGCCGAGACAACTGGTGGAAATGGAATATATGTGGATATAGACAAACTAGTTAGGCAATCTTATATCCTCAACACACAATAATGGGATTTGTGAGTCTAAGGCAAAGAAAGCTCTCCTAACCTAAATTGGTGTAATGGATTGTTCAGATATAATAGCTGCTCGGAGGCTCCAATCAATGTTGAGCTCTGCCAAGATCCTATCTATTGGCTGTTGGATACGTGGAAAATGACCTGTAGGTGCTTCATGTATATTTCTAGACAAGGTCATGGAAAATGGTAATGAGAGTGGGTTTGTAGAAACTATGGGTGGTTTTCTGGTCTAGTCCAGAAAATGTTGGATTGATTGGATTCTATGTTTAATATAGAAAATTGTGTTATGATTTCGGCGAGGAGTGGTGAGGATCTAAACACCAAGCAGTGCGTAAAATCGGTGTCAATACTTAACCGACTAAGCAGGCCCATTGGGTTGTGGGGCACGGGGATCACAACCATGATTTCGTGACTATTGTGGACTGTTATGGTCATGTGAAGAATTAATCTCTTCTTCCGACTATCCAATGGTCATAAGCCTTTTTAGCTTCTATATTTAGTATCAAGAGTTATGCGATCTTCTCGTAATACCTTACGGGTGTTTTGAGAACTTGTAAACACAACCCTATGTCTATATCAATGAGAAGGTATCCTACGTCCGGCTAGGAACTAACGGATCATAGCCAAATATTTGTTCTCTTTCGGGTTCTTGTATGGTCATGTAGATATCCTATCAGGGTAGTCTATAGTTGGGTTGACTTGACTAGAATGTGTATGCTTTGTCATCTTCAATATTCAATTGTCTCAATTGTTCACTAATTGTTTGTTGGTTTGTCATCGTTTGAAAAACCTGAATCCTAAGCCCTTGATCTATATCCGTTAATATTGTGAAGAGATTTGGCTGAGGTACTACCAGGTTCAAATATGTAATCCCTGGGCTCTCTGGGTCCCGTAATTGTCATGCAAGAGATAATCAAATTTTAATGAAACAAGTAAAATAACTATGAAATATATATCTACACTATGCTTATATTTCTCTTATTTTTGTATTTTCAATGATGCGTATTTGAATGAAATTAAAAGAGTAGCCATTCTAATATATTAAGATAATGGATAATTAATCTAATAACTATAGCTATTTAATCGTGCACTTGTGAATTTATCCTAAATATTTAAATAACTAACTAGTTTAATCGAAAGACTTCCAATCTTACCTCGAAGTGAAGAATGAATCATAGTTTCTCGAAACTATCATTTCCCACAACTTCCTGGCAATATTAGAAGCGAGCTTTAACTAAAATAAAATGATTTGCTACTCCATTTGATGTATTGTAACTATAACTTTGATAGCTCAAACCTAGAGTTTACAAAACAATGGTAAATCTAGTTGTGTCGTGATTCGTCCCCTCGGTTGATCTCCTCGTTCCTTTGTGTTCTCATGAATCCAAAAAGTATGAATGTGATAAGCGTCAAGCAAAGAAGATACTCAAACAATGGCAGCTTTAGATATAAACCGAATACAATGCAAGTAAGAGAGGGATAGTGCAAGTGAATAGAACTTGACTATGCAATTCCTAGCAGGATTTATTGCAGGGATACAACACAAATATACCGAAAATTCTGGGATCTATTTCTTGTGACAAAACAAAACCTACAACTCTAAGATTATCAAATGGATTCTAATATAGAACTAGAACTACCTTATGCTAAGCTGACTGTGTGGATAACAATGGAGTAAAGTGAAAGCAAGAAGATCAAATGATCTCTAAAATAGAAAGGAGAGGCTGAGAATTCATGCAAAATCTAAATCTATTGAAACTTATGGAAGAACTTCAAAACACACTGAATAATCAAACATGGAAGGAGAGGGGCCATTTTCTTGTGAACAAGCTGGGTATTTATAGCATTTGGATTTACCAGAGGGTAAGTTTGAATTGATCTCTTCTAACATAAACAAAGAGAAATCACTATTTACCAGGCGGCCAAAACATAAATGCAAGCTTTAGTGGTTGAGAAATGTAGGTGCAATTTGAATTTTTATGTTTGACGAAATTGTCGGAACGTTCTGGAAAATGTGCACAAGACCACCGCCATGCGCACGAGAGGTGGTTATAGGACCACCACCCTATCCTAGGCAACAATCATGGGACCGTTCCCGAGGCGGGGTGGTGATTTCGTAACTTAAAGATAAAAATGCAAGGAAAAAGGGGGTAGAGGTTGGAACAAAGCATGCGGAGGCTAGGTAAAGAATTTGAGATGTAAATGTACATTCGGTGAGCTTTTCTAGATTCTAAACACCTTGTGAAGAGATTTGAATCATCATTGGGGTTTCTGTAACCTCTTTCCTAGTAGTGTACCTACATTTTTGGGTACGTACATATTGCCCCCTTGGAGAAGCATTTTAGCCATGTAGAGGCGTAAAACAGTGGGTCTAAGTATGGCGGTCCCGAAATGGGGAGTTAGAAGTTATACCTGACACGCCTGTGTGCTGAAATGTCGCCATCCAAATTCCCACTATCTGTAAAATTAAATGAGGACTCAAGTGCAGATAGATAAAATAAATCAAAAACAAATACTAAATTAACATGAAATGAGGACTTACCATTTGTGCAAGGATGAAAACTTACCTCTGTTGGTGCTCCAACTCTGCGTAAGAACACTCAAAACAAAATTAGAATACTATATATATAAAATGAGCTCATTTTACTATTCATTTACGTGTATCGATTTGGTGGTTTTTGAGCTCTGGGACCCACGGTAACCATTTTCGACGAGAGTACAATCAAAACGTTCATTGTGAGATCGTGATCATGCCTCCGAGAGCAGGACATCGACCCACAAAGTCTCAAGTTAGTTCTTCTCAATTTATCGTTTTTAAACCTAAAATGTAAATTTTTGAAAACGTTGTCTTGGGGGATCATTTTTGGAAATTTTAGTTTTAAATGAGTCTCTAGGGGGTGGCCATAGGGTAGGTCTTTATTTTAATTAAAATGGTGCTTTTTTTGCTTTTTAAAAGTGTTTTTAGGGCTTTAGAGCCGTTAGCCAATCGGGACAAGACCGCCACCTTGTACAGGGTGGTAGTCATGGGACCACTACCTTATGATGGCGGTGGTTACAGGACCGCCGCCTCATAAGGCGGCGGTTAGGAAACCACCACTCTGCATGTAGGGGCGGTGGTTTCAAATGTATGCAAAAAAGATGTAGTTTTTAATTATTTTTACATTTTCGACATTTTTATATGTTCTTGATGATTTTTCCAGTTGGATTACGTTACTAACTTACTCTTTTCTCTATTTTGGGTGGATGCAGAAGGAGGAGTATATCAAATGGAGTAGAGAGAGGGAGTGTGATTGGCTTTCAAAGAATGTTAGAGGCACTCGACCTGGCAGAGCGAGATACTCTATAAAGGGCCTAGATTTGGAGGATTGCACAAGTTCCTCATGTTATGCCTACTAGTCACATATTGTGTGACCTATTTTCATACTGGGATGTAGATCAGAACAATTTCTGACTTCCAGGTGTTAGGGGTGAGTGGACTATCACCCTAGAGGACGTTTATCGCATACTGGGGGTCCCGATTCTTGGGAGGCGGCTGTCTCTTAAGACAACAGTATCCAAATCTCAGATGGTTTAGTGGGCCACCTATATGGGAGATGTTGTTGTCTCCATGGGCTTGAAGAAGGGGGTGAAGGTCCATTCCATTGTTGATTCTCCTATCCTTGTGCTCTGCCAGGCTATTATGGGTATCTTGGCCTTGTGGTTGATTAGGGAAAAGGGAGGGGATACTCTCTTATACTACTAGGCTCCCATTATTACACAAATTGAGGCCCATGGCCATGTTTACACTTGGGGAGTAGACATTCTTGGGACCACCTATCATGATTTATATAGGGTGGTTAGATTAGAGGGCCAGTCATTGAGTCACCCTACTCTAGTTATGAGTTGGGTGTATCGACATCATTCTCATGAGAGAGGTGTACGAGCAAATGATCCCAAGGGTGTTAGGGAAGCAAGGTGGATAGGGATGACTGTACTCAGGATGCCACACCAGCCAATGGCTTCTCTGACTATTACAGACATGGAGGCCACTCCTTATCAGGCCATTGTAGGGCTATGGGGAGAGGAGACACATACACTGATTGCCCACTATACTACAGGTCAGCTAATAGACATGACGAGGAAGTTGGAGATCCACCCCTTTGACAGAGTATGACAATAGCTTGGCCTCCCCTATATTGATATGTTTCCACTTGTGGGGCCAATATACAGGTTTGTTTGTGAGGCCAGGGGAGGTCCTAGAGGCCGAGGTTGGACCATGGTTACTCTTGGAGTTCCCATTGTAGCTAGGTGGGTGGTTCATGCCCGAGGGGCAGCCGGTGCTCCTCGAGCACCTTTACTTCAGATCGGAGCTGGTCTTACTCATAGTGGAGGGGAGATGAGCCCATTGATGTGGACTTAGACTCTAAGGAGTTCACAGGAGAGGAGACAGAGGAGGAGACGGAGGGAGGCGAGACAGGTGGGATGACCGAGGAGGATGAGAGTGACTCTGAGTGGCATGACACTCAGGATATCTTGAGGGCCGAGAGGGTAGAGGAGAGTGCAGAGAAGGTGACCCTGATCTCAGAGGAGTTGCCTTCTCAGGACATTGGGGGAGATGATGAGTCCATGGCAGGATGTCACTTCTTTCTATATTTGGGGGAGGTTCTACGATCCGCAGCAACATCTCAGTAGCAGGTGTGCAAATCCTAGGGACCCTACTTAGGTGATTTGAAGATCCAAGTGAGTTACTACTCTTTTCTTGATTTATTTTAGCTAGAAATGTTTAGTTGATATTTCTCCTTTTTTGTTTTGTTTGTTTTTGACTTTATTTTTGATGATTTTCTAACTTGTTTATTTCTCTTTTTATTTGCGCAGTAAACCGCTTAGGGATGACAAGACTTGATTCACCGAGTGTCTACGGACACCTGTTGCTTCTCTCGAGACTACTCGGGCCGAGCTTACTGTGGACGTTGGAGAGCCCTCAATAGCTGGCCAACATAATGATGTTTTTTCCCCTATTTGGAAGGCAACAAAGTTAGTGACCTCTCTTCGTCGAGTTGGTTGGATATATGACTCGCTTGAGTTCTTGATGAGGAGGAGCCATTCTCACAATGAGACCACAGCTACTGGCCATGATCGTGAGCCCTCAGTTCATTCAGAGTGTCATCGTAGCAGGAGTCCTAGATGCGGTTGTGCACCCTCTGAGGGATCCCACAGGGATTGAGAGATCATGGTGTCTTTTTGTAGTGATTTTTTTAGATGTTTATATGAGTGTTTTTGTACTTTTTGGGCTCATTGAGTGTTTTGACCATGCCTAGTGCATGATGGAATTGTATATAAAACATGATATATATATATATATATCTTTTTTGGATCTAGATCTTCTTGTATCTAGAATTTTGTGATTCGTTTCCCATGTGTACACTAGATGTTTTTAGAATCTTTGTTTTTATATGCTTTTCAGAATGTATGCAATGGATGAAAAGTGATAAAAATGTTGAACATAATGTTTCTATTTTATTTGTTTTTGTAATGCTGATATAGGATGATGAAAACATATTTTAGTGCTGAACTTTTGGCTTCTTTGGGCAATGTTCGTTTGCTTCTTCTTGTTTTGACAAAACGTGATGAATATATAGTGATAAAGAGATGAACTTGCCCCATTCCTAACTCCACGCAACTAGTAAGATGTGAGGGCTCATCACCAAGAGTTGGGAAGGGCGCAAATTGTATGAGTTTGACCGAATGGAAATGATGAGAGAAAGACAAGGTTTTAACAGAAATCAAATTCAGACTTGTGTACTTACTCTTACTCAAAACTACTACATAGTTTAGAATGTAACTTATTTTCCAGTTTATCTAGAATTAGATCCATGGATGGTAACTTGGTTAAAAAATCTATTTTTAAGGATTTGATCTCTTTGGAATTTGATATTTAACTTCTCTTAGTATACTTTGCTTTAAAATATTAATATTCACTAATTTGCATGAATGGACCCCCTACACCCTGTCTCATGCTACTAGTAAGAAGCATGGGCTCATCACCGAAGGTAGGACATAGGTGAGTAAGGGCACTTCTTTCCTTTCTCAACCTCGTATCACCAGTAAGAGATGCGGGATCATCACCGAAGGTTGGTGGGGCAAAGAAGTGTGTAAAAATAAAATATTCTATTTGGTTTAGTATTTTTGATTTAACTTGACATTTCTGATTTGTGACTTTGGAGTATCCTTGTTTCAAAGAGATGTAAGAAGGATAGATGTGACACCAAGAAGCTTCTAGAATAGACCATAGGTAAGAACAACTTAACTAAGTAGAAAATAAAGAGTATGACCAAGTATGTAGGCCTTGGTATGGTTTTTTTCAAGACTTTGTTTGTTGAATTGATGAAATGATTTTGGAACCATTTGATGATATTATGACAACTGAAGAGATATGATTTTAAATGCTTTTTCCAAAATTTTCAGAAGCTTATAATGAATTGCTTAAGAATAAATTCCTTGACACAATAGTTACGAAACGAGTGAACAAAATGAAACAACTAAGTGACTAAATGCAATGTAGATAGATATAATATACAAATGGTGATGTTGATGACCTATGCATAAAACCATTTAAGATGCAAGAAATTGACAGTTTCATTGAATTCCTCACCTTCTAGTGTGCACAAGAGATATACACCATTTCCGTAGTCTTTCATGACTTGGTATGGGCCCAACCACTTGGGCCAAAATTTCCTTCCTTTGCCGGTTTTCTTATCAATCTAGGTTGTCTAGTCTTAGAACTAGATCTCCCTCATATATTTCTCATTCGTAGAATTTTTTGTTATATTGTCGGCACATCCGGTCAGCATAGGCTCTATGCCATTGTTCAAAGATTTAGCCTAGCCTCATCAAGGCTTTCTAGTTGAGAGAGGCATGCCTCTTTATAGGATCTTCTCCTAAGATCCCTTGTAATGAGATGTAGAGACTAGGTATTTTGACCTCAAGTGAGAGAACTGCTTCTACCTCAAATACTAATGAGAAAGGGGTTAGCCCTGTTGGTGTTCTTATTGAGGTTAGATGGGCCCACAAGGTTGGGTATAATTTTAAATGTCAATCCCATTTGTTCTCCTTAACTGTTTTGAGGAGAATAACTTTTAATGTTTTGTTTGTTGCTTCGGCTTGTCTGTTGGCTTGAGGGTAGTAAAGAGAGGCCGTATGATGGTTTATATTGAATTTATTGCATAACTCATGGACCTCATCATTTTTAAAGGATGTGCCATTATCTGAGATAATTACTTGTGGGACACCGTACCTATAAATGATTTGATTCAAAATGAACTTAGCGATTACATGAGAACTCGGTATGGTGGTGAGGAGCATGGCCTCTACCCATTTGGTAAAATAGTATGTGGCCGTGATTATAAATTTATGGCCATCTGTTGACAAGGAGAGAATTTCCCTATCACATCTAGGCCCCACGTGGAAAAGGGCCATGGGGTTACAATTGGTTGTAGAGCCTGTGCTGGCATGTGAATCTCGTGGGAGAATTCTTGGCATTTATGGCACTTGCACACAAATTCTATTGCGTCATGTTCCAGAGTGGGTCAGAAATAGTCCATCGATTTATTTTGTGAGTAGTGGCGTGGCCACCAAGTGGCCTTCACATATCCGAGTGTGGGATTCGTAAAGAATATTTTTGGATTCTTCCGTGTCAACACATCTTAAAAGCATTCCATCGAAGGCTTTACGATAGAGCACTGTTCTAAAATAACATATTTAGCAGCGATAATGCGTAACCACCTTCTTTGTTGTGATGTGGCACCTTCTGGGTACGTATGGTCCATGATAAAATTGATGATGTCAGTGTACCAAGGGCATGTAGAGATGGGGGGTCTGGTTTCGACAAAGTATATGCATTCATCGAGAAAGTCTAGATCTACTAGATCACCTCCATCTAATAGATTGTCTGCTAACTAGTCTGTAATGATTTGTCCTTTAATGAATTTCTAATTTACAAATGTTAATTCAAACTCACCCATTAAGGTTATGAAACATCTAGCCTTTTTAGATAAAGACCCTTGCGTGAGGAATGTTCGTAAATGATCTGTCTTTATAATGACCCTTGTTTCTTGATTTAACATGTAATGTCTTAAATGTTTCGTTGCAAATACTATGGCAAGGCATTCTCTTTCTACATGTGTGTAACATGTTTCATAATCAAGCAACGTTCGGCTATGAAATAGACTACACGTTCTTATTTATCATTGTCTTCTTGAGCCAACATGCAGGCTAGCGAGACATCCGTAGCCCGCGAATACAGGATCAAAGGATGATTTGGTCTAGGAGGCATTAGCGTGGGAGGAGACAATAAGAAGCGTTTAACTGCTTTGAAGGCCTTATTACATTCTTCTGTCCAATCAATGCTATAATCTTTCTTTAATAAATTGTTGATTGGATGAACAACAAAACTTAAGTTCGGAATGAACCTTCGAATTGCACTGAGTTTCCCAAGAAATGATCTAATACTAGACTCATCTGATGGTGGAATCATTTCAAGAACAACCCAATTTTGGCTAGATCAACATCAATCCCTCGTGAGGATATAATGTAACCTAAAAGCTTGCCTCCTGTCACACCAAATACACATTTCTCTGGGTTCAATGTGACGCCATATTTGATCAATCATGAGAGAATGATACGGAGTACCTCTAGGTGATCACAACGCTTCTTGGCCTTGGCCAACAAGTCATCCACGTAGGATTCCACAATTTTATGAATAAGGTCATGGAATATGTATGTCATTGCCCACTGGTATGTAGCATCCGACGTTCTTAAGACCGAATGGCATGACAACGTAACAATAAGTTCCCCAAGGAGTTATAAACGTGGTCTTGGCTTGATCTTCCTCAGATATTTTAATCTGATTATACCTGAGAACCCATCCATGAGGGACAACAGTTCAAATCCAGCTATTGCATCAATAATGACGTCGATGGATGGTAATGGGAAGTCATCTTTGGGGCAAGCTTTATTAATGTCCTAAAAGTCTATGTAAATGCGTATCTTCCCATTCTTTTTGAGAACAGGGATGATATTAGATACCCATTGTGAATAGTCGACTGGTTTGATGAATCCCACTTGGAGAAGTTTCATTACTTCTTCTTTCACCATGAGAGCCACTTTTGGTTTCATTGGTCTTGAATTTTGTTTAATTGGCTTTGCATCTGGTTTGGTGACAAGATTATGTACCGTGATATGTGGTGCAATTCTTGTCATTTCTTTGTAATTAAATGCGAAATCCTTTTGATGTTCCTTGAGGATCTGAGTATGTATTTCTATCTCTTCTAGAGTTAACGAGGATCCTAACTTCAAAATCTTTGGTTCTTCCTCCGTTCCAATATTTATGTCAATTATTTCTTTGATTAAGGAAGTGTTGCCTTCTTCAAATTTAGGCAGGGGCTGGAGGTAGTTCCAAACTTTCTCCGTTCTCTACCTCATAGATATTGATATCCTTTTGCGAAGGAGATTCTATCATGGGATTTCCAAAATAGGAAGAGGAATGTGGGATTAAGGAAAGATCTACTATGTGATGAGCGAGATGTAGCTCCACATAGGCATTTAGATATTCAAGAGTGAATCTATCGTTGTCAAAGTGATCTAGGATAGAAAACTCATTCTCAGCTTCTATATGTGTTAGGAGCGGGTTTGTTAGTATTTTACGTGCTAATGGTTCGTATGAAGTGATGCCATGAAACTTATATTTTCCAACTCACTATTTGGAGGAAATGGAAGTTGAGGTTGCTTATTGAATCGGTGAGAAGGTTATGCTCTCATGGGATTGCTTGATTGATATGAAGTTGAATCCTTTGTTAGATCTAATACCATTTTATATTGTAAATGCTCACTCTAGTCTCATATACTTCAAGACTTGGTTTGTAACTAGTTATGAGTCACCTAGCACTCTAATGTTATCAACGCCCATCCTTTTGGCTATGATTAGGCCAAGGAGGAGGGCTTCGTACTCAGCCTGTTGTTTGTACACTCAAAGTTTAACTTAAAGGAAAAAGGTAGGATCTTTCCCTCGGGAGAAGTAAAGTTTGCACTTGCCCCAACTCCAAAATGACATCTAGCTCCATCAAAGTGGAGGTCCAATTTTTTCTTGGAAAAATGGATGTTGGGACATTCCTCATGTCTGTTTCTTCTGCCTCGGTTACTTCTACTATACAAACTTCATTTGATGGAAGGGAACCAATTCCTAGGGTGTATCCCACACCCATGGAATCAAATGGTAGGAGCATGGGTAGATCTTTTTCTAGCAACTCGACAATTTTTGTGGTAGTCCCTAATGATACCGTTTCTATGACGTTAGTCTCATTTTTGAGTGCTATGGAATGCCTTCAACTAGATTTGTAATTTCTAATTCTGTTGTAGGTATTAACTTCTCTTTTGGTTTTGAATTGATTGGTTTGTTAAGTTGATTTGTTGGGAGTTCAAACTCAGAGCAAACACCTGGTCTTTTCTTCAAGCCTACTAGCTGTATAATGAATGGTTTTGGGTCACCTTGCGCCACAAATATTTTCCCTAGGTGCAAAAATCTTATTTCCTGGAATAACATGGAAGGAATTGCCTTTATGTGGTGTATCCATGGTCGACCAAGGATCATATTATAGTTGGTTTCCCGATCTATAATATAAAATTTGGTGAGGACTGTCTTGGGTCCTAAGGTGACTAGTAAAACTATGGTCCTAACTGAAGTGGCCTTGAGGCTATCATAACCTCTTAGCATATTTCGTGTTGTGGAACAATTTGTTTTTCCATATCCTAGATTTTGAAGAAAAGTGAAGGGGAATATGTTAATTGCTGCCCCATCATCAATCATCGCATGCTTAACATTATTATTGTAAACCCATACCTATAAATGCAAGGGGGTCACCTCTACACACAATTTTAGCATTTATTGGCATTTTGCTTATATCAAATATAAACTTAGTATCCCTATCTGGCCACCCTGGAGGGTAGACATCAAAGTCTACATGGTTTACTTGCATTTCCGAAGGAGGAGTGATGTTAATTAAATGACCAAGGCCTAATGCTTCTAAGAGAGCAACCCTATGGGCGGGAGAGTTCTTCAACAAATCCAAGAAAAAAATGTGAGAGAAGGTCTTTGCTAAGTCATTAATTAAATTGTAAGCGCCTATGGGTTTTACTAATGTTTGTTGAATGTTGTCTGGTTTTAATGGATAGTTTGGAATTGGTTGAGAAGAATAATCTTGTGTTCTTGTTATAGTTTCTACTAGTAACTCAATGTTTAATTCTAGTAATCCAACTATCTTGGTTTGTGGTCGAGTTCCTAATTGGGGTGTTCTTGGTGGATTTAATGAAGTTGAGGCTTCATGATCGTTATTTCCTGTCATAACACCCTTGTTCATTCCCATTTGGATCTAACTTGTTATTGTTAGAGTGATTTGGGAGCGGATCGTTAAAAATCTTGAGGGGTGCATTTTGAGGGGAAACTACCCACGTGTACTTGTTTAACACTACAAAGCTAAGAATTTTCCAAAAACATATCTATAAAGAGTTGTTTTTGATCTTCTGGAAAATGTTGCATGAATCTATTATAGTCACGGAAAGTCCTAGTATCATGGCCTTGAATCTTGTGGAAACCACAATATAAGTTTGGATTATAGTTTCGAGGTTGTTGGTTTGAAACCTGTTATGGTCCAAAATTCTGATTAGGTTGTTGGTTGTTAGAGTTAAAACTTTGAGGCTATTGCCTTGGTTTTGAATCTGATATCCAGTTGGGTTTTGATTTGGACCTTATGTCTTGATTTTCCATTGTTGTTGTTGTTGTTGTCATGATGAACGATTAAAATCCACCAGTTGATCATTGGAGTAAAGTTGTTATTTCCCGATTGTTAACAAGTGGTGAAACATTTACGACATTTGCCCTTTTAACTTTGGTCTTTTACTCCATCTGTTGTAACACCACATTCTTTGTTAAGGATGTTGGGTCCTTGATTGGTATTTGTGGCATTAGGATAGGTCGTAGTGTTTTGATTGGGAGTGATTAATTTCCTGTTTGTTCCATAGGTCTTACGACCACTTGCTATCTTGCCGCTTGATCTATTCGGAGAGCAATTTCAAGTACTTCATCGTAAGTCCTTAGTGGGAACTTTTGGACTTCTTCCTTTATATCTCTATTGAGAGAATGAAGGAATAAATCACATAGTTCCATTTGATACATGTTTGGAGCACTTACTGATGAGTAGAGGACTTTACGCCATCTTTGGATAAAATGAGTAGCAGATTCATTGTGCTCTTGTTTAATGTGAAGGAATTCCCTGATCCTTATCCTTAACAATTTGTTCATGTTAAAAGCTTTGATAAACTCTAACACAAGTTGTTTGAATGAGTGTTTCTAGGCTTCAGGTATTTTGTAATACCAATCAAGGGCAATACCCTCTAAGGTTTTAGGAAATATCTTAGCAACAACCACATCCCAAGGGAGTAATTCTCGAATGGCCATGACATAGGCCTTGATATGTGCATTTGGATCTCCCTCCCCTTTGTATTTGGGAAAATCGGGAAGAGGTCTTGGAAGCATGACACTTCGTATGGTGAAATCTAGAGGCTCTTTTAAATATTCTAGAGTAAGTCCCTACCGCATAGGTTTTGACCATTGATGGTGCCTGCTGAGGGGGTGGGGGTGGAATGGGTTGTTGATATGGCATAGCATATGTATTTATAGGGACATAAGGAAATCCCTGTGGTTGAGTGAACATCCCAGGAGGGGAGAACATGTCTCCTTGTGGTGATTTTGAATAAATGTTCAAGTAGGGAGGAGCATTGCTCTGGTATGGGTTGTTTGGTGCTAAGCCAAGAGGTATCATACTTTCAACTGGAGCGGCGTTTGAAAACACGGTTCTAGTTGGTGTTTGTTGTGGATAGTTATATGAATGTTGAGGAGGCATACCTAATGTGCTTGTTCTTGTGAGGAGGTCAACTTGGTTGGGATGATGCGAGAGGGTTGGGGATTCCTGCTTGCTCGAAATATGAATTTTGATTTTCTTGAGAAAGTTCTAATCCTCTAACCTTCTCAACTAAGGCTGAGATGACCTCGATTGGTGAAGACACAGTGTTTTTCCTTAATGGTGTTTGTTGTACACCTTGAGGTTGTAAAGGGGTATGGTACCCTGCTATGAATTGATCATTACCCTGCCAAGCTTCACCGAGAGTATTTCCCATAGGTGGAGGAATGGGGGTGTTTTCTTGGAGTAGGGTATCGGGTTGTGTTTGCAAACTTCCTATAGGTGGGTACATGTTTTGGAAGCGTTGTTCACTTCTAGCATAGCGTGCTAAATACTCCTCATCCAAAAATGGGAGTGGATCTGAATGTCTACCAATATGTGATCTAAACAAAACTTGAGGAGATGAAATGGATTCTCCAATAAATGTCATATTGTTAGAGCCTAAGGGCTCTTTGGTTGTTGTGTGAGTTGATCCATCTCCTTAATTGAACAAAGAACTAGAACTAGTTCTTTGAGGAGGAGTTTGTGATGACAAGTAGTTCTTGAATAGTTGTCACCCATGTAGAAAGCGAGGTGTGACAGGTTGTCTATTTATTTGACCGTAATGTGCTTTAAGACTGAGAGAGGTCACATATATGTCGTATCCCGAACATATTCGGGGTATATAAATTACCCACGAGAATAATGGGAAAGAGTGAAGATGGATTAAAGAAATGAAAAATAAAAGGGGAACAGTTGTTTGTTCACGTTGGGTTCACCAATTTTGTACGATATAAAAGTGACATGCGAGCATGAGAATCTACAAGTAGCTCTTCTTCGTACCCGACCTCCCGAGGTCATGTGTCGAGACAGTCGGTGGAAATGGAATATATGTGGATACAGACAAACTAGTTGGGCAATCTTATATCCTCAACACACAATAATGGGATCTACGAGTCTAATGTAAAGAAAGCTCTCCTAACCTAAATTGGTGTAATGGATTGTTTAGATATAATAGATGCTTGGAGGCTCCAATCAATGCCAAGCTCTGCCAAATCCTATCTATTGGCATGGGATACATGGAAAATGACATGTAGGTGCTTCGTGTATATTTCCAGACAAGGTCATGGAAAATGGTAATGAGAGTGGGTTTGTAGAAACTATGGGTGGTTTTCTGGTCTAGCCCAGAAAATGTTGGATTGATTGGCTTCTATGTTTAATACGAAAAATTGTGTTATGATATCTGGTGGGAGTGGTGAGGATCTAAATACCAGCGTGCGTAAACTAGTGTCAATACTTAATTGACTAGCAGGCCCATTGGGTTGTGGGACTTGGGGATCATAACCATGAGTTTGTGGTTATTATGGACCTGTTATGGTCATGTGAAGAATCAATCTCTTCTTTCAACTATCCAATGGTCATAAGCCTTTTCAGCTTCTATATTTAGTATCAGGAGTTGTGTGATCTTCTCAAAATACCTTACGGGTGTTCTGGCAACTTGTATACGTGACCACGTGTCTATGTCAATGAGAAGGTCTCCTGCGTCTAGCTATGGAACTAACGGATCATAGCCAAATATTTGTTCTCTTTCGGGTTCTTGTATGGTCATGCGGATATCCTATCAGGGTAGTCTATAGTTGGGTTGACTTGACCAAAATGTGTATGCTTTGTCATCTTCAATATTCAATTGTCTCAATTGTTCACTAATTGCTTGTTGGTTTGTTGTCGTTTGAAAAACCTGAATCCTAAGCCCTTGATCTATATCCGTTAATATTGTGAAGAGATTCGGCTGAGGTACTACTAGTTTGAATACGTAATCCCTGGGCTCTCTGGGTCCCATAATTTTCATGCAAGAGATAATCAAATTTTAACTGAAACAAGTAAAATAACTATGAAAGATATATCTACACTATGCTTATATTTCTCTTATTTTTGTATTTTCAATGATGCGTATTTGAATGAAATTAAAAGAGAAGCTATTCTAATATATTCAGATAATGGACAATTAATCTAATAACAAAATTAAAACAAGCAAGTTAGCCTGGTATAGCTATTTGCCTGTGCACTTGTGAATTTATCCTAAATATTTAAATAACTAACTAGTTTAATCGAAAGACTTCCAATCTTACCTCAGAAGTGAAGAATGAATCATAGTTTCTAAAAACTATCATTCCCCATGACTTCCCTAGAAATATTGGAAGTGAGATTTAATCAAATAAAATGATTTGCTACTCTATTTGATGTATTGTAACTACAACTATGATAGCTCAAACTTGGAGTTTACAGAATAGTGGTAAATCCAGTTGTGTTGTGACTTGTCCCCTCAGTGTGATCTCCTCGTTCCTTCATGTTCTCGTGAATCCAGAAAAATTATGAATGTGATAGCGTTAGCGAAGAAGAAGATACTCGAAAAATGTTAGCTTTGGATATAAACTAAATACAATGTAAGAAAGAGAGGGATAGTGCAAGTGAAAAAAGCTTGACTATGTAATTCCTAGCAGGATTTATTGCGGGGATACAACACAAATATACCAAAAATTCTGGGATCTATTTCTTGTGATAAAACAAAACATGTAACTCTAAGATTATCAAATGGATTCTAATATAGAACTAGAACTAGAACTTCCTTATGCTAAGCTGACTGTGTAGATAACAACAATGGAGTAAAGTGAAAGCAAGAAGATCAAATGATCTCTAAAATAGAAAGGAGAGGCTAAGAATTCATGCAAAATTTAAATCTATTGAAACTTATGGAAGAACTTCAAAACACACTGAATAATTAAACATGGAAGGAGAGAGGCCATTTGCTTGTGAACAAGCTGGGTATTTATAGCATTTAGATTTACCAGAGGGTAAGTTTGAATTGATCTCTTCTAATAGAAACAAAGAGAAATCACTATTCACCAAGTGGCCAAAACATAAATGCAAGCTTTAGTGGTTGAGAAATGTAGGTGCAATTTGAATTTTTACGTTTGACAAAATCATCGGAACATTCTGGAAAATGCGCATAGGACCATCACCTTGCCCGGGAGGCAGTTATAGGACCGCTACCCCGTCTCCGGGTGGCGGTCATAGGACCACCGCTAGGCGGGTGGTGGTTATGTAACTTAAAGACAAAAATGTAAGGAAAAAGGGGGCAGGGTTGGAATAAAGCATGTGGAGGCTAGGTAAATTCGGTGAGCTTTTCTAGATTCCAAACACCTTGCGAAGAGATCTAAATCATCATTGGGGTTTTTGTAACCTCTTTTTGGTAGTACAAAGACCTACATTTTTGGTTATGTATAGGCACTGTATGATTTCCTCTTCCCAGTTGGAGTCGCATGAGTCATGTCATTCTTCAACTATCCTGCAGTTGTCAAACATGATGATGTTGGTTGGGAAAGACATGTTGGTCGGGGTTGTTAATTTATGCCACAACTAGATAGAGGTGACTCAGAAGAAAATGGGAGGATGGGTGCAGAAGGGATGAAAGGTGTGCATACAAGAGGAGAAGAGGCATGTGTAGGAAGGGGAATGGAAGAGAAATGAAGGTGAGATGGAGGGGGAAAGGGATGGAATTCTCAATGGGGGTAGCGTGCAAGAAGCTAGGAACATGCACAACGGGCTGAGATGATGTAAGTTGGTGCAGAGGAGTGGGAGGGTCAGTAGGATGGTAGTGCAGGGTTGCCCCATTGATAGGGTTACCACACGCTAGATTCTTGAGCCTCCATTTCTTCCACCCAGTCTGTAATCTAGGAAACATCTTAATGATGAAGTATAACTTCTATTGGGTGCTAAACCAACATGGTACATGGCCGACCCATGGATAAGGGACCTTGTAGCCAACTTTAGTTACCTTTATAGAGCACTTGACTCTGAGTTGCATCATGTCCATCTCCATCTCTTGCACCTGCCTCTCAAAATCATCTTCGGCCAAAGAGTTACCACCATCATCTGCATAAACCTATTCTTCATAAACATTTTGGTTAGAAAAAAGTGGGTTGTATGCACTTTCGGGATAATGGGGCTTATAAAACTGATTTGGAGGAGGATTTTGAAACTATGGTGATGGAGGGAAATAGTTCTACTACTGCAAATGAGAATTCCATGGTGGGAAATAAGTCATGATTGCACAACTTCAAAAGAGGAATATGGAATGATGGAAAAAGGAGAAATGAATGGAGGAATGAGGGGAGATTGTCTGCACATAAGATAATGGGTGCGTTGAATTAGTGGAGTTGCTAGATGTGTTGAAAAATGCCTCCAAAGGATGGATCTCAATGATAGCACATTGAAATTACTGAGATGAAGATGTAAATCTCTTCACTTTGGTCCCATTGGGTGTGCTAGAAACTGTTGGTTGCTCAAATGTGCACCCGCATCTCGGATCTTGAAAGGGCCGAGGTGTTTGAGACCACAATGGAATTGTCCCCAAGTTGTGGGACCTTGCGTGCTTGGGATGGATCTCTGGAGAAGGCTGGTTCCTCTACCTACCTCTAACACTACTGCTACTCCTAATGCTGAAAGAAAATCCTAGACTAAACATGCCAAGGGACTAAGGATAAAAGGATGTGCAGAAAGGGGAAATCCTAAGCTAAGGAAGGTGATAACACCAAAAGGAAAGGGTCGATCTCTCTCCACGAGCGGCGAAGGAGACAGAGAGGGCACAGGAGAAGAGGGTGGATGATGCACACCATAGATCAACACATGGGCTCGCCTTCTAGCACACACAACACATGAACGTGGGGAATGTAAGCACAGGAGTATGCACAGCATGCTAGAGAACACAAACAGAGAGGTGAGATGTAATGAAAATGAGAGAGGGAAGACAAGAGTTCCACAAAACATGATTTTATTACTTAAGGGACACACAATCATTTACATTCACGATAGGAGGTGAGAATACATTGTAGAGACCATGCCAAGGTCTGAGACCCATGGGAAGTTGGCCACCATTTTGGCATGGTGTCACATTAACAAGGAGGGATGATTTTACAAAGCAAAACTCTACTATTTATAGAAGAAGAAGGAGAGAAGAGAAGGAGAAAGGGAGGGAAACTTAGATTCAAATCTTCAACCACTAATAACTAGTGATAAATGCCTACAAATCTGCCCTAAATCTATCGTGTCTATATCAATTACTTGTTCAGCACGCCTCGAAGGAGGAGGAACGACGAATTAGATCAAATCCGATCTGGTTATTGGGGAAAATAGATCCTGTATTAATGGCACAAAGATGTTTCTTCATTTTCCCTACCTAACCTCTCCAAAATTAAAGTTTTAGATATCCATGGCATAGATGAGGTTGAGATCTTTCCAACGGTGTCAGATTTGTCGATTTTGAGCACTGAGTCAAAAGATATGCTCATTTGAAATTTGAATCAGTCCATATAAAATGGCAGGAACCAACCACCAAAACTTCCCCCTTTTGAAACCAGACACATGGAGGGCTGGCGCATGTCTGAGGGTAGCCTTTGTATTTCACTTTTGAAGTTATGTTGGGCTGACATGTGGCTTCTTCCATGGCTCACTCAGTTTCTTCATGTTTTGGCTAAGTCTTTTGCTCAGCAGGGTCATATATCTGACTGGGACATGTGGCAGCCTAACGCTTGTTTGGAAACCCTCCCCCAATTTTGCTCTTGAATTAGCACCATGCTGACACTTGGCACCCTCTGTTGGCCTGTCTCAATGCTTTGAATATTCAACTCGACCTTGTCCTTTTATGAAACCAAACACGTGGAGGCTTTACGCTCATTTATAAATCCACTCAGGATTTTGCCTTTGAAGGAGCATCAGGTTGACACATGGAATCTTCCATAGGCTCTTGGACTTTTCAATGGCCGCTCTTACCTTTGGAGATGCGCTGAGCTGACTAGAAAGAAGGTGAATGCGTGGAATGTGGGTGCAAGGGAGAAGTGGAAGAAAGAGGCGAAGAGGGGCTTGTGCTTGCGCGCGGGAGACGAGGAGCAAGCATACAAAAGGGAAACATATGAGAGGCGTAGAAGAGCATGCGTGAGAGGAAGGAATATGTAAAAAGGAAAGTATGAAAATAAGATGCATGCATTCAACTAAAGGAAGGCGCGTGGAGGAAGAAAGAAAAGAGGATGTGTGAAAGAAATGAGTCTGGGTAAGTGCACAAGAGGAATGCTAGGGACTTAGCTGATTAGAAGGTAAGTTTGCACAGAGGTGCGCGTAAGGAGTGCATGACGGGATAGGAGAGAAAGTAGGTGTGCAGGAGGAAGGTGCGCAAGGGAAAATTGAAGGAGATAGAAGAATGTAAAGTGGAGAAGGAAAGCACGTAAGGATGTGCGGAGGGAAACCAGTAATCGCAAGCAAGGTGTTAAAAGAATAATCTTGAGTGTGCGTGACTTGAAATGTGAAACACCAGAGTTAGGATGAAAATATAAGTTATCTAGATAACTAGGAGAGTTATTTGGATAACAAGTATCATTCTAGGGCCCTCCCCTTTAAAGAGGCAATTATTAATCGTAAGGAAACATCCTGCTCCCTTATATAATGTACTGTACATATCTCTGCTATGTCTTGGAGATGTTCCTGGGGGTTTGAAGTCTTCACCATTGAACTTGGGCAACACTTTCAACACATTGGCTAGAATAGGATTCCATACCACCGGGGGTGTAGGTAAAATGAGTGGGCTTCCCTGATCCCATGAAACAAATGGTCTTGGAAATGGAGGCTGAAGGTGTGCCATAGTGATAGGTCTGAGGGTCCTTGTTGACTGAGTGAAGGGCCTACCTAGTGGAGGGGTTGAGAGAGTCCAGTCCGAGGGGGACAGAGACCTTTGAACATGTCTTCCTCTTATGTGTCGCAGAGGGGATAGCTACAAATAGTCGATGAGACCCTCTTCCCTTGCTTTTGATCTCATTCACATTCGTTGATAAATCTTGGGTGCTGCTTTAACCTATAGGAAAGATTAATGTCCCATCGAGCGTGCCAAGAAAACTATTGAAAATGTTATTTTTAGTTGAACCATCATAGTCGTAGGAAACCTTAGGTTGGTGAGACATGCGCCCTAAGGTGACCTCCATGTTTTAAAGAAGCCGACTCTTCTCTAGTTTTTAGGAGTAGGTTTAGAAAAAGCATGTAAATGACTGAAATAAATAGGTGATCCACCAAATCTAAAAGGGAAATGATGAAATATTTGAGATCTTTATCAAGAATAGTTGAAGAGATAAACAACATGATCTACTACTCGATAACATAAAAAATGAGGAACTGAAGATCATCTTTGACTGCCTCATCAAGTATTATGTTCACCTTCAACCTAAGAAGTGCGTCTTTGTGGTACTTTCAGGAAAACTCCTTGGTTTCATCATTTATTTGTGTGGTATAGAAGTCAATCCTACTAAAGTGAAGGCTATTCTCGAAATGCCTCTACCTACTAATCTCCGTTAACTTCGAAGCTTGCAAGGTAAGTTGCAATCTATTCGTCATTTTATCTCATAGCTTTTGCATTCTTTGTCCAACCATTTCATCATCTCCTCAAGAAGGACGTCTCATTCAAATGGGATGATGAATGCCATAAATCCTTCGATGCCTTAAAACAATACCTTCTTCAACCCCAGTGCTTATTCCTCTTAAGGATGACCAACCCTTTTACCTATACATTTCCACCACTGACCATTCCTTAGGTGCCATGCTCGCTCACCACGATGAGAAACACAGAGAGCAAGTGGTTTATTACATAAGTCATACCCTTTTAGACTATGAAACTAGATACACCCACGCCAAAAAACTCTACTTAGCCTTAGTTTTTTTCACCACCAAGCTTCATCATTACTTGCTCAACCACAAAACTTTTGTCGTCACCAATATTGACCCCTTACACTGCATGTATGCTAAACCCTACCAACATCAATGTGGTGCACATTGGCTCATGCTTCTCACAGGACCTTGACCTCAAATTCATCCATAAAAATTCTATCAAAGGCCAAACCATTGCTGACCAACTAGCAGATGCACCTCTTTCCAAGAATCAACCCTCTAACTTTTATTTCCTAGATGAATCTATTGTTACCCTCTCCTTAGATGATACCACCTACCAAATGCCCTCTTCTTTGATGGTTCCAAATGTTAGCGTGGGGGTGGCATTGGTGTTATCCTTATTTCTCTTGGCGGTGAACCCATGCCTTTATCTTACAAACTAGATTTTGATTGTATAAAAATATCGCCAAATACAAAGCACTCGTATTGGGTCTCCAAGCTGCTTATGCCTTAGATGTTAAGTCAATCAATATCTTTGGTGATTCCCAGCTGGTTGTAAATCAAGTCAATGGTATATACCAGTGTCGTAATGAAATACTTCAAAAGTATAAGCATCATGTAGACATACTTTTGACTACCTTTGATTGTTATGAACTTAAAACCACCCCACATTCTACCAATAAATTTGCGGAGATACCATGGCCTGCCTGACTTCTTAGATACCCAATTCTCCTGCTGACTCTAAAATATTTATCACAATACAAAGGTTACAATCACCCTCTTATTTACCTTGTGTGGTCCACTCCGTCGAACCGTTGCACCTAACCCACGTGACCTTTGGTATAAGCAGTTTATAGACTATCTTTCCCTTTCCATTCTACCTTTCAATCTCACTCATAATGGATAACGTGCCTTTCTTAAAAGTGTCTCTCACTATGTCGTCATCGGTGGTCTCCTTTAAAGTGTAGATTCAACGGTATTCTCTTACGATGCGTTACAAGTTTTGAAATTCCCTACACCATCAAGGAAGTTCATGACAAAAATTGTGGAGGCCACTTTAGTGGTTTAGTTGTCGCTAAACGCATTCTTCACCTTGGCTATTATTGGCCAACCCTAAACTGTGATTGTTGTGACTATGTCAAACATTGTATGAAATGCCAACAACATGCTAATCTTCATCACACACCTAGTCATGCCTTATAGGTCACATGAGACCTTTGGCCTTTCTCTTAATGGGGCTTGGATCTTTTCAGAGAGATCAATCCCCATTCCTCACAACACCACCAATGGATTATTACCACTACTGAATATTAAACTAAATGGGTAGAATCCATTCCCCTCATTTCTACAAAAGCCAAGAAAATATGTGAATTCATCAACCATCACATCATTTGTCACTTTAGCATCCCTCATCGTCTCATCACTGATAATGGAAAGTAATTCCAAAACAAAATCCTATGTAAGATGTGTGACATTTTTGGCATTCAACTCATTTTCTCTTTACCTTATTACCCATAAACTAATGTCCAAGTGGAATAAACCAATAAAACCTTGAACAAAATTCTTATGCAAGTAGTTGACGATAATGGAAAGGATTGACACACACATATTCCTTTCACCTTGTGGGCTTATCGCTCTAGTATTCTCACTTCATTCTTGCCACACCTCTTTCTCTCGGTCTAAGGCACCAAGGATGTCTTGCTTCTCAAAGTCCATATTCCATCTCTCCGTATCTCACTACAAGACATGCTCAACGACGATGACTTTCACTAGGACCGTTTAACACAACTTGAGTTATTAGATGAACACCTTCTCAATGCTCTTGACTATCTCCAAATCTACCAAAAATGTATCAAACATGCCTATGAAAAACATGTCCATGAATGAACCTTTCAGTTGGCAACCTCATCCTGAAGGAAAATCAACATTTAACCAAAGAAGAGAAAAGTAAACGAAGTAAATTTTCTCCTAATTGGCTTGGACCCTATATCATTACCCATGCCTATAGATCAAGTGCTTATCATTTGTCTTCACTCAAAGGTAAACCCAAACCTGAGCCCCTCAATGCCTTGCATCTTTGACCATTTTATTGTTGACATCAAGTCCTATATCACTTTCTGTCAATTGACCACTCGTCCCTTGAGCGTTGTTCACCTTCCATATTACCCATTTTGAGGATCAATGACTAAACAAGAATCATGTGATTACCCATCACCTTTCAACCTTATCTTCAATATGAGTACCACACTCTACTCACAACATGATTCTCATGGATACTTTTTATCTTTTTAAAGATGGAATCCCATGGTCGTTCATCACTCGAAACCACCTCTTTCATAGTTAACCTCTATGTGCTATGGTTTTGTCTTCTAAACAAGAACCTAATCTTCCTCTATAGTCTTGTCCATGACTTAAAACATCCAAAAACAAAATGGGATTCAACTCCTTGAGTCAAACTTCTAGAAAAATGTGACTCCCTCAAAAGGGACATCTCTTCTCTCTATCTCGCCACTATAAATAGACTACTCCCTTGAAGGACAACTATATAAAGTCATTGCAAAAATATAATAAAATTTTCAAAAGCTTCCCGCATCGATTAGCTTCACGAAGACCTCAAGGAGATAATATACTCATCCCATATAGACTTCCCACATTGATCAATCTATTAAAAACAAACAAATGAATAAAATGATAAATTTTTCATCATGGAATTGCCTATTTTTGATCCTGGGTTTCTTGCTAGGTAAACATACTTTGTCATACACTAAGTTACGCTAAACCACCCAATTTCACCTCATTGCATTTTCACCCTAATTTTCTCTTTGCTCAAGGGACTTGCCACAACTGTGACATTTCATGATCATGTGACTTTCTTCACCCTTAGAATAGTCCATTATGTAATGCCTTTAGGGTCTTATGTTCATAAGCCCATCTTGGGTATGGTAGACTCATTAGGGTTCTTATCAATTAAGCGACTCTTTTACCACCTCTTACCATTCACCTTCCTCATTACTTATTGATTATCCTATATAGGACTAGACCATCGACACCTACATTTTCACCTCTCAACCATGCCTATCACCTAAGACTCAACCATGCCTATGACCTACACTCAATCATACCTAAAACCTACCAACCCATTCCTCTACCTCATCACATTCTTCCCTAGCTTATGGGAGAACTACATCGGTCTGAGGCCCCCTTTCGCCGGGGCTATGTAGGCAGCACTCCAAGGGCATGGGGCCCTCGAGAGGTTAGCTCGACCATCATCATCACCTTCTTTGTCTTTTCCCTCTTCCAACCGTTCACCTCTCATCATTTGCTACCTATTTCAATCATATTCTATTTTAGTTAGTTTCCATTTTATCACCAAATAGTTGGAAATTAATATACCATTACAACACATACATTCATTTCATCACATTTACCATTTCTTTACCATAATCACACATTACCTACGATCATATCAACATGATCCATGCTATCATACATGCCACAAATTAAACCACCACATACACATACATCCTCATTTCTTTTCCATAATATCAAATACCTTAGAACTTAACTCAACCATGCCTGGACCTGAATCCACTAAGCCTATGACCTAACTCAACCATGCCTATGACCTAACTCCACCATGCCTAAAACACCTAGTTTCCATCCATATACAACTAACAATCAATTTTTTCCAACACAAGTACATCATCCACAATCATTGATCTCATCATAAAATTCTATGTATCCATCCAATATACACTGATACAAAATAATATCAATCTCTCAAAACTCTCATATACAACCTCACCATCTTTGGCAAGTAGGCCGATATATGATCAAAATCTCAAAACTCTCATATACAACCTCACTATCTTTGGCATGTAGGCCGGTATCTATATAAAATCATAATCAAAATGCCGACATCAATCATTGGCCCCTCTCGATCTCCGTGTCCTGTCTCACTTGTCTCCTCTCGCTCTACCTATCGACGACAACCTACCAACATCTCACACCCCGCCATAGGTATAAGTCTCACCTTCACTAGACCTATAGCTGGGTCAGGCCTCCACAATCTAGTGGCCTTACCCTGACCTTGTCTATGAGCTCACCGACCCCTTGTACTCTCCGCACTATACATGTGGGATCTCATCCTCTTGCTCGAGGCTTGGCTTGCACCTTGTGCTCTACATAGGAGATGACATCTATCCCGATAGATGTCAAATGATACTTGATAATAACACACCTTGTTTAGGGAATTCTGAACTCGTGCCATCAATAATGTATGTGGATGTGCCATGGGCCTCGCTACCACCTATGTATAGGCCCTCATATTCGCTGCTGGCCTCGGCCCTCGTGCTCATAAATTATGTCCCTAACCTGTGTGGGTATATGTACTACCACTGTCTCTGGGCAGCAAATAACTTCCGTTATAATGTAGTCATATGGTCCTTTGAGGTGGCTACATGTGCCTGTGATGCCACTAGCTGGCTCTGCAAACCCATGACCTATGCCCGCAGAATGACGATCTATTCCCCATCTTGTCCCAACCCCTATGCCTGTACCTATGCTAATTGTCCCTATAAAATAGTCACCTGCCCCGTCAAGGTAACTACCTATGCATGTGTAACAACCAATTGCACTCCCAATGCTATCACCTGTCCCTATAGTGCATCTCTCTACACTATCACTTGTCACTAAATCCAAGCAGCCCCATCCGTGGAGCTTCCACCTATAACTCTGTTGCCTACCACCGTCTGTACCCATCAGTCACCCCTACATCCTTAATCTGTCCATCCACCGAAATCTCTTCCTGACCTACTAGATATGTGGGGTATGGTAGAGCCAAAGGCCTCTCCATATCCTCTTGGTGATACCGTACAATAAGCAGGGGCACATCCTGGACTAGTCCAAACTATCTTTGACTCTATCCACTAGAATCATCTCATGCTTGATGACATGTCTACCATGTATCCACCGTAATAGTTACAACCCCCACAGCTCCTACCTCCTACCTCTAAATACTAGATAGCCCACATATGGCCAGTCATATGATATCCATCACATAAAGCCCCTCCAACCTCTGTCTATAGTGCATGACATCATAGGTCACCTCCTCACCTTGTTGGTGATCCCCAACTACCACCCACCTCCTGTAACCTTCTCTCTATCCACCTCTATGCCAATCTACTACTGGAAATCCTCACGGCTACACTATCACAATGTGCTCATATGCCCAACAATGCAACATGAAGGTATAACATAGGCCATAGCAACATATCCTCTGATAACACCAGAGCTCTCTGTACAACTGCACCAAATAGGTAGTTTCCTAAGCAAAGCAAACCCAATCCTCCACCATCTACCATAAAACCCCATCAAATCTCGTGGAAACCGACCACCCCTCTCGAATCAGGTAGAGCATAGCACCCCACTACAACCATCATCAATACCACCAATCGCATCTCCTTTGGGTGTGTTGTGTACATCACCCCGTATACAAGGCTAGCGTTATGCTCAGTCAACTCAGTTGCCATCTCCCCAAACACTGTAATCATCTCCTCAAAGCCACATCTTTCGACACTTGTATACACCAACTCACCAATAATCGACAATCGTAATATCCGGTAGACATCCTCCAACGTGATCATCATCTCACCGGTGGGTAAGTGGAAAGTGTTGGTCACGGCGTCCCATCTATCGATGAGCATGACCATGAGGCTATGATCCTGTTAGATCTGCCTATACCACCTGATGCCAACTAGGCCAACCACTCGAATGTGCCCCCACTCCTCCATGGTGATGCGAGGTTGTATCTCCCCTAAAAATGGTGGGAATATGTCCCGCATCATTAGCTGATGTCGTGCCTACACCCATATAACTCAACCATGTCAAAAATGACACACACCTATCTATTCCATACCTACTTCCCTGACCTATCATCTACCCTAGTGCCCGTTTACCCCAACCCCATATTACCTTACCTAACATCACTTACCTAACCCCCTTCCTCCTACCTCGCTTCCCGTCCATCTTCTACCCAATTTCTACCCATCTCTATTTCCACCCAATCTTTGCTCTCCCAATATTGCCTCACCCCATTTATTTTAACCAATATCACCATTCTCGATCGATATCATCCACACATGACCGAAATTAGTCACCTAACCATGACCGATGATGACTTAATCCAACCAATGATTATCACCCTTAATCGACGTTGGTCTTTGTTTCGCTCCATAGTCAAAACCCCACTCCCCCAATTTTTCCAAAATTCAAAAACGACCTAAAACCTACCCAAACACCCACCCAACCCAACCAAAATTAGTTTTATTACCTAAATCACCTCTATGGCCTCTCCCCATACCCAAATCCATTCATTTTACCCACATTTTCAAATTTTTGAAACCCCCATTCTTTTCATTTTTCCCTAAAATTTTTAATCCAAAACTACAAATGGATCAAATCCTACCTCTACACGTAGGCACCTCCTCACGGGATGTCCAATCTCCCCATTGTTGGATCTCCCACACCTCCACCCACTACTACCATGCCTCTAATCAAACTCTCGGTCCTCCGACCAATCCAATCTCTCTAAATGATCTTGTGGCCCCATCCACCTACCTCCTCTAACCACTCAGATACCTCCAACTTAGCATTGTACAACACCTCATCCTTTTCTTCATGGAAAATGCTAAAAATAATTCACTATGTCATTTTCTATAAAGTGGATAGGTTGAAATGAATCCGTAACATACAGATTTTTACTTTTTACCCTACCCCCGACTGACTGGTGTTGGTTTAACTTGACCAAAATCGGTTATGTGTCGTAATCTACCATGGTTAGTTTCTCTAGACCGACATTGGTTTGCCATAACCGGTGTCGGTTATCCTTTTTGGCCCCCTCACTCCACATTACACCACATCTACTTGCCCGAAACCTTTTCCCACCTAACCCAAAGTTGACCCTAACCTTACACCTCACCCCCATGACCTTATTACTTATCACCCAACCTCACCATTAGTTGGGGCATGTTTATGCCCCTCACATGGCCTTACCTACAACCTACCCTACCCACACCTACCTACCCAACCATTGATTATGTGGACACTCCAATTCACTCGCTCGTTGCATCTTGCAATGACAATACCTGTGTTGTTCAACCTAGTGACCTTACCTTTCCTCAATGTCGTGATGCTTATCCAAACCAACCTTGACCCTTTGACCTTTTGGGGTGTACCAGGAACATACCTACATGTTCTTGCATCTTACCTAGTTGTGTGTCCGGACCGTATCCTCTACCCTGGATACCAGACCTCAACAACCCTTGTTTGGATGAACCTAGTGACCTTAGACAATGTAAATTTGTTACGCTGAGCAAACCCTATATCTCATTACATCCCAATCATGCCTATGACCTTGACTCAATCATGCCTAATCCACCTAGCTTCCATCACATAAACAATAACACTGAAATTACACACATAACTACAACCTCATACCTGTATCTATTTGGCCTTGCTAAGATTTCTTTTGCCTACAACCATTAGTGCCAACACACCTTTTATCATTCCGGCCACCCATTGAACCATACCTACAAGCTCAACCTACCCCTACATCTCCTTTGTTGCATCTTAGGAGTTGTTATTTTACCTATACCTTAGCCTTACCCATGCCATGACCTATTTTCCTGAACCCGACCTACTTGGTATGACCATTGACCTTATGCACTTGCTATACCTTGCGATGTTGTTACCTATGTTGTTTTAGTCTAATAACCATACCTTTCCTATTGTCGTGTCATTTATCCCAACCAAAATTTTGGTGTACCGAACATACCTAAACGTTCCTGCACCTAACCTACGTTATGTTTCCGGACCATATCCTATACCTTGGATACCTGAATCACTTCACCCTTTTTTGGATAAACCTATCAACCTTGACGATGTAGAGTTTGCAAGCTCTTCAACCTAGTATCATGTTGTAATCTATACATGTGCATGTGTTTGATTGCCATTACCCATGACCCGATTTTGACCCCGGCCTACTACCTATTACCCGAGTTGACCATCACCCTTTCCCATAGTACTCATACCCTTCCCCACCTATCTTCACCACCTACACATTTATCAAACCACTCACCGATTCCATATTACACCTCATCCGTGCCTAGTTTGAGGGGGATCACCTTCACCCACACATGGGGCAATCACTTCCTATTTTTGTCAACGTCGCTTACCAATACAAGCTACACAACAAAAAAGGGGAAAAATGTAGACACCAAAATTGGGTCACACTCCCCTTGGTCCCTTTTTGAATAACCGACTCAAACATGCTCACCTAACCATGACCCTTTTACCCCACATTAATATTAATTTAATTATTTACAATTAAAGTAATACCCATGCTCACAATATTCATTATTTAATTACCTTAATTAAAACTAATTTCCACCTCACCCCACCACCCACTTAGACACTTAATCACAAACCTATTCTTAACATGTTTCCCTTTTATTATGACTCAATATTCACTCACCATAACTAACTAAGACTTAGTTTGACCTACCTTAATGAACTAAGACTTAGTACAAGCCTAAAATTTTCATGCTTATTCTCCCTCTAACCACATTCCCACTCATTAAAATGTAACATTCCATTTTGATCCATGAGAATAGAAAAAGTTGGCCCAAAAGATTGCCAAGATCTGACATTTTTAGTAAACTTAGGATTTCTGCCTT
The DNA here is from genome assembly GCA_018340775.1 of Taxus wallichiana var. yunnanensis. Taxonomy (NCBI): domain Eukaryota; kingdom Viridiplantae; phylum Streptophyta; class Pinopsida; order Cupressales; family Taxaceae; genus Taxus; species Taxus wallichiana. The sequence goes on from CM031242.1 coordinate 92,284,955, forward strand.
AACCGACACCGATCAACCCTAAACCGACGCTAGTCACCCTAAAATATCGTTGGTTACCATATATTAATTTTGGTAACCTTGTTTGAGAGGTTGACCACATTATCAAGTTTTAGAACAAAGGAGATCTACATGCAAGCAAGAACCAGAGCCCTTTCGCACATCTAGACAACTATAGCCAAAGACCAAGACTGATCCAGAAGGTATTTGCATTCATGGTAGCATTCCGGAAGCACTGTCATAACATTAAGAAAAATTCCATAGATCAACCTTCACCAACATCTTCAACCACCTCTCCACCACTACGGGCATTTAGAACCCTTGAACTCCAAGTAAGTTGGTTTCTCCTCTGTCACTTGTAGTTGTATTCTCTCTTTGCCTTCATCCATTCATTTTTTTACCTAGATCTATCCTTCAGCTCTCTCTATCAACCACCCACTCACACCCAACATAAAATTCACAAAACCTATCCCAAAACCACCTCCCTCACATAGAACTCACAAAACACCCTCCAAACTCTTTGTGTAATCACAAAGAGGACCCAAAAATGTTCTACAACATCTTCCAACTTCCCACATTGATTGACACTTTGTTAACCCTAACCGTGATTAGTCTGCCTTATACTAACATAGGTCTCCTTAATCGATATCGGTCATCAGGATCACAACCCAACCTAACAACTCAACCCTTAGCCTACCCCAAACCTCACTCAAAACCTTACCACACCTATCTTGGACCTGTCACCTCACCTCCCCCACAGAGACCTTTCCAACTCTCTGTTCCAAGATAGAAGAGAGCCCAAACACCCTCCACCTGACTCCTTGCCACTTTCCACAGTGACCGATATTGGTCACCCTAAACCGGTATTAGTCATACCTAAAATGACATCGTTACCCCCGACCGTGTCGGTCTCATGTCGATAAAACGCTTCGCACCAACAACTAACTAACCCCACCTAAAACAACCCAAACACCTTACCCAACTTTACCAAGACCCTGTCTGTGACCCATAGACCACCTGCGTTACCCGCAACCTGACCTGAAACCTTTACCTACACAACACCTTAGTATTTAATTGAATCGATGTTGATAGTAATATGAGGCACCCAAATCAAAACAATAACACTAGATTATTTTATTTACATGTTTGAGTTATTTTATATTGATTTATAAACAATGGATTGGTGGTCTTATAGAAGTATCACACTTCCCGGATCTAGCATACGCTAGGCAAATTCACTCTTGTCATATACTATTTAACTCTCTTTTATGGTCTTGTTTTGTATTTAGGGTAGTTCCTCCTAGCCAAAAGGAAGCTCTCACATTCAACATTGGATCAAGAATTGAATGCGTGCAACGACCTTTAAGTGACCATCACAAAATGTATTCCTCCTTGGCCCATACCTTTATCTCTGCTTCATCAAATCCTTAAAGAAAATGGTGAACCACCATGTGTCCCAATCACACCGAACATCCTATTCACATTCGCCATTCAAAGGGTGCAAGTGATTTGGTGACAACAATAAGTTAGCACTAATACCTCTACGGGAAGGTTCTCGCTTTGGATGATAAAATCTCATATGGAACCGATGTTTTAATTTTGACGACGTTGCTTGTGATTAAGTGTTTTTGGATTCTCTTTATTTATCTTCACTTAAGATAAAACACATTGTTGTTAGAGTAGGTATTTACCTTAGCTCATGTTCTCTTAGGTACTTTATTTACCTTTATTGTATTTATCCTCACCCACTTATGTGTGTGGATATTTATTTTATCTTATTTAGATATTAGGAGATATTATCTAGTTGTTAGGTATAGTTATTTCCTTGATCTATGGTATTGACTAGTTCTTTCCTTGATCTATGGTATTGACTAGTTCTTTCTTTGATCTATGGTATTGACTAGATCCTTGATGTCTAGTTCTCTCCTAAATCTATGGTCTTGACTAGTTCTTTGATGACTAGTTATTTCCTTGATTTATGGTTTGATCTATGACCTTGACTAGTTCTTAGATTGTTATTCCTTGCCTATTTAAGCAAGGCCCATTCTCAATGTATTGCATTGAGTTCCATAATAATATATGATATTGCTACCCATTTGTTTGCAAAGGTTTTATGTAAATTTGTTTTGGCAAATTGCTTTCATCTTATTAATCTTGGTGTTTGATTAGCATCTGTGTTCTTGGCTTGGTATGATCTGGTTATCATTCCTTTAAATTGTTGCCCCAAAAGTCACATTGATAAATAATCACCGGTGTGACAAGCAAGAAAAATAAGGTTTTTTTAGGTTTCCAATCCCATAATTCAAAATTTGTGCACCTATTTTGTAATTAATATAATGTGTTTCACACTCCTTATATTCTTTTTGTCATGTAAGTTTCCCAATTGATCTTGTTATGAAAATCAACTTAAGATATTTGTATTCTTCCACTTGCTTTGTAGTTGGTTTTCCTCAAAGAGAAAGTGAAATCGCTTCTTTTCATTTGTAAATAAAATATCATGACTTTTGTTTTGTTGATATTTACTTACATTCGATCCTCTCGATAAAAGAGCTATAGGACCCTCAAATGTTCTCTCGTAATATGTGTCATTTTGGCAATTAAGATGAGGTCATTTACATAGACAAACAATTTTATTACATAGTTGGCTAAGTGAATGTTATCCCCATCCATTTTGTTGATCCATTCCTCTAGCTTATTAATGTAAAGCCTAAATAAAGTGGGTGAAAGTGGGAATCCTTGTTTAACATCAATGTCACTACCAAAACTTTCATTCATTCCCTCCATTGATCTAATTTTTCCTTGAAATGCTCATATAACCTATGAACAACCGCTCTACACTCATTTAGAACTCCAAGCTCCTCCATTTTCTCTTGATTTTATTCCTAGGTATCGTGTCATCTGATTTTTTGAAGTCAACAAAGCAGCAAAAAACTTCTTCACCTTGGTTATCCCACACTTTTTCAATCAAGTATCTAAGAGTGATGCAATGGTCAATAATGGAGTGTTTTGGCCTGAAACCAACCCATTTTTTTGCTCATTTCCCTTTTTTCCCAGCCAATTGCTAATTATGTGCTCTATCATGCTCCCAAATAGTTTTCCAAGAAGAGGATTTACCATAATAGTGCAGTAGTTTGACAAGTTATTGATATCCCCACTTTTGTATAGGGGATAACAACACTAGTTATCCAATCTGGTAGAAGCCTTCATGAATGATACCATTAAATATGTGTTTGATGTGAAGTGTGAGAGATTTCACAACCCATTTAATATACTCTTTTTAACCCATTTATATCTTGAGCCTTTCCCTACACTAGTATCTTTACGCCTTGAGTGATATCCCTTATGGAAAAGAGTTAAATTGCTATGTTCATAATGGGGTGGTGTCTTTATTGTGCTCCCAATTATAAATAAATTTTGCATAAGCTAGTCATTATTTATCTATTATATTATTCTCTCTTTGTTTTATCTTCTCATGAAGTTATTTTCAAAATCCTTTGGGATTACAATTTTCTAGGGAAATCAGCTCTTTCCTTCTAGTGTTCGTGTAACACTCCTTTTTAGATTGATTCAGTTTTTCATAGGCCTTTTTACTTTCTTTATATTTTCCCAACTCTCTCAAAATTATTTTATTTCCTTGCACTCTTCATCATACCACAAATTTGTCATAAAACTATTTATGTTTCTTTCCCTGGCCTAGATTATTTGTAAATGCTTTGTGCTTTGAGTATGGTAAGAATCCATATATTGCTTTAAATGTGACAATTGGTTATTCAAAATCTATATTCTTCTTCCTGAAGGTTTTTATCAAGGGATGCCTTAAAGAGTTCTCTATTCTCATGAATTATAAGATTTTTTCCTTGAAGATGTCCTTTTGTTAGGTTGTGGTGGGTTTGTTCCCTTAGGTGATTATTAATATGCATATTGATCTTCACATATATTGGGTTATGGTCTGATTTCATCTCTATAGAGAAATCCCACATGTCTAATTCCATAAATTTTAAAATATAACCTTGTGAAAAAATAGTGTAATCTACCACACTTTGTCTATTATATGTTTTACAATTGATTTTGCCTAATTTTGGCCATGATCTCATGCCATTGCATATAACCATGTTATAAAGGCTACATGTCCCTAACAATTTTGACTTGTAATGTGTAACACCTCCATTTTCATCATATGAAGTCCTCTCCTAAATTTGGTCTTCTTCTTCCTCTAGCCATAATGGATTGATGTTCATCACTCCCTCATTTCTCGTGTTAAGGGCTTAGTTGGCTTTTGTTGTCACATCGAATTCTCCCTTTATTGGAACTTCTACGGACCCACTATATGTTGAATGTCATTTTGAGTGATGTATAAGGGTCGTCATACTCTATGTATTTTTTCTTATACATTTTTATCCTCATGGTGCAAAATAATGTGCGACAAGCCATAAATTTAGCTCATTTTCTATTAGTTTATCTATATATATTGTCTATGGATCCTCTTTCTCTAATTCTATAATTCCACACCATGTTTCTTTAATCAACATTGTGTTAGCATATGGATTTTCACACATGTAAATGACATGCAACAAAGTGTGGGAATGAAGTCCCTCCTCAATGAAGGTGAGGCTACATTTATTGAAAACCAAAATGATATTTACACCTACACATTCAAAATTATATGTGGGGAGGTTTTGGAACATCAATGGAAAGAAAGTGGATGAGTGAGATGGAATGGAATGAAAGAAAGGAATAGAAAGGAATGAATGGAAGGAACACGTAGGAGTTAGGTAAAAGCAAAGCCTTATATTACATGGAGAAGAAAAACAAATAACTAACACAAATAAAATAGAGTTTACATCAGTCAAATGAGAATGAGTAAAAGGGACACACGTGAAAAAGTAGATAATTGGAGCTTGATCACCGTGAACTAGAGCAATAAATTAGTAGAATTGACAATAAGATCCAAGACAATATTTACATGCAAGATCCAAACACTAACATCTAATGAACATAAGAACATCAAATGCTATTAGAGACAATAAATGGGACAAAAAGTTCATATTTCATTAACTCCAAAATGTCTTATCAAAAATAACAAAAGTTTCTTTCTTTGAAGTAAATCTTGCATACAAAATTATTTTCTTCTCCTCTCTCAAAGTCACTCTTAAAAATGGGCCCCTGACTTTCTTTTATAACCCAAAAGTTGGTTACAAAGTAGTTAGGATTTTAAATGCACATTAAATAGGGCACTTAAGTGACTTTGACTTTCTCAACCAATTTTTTTAAAATAACTAAAAATATAAATCACTTAAGTTATCCAAAGTTTTCCAAAAGTGAATTAAATAATAACACCATTTAAAAATACCACTTTTAAAACATATGACAAAAACCAATGCCTTATCCATTGAAATGGGGTCCGCCTATCTCAATCGTATGAGAAATGGACTCTCCCACTTTGTTAGATACCAAGAAAACTATCTCCTTGACCCATCGGTGAAATTAGGATCCGCCGCCTTCACCAATTGAAAGGATCTAAACCTTCCCAATGTTTTGAACATATTTTCTTCTTTTGGAGGTTCATTTGGTCAAAGAATAACCTCACAAAATACCTGTAATTCCAAGATCCTACTTGGCATATCATTCAGATTGACCATCTTTGATTGAACATTCTCAAACAAGTTCTTTAATTTGATGCAACGTTCCATTGAAGCTGAAGAGAAATTGATGGTAGGAGTATACATGTCTTTGAACAATTGTGAAAATTGCTCCTCCACATGTTTTGATGAATACCTTTGATTTTTCTCATTTACAAGATCACAAGGGATCTCAGCTATGAACTCCTGAATCAAGGCGAGTGAAGTGAAGGATTCATTGCATACACTCTCATAATGGATCATAAAATCTTCGAGAAGTGTCTTTCTTGATTTGAGATGCAGACACCAAAGAAAGCATGTCCCTTGACATTCAAATTTGAGAATTCCTTCAATGGCTAAAGTTGAAGATTCCATACTTGTCATCTCCTGTAGACTAGGAAATATCTCATCCAAATTTGATATGTTAGAAACAAAAGTTTCCTTGAAAGAAAGAATTGGATCAAGATATGCACTAATATCTTCATGGAGCTTAACAACTGTTTTGATCATCTCTTTACCAAAAACAAGAATATCTAAAAGCCAAGATTTAGTGACATGACCCAATGTGTTTATTTCTTTTGACAAATTGAGAGTTTCTTCATCAGGGGCAACCACTGCATCGGGTATTGGGAAAGTGGATGATATGGGATTTATCAGATGTTGAACATAATCCACCAATTGATTATTTTTAGCCTTAAGCTGAGAGTTCTAAGACTTATATTTCTCAAGCCTCTTTAGAATGATATCTATTAAATCTCGAGCAATCGCCATGTCACTTTCCAATGTGGAATTACCAAGTCCAAGCCGGAAACTTCATAATCACTAGATGTCATGGCATCACGTTCCTTGTCAACTTATGGGATGACAAGATCTACAAATATGTTTCGTCATCATCCGTGATGCCCAGTTAAAACAACCCACTTGAGACCCATGAACAACCTAGGTTTAGCTAGAAAATTATGGAATAATTTTTTTGATTAGGAGTTAACGACCAAAGTCTCGAAGACAATTAAATTCAACTGATAATTTTTCCCATTATAATAATTACTAATTTCTCATTATAGAGCAACAAGTGCAATAGGTCCACCCTAGCTCAAATCTCTCTAGGGATTAATTTAATTACTGATTTCATTGACATTTTAGCTAAATATTCCCTGATTAAATTTTAGGGTTAAGGGACCCAAAACAATTAAATACCCAAGGTAATTAATTTCCACTAGATCAAGACAAGAGCAGGGTTTAAATTACAGTGAGGGAAAGAACACATAAATAAAGTCAACAGAGCAAGGTCTCACTTACCCACTCCCAACACTTGATTGAGAGTGTCTACCCCCAGGTTGCTAGGCAACGAATACCACTAATAGATTCTAGAACAACTCAAATCCACAAGAACAAACTTCTCTTTTATTAACAATTCCCAGAGGTCACAAGGTCCAAAACTTAGGGCTAGAAGTTTCAGTTAGGTTCAGGGAGAAATTTGCCCCATACCCAACTCTCTAATAGGATCAGAGTTTCAACTATATTTTTCTCCTTCTTAACACTTCCAAAATTTCCCTAAACCATTCCCAATGGATAGGAAATTTTCTCACCTTTTGGTGATATAAAGAAGTCCTCCTAACTCCTTACAGAACTCAAGATATGAGCGGGCGGAGTTCTTAGGTCAAATTTTCCCCAAGGGGACACGTGTCAAGAGGAGGGAAAACACCTCCAACGGGTTGGTGGGTCGAGGTGGCTTGGGAAATTTTCCCATCACACGGCACAAATGCAAAGTTTCTTCCACGCCTCCGCGGGTCCTTGGTGGACACGTGTCGAGTCTGGCGGCGCAGCGGAGAGGGGGGAGGAATCGGCGGGCGCAAATGAGGATTTAGTGCATTGCACCCAACGGAGGACAAAAGGGAGAAAGGGATGTGTGGGTCTGCATGCCCACAAAATAAGAAAATCCCGAGGTGGGGGTGGTGATGCGGGGCCATGGGGAATCTTGTTGAAATTTTCCCAAGGCCAAAAACCAAAGAAATTAAAGGGGTCCTCCCTCCCTACTGCCACCCTAAGGTGCCACATACCACCTTCTCATTAGCTGCGAGCTGATGGGGCTATGATGGAAATGTTTCCAAAATTTAAAAAAATTCAAGGGTTGGAGGGAAACTGCGCCTCTGCTGTAGCTCCAAGAGGACACATGGCATCCTCTACAATTGGGGTCATTGCGGCAGGCAGAGAAAATGGAAAAATTTTCCCGAACCAAAATTTTTCCAAAAACTTTTCTAAGGCCAAAATGATGAGAAATTTTTGGTTGCGGGCCCACCAGGGAAAATTTTCCCAAATTTTCCTCGCCAAGGCACAAAAACTTCAAAGTGCCATAAATTTTGCTAGGAAGCTCAGTTTTAATATAATTCCAAGGATGCAAAAACAACATACTTCCTTCCTACACATTCTTCTTTCCAACAAAGATTTTAATTCACAATAGCAATTCAATTTCAATACAGTCATGCAAGTTTGAGAAGGTAGGGCATTCCTTTATTGACTTCCAACAACAACTTTACAACTTATCTCTTTCTTTTAGCTTCAAAATACAATATACAATACATATAACCATTTTTCACATTCCTTTTCAAAACAGAGAATGGAATATAACTCTCTACATTTCACATTTCAATTTCAATCTTTCCTCATCAATACAAGAAACTTCTCATTTACAATAATTATACAAATCATCCACTTTAAAGTGGGAAAGGATTACAATTAAAAGGGTATTCACAAGGGATTGTCAAACTGTATTTTTCCATTGCTCCAGAACAACAACATGCTCATTTTCTCTTTTCTCCAAGTTGATCACAACAAAGAGGGGGAAAGGCAATGCTCTCCACCCAACCAAGACATCCAATGAAAGGAGAAGCCTTCCTTCATCATTGGCCCCTAAGCCCCAACCAAAGTACAATACTAGATGCAATTCAACCCATGGCAACAACTGGCTTCCACAACACAACATTCTTTCACACATGCACATGTCAATATAAAACATAACTCAATACAAAACAACAGTTTACAACTACAATAGCAAACATTCAAATCACAACTCAAGCTTGATCATGCAAGCCAAAGGAGCAAGGACTATGGGGGAAGCTACTTATGCCTCCCAATTGGGAATTTGGGCATCCACCTATAATCATACCACCAATATAACATATCATATCCCATAAACCTTATGCCTCCCAACCCCTCCTTATGCCCCCACAAATTTTCCCTTATGCCCCCATAAGTAAGAAATGCAAGCTATTTCTTTTCCATGGTGGATCCCAAACCCAAAACTCCCTCCACAAAACTCTGATGCCCATGGCATTCCCTTATGCCCCCCACATGGATTCCCCATAGCCTTCTCCTAGACCTTCCCTAAGTCACCTACCCAACCAACGAAAAAAAAAAATGCAATAAAACATTCTCCATACACACAACTCAACAAGAAAATAACAGCAATAAAAGAAGGAATAAACTCCTACCTCTCCATGGAAGGATTTGCTCCACACAATAAACTTTGAATGTCAAAAATACAGTCCCAAAACAACAAAAGCCAAAGTGTTAAATGCTCTCCAATCTCCTCCAAATCATCAAGAGCTCTAATCATAGAAAAAAATGTGCCCCCAAGGATGAATGTAAAGAGGTTCAACAACCAAGAAAAAATCTTCACCAAAGCTTCTCCAAAGTAAGAGTTCCAATCACAAGAAAAATGTGCCCAAGGAAGCAAGCAAAATGTTTCAATAACCCCCAAAACAAGAAGAGAGTTTGAATTAAATAGAAGAGGGAGAGAAGAGGATGATGTGGATCCATGTAGGATGCCACACCAAACATCCACCAATTCAAACACAAAATACAAAAAAATCCATTCTCTTAAGCACAATAAAGAGGTGGGTGAAAAATGACAAGTTACTTGCACACTCAAAAGAGCCCACACCTCAAGGGACAACAATTTAAATGAAATGTAAGAGAGTGCAATCCAAAATAAGCAACATGATGAATAAAATGCATTTTAAAAGTCACAAATCACATCTCCATCCATAAGTATGGTTGGTATATTAAATTTAGAGGTATGGGACAAGTTTTTCTTGTCCCACAAGCCTCCAAAAACAGCTCCCAAGGACAATTTAGAATTTTTCATGTAGGTGGAGTGTTTCATACTACAAAATAGACTTAAACATACTCTTACACAAACCAACAACTTCCATTATTATTTTCCCATATCCCCATTTGATTTATTTAAATTTTAATCATAATATTTCCACATTAATCTACCACAACTTTATTAAATTAAAGGAAGGAATACATTACTGATAAAATACATATAACAATAACATTTTACCACATTAATAAAATACACAAACCCATGGTCACATGTAAAGATGATCCCCCATGGGAATCTCTAATAAAATACAACACACACACAAAACAAGTTGCCATGGTGACCTTGTCGAATTCACATAGAATTCCACTTTGGTTAGTCTCCAATCCCTCGATGTTTGTTGTGATATTTTAAACCTAAAAACACAAATACCTCCTTCAGCCTCGTGGCCATATCAGAACGTCCAAAATTAATATATAACAAAATCACAAAATCATCTATACATATGAATCACAACAATCACCAAGGAAACCAACGAAATCATTTACAATTTATATAGACAACAATATCATCATCAAATAATTTTTCTTTTCTAGGTTTACTCATAATCTCCAAAATCACATGTCCGAATAACTTCCATTAAACATCCATGTCCAATAATATATCATCATCCACATGTAAGGTGTCTCTAATAATCATCCCGCATCGTAATCAAATCTAGATCAAGAATAATCCATGATCAAATGTCTAATCATAATAAAAAATCCAACACTATAAGGATGTCCATCATAGAGTCTATAGTATCATGATCGGAATAACGAGTGTCGAAGGAAAGTGGGCACTACATCCCCTCCCCTTAGACTCGACTTCCTTCAAAGTCACAAGAACTGATGTGGAAACAATACAATAGAGAAACGATCATGCCCTTTTTGGAATTACTTTGCTTCAACAAGTGTGGGTCTATAGAACTCAAGTTTGGTCGAATATAATTCAGCGAAGAAGGGAGATTGGAAGGGACAAGTTCTAAATTTTCAGCATGCAAGGCTACTAACATAATAATCTTATGAGTATCTTTACACTATCAAATAAGACCCAACACATAACAATATAACAAGAAGAGTTCCAAAAGATCATCAAGAGCAACCACCTAGTAAGGGAATTATAGGAAATTTTTCCTTAAACTTGAGATGACCACACAGTTTCCCATTGATACACATACCACATTAACAAAAGTTAAGGTTTCCACTAGGGTTAAATTATGCTTTCATAGTTTGTTGTTTAGACAAGGCTAGCAAAATCAACCATGACCAATTTTGCATGAGAAACAAGTCTACACAAGGTCCCACAAATTGAGATCACACAAGATGAGGTTAATCAACAAGGACACCTAAATCATAAAAACATTTACAATCAAGGAACTAATCAAGGAAAGCATTTCTATAACTCGAGAGGGTACAATCAAATTTTCATGGTAATGCAAGTGAAGTCAAGACCACAAGGTTTTCCTATAGTCTGATTTTTGCACTTTGTTTTAAGAATCGAGCACACCAAACAACCAAATCTAAAGAAGTCAACCATATATATATATATATATTTATATCTCCCCTAGCAACTAACATATCAATTCAAGCACCATACATTAAAGCACAATGGGGATTATTTATCCTATTTCCTACTCAAGCTCGAAATAACCATAAAGAGAGCACAAGGAACACCAAGGACCACTCAAGGTTACTAGGGAGAAGAGTAGTAACACGGGGTCCAATCAAATCCAATGGTGAATAACATCATCTTACACTTTCCATCCTAATGGGAAGAAGGGCTTCAACCACAAGGTGACCCTAGAGAATATGAAGAAAAGAATACTTTCCGAAGTTATTTTATATCCTTAACATATGTTTCCTTAAAATTACAATAACTTAGGTCTCCAAGGACAAGACAACATGCACGGAGGTTGCTTCTAAAAAAAAATAGATAAGTCTCAATCCAAAAAAAAGGACCACAACTCACATCTGTCGAGCTATGGGACGATAAGGGTGTGATGACCCAAAAATCCCACAAGAAAGGCACATACATCCATGGCAAGAAGTAATAAGCAACTAGAACACATTACTATCCACCGGGTGTTTCGCAATTTCAGGTAGGCGATAGAACTACAAGTTCAACTATATATTGCACTCAATACACATAAATTTTACCCATTTTATATATCAACTTATTAAGAAAAAGTTATAGCTTTGCTTGATAAGAACATTCCTTTAATGATTCCTTAGTTACAAATTTCTTTCTATTATGACATCATTAGTTTACGTTATAAAAACACCACTAAGGTGGGCATGATGTCTCACCATTCTCAGTATAGCTAGAGAGCATTTAGTTTACTTGCAAGGAAAGTGGATGGACAAGATTTCCATTCTATTCTTCTACATGGTTTTTTTAAATTTCTTCTATTAATCTACCAAGGGTATAACAAGGATCACTTCCCTTTTCTATGCTCCAATTTATTTGTTAAGTTCCAAGGTCAAATCTCCTTAATTATAGTTTTATGGTGTTTTGGTTGAGTCGTCATATCAATCAACTTTTGATGAGAAGGAAGGTTCAAACACATCACAAAATTACTTTTATGGGAAGGAGATACAGATTAACACACCATATTTTGATTCTAAAGGAACAAGAGACATTCAACATAGAAAGCACATTATTAATTTTCTGTAAGAACTAGGAAATAATGAACCAACATGAATCACACCAAGATTTCAAAAATTCACCGAATAATTTCAAGCATCATAAAACATTCTTAGTGGGTCTCCACAAATTTCATAAGAAATTTTCAAGGAAGGCTCATTAAAGAGGTTTAATCTTACTTTTACGAATCTATTAAGGTTTAACAATTTTTTTTTTTTTGTGTGGTTTAGGATGGTAACATTTTATTCTCCTAATAACCAAAGAAGGTTTTCCAATCAATACTCATGTCCCCACAAGACACCACTAGCCAAGCAACCAGATGACAATGCAACTATACTCCAAGGAACCACATCCACACTAAAAGGCATCCAATGCAATGGGGCAACCAAATAATTCACCAAATCATGAACTTAACAACCAAGAGTTACAGTTTTTTTTAAAAGAGGAAAAACAATATAAGCACCATTGAGATTATCTATTAAGATCTACCAAACTAACATTTCTAAGAGAAATATCCAAAAGACCCAAAGCATCTATAAGTGTTTCCAAATAACCCAAAGATTAATAGGTCATAGAATGTTATTCATAGTAAAGGAAATTTAAGGTAAGGGTAAACTTATTTATAAGTCAAGAGAGTAAAACAAGTACACTTAAATAAACACACTACCTAAAAGGCTTAAATCTATCCATAATTACCAAGATGCATACATTCCATGAGTCAAAACTTTCTATGATGCAACCAGGAACCCAAGATACAATTTAACATGCCATCGATGAAAAGTCACTATCAAAACAAACACTTTTCCAGTAACATTTACAGTCAACCAAAGAGGCAATCCAATCCTAAAAAATCTAAAAGCCCATAATTAAACACTTCTACTCTGACGAGGGTTAAGCTCTTACCAGATTGAAATAGAATCACCACTACCACTGTCAGACTGCCCTCTAGACCACACTACACAACAAACTTTCTTTCTAGCAAGGTCAAGCAACAAAAAGGGCTACTTTAAGACCTTAGACACACTCAAGTTTCCATGCATCCATAACCAAGGCATGACTTTAAGCACCTAAAAGGACCTTCAAGACACCTAGGGTGTACCCCCATATGACAATTGTCACCATACATGAAGCATATAACCAACTCAACAACATGCAAAAAGGAAACCACATAACGTTTAGCCAAGTAGCCAACAACATCATGAGCTCTGAGTCATCAATCAAATAAATTCCAAGAAATATTGGCAATCAATAAAAGTGGCTAAGTAGCCGCATTACAAAGTTTGAAAATTCTTGCAAGAATTATAATTAAATAAAAGATTCTTAGAGCTTCTCAATCCAATCATAAAATAAGATGCTGGTCCTTGATAAAATACACAAGATTACGAATGTAAAACACAAAATTTAACACCACATTCACTCCATAGCCTTTCATGGCTGCCAATAGGGGTACTCGCCTCGAGGTTAGTTCCAAGAACACAACCATTACTCTGTCCAACATCAAGGATCACATCATACAAATCATCATTCCAACAACTCTAATAAGGAAGGGTCTCAACAAAGGGCTTAATGCATCATATAATTAAATCAAGTTTTAGGACTTGTAAAACAACACATTTTCAAAAGGGAACCAAGTTTCCATTATACTAGAAGTTCACAAATTCAATTTAATCTGACATTCTTAGTTACCCCGGTTTAGACAAAATGTCACTAAGCAAGCACAACAACTCAAACAACTTGTTATTTTATTATGATTTTAATTTTGGCAGTTCAAATGAACAGAGTAATGTAATATTTCTTCATACTTATTTCTTCTTCAATTTTCAAACAAGTTTGTTTTCTTAGATTCAAAAGTGTGCTAGGTTTACAGTTCATGTCTCAAGTTTTCTAGTGTGCCCAATGGTCCAAGATTTTGAACCACTACTCTAATACCAAGTGTGATGCCCGGTTAAAACAACCCACTTGAGACCCATGAACAACCTAGGTTTAGCTAGAAAATTATGGAATAATTTTTTTTTGATTAGGAGTTAACGACTAAAGGCTCGAAGACAATTAAATTCAACGTATAATTTTTCCCATTATAAATTCTCATTATAGAGCAACAAGTGCAATAGGTCCACCCTAGCTCAAATCTCTCTAGGGATTAATTTAATTACTAATTTCATTGACATTTTAGCTAAATATTCCCTGATTAAATTTTAGGGTTAAGGGACCCAAAATAATTAAATACCCAAGGTAATTAATTTCCACCAGATAAAGACAAGATCAAGGTTTAAATTACAGTGAGGGAAAGAACACATAAATAAATTCAATAGAGAAAGGTCTCACTTACCCACTCCTAGCACTTGATTGAGAGTGTCTACCCCAAGGTTGCTAGGAAACAACTACCACTAACAGATTCTAGAACAACTCAAATCCACAAGAACAAAATTCTCTTTTATTAACAATTCCCAGAGGTCACAAGGTCCAAAACTTAGGGCTAGAAGTTTTAGTTAGGTTTAGGGAGCAATTTTCCCCATACCCAACTCTCTAACAGGCTCATAGTTTCAACTAGATTTTTATCCTTCTTAATGCTTCCAAAATTTCCCTAAACCATTCCCAATGGATAGGAAATTTTCTCACCTTTCTCAGTGATATAAATAAGTCCTTCTAACTCCTTACAGAACTCAAGATATGAGCGGGTGGAGTTCTTAGGTCAAATTTTCCCCAAGGGGACATGTGTCAAGAGGAGGGGAAAGCACCTCCAACCGCTGGTTGGCGTCAGTTGTCAGGGCGGCTTGGGGAATTTTTCTCATTGGGTCCCTAGTGGACACGTGTCGAGTCCTGGTGTAAAGCGGGAGAGGGGGAGGGAATTGGTGGTGGAGCAACAGGAGGATTTAGTGCATTGTGCTCGATGGAGGACAAAAGGGAGAAAGGGACGTGTGGGTCTCGCATGCCCATAGAAGAAGAAAAGCCCGAGGTGGGGGCGGTGATGCGGGGCTGCGGGGAATCTTGTTGAAATTTTCCTAAGGCCAAAAACCAAAGAAATTAAAGGGGTCCTCCTCTCCACTACCACCCCAAGGTGCCACGTGGCACCTTCTCATTGGTTGCGGGCTGCGGTCTTAAGATGGAAATGTTTTTGAAATTTAAAAAAAGTCAAGGGTTTGAAAGAAACGTGCTTCATTTGTATCTCCAAGAGGACATGTGACATCCTTTGATTGGATGTGGGCCAGCGGAGGAAAATGGAATTTTTTTCCCAAACCAAAATTTTTCCAAAACTTTTCTAAGGCAAAAATGACGGAAATTTTTGGGTTGCGGGCCCGCCAGGGAAAATTTTCCCAAATTTTCCTACCAAGGCACAAAAACTTCAAAGTGCCATAACTTTTGCTAGGAAGCTCAGTTTGGGAAAACGAGGACTTTTGGAAAGATCTCGATGCCCTCTTTGCACAAGAAACATAAATTTTACATTTTGATAAGTTTTTAAGGGTCAATTTTGCAAAAAGGATATGTAGGCTTATAATTAGTGAACTGACAATTTTCAACTTCTCAATTTGGTTAAATTAGATCTCCTCCTTCACTCAACATGTCAAACAGACATGGAGGACTGGTCTAGGGAGGGTTTAGGGTGTTTTTGGAAAGTTAATTTGTTCAATTGATTCAAAATTGTATTTTTCCAACAAGTGACAAAAAATGACTGTTGGAGGGATCATTTTCAAATTAGCAATGGTTAAGTTGTTTTCTTGAGATTTATTTGTCAATTTGAATTCCTAAATGTCTTAGCATACTAATCTATAACATTTTTAAGTTGATTGTTAAGTGCAGGTCTGAACTGTATAATTTGATTGCATTCCTTTTTGCCAGTTTAAAATTATACACAATGCCAGTGATCAGTTTCTTTGAAGGAGTTATTTATCTTTTTGTCCTATAGGTATGGTATTTAATACCTAAACTAATCCATTACCTTCAGTTGATTCTAACAATTCATTTCCAAGTTAAATTACAAGTTCTGATTTCAATTTTAATATAATTCCAAGGATGCAAAAACAACATACTTCCTTCCTACGCATTCTTCTTTCCAACAGAGATTTTAATTCACAATAGCAATTCAATTTCAATACAATCATGCAAGTTTGAGAAGGTAGGGCATTCCTTTATTGACTTCCAACAACAACTTTACAACTTATCTCTTTCTTTTAGCTTCAAAATACAATATACAATACATATAACCATTTTTCACATTCCTTTTCAAAATAGAGAATGGAATATAACTCTCTACATTTCACATTTCAATTTCAATCTTTCCTCATCAATACAAGCAACTTCTCATTTACAATAATTATACAAATCATCCACTTCAAAGTGGGAAAGGATTACAATTAAAAGGGTATTCACAAGGGACTGTCAAACTATATTTTTCCATTGCTCCAGAATAACAACATGCTCATTTTCTCTTTTCTCCAAGTTGATCACAACAAAGAGGGGAAAGGCAACACTCTCCACCCAACCAAGACATCCAATGAAAGGAGAATCCTTCCTTCATCATTGGCCCCCGAGCCCCAACCAAAGTACAATACTAGATGCAATTCAACCCATGGCAACAACTGGATTCCACAACACAACATTCTTTCACACATGCACATGTCAATATAAAACATAACTCAATACAAAACAACAGTTTACAACTGCAATAGAAAACATTCAAATCACAACTCAGGCTTGATCATGCAAGCCAAAGGAGAAAGGACTATGGGGGAAGCTACTTATGCCTCCCAATTGGGAATTTAGGCATCCACCTATAATCATACTACCAATATAACATATCATATCCCATAAACCTTATGCCTCCCAACCCCTCCTTATGCCCCCCCACAAATTTTCCCTTATGCCCCCACAAGTAAGAAATGCAAGCTATTTCTTTTCCATGGTGGATCCCAAACCCAAAAATCCCTCCACAAAACTCTAATGCCCATGGCATTCCCTTATGCCCCCACATGGATTCCCCATAGCCTTCTCCTACACCTTCCCTAAGGTAGTCTACCCAACCAGCCAAAAAAGCAATAAAACATTCTCCATACACACAACTCAACAAGAAAATAATAGTAATAAAAGAAGGAATAAACTCCTACCTCTCCATGGAAGGATTTTCTCCACACAACAAGCTTTGAATGTCAAAAATACAGTCCCAAAACAGCAGTGCCAAAGTATCAAATGCTCTCCAATCTCCTCCAAATCAACAAGAGCTCTAATCACGAAAAAAATGTGCCCCCAAGGATGAATGAAAATAGGTTCAACAACCAAGAAACAATCTTCACAAAAGCTTCTCCAAAGTAAGAGTTCCAATCACAAGAAAAATGCACCCAAGGAAGCATGCAAAATGTTTCAATAACCCCTAAAACAAGAAGAGAGTTTGAATTAAATAGAAGAGGGAGAAAAGAGGATGATGTGGATCCATGTAGGATGCCACACCAAACATCCACCAATTCAAACACAAAAGACAAAAAAATCCATTCTCCCAAGCACAATAAAGAGGTGGGTGAAAAATGTCATGTAGAAACATCCAATCATCTTCACTTCGATCAATTATTTGTGAAGAGTATCACTGATGATGGTGGCCCAATCCAAAAAATATCTCTTGGCAAGGATGATACAGATAAAATGATACATCCATGGGTGGAAAATCCTGGTAGAGGGTAGACCAAAGACTTGACTCAGACAATGATCATATCCCTAATTTCTTCGACAAATTGAACGCAGACAATTATTTAGGAAATTGGTTAACTCAAGGCCTCTTGGTCACTAACCAGTTGTTATTAACCATCTTGCTCCACCTGAGGGGTTTTTCATCCCAAAATTCTTGTGCTAACTTTTGAGTGATGTCCACATTCTTAGGGAAGTTAGGTATGCTAAGAAACTATTCAATGTGCTCTGGTGTGATTAAGAGGAAAGGATCGCGATTATCTTTATAAATTCCTCATCTCTTGGGATCATAATGCTCCGTGTAAAAGTGATAACCAGCTTCGGGCATTGCACCAAGACCGAAATGCCACTGCTTGGGGTAGACCGCTATGGTAGAGCCTATCCGAGAATATGGTTTTGCCTTCAGCTTTCACCCGATCACAAAATTGTTGCACATTGATGTGACCAAGATTTGTATTGGTGATATTGTCGTATGTAGACTTGATAGAACTAGGAGGGATGATTCCTTGGAATTCATACTTGAGCACGAATTATTTGATTTCTCCACTGGCTTCCTTGATCTTCCTGTAGATTTATTATATTTTTTTGGCCATTATGAATTTTATAGAAAAATGACTTTGCACGTAAAAAGCAATGCAAATGGGTTCGGTCTCGCTTACAACCACTTTGTTTATGCAAAAATGAATATAGCTCATCTTATTATTATTATTATTATTTTAAAAATAATAATAATAATCGATCTTGGGTTACATTTTTTTAAAATGTCAATACAAACATATCGAGACTAAGCTCAAATTCCACATCTGGTGATAACAATTTTTATTTTTTAATTAAAATCTCCCGATTTTAATATTTTGCGTGAATTAAATTTTTTTATTTTAAAATTCACCTAAGCAAGCTTTCCTTTGCATGTGTGAACCGTAACTTCTCTTTGTGCAACTATTGTTAAGGAAAATACATGAATATTGTTTTATTTTTGCATGAATTTCTTATTCCATCTCTGGCACGTGAATTCTTTGTTTATGCAAATATGTGGGCTCCTTTTATAATTAAAAACTTTCTTATTTTTATTACCCTGGCTGCGTGGATGATTATCCTTGATCTCTGAATGTGTGGCCTTTAAAAAACTATTTATTTACTCTTGAAAATGCATGGAAGTGTGCTACTCTACCCAATGCATGGGGTGTTATCTTTCTCCTTGTCTTTGGCATGGAAAACTCGAATTAATCTCGTGTTTGTTTTTTTGACCATAAATCTCCCTATGCATGGATTGTGTATGATTTTGGTATTCTTTTAATCTATTCTAATGCATGAGTGGATCTATTTGGAGAATCCTCTTTTGATGAGTGCATGGAAACATTGTTTTGTTGAATGTTTTTGCTCCTCCTTCTCGGTCTATGTGTAGATTTGTTTTTGTTTCTTTGGTTGCGTTTGGACTATGCTTCCTCCTCTACCCAATGTGTGGGCTCTTAACAAGACAAAAAAATGCCCCTTTTTTATTTGGACTATTCTCTAAGAAAAATGAGTGGATATTTGTGGAGAATCTTCTTGCTATGTTCTTCCTTTTTGCTCCCGCATGGAGATTTGTTTTTGCTTTGAGCTGCCCTTTATCTATTCAAAGCATGCATTGAAATTTCTGTTATTCTCCACCTTTCTCACGCGTGGAAACTTGCTCACCAAAACCAAAATAAATATTTTTTATTTTTATTCTCCTTCCTTTATGTTTTACATGGAGAATGATGTGTATTTCTTGGGCTATTTTATTTTCTTATTCCAAAGCTTGCATTTAAATTCCCCCTAACCAATGCATGGGCTATTGTTCAAGACAAAACAAATGGAATTTTCTCTTTGCTATGGCTGTTGTGTTTCCTTCTAGTGGCCTCTTCCAATGTTTTGACAACATGGATAATAAACAGACTTTACCCTTAGCGTGAGAAATTTGTTGTTTTCTCCTTGTGTGGAATCTTCATTTCCTTCTTTGGATTGTAATGCAAAAACAATTTAGCAATTGAATACTCAATTACTCCCATTCCGCTAAAATAAATAAGAAACAAAAATTCCTCCAACTAGTTTCACAGGGAAATGGTTACGAGAATTAAAGAAGCTTCCCCGTAACTATTTCCCCTTCCCATTGAAATAACCAATTCCTTCTTTCTCGTAGTGGCATTAATTGCCAGGAAAAAGGGAAAATATAACCATTTGCCAGTGGAAATGGCAAGGCGGGCTGGCAATCCCCACCCTATTTCCCCATGTGGGAGATCTGGATATTTTTTGCCCGTTTGCCAACCAATTGAATTGGAAATTAGTAGAAGAAATCCCACAAGTGGGGAAATAAGAAGAATTTGCCAAGAAAGGGGAAATTTGGGTACGGGAAGCCAATTTGGCATCCTCGACAATTGGAAGTGGAAGCTTACTTTCCCCCGACAAACTTGTTGATTGAATTTTAATAAACATTATATTAATATTTATTTAATTAAAAACCCAAAAATCAATAAAATTGATTTTATCAAATAAAGGGTAATAAATTAATTAAATATTAATTAATTAATTATTAACGCAGTTTATGACCCTGCGGGAGGAGTTCTCACTCAAACAGACATTTAAACGAAAACTAGAATGATAAAAAAACAAGATGATCGTGACGAGGGCGATAAATCACGTAAAATAACACTTTTGATTTTTTTAAAAATTTCCATGTTTATTAATTTTGCAAAGTCAAAATTAGCTGATAACACATTGTTATCCCTCCACATCTTTTTCTTCTTTGAATCCTTTCAATCTAAACTAAAAGTTTGCTATACCCTTCAAACCCTAGAAATTTACCACCATTGTACTCAAACCCAACTTATGGCCTCTTCTCCAAGGATAGCCTCTACAATTCATCTTACAAAGGCTAAACGCTCCCGGGGCTTAAATTCCTATTTCTTGAGTGTATTTTGATGGTTGATTTGGGTTTTTCCATTGTATAACCATGCCCATTTTCCTACTTCCCTTAATACCTTCACTTTCTCCCAATATTTATTTTTATCTTCTTATTTCCCTAGTGCTAGGTATTCATCTAGATAGAATTGTGTGCCCTAAGAAACTTTTAATTCCTTAATATCCTATTCTTATCTTCTCAGTTGTGCAAGGTAACTTTGAATTGTCTTGTCTTTCCTTCTAGTGTATCTCTTACAATCTTGTTAGCTTTGTGAATATTCCTTGACCATTGCAATTGGTATTCAATAAAGCATTTTACCAATTTGTTGGTGTTCTCATTTTCTTTGTATAATTTTAGTCTGTTAATGATAATGGTTATATCCATTTCTTTCCTATCCTTTTCTTTCTTTATATAGAGTTTGATGTGTTTCTCTTTAAGTTAATTTTTGTTTCTCTCAAGTTCCTCCTACTATTTCTACCCAAGAATTGGATTCCCTAGTTTATGATTTAACTTAATTTAAAATTAAATAAATCGATTGCAGAGTAACTACTACGGTAATATGTATGCTATACAAATGATAAATATACAAGAAGACACATGTAATAAAGCATGTAAAATATGTAACCCTAAGAAAAAGAAGAGATAATAGGACTTAGATGATTACCGAATAAATATGAAGTGATCTGGGTAGGTCCGAGTGCTGAAAAAGTTATAAACAAGGTCATCACTGCTCACCGTAAAATCTATAACTCATGAACAAATCCAGACAGGGGTGCCCACAAGAGGGTAGAGGCGTCTTCAGGCACCGGTGACTAGAACTAGGTGCTCATGGCTGTGTAAATGCTTAGAATCTAGTTTCTTGTGTGTCACTAGGGTTTCACTTTTAGTTCCCATCTATCACTTGATGTTTGCACTATGATCATTGAGGGTACATGTGACTTATAAAATAGAATGACTACCCGCATATGTCTACAAACCAAATCAAATCTACTAAAAATATATAGAATGTGGAGCTAGAATAAGCTCGATGGTCATCCTAGGGCGAGCTTATCGTTGAGTATTGCACTACATATCATACCCCATGTAGTTCTTATGTGTGTGAAAATGGTGCCCTAGGATGCCCTTGTGTAAGTTACACAAATGATAATAGGATGTAGCTATAATATAGCAATGCAATATTATGTGTGGATGGAATAGAATAGACTTCCCCCTCCTATGCAAAGGTGTATGCAGTAAGTGATGAAACCCTTGTCCCTCTTATGGATGTCTTTGGAGTGCTTTAGTGCCTTTGGAATGCAATCTTAGGCGATGATAGTAATGCTCAGTGTTTGGTCCTTATTTTTGATAAGTAATTAAGTATAAATATGATTCCCTTGTTTGAAATTTGTAATTGCCATCCGGAAGATGAACCCATAAGTGAAAAAGATGCCCAAAATATAAAAGATACCTAAAAAAACAAGCAAAGGTAAGAAAGGGTCAAGAGCTCCTAGTATGGATAGAAGTGCATGGGCGCTAGTGTCCTAATCGGGAACCAATGTCTCAAGCCATAAAAGATAAATAAGCCAGTTCCATCGTGGGTTATAGGGTGTGTAAGACAAAAGGGGGAGTAAGAGATAAATAAAAAGGTCCAAAGATAACTGTTAACTACTAGTTTTATTGCTTAGGAATTATGTATACATTAATATGCTTTTGGACCTAGAAATGTATCTAAGTGCATGATTTTGTGTCTACATTTACCCTTAATTTATGTTTTTGAGTGAATACTCGATAACCTAAAGTAATTAAAAGATGCGTACCTTGTAATCATGTAGAAAGTGTGTTGAATAGTGTGTTGAGTGGACAAGTGAAGCGTGGAGTGATTGCAAGATGAAGCGTGGAGACTAGGAAAAGGGAAGTGTGACCATAGGGGTGATGCATATGTGTTGTAACATGTTGTTGTGGCTTGAGTGAGTTGCTTCTTGTAAGGACAAACCTAAAAGAAGAGCAAGAAGGAGTAGTTAAAGTTTTGTATATAATAGATCGAAGAAACATTTGTATAAGTATGTAAAAGTGTGTAAAAATGAATGTGTGCACCTGATATATGAGAGAGAAAGAGATAGAAAAGTGTCATGTTGTTTGAAGTTCCTAATCCAAATGTTGAAGGTGAGGTTTTTGGGTGATCTCACACTAAGAGTGAGTTTTTTGGGTGATATTACACCAAGAGAAAGTGTTTACGATAGAATTATAGTTTTAATCTCCTTCTATGATTCTACCCAATAAGCACCATTGCATGGATGGTATGTCCTGATTTGTTCCTTTTTTCCCGATTAGTTTTGATTGTATCGATTATAGGAGATACCATGCATTATGTAACTAGAGGTCTGTACCTATAATTGTAGAACTACTCGTGAACTGTTGTAGACTATGTTATACTTGAGAAATTATTTATATATGCCCCCAAGACATTAGTGCCCATGAGAGGACACAAGCACCCATGTGCTTGTTCGATTTTGGGTGTTCTTTGCTTTATTTCTGTGATTTTGACCTAAGTCTAATTCTCGAGATAGTTTTATGATCAGTAACCTATGTTGTTCATGTATTGTGCTAATCTGAACCGTAGCTCTAATCTAATGTAGGGTTGGTTTATTCACCCAATGTATGCCCCCTCATTTGGGTTGTATGCAAAGATAGTAGGAGAATGCATCTCAAAGGAGAGGACCTGATACTGAGTTGAAGTGATACATGTAGGGGGTAGGGGATGTACATGGTAAAAACCAAGGAACATGTAAACAAAGTAGGCTAGTAACATGTGTTATTAGTAAACATAACTAACATACAATATAAAACAATGTAGCAAACAAGTGTAAAAACAAGATGGACCATGAAAAGTGGGTTTCATACATGGGACATCACTCACAATGTCACAAAATAATCAAGGCTGAAGTAGCCAAAAGTATATAATGATCATATAAGACATAGGGAAAATCCCGTAAACAATAGCATACATGTAGCAAGCAAGATCAAGCAACATGTATCGAATAACCATGACAACATACAGTCTTGCAAGGAAAATTGAAGTAGGAAAATCATGGGAAAACTATAAAAAATGACAAGATGAACTCCAAAGTCATGTTGGTAGAAGAAAAGAAGAGTAATAGGAGTCTTGAAACCATGAGGAAGAGTCTTGGGTGACTAAGAAACTTAAAATTTAAAATTGAAGGTTTTCCCTCCAAAAGGGATTTTAAAATTTCAAGTGAAAAAAATCCATTTTGGCTTGCCAATGAATGTAAGAGGTATGAGAGACAAAAGGGACATGTTTTAGGGAGTCTAGACAAATAGTCATGAGTTCTAAGTGGAATATGGATTAAAATATGTCTCAAATAATGTATTTTGTATGTATGAGCATATGAAGGGTCTAGAAAAATCATCTAAGGGATAACTACATTAGATGAAGGGATAGAGAAAAGTGTAATAAATGGTCTCAAGATTGAATTATAGGGCATTCATTTGAGGAAAGGAGCAGGAAGAAGACTCCTCAAGGAAAGAGGAGGTTTGAATTTTTTTGTAATAAATTATGGTGATGTATATAAACAATTCTGTTTTTACATGAATCCCTTGTTTGATATGGCGAAATTTTGAGTTTTTGAATGCATGAGATTTGAGGAATAGATAATATGATTTTTGAGCATTAGATAATGGTTGATTTCAACTGTAATATGTTAACAAAGATCTAAAAAAGATTAGGAATGATATTCTTTGGTGAATTATCCACACATAGACTTGTATAAGACTGCCATTCCTGTGGAGACTGTGAATGTTTTGTAGGTATTTTTCTATATAATAGACTTAAGAGTCTTGTGGCATAATAAATTCAATGTAAATCATGTGTAAAAAGGTTGAATTACTAATGTAGGGTCTTAAGATTGAATTCCTTGTTAACTTCATTGTGTGCTCAAGAAACTTGAGGAATTTGGACCGAGTTAGTCTGGTTACAGTAAGGGAAAAGAGTTGATTATTTTATTTTGCGATGTTTGTGTGACTGTGTGAAATCAATTGGGGAATGATTTGGGAAGATTATACAGTGAGAGAAAGGTACATACTTTAGTATCAAATAATCTGGGAATAATAAGTACAAGGTACTCTATTTTGCACAATTATGTTAAACAAAATTAGAATAAAATCTTGCATGTTAAGGGTTTCCAAAACCTATTGTCAAGTTGAACATGGGCCCAAGGTTGGAAAAAATTCATAGAAAATATTTGGAAGTTTTTAATAACTTGAACTCATTTTATAGAGACTTTTGCTTTTCTTGGGTTATCACTTTCACCCAGCTTAGGTTTTCCTTTTAAGGCCTTAGAAGATCGAGTTTTGGCATAAAATTTGAAACATATCTCTATGGTAAGGTGTAATCAAATACTTTGAAGGAATTTTAAAGATTCATTGGAAGTATTTGTTGTTGTCCTTACCAGTTCATTTTCTTATGTTGTTATAGTTGGATTGACCTAATAAGAAGAGTCAATTAACTAAGGAAGTGATATTTAGGGGTAACCTTAGGGTTTACTATTTTGTACACAAGAAGAAATTAAAAATGGGTGTTTGAATTTTTTTCCTTTTGTCTTAAAACCCCAAACTTATAAATATAAATATGATAGAGTATTGTACGAGGGCTACAAGGACCTAGTGAAGACTTAGAAGGGAAAAGAGAGATAAAAAGAAGAGGACAAGGGATTAGGTTTTCAAATTTGAGACACACCATATGTTGGGTAAGGGGTGTTTGAAAGGGGTTTCACCTTCTTCTGGGTATGAAGGGATCATCCTAACTAGGAATTTATCCAAGAACTTGCATTGAGAACACTAAGGACAATTTTGGAAGGAATTTAAGGGAAATTGTTAAAATTCTCTTATGCTAACCAATTTATTGACCATTTACAATTGGAATGAGCTTTTGGAGCAACGACATAGGCACTAAAGAGAATTAATGGATGAAAAATGTCCAACTTTTCCTAATTAGAAGCTAGAGCACTTGAAGCTAACAAAGGGTGTATGGAGACAAGACAAGGTAAGTGAAGCTTTTTAGGATTTTGGATATTTTTGACAATTGAATGAGCATATGTCCATGATGTTAGAACAAGGTATGCTATTTTTAGAGTAAAATTTTACTTGAAGGACTTAAGTTTACAAGTTTAGCCTTCTAAAAAGCTAGAATATGACCCCTAGAATAGGTTATTTAGGACAAGAACTAAGTTTGGTTGTTTTGATGAGATAAATGCATGAATTGAGTTACTGATAGCATGTTGAATGGGGAAGAAGGTCTTGGAGATATGAATCAAAAATTCTACACATGAAGCACTGTTAGCTTTGTTAGAAAGATAAATAGTATGTCAAGGTGTGTCTAAATAAGCAAAAAGTAAAGTACTTGTAATGAGAAGTAGTGAATAATATAGTAATATAACATGTGTAGGATGTGATAGTAGAGAAATTAGATGCCCCTAGGAGCCTCGATGAGAATAGTAAAATGTATGGTGCCAAGAATCATTGTAATGTGTAAAAACCTGTAAGAGATATGCATTCATCTCAAAATACTAAGTGAACATGGATGTGTATATATAGAAAGATAATGACATACTAAGAATCTTTCTAGCATGGAAAAGAAAGTGTAACATGTAAATATATTAAGCTTAGCAAGAGTAGATCCAACCAAGATATGTAAATGTAATGATAAGTGTGATGGTATGATATGCAAAGTGTGAGGAGGATAGAGCAACGTGCCTCCCGGTGATGTGCATGAGATGATGTTCATTTATAAATGTTCCCTCAATAGTCAAGAATGAACCATAGAACAAGAGTGTGTCATCGGGAAATAAGTACGTTGTGAGAGTATATGCTAGAAAGATGTACCATGAAGTACAAAAATGTAGATAATGTTAGGTTCATTTCAAAATTAGAACCTCAACATTCGAGTATGAACCATGGAACTAAAGTACATCATAGGGTAATGGCAATACAATGTGTCTATTAAGGGTATGCAAGTGTGTAAAAGGATTAATGATGAGGCATAGAACAGTAAGTGAGGTAGTAGACATTAGAGAAAATTTATAGTGATGGAAGGCGGGAAGAAAGCGTGATGCCCCCAAGTGTGTAGATGATAGAAGGATAGCTAACAATAGTGAAGGGCAAGGGCCCTCCACCCAAAATTTGAGGAGAAAAAGGCATGTGACGATGCTCTAAGATCAATGGTATAGGAGAGTATGTATGTGCATGTGAAGGAAACCAATGTGTTAAAGGAGTAGGTGAACACCTATGTGAAGGGGCTGCCCGAGTAGGGTACTAAGACCGATGATATGGACTAAGAGATCGATGAGGACAAAAAGGTCATGATGTAGGTCGTGTATGAATAAAAGAGCTAGGTGTTGGAGTAGATTTTTATTTTAGAGGCATATGAAGCCTAGATGATATGATTGGTGTATCTACAAAAGTAGGTCAAGGAAATGGTGCACATGGTGGAACACCTTTGATAGTGACTAATTGTTTATTGTGAATGATATTAAGGCAAAAATGAGTCATGGAAGGGATGGATTGGGTGATGCGAGAGCTAAAGGAGACCTAAGAGCATGTCACAACCTTTGATTGAAAATGTAATAATGAATAGTCAAAGCATAGAAAAAGGCCTAACTATGGTGGGCAACTTGACATGGCCAAAAGACTTAGGGACTAGAAATGTGACATTATATAGTGGATAGTTGATAGCTAGGAGGATTGTAACAAAGCATACATTGGTAGGATCTGATGGATAGATCATAATATTATTGACAGTATATGAACCAATAAAAGCATTGATATGTAATGAATCAAAGTAAAATTAGCATGATAATCATGATATGAAAATGTAATGACTGGTGGCAACACATCAACAAAATCAACAAGGAAATCAAGAGGCCCCAATGAAGGAGGAGGCACAATGCGATATGTATGATTGGTAGAAGAATCGATAGCTTGCTTTTCATGCTTGGGAAAAGGGTCATTAAAGATTTTTAGCTTTTTATTATCATTGACCAACTTAGAAGTAGATGGCTTAGGGAGCTTGAGTGCATTGTTGTCAATGAGATCTTGAATAATATGCTTAAGTTTGAAACAATGATCAATCGACTACCCAATGCATTGGTGATAATCACACCATAAATTTTCATCATAATTGCGGCCACGAGGACAAGACGGGTCAAGATTTAGTGGAGGTGGAAGAGTGATAAGATTTATTTTGATGAGTTGTAGCAATAGAAATCAATGTACATAGGGTAACCTGGTAAAAGTATGCTTTGGAGGTTGCAATTGAATTTTCAAGTAGAGAGATGACATTAACAATTTTCCTTTTCTTTGGTTGTCTTAGGAGATGGCTTGAATGTATATTTAGCTTGAAAACAATTAGAAGATGATGATGAATCATTGTCATGATATTTAAATTTGCCCATAGATAGGAGTTTGCCTTCGCACATTTTGAGTGTATGGCATAATTGATCAAAAGATGGAGAAGTCTCAAAGATAACACTCTCTTGTAGTGGAGGTAAGAGACTTTGAATAAAAATATCTTGCAATTCTGAATCAGTGAGTACATTGGTCATCTTAGTTAGGTTATTCTTATAATGTAAAACATAGTCATCTAGGCACTTATTAATTTTTTATTTTAATTTAAGTGAGTTACGCATAAGAGAGATTAGTGCTGATATTGATAGAGAAATGAGCAAGGAAAAAATCAGCTAAATGTGTAAAATAAGTTATCGAGTGAACAAGTAGGTCATAGAACTAACACATGTCATAATATTGCAAACTTCTAGGAAACAACTTAGCTATCAATACATGATCATCTGCATAGTCAATACATGCCACATGAAAAGACAGAAGATGATCCTAAGGCTCACCATGGCCATTGAAGGTGGGTAGCGCAGATGTAATGAAGTTGGGAAGAAGGGGATAAGTAAAAATGGCAGGCACAAAAGGGGTATGAAGGAGTAATGAGGAATCAAGAGATGGAAAGGCATGTAAAGTAGCTTGTTGTAATTGACATATTTGAATTTGCAGATCCTGGTATAAAGAAGCTAGGTCATGAGTGCCTAAAGAGTAACCATGTTGTGTGTCGAAGTATTAGGAGTAATGAGGGGTGGGGTAGTGGTAGGAATGGAAGTAGGAATGTTAAGGGGTTGTGTGGAGGCCATGAAAACTGAGGAGGAACCCATAAGAGGTTGAGAGGAAGCATCTCAAGCATGTTTAGCAACAAGTAAAGCATTTAAGACATGTGGGATGTGTGTAGGGTGATCACGTAAAGTAGAGAAAAAATTAGTAAGCTTATCTAATTACTCTTGATCAACATTGGTATCCTCATCATATGATTTTTCACTATCAGAAGTTTCAATGTTGTCAAGTGGAACTTTGTTGGATTCAAGAAAAGGGTTAGAAGATTCGGACATTGATTTAGATGACCTAGGGAAAATAGAGGAAGCTTAATATGCACAAAAGAACCAAAACAACCACTATGGGTGATGGGCATAAAAATAAAGAAGGTAGGGCTTGAGTGATGGGTTCACAAAATGATTTAATTTAATTTGAAATTAATTAAATCTTATTGCAGAGTAACTACTATAATGTATGATATACAAATGCTAAATATATAGTAAGACACAAGCAATAAAGCATGTAAAATATGTAACCCTAAGCAAGATGAAGAGATAAGAGGACTTAGCTAATTTCTAAATGAACATAAAGTGATTTGGGTAGGTGTGAGTGTTGAAAAAGTTGTAAATAGGGTCATCACTACTCATTATAAAATTTGTGACTCACGAACATAGCCAAACATGGGCATCCATGGGAGGGTAGAGGCGCCTGGGTGTTGGGAACTGGAATTGGGTGCTCATGGCTATGAAAATGCTTAGAATATGCTTTCTTTTGTGTCCATAGGGTTTTGATGTTGGCTCTTGTCTATCATTTGATGTTTGCACTATAATCATCGAGGGTACCTATAACCTAAAAAATAGAATGAATACTTGCACATGTCCACAAACCACATCAAATCTAATAAAAAGATGTTGAATGTGGAGTCAGACTAACCCCGATGGTCACATGAAGGGCGAGATTACTACCAAGTTTTATACTACATCTCAGAACCCACGTAGTTCTTATGTGTGTGTGAAAATGGTGCCCTAGGATGCCCTTGTGCAAGTTGCACAAATGATATCGGGTTGTAGCTAGAATGTAGCAATGTAATATTACGTGTGGATGGAATAGAATAAATTTCCCCCTCCTATGTAGTATATGCATAAGTGATGCAACCCTTATCCTTTTTATGATTGCTAGATGGATGCCTTTGGAGTGCTTTAGTGCCTTTGAAATGCAAGACTATGTGATGATAGTAATGCTTAGTGCTTGGTCCTTATTTTTGAGAAGTACTAAGTATATATATATATATATGTTTCCTTGTTTGAATTTTGTAATTGACAATTAGAAGGTTGAACCATAAGTGGAAAAGACTCCAAAAAGATAAAAGAGACCCAAAAAGAGTGAGCAAAGGTAAGAAAGGGTTAAGAGTGCCCAATATGGACAAAAGCATCTGGGCCCTGGTGTCCTAGTTGGGTGCCGAGTGTCGAAGCCATAAAAGATAAACCACCAGTTCCATCAGTATTTTGTAGGGTTTGTAAGACAAAGAGAAAGCAAGAGATAAAAAAGGGGCCAAAGATAGTTGTCAACCACTAATTTTCTTACTTAGGAATCATGTATACATTAGCATACTTTTGGACCTAGAAATGTACTTGAAGTGCGTGATTTTGTGTCTACAGATTTGACTAGTTGAGTTGTGGGTTCTTTTACTACTTCATTTGTTATTACAGATTTGATCCCTTTTATTGGTGACATGTCATCTCTTTCGACCATTGTTTGCATATTTAATTTTATTTCTTTTAGTTGATCTAAGATTCTCTTTATTGAGGTTAACTCTTGTTGTCCTTTCTCCATGTTGGCTTGCAGGGTGCTTATTTGTTCTTGAAGTAATTCATTCTCTCTTGTCAATTTGCCAATTGGATTTTGTAATTTCTTTCAACTTATTGTCCTTGTAATGTTCCTTTGCCTCTATATATTCAAGCCTGCTTTTCATGCTCATTTGTTATTTGACATATAATTTTGATGATCACATTAATGGAATTGACATGGAGCTATAAGCTTCCTTGTTTTCATGGTTTACTTCTTCATTCTCTCCTTTGTTTTCTAATTGCGACTTTCCATGTTGTATTTCAAATAAAACCTACCTGCATGTTCTTTGTCACCGGTTTATTTGTTTTCCATGGTTGATACTCGTTCTTTGCATGTAATGTTAAGAGATGTTTACATATTATGAGTCACTAGTGGATATTTCTTCATGGAATGATTTAATTCTATTCCATCATATGGTTTTCTGCTAGTTTTTTCTTTCTAAGCATCTTGATCTTTTGATCCCTCAATATCTTGTATTTGCTTTGTTGTATTTATTCTTGTTGGGATGGTATGTGTTGTCTTTGGCATAATTCCTATGAGTTTTTAAATTTATTTTATATATCGAGTTTCTAAGTCTTTTTATACCTTAAGATCCCTCTTTATTATTTTCCATTCATATATATTAGTCCCTCTCCTTTATCGACAATTTTTCATGTGGGTGCCTTATCATCCATGGATTCTATGATTCCCACTTTGTAGTCATTGTCCCTATGTTATTATTGAGACTAAGTTGTGGGTATATAATAGGATACCATGCGAGATGTTGCATAACATAATACCAAGGATTATCCAACTTCCTTGGGGTATTAATCCCACGAGTGATCCCTATAAATGTTTCACTATTTCAAACCCTTTCTTTGTATTATTATTGATGATTGTATGCTGCCTCAAGACTGTATTTTTTAATCTTGTGATGGTTTTCGGTGCTCTTTTTGAGGCCCCATTATGTTTAAACCTTGGTTTGATATATTCATATTGTTTTTTTACCATCTTTAATCTCTAGATCCATGTTTAGTGTTTTCTTGTTTTTCTCTCATTGTTTCTATTTTGGTTTCTCATAAAATGGTGTGTTTTGAGATGTTTAAATAAGACTGTAATATGATAAGAAACTTGATAAATATTTATAAAGGAGTGGATATTTGATTAACTAAAATGTGGATAAATGGTAGTTAATCTAACTAACAAAAATAAATAACAATAGATAAAAGTAGTAAATAAATATAGAAAGTGACCCAAACAACTAGGCTAATGAAAATAGAAACCCTAATATGCAAAGAAGGGTTAGAAGGAGCTTAGCTGATTTGGAAAACTTGTTGGAATTTGTTGCAAAGATGATTGGAGAAACAAGAGGAGGAAACAACTATGCCAAGGTCTAAAAACTTGTAGATATGGGCAATCTGAGTGGGTGGGGTGCTTGGGAGAGTATCAGGGTGCTATGGGTGCCCTAGTCTGAATTCTGGGTGCCCTGGTCTATGCAGGAGGTCCAAAAACCATATTTGTAGGGTTACTATATGATCTAAAGCCTTCACCACCTGTCGCACTAACTTCATTGCACTACGTTGTATGTTGTTGGTAATCAATAATGAAGAGAAGAGTTACAAAACCCCAAGATGAACATCAAACCCTAAAAATAAAGATGCATATGAAGGGGTCGACTGACCTCAACTACCACAATGGTGGACTTACTAACTGAGCGTTGCACTACATCTTAGACCCGATGTAGTTCTATGTGCAAGTGTGTGCAATCATGCCCTAAGTGCTCTTGTGCAGTTACACTTTGTGAAAGTAGCGAGTAATAACTATGTGTAGAAAATGTAATAGAATGGTGGATGGAATAGAATAAAATTCCCTCCTATGCTTGTGTGATGCAGATGAACCAACCTTGTGCCTTATGATGGAGCTAGATGGATGCAAATGGAGCCTTTGATGGATGTAACCTTAGGTGATGATAGTAGTGACTAGTTCTTGGTCCTTGGTCCCTCATTATGGTTTCATAACTTTATATTTATATGGTTCTCTTGTTATAATTTTGTAATTAACCCCGAAAAGGCCAACCAAAAAATATGAAATGTCAAAATGGCTAGAAAGTGCCCAAAAAGTGGTGGGAAAGTGGAAAGAGGATCAAGGTGCCTCAACTTGGATTAGGATGCCTTTTGGTGCCCTAGTACTAGCTTGGGTGCCCCAGATTAAATGTAAAACAACATGACATTATAGAAACAAATTGTGAATGCATGTGTGAGAGGTTGACAATAATGACATAAAGAAGAGTAAAATGGCCAAAAGACAACGGTTAATTAGTACTTTCTTCACTCAAAAACCATATGAATAATAGTATGAGACCGAGACTAAATAATGTTTGAAGTGTGTGATTTATGACTACATTTCCCCCACTTTATATTGGTGAGTGAAATGCTTGGTAATATAAAGTAGATAGAGATGTGTACCTAATAAATTTGTGTAGAGTGATGTAGAAACATCTTTGAAGGACTTTGGACAAAGCGTGGAGTGACAAAAATATTATGGATCATGGAAACTAAAGATTTAAAAGCATAAAAAAGGTAATGAGAGTGAACCTAAGATAAACACGCGTGTGTAATTACCGATGTGTGTGATGTACCTATATGGTTAGTATGGTGTGTAATGTCATAAATTTTTTTCGTTGTTGCCCCATTTTTGTAGTTTTTGTTGTTGACTGCTTTTTTCTCATACAGATGGACTTGTAAGGAGAAAAAATCAAGTAGTCAAATACACATGTATATGTAAAAACACATGTAAAAGACACATGTATATGTATGTGAAAGCATGTAAATGTAAAGTACATAAATGAAAAATGGAACATGTGCACCTGATCCATGTCAAGAGAAAGAGTGTAGAAAGAGGATATCCTATCCTGGGTTTTTGGGTGATCCGATGCCATAGGCCAAAGAAAAGTGTAGGGAGAAAGTTGCATTATTCTCCAACTTGTAACTTATTCCCTGGCTATATGTGAAGAGATATCTATCTTGCCTAGTTTTTGGGTGATCCAATGCCATTAGCAAGTAGTGTAGAGAGGAATTTCGTTGTATCCTCCTGTGCACATGCTTGCTCCCGAATGATAAGGAAAACCATGCCTGTAAAAGCCATTATGTATGGGGTTCCTAGAATGGTTTGAACCCAATCGTTGTATAACCCATAATGATAAGGGTAGAAACTAACAAAATCGAATTGGTGTAGAAGTGTTGTGTAGTATGTAAAACCCCAAATGATGCCCCCTCTTTAGGGGCACATGAGACGTCACCGATAGTAAAATGTGGCCCTAAAAGAGGACTAACCACCGAACTCGTAACTCTACCCCGTAGGGGGAAGGAAAGTGATTAGTAGAAACCAAGGAATACATAAACAAATGGCTAGCCAAATACAATTGTTAGTACTAACAAACATGCATGTATAAGACCATGTTTAATCTACACAAACAAAGTATAAACTACCAAGCAAGATAGTAAAACATGCAAGAAGACAAAGTAAGCTGCAAAAATTAGGATGCAAACATGGGACACCACTCATGATGTCACAAGACACACAAGGTTATCATGTCCGCATACAACAAATACGCGTGCACACCAAACAAAGGGTAAGACCCACATACAAAAATAAACAATAACAACCAATGTAACAAACAATTATGGAAGAACCAAAGGTCTTGGTCTATTGGTGAGTTATAAGTAGTTTGTAATCATCAACCCAAGTTCCATTCCCATTGAGTTCATTGGATGCTTTCAATAAGTGGCCATAGGGACACCTAGAGGAAGTGGTTGAACTTCTCCATATGGAAAAAATAGAACATAGTAGGGTGCTATGAATGCAGATCACTCGGTGAACATTAAGGACCCAATCTCACCCCCATGTCCCACTAAGAGAACATGCTCCTCCACCTCTCTAGTTCATAGCTTTGGTATAATAAAAGTGTTTACCATCCAAATTTGTTAATTGAAAATGACCCTTGCCCTCCTCTAGCTCCTCCTCATCCCCAAAAACCTCGTATTAGAACTAAGAATCCCAACTTTTGTGACCTTGTTGCTAAACCTCCTCCTGCTAAATGAATTCTCAAAAGTAATAAGAAGGATATGGAGATAATTGGGGCTGAAATCCTTCCATAGATTGGTCATGTTAATCCTATTACTCAGGTCACTCCTACTATACTTGAAAAATTTAAACAATAGGTTGATGCTTTGAAATCTATTGAAGATAATGTTGATTTTCTCCTAAATACTGGTAGCAAGATCACCATAGACCCTGCCTCCATTACTAGCCTGCAAGAGGAAGTAAACTCACTCTCTAGTCAAATCAAAGCACTTGAGGAGAAATATAACAATCAAGTTGCCATTAATAGAGTAGTTTTGATCTCCTTTAGGTTCATATTAACTAGATTTGTGATGTTAGTGGTATTCATGCATCAACATGAAGAATGGGAGGATCACTAAGAAGTTATTCAAAGAGACCAATCTAGACCCTAATGTCGGGAAGCCATGAATCTATATAAGGCACTTAGAGTCACACTTAAGGTGTATAAAAATCTATGAATTAGTGCCTTTTGTGCCTCTGTGTTCTCGGTCATGTTTCTTAAAATGTTGTTTCGAGCTATTTTTTTGCTATTGTTAGTTTGTTTTTAGGATTCTTATAGGCAGTTGGCCCATGACTTAGTACTCTTATAGTTTTATCTTCTTTTTGGCTTTTGGTTGGGGTGTGGCCCCATGTTTTAAAAAACCACATTGTACTTTCATGTCTATCTTGGATGTTGAGACTTTTTGATTGTAATGTAGGGTATGGTCCCTTCAAAACCATTTACCTATAATTAAAAAAAAATTATGGAAGAAAATATCCCTGCAAACAAATGGTGCACATGAAGTGCCTGTTAGCATGTTAGAAATATAACTAGTATGTCAAAAGTGTGTATAACCAAGTAATGAAAAGTGCTAAGTAAAAAATGAAATAATAGCACCTATGAGAGACGAATGTGGATGCCCTTAGTGACAAATCTAGGATGGGTAGAAGGCGAGCATCCTTGCTGCATGTAAAATACATGTATCTGCAATCACAACTAATACAAGGTCATAGTAGTGTAAGATACATGATATGCAATATGTAGAATGAGTAGGATGTAATGATAGACTCATAAAAAATAAGGTTGCGACATATGTATGATGAAGACTAATATGATGTATGATGTATAGATGCCCAAATGGTGAAAAGATGTAGAATAGATGTAGTGTGTATGATGTAGGATGTATGACATGAGATGTGCAAAGATAGGTGATGTGTAGTACCTATCGTGCAGTGTGTGGGGTTCATATGTAGTATGTAGCCCTCAATGATCAAGTCTGAATCCAAGCACAAGAGTTTTTCATTAGGTAATAGTTGATGCTAAACATGTGATAAACATGTCTAGGCTAGGATTTTGATGTATGATAATTAAAACATGAGAGATGAACCTATGCTAATTTGATGATGGGGGTGTTAGATGATATGCCCCCAAATGTGAAAAATGTAATCATGTAATGTTATCTAAAAGATCATCATTTTCAGGTTCAAAGTCATATGGATAAGCATTAGAGATCGATAAGCAATAATGTTTGGGTGATCATATAATAAACCATTGAGGCGTAAACTATGCATACCCACAACATATTCCTCATCAATAAATGGAGGAAGTGGACAACAATGTGCATACCAAAGAGTAAGATTCAATGTATAGCTAAGAAAGGAACTATTACAAATAAAGACATGACCAAAAGGCATGGGGAAAGATATGTCTATATGATCTGCATCGAGATTTCCCCCAATGTAATCAAGCCATGATTGTCCTAAGGTGAGTGGAGAAGAGCAAAGAATGTGTGGTAGATAAACTATGAGATGGAAGACACGCAAGCCATAAGTAGTAGTAATAGTGACGGGAAGCCATAGTATAGATGAGGAACTTGAGTAGAAGCAATGGATTGCATGGAATGGAGCCATGGTATACCAAGTAAACAATTATATGAGACTAGAAAATCAATGACAAAGAAAATGGTGTTGAGGGTTTTTGGTCCTACAGTAATAGGAAGAACAATGTGACCTACACATGGACAAAATGAACCATCATATGCATGGAGTGAGAGGGATGATGGACTAACATCGTGAGCATAAAGACCTAAATTTTTAAGGAATGACATAGGACATAGATTAAGTTCAGATCCATTATCAATTAAAGTGTGCTTAATACCCATATTGAGAATGTGGATCATAATATGCAAGGGTGGGTCATTATCAAAAGTGTTTAAATCAACGGAAGATTAGATTTGAATGATAAGTGTTGAGAAAATGCATCTACAAAATTTTGATACACTAAGTCAAGATGCATATCAACACAAATGTGGGTAGTAGCTAGAAGATGTTGGACTCTATACCTTACATCAAGATGCACAAGAAAATAATTAGTGATTGAGATATTCATGATGACTAGACTCTAGGATGACAAAGAGTGAGGATCCTATAGGTGTGATGATCGAAATCGGGTTCACCAAAATGATTAAATAAAATGTGGATAAATGGTAGTTAATATAACTAGGAACAATAGTAAATAATATTAGATAAAAGTAATAAATAAATATAGAAAGTGACCTAAGAAACTAGGATAATGAAAATAGAAACCCTAATATGAAAATAAGGGTTGGAAGGAGCTTAGATGATTCGGTGAACTTGTTGGACTGTGTCATAGATTTGATTGGAGAAACAGGAGGAGGAAATGACTATGCTGAGGTCTAAAAACTTGTATAACAATGTAATATGAGTGGATTGAGGTTCTGGGAGACTATCGGGGCACCTATGGGTACCCTAGTTTGCATTCAGGTGCCCTTGTCTGTGTAGGAGGTCTAAAAACTAGATTTTTAGGGTTTCTATATGATCTCGAAACATTTTCCACATGTTGCACTTACTTCGCTATACTACACTATATGTCGCTGGTAATCAATAATGAAGATAATACCTAAAAAATCCCAAGACAAGCATCAAACTCCTATAAAAGAAATATGCATATGAAGGGTTTGAACTAACCTTAGCTGCCAAAATGGTGGATTTACTAATTGAGTGCTTTGCACTACATTTATGATGTGATGTATTTCTATGTGCAAGTGTGTGCAATCATGCCCTAGGTGCTCTTGTGGCGAGTCACACTTTGTGAAAATAGTGAGCAATAACTATGTTTAGAAAATCTAATAGAATGGTGGATGAAATAGAATGAACTTCTCTCCTATGCTTGTGTGATGTAGACAAGCCAACCTTGTGTCTTGTGATGGAGCTAGATGGATGTAAATGGAACCTTTGATGGATGCAACCTTTGGTGATGATAGTAGTGACTAGTGCTTGGTACTTGGTACCTCATTATTGTTTCATAACTTTATATTTATATGGTTCTCTTGTTCTAATTTTGAAATTAAATCTGAATAGGCTGATCACAAGAAATATGAAATGTATAAATGGCTAGAAAGTTCCCAAAAAGTGGCGGGAAAGTGGAAAGAGGATCAGGGCACCCCGACTGGGACTAGGGCACCTATCGGTGCCCAAGATACTAACACAGGTGCCCCAAAAAAATATAAAAACATAGAACGATAAAAACATACTAGGCATGCATGTGTGAGAGGTCGAAAGTAAAAAAAAGTAAAGTAAAATGGCCAAAAGATAGGGGTTGATTAGTACTTTCTTCACTCAAAAACCATATGAATAGTAGTATGAGACCGAGACTAAATAATGTCTAAAGTGTGTGATTTTATGACTGCAATATTATGGGGCTCACCTTCCAATCCTATTAAGTATTCGAATATTGTAATTTGTTGTCTAGGGTTATGTGCCTTGGGTCCATTTTTGTCCAATCCTTGTCTTTAGTTTTTCTAGGAGACACTTTCCTTCTTGTCTTCTTGTAAGCCTACACATTACGGATGTTGTGGATCATAAAAAAGTTTCCGCCTTCCTCGATGAAGTTTCCACAAGACTTGTTTTTGATGGGTTAAATGCAAATCCAAATGTAACTCTCTAAATTCTGCTCTCCCCCACAACACCACTTTTCTTGGCCTTGGGTTATGTTCTTTGGTTCCACCGCCATTTTTAGCAACCTCTCAATAGCAAACCTATCACTACAAACCTACTATGCTCTAGTGAAAAAGCTTCTTCGTGTCAATCCTATTATGCCACATAGGGAGTAAAGAAAAGGCTCACTTTCTACATTTACATTTTACTTCCTTCCTAAAGCATATTATTATCCTTCCAATGTAAAGGTTGTTCCGAGTTGTATTTTATTTTGAAATGTATGTTATGCTATTTTTTCAGTTGTGTGATGGGAGGAGTGAAAAATGTATTGTTTTGGGTAAGTTTTAAAGGGACATTGAAAGCATTTTTTATGAATTTATAAGCACAACCTAAATATCTTGTAAATG
Source organism: Taxus wallichiana var. yunnanensis (assembly GCA_018340775.1). NCBI lineage: Eukaryota > Viridiplantae > Streptophyta > Pinopsida > Cupressales > Taxaceae > Taxus > Taxus wallichiana. The sequence continues at coordinate 92,324,390 of CM031242.1, forward strand.
AAGGGGGAAATATTTACAACTAAGTATGCTCTCATATTTTTGTGTGTGTTAACATTATTTTGTGAACCTTATTCTTACATAACACTAAAAATAAAGGTAGGTGAGATGTACAAGTTAGCGAGTGAGTGAAAATTTGATATTGTAATAATTATCAGTCCTTGATGATCAATATTACCAATATCTATTGCTTACCTATTAAGTGTTTGACCTTGCACCTTATGGATGGTGAGGCCCCATGAAGTTTTAAGTGATTTTTTTTGAAAATTTCCATGTGTGACATGTTGGATCTCAATTTTTTTCCACTTGTGTAAATGCGTGAAGAGATTAGGATAAGTCATCATGGTTGTATACTTCTTCACCAATTGTGGGTGGATTTAAGAAAAAAAATTAGATGGTGGTTAACCTCTTACTCTTTAGTTATGTGAAACCTAAGGAGAGACCCTACATAACCCAAAATATGTCCAATAACAAAAATATATATGTATAATGTAGTAGACCAAGATAAATAACCTAACGACTATCATTTCCCACCCAATTTGTTGTCACTAGCATGAAGAATCACAAAGCTACCTAAGTTAGGGTAAAATTTGTAAATCAATAGATTATTACAACACACATGTGCACACACACACACACATGATTTATAGGATAATTACTCTCAAGACAAACATACCAATCAAAAGAAAGCTCATAAACATGAATTTTGAGTTATAATAGTTGAAATCTTGAAGGATCAACAAAGATAAAGGGAGATTTCAATAAGGTACATAGTTTAGTGAAATTATTATAAAAAAAGATTGTTCGATCAACCATGATTAGTGCTTTGAATCCATTGGGAAAGAAGTTTTCAGAATTTAAACAAAATGAGATAATAATGACCAATAGAGGACAAAAATATACAATATTATTGCACACTCCACTATTAATTCAGACATATAAGGAGATGATCTTACGAAGACCCTTCATTAATTAGTAGATTAACACACCATAGAATGGCAATATATTTGAACAATTTGTAGAAAATACAAAGAAGTGAGATCATGCAAGGATTTTATAAATCAACATTTATAGATGTTTATAAAACATAGATAAACACCTTGTTACCAAATAATGATCTACACATTCGATGCCTTCTAACAAAGCTACACCACTTTTTCATCATCATATGATAATCCATATTTGAATCAGGGAATTCTACCATTAGAATCAAGAAACACAATTGTTAATTAAGGAAACAAAGTTTTCTTATGAGCTAAAAATACATGGATGAAGGATTCCTCCTCTAACTTATAATGATTCCCCTTGCAAAGGTGGAAGGAAAATGTACTCATAATACTCCTCTAAAAGTAATTAGAGGTTGAGAGGGAGCCAATTATCATCATCTAGTGAAAACATATTATCCACTAATGAATGAAGAAATAAGAGCATGCCCATATCACTCTTGTTAAATCATCATGGAAAGAAACAAAAATATTGCCTAGTGTAGATACTCAAATTTTCCAATCTATCCTTTGACACTACTAATATTGACATTACACATTTGCATGGACAAATGCACTCTCCCCACTCTTGCCTAACACACCCTAATGGCCCTTTGATTACTTGTTTATCTTTGCACAACTCTTTGTTGTTACTTTATAAATTTTAACTGTATAAAACACATCTATAAACATCCATCCTATGAAGTCAAAATTATCCTTTCTCTCTTGGGTCCAAAACTTCAGTTTGGTTAGGATGTAGAACTATATTCTAACCCTATTGTATGATTTTGAGCCGACATTTTTACACCAATTATTTTGATTATATCACATTATTATGAGAAAAGATGTCCCCTTGGAAAACCTTTCATGATATAATAACCTTCAAAATCATATACAAGCAAGTAAATCATACCTCATTTGGTAACCCGACACTTTAAGAACTCCTCATGTAAAATCAAGCACAAAAGGCACTATAAGCTCCCTAAATTATGAAATAATTCATGCACATCCATTAAGGAAGCACCCTCTACATGTATGAAGTCTCCTTCTAGGTCTAGGAGTCTCCATCTTCATTCTAAAAGCAAGCAAAGTGACCCTTCCCAAGTATTTGAGCAAGTGTGAAACTCAAACAAAGCATTGTCAAGTATGATTGCACTATGGTAGATATCACATGCTAAGAGAATGATGTGTGGTTTGATCCCTCTTTGGAGTAATGGCAATGTCAGTGGTACATAAGGGTTCCCATAACCCACCTAACTTTATTTTGCAAGAACTCCTTGCACTACAAGGGTTCTAGGGTTTGAGCAAAGTTTATAGAGCCATTTTGAAGGTGAGTGAATAAAATTGGTACACAAAGTGACATACATTTTCAAGAAAGAACAACACTCATGAAGTTACAAACCTAGATTCCAAGCAGGTCCAAGACCATACAAAAGGGTCAAGACCATACATATGCTTTTGACCTAGTTGTACGATTTTGACTAGGTTCAGTTTCAAGTGTCGATTTCGGTAAAAAAAATCATTTTCAGTCTCAAATCAGCTTGTCCATGCACACGAGATAACCCAAACTCTGCTATATCCACATAAAATCAGCTAAGTGTAATCTTTCCCTTGTGTTTTTATAGTTGTTAGATCAATAGTCACTTTGGAAAGTGTTATTCTAATTTGTACAATTAATGTTGGAAGTTAATTAAATCAAAATATCCACATGTAACATTATTTCAATCCTTTTTATGTATGTTAATTAAAAATTCTTACAACTTAAAAAGGAACAAAATATTTACTCCTCACTAAAAAGTGAAGTCATTTTGTGAATCCAAAATTCTCTAATCAAACATCATATCCCTAACCCTAGTGGCCTTAAGGTTTCATTATTTTCTTGTGCTCTTTAATCTCTCTTATTCATCATGACCCATGTCATCATTTGTCAAGTATCCTTGTATCATTTAATTCAAAAACACACAACATGTAGAGATAATCTTATAAAGCTAGTGCACCAAACCAAGCTCCCTAGTAATACACCACCTTCTTTGTGTGAATTCAATCTTGAGTCGTATTTTAGCCCCTCCCATTAGTAATGATGACACATTCTATAAGGCTATCTTAGAGTCTATTCAAGCCTTACACCATAATTTTCAAGACTAATTTCAAGTCATGAATACTATAATTAAATCTCTCAAAGATGAGATACAACATCTCAAGGATACTTCCAATGCACATATTAATTCTCTTTCTATGCATCATGACATTTCTAAGGCTAAATCCATGCACTATGATACAATTTTATTTCTACTATGCATGCTAATACAAGTGAGGGTAATGTCCTACATAAAGGCAATAATGTATATGTTCCATGATATCAACCTCTTCAATTAACCAAGAATGTTATACAACATGATATTCTCTTTGAGCTACTTGATAAACACTTAATCAATTTGTTACCTACTCATTACTATCCACACTATCAACCTAAAAGAATCAAATGTCAAGCATTTTGTAATTATCATGGAATTAATAGACATCACAACAATGATTACTATGTTTTATAATGACGAATCCAAAAATTGTTCGTAAGGGATTTATTTCATCTCTAATCTACAAATATCAATGGAAACCAAAAGATATAGATTTTATATTTAATGAGCATAGTTTGCTTTTAATCACATATGTAGACATACAATGAGAGTCATCTCATCACAAAGAATATTTGAATGCAATATTGCCTTTGGTATATCCACTTTGTCAATACATGAAGCAAATCATCTGTTGTGTAAATAACAATGGTAGACATACCAGTTGAACATAACCAATTATAGATGGCCTCAAAAATATAAAACATGCAAAGGAAAACATCAAGGATAACACTATATTACCAACACGAATTCATTCTAAAAAGATGATAATTGGGTTGCTGATTGGGATTATGATAACAACTATGATGAATAAATTGATATGTTCACTAATTATTATACATATATATCTCCTTCTCCACAGCCAGCTATGATAGATTCTAATCCACCTATCAATACTAATTGCAAAAACAATACAAATGGTCCCGCACCTATTAGTAGCACGACAACATCTATCAATGACTTATTTGATGTTCTATGGATCTCTACATACATGTGAAACTATTGTCTAAATCCTAAGTATGAATCTAAAATGTATTCTAGGGGAAACATGCACATAAGTGCCTATTAATACCCTCATGAGAATTTACACAATCTTGAGGCTATTGATGAAGAAGAGGACACTATTTCATTATAAGCTTTACATATTTCTCAATGTCTAGTTGTAGAGCATAAAGTTACACAAATGGAAAAATATTACACCCTTGTGATTCTCGCCTCCTCACCCTCTTCATAAATATTTATGTTAGAACCCATGAGTCACTATCCAAAAAATCTAACATTGTAACCATTCATGCATCTAGCATTACATTATCACTCATGACATGTTATTTTTATGCAAGCCCACCGATTGCTACTTATACTCAATCTTCCTCTACTCACACCACCATATGATACCTTCTACAATACTCGGGGAATATTTGGATCTCCCTTCCTTCCCCTGTACTTTGGTAAATGTCACATTTCACACATGTTTTCTAATGTTGTTAATATTATCCCTAGTAATCAAAAAATATCTCTTTAATAATAAGAATTTTACACACCACTCAAACTCAATATTAATAAATATCAATCTTTCCCGATGACACACTTTGTTTATAGGTTCAACTTGAATATTGAGGGATCGGTTCTACACATGAACCTCACTTTACACATATAGATTATGAGGTAACCTTGCTTCCCATATTTAGTTGTATGATCTTTATCAAACACTTTGAAATATTTATAAAAATTAAAAAACATTCAAATAGTTGTAAAAACAAAAATCAAGACATGTTTCTATGACATATATTGTTTGCACTTTACATTATACATGTCTTTTATTCCTTTAGTTTGATAGGTAACATTTCTTCTTTACACACATGTATTCACATGGTATATTAAGCATGATGCAAAACATACATAGTGATACATGATGATAGGTTTTGGCCTCCCCTTTACCGAAACAACTAACCTCGTGTGGGTATCTAATTTCCCACACTATATCCAGTGTTATATTTACACTATAGTTCCTTTATTTTCTCATTATGCTTGGTTACACATGCACACACTAGTTATTTGCTATTTTTTGGTCTAATATGACTAACACATGTGTCTTGTACAACACTTACAGATTATTTCCTCACTAGCTCCTCTATATCGTATGCTATGTGCTTTTCATCATATTTATATACACTTAATTTTCATGCATGCTTGCTATTATGTGTGCATATGCTTGTTTTCTACTCGATTATGGACTAAGGACCTTGATTATCTTATGACACCATGAGTGTCCCATGTTTGCGAAATAATGCCTTATGTGGTTGTGAGCCTCTTATTTACTGGCCTAAGGGCCTTGATTGTCATGCGACACCATGGGTGTCACATGTTTGCAAGAATTTTTGCCTTTTGTGTGACATTAATTGCCATGTTTTTCACTTATTTCTACATTATATGTACTTGTTTTCTACTAACACATGGTTTTCTATTTTTTTAGATCTTTAAATGCTTTTAATCGTAGCTATGAACAAGAGGGTTGATCGGGCTCCACTCATACAATGCCAATTTCCACGTAAAAGATATTAAAAATTTCTACCATAAACCACAACCATAGATATGCAAACATGAAGACCAAGCCACTTTGTAGATGATGTAATTTATACCACCGAGAATGTAATTTTTTCGCCATCACCGACGATGTTATTTCCACCACCACCGCAAGAGCCACTAGCCACTAGCCAATACAACCACCGGTGATGCAACATCCACCACCACCGGTAAACCACCCTGAAGGGCATTGTGCAAAGTGGGATTTGAACTAGGGTGGATCTAAACACAACCATCTATCTTAACTGATCCACCCTAACCCCATTGGCAATGGTTTTCTATTTTTGTCAACACTATTTTAGTTACATAAACATTTGTGGTTATCATGTTTCTTATTATTGCTGCTCTTGTTTTTGCCATGGTTTTTACCATGTGCATCCTGTTGGTCGTCAAATAGGACTTTACGAAGAGCAAAAGTCAGGGGACAAGAAGCCCCTCCTCTTTAATGGGAGAGGTTCCCTTATTCAGAAACGAACCTATTTACAAATATACAAAACATGATTTTCTGGTTAAACTTGGATATTACGAAAGTGTTTTCTATAAAGATCATCAATTACAAAAGGACTGAGGAATGAGAGTACGAGAATGAGCAGAAAGGAAACATGCAGAATTATAGATAACAGAGTAATTCTTTATGTATGCGAAGTTACAGTGAATTGAAACAAGATCATTTGTATCATATAAATAAGATGGAATTTAAAGACACAAAGTTCTACAGATTCATTAATCAAGGACACAAAGTTCCTTCTTGGTTATACAAGATCACCATGCTTGCAAAGTTGGAGAGTATGCAATCGGCGAGACTAACAAACTAGAGACAAATGATCTTCACAAAAATTAAATGAAAGCTTAGGGATAACAGAGATCAGATAGACAAAGAATGGAAAGCCCTTATGTATTGATTTCTTTATGATCTATTTACACTTTCAGAAAATAAACCAAGTTCTTCCTCTCTTCAAAATGGCGTGGAGAGGCCATTATATAGCTTACAAATCAGTTACTCTTTGTAACTACTTCTTTTAACTAAAGATTAGTTAAGGATTGCCAATCGCAATACCTCAACTAATTACAATGAATTCGAGAAAAAGAATTAGAAAGGAAGAGAAGAAAACGGAGAAGAAGACAGGTGGTTAAGACTGGGAGGGACCCACTGACTTCAAAATTCACTGCCTGAATCTCTTCAATGCCTCGGCTATGTCTCTGCCACGGGGACTGACGTGTTGGCTATAGACTGACCCCAAAATCCGAGACACTTCTCCATTTCTTTATCAAACTCGACATGAGTATGATAATATTTATTTGCTTCTTCAATGGCAGATTGAAGAGAGTAGATCTCCTTCATTTTCTCTTTGGAGATGGAGCTTTCCTTGAATAGATTATCTTTGACAAAAGCTCTGAATTGAGCTTTGATTTCTTGCAAGGAAAGGGGCACACCAGAAGTTTCATCCTGAAGATGACAATGTATATCTTTGAAAGCAGATACAACCAGTGTCTTGAAAGCCTCACCTTTCTGCCAGCTATTCTTCAGCTCTCCCAAAGCGTCCTCCAAGACTTTGATCTTCCACTCCACACTGTAAACCTAGGACTTTGACAGATTATCCTTTACATCATCAAAAACCTTATTTGCTAATAAAATGTTCTCATCTGTCTGTCCCATGAGACGGAGGTCTACTATGCAACTGCTCCAGAGTCTCGAGCTCTTTATCTATGACCCCGATAGTGGAGGAGAACTTCAGTTGCAAATTGTTCACCTTTCCATGGAGTTTGAAAGCTTCATCGATGAAGTTCAATCCTCGTAACAAGCATATCTTCCACCATGGCCTCCATAGCTCTGCCATAGACAGAATACTTGTGCATGTCTTTGATACTTTGTACTTCATCTTGGCTCAAAATTACAGGTGGTGGAAGAGTAGTCAATGGGGTAGGGTCCAAAACTTTGTCCTTAGACAAAAGAGATTTGATGAAACCTGTGAGAATCTGGGCCTGTTCCTCCAACTGTTCAATAGTTTTCTGCCCTTTCTCTACCCTCCCAATGACTCTTGTGACCGTTTCCTAGAGGTTGTGGATCTCACCTTCAGGAGTAGACTCTCCCATTGGAATTCTTGAGAGCTCTAAGTCAGATGCCTGCAAGTCCTGCTCTGATTTGTCCACTGTAGGCTTAGCAATCTCCAGGAATTGCTGACCTTGAGCATCAGACACTATTCTGGAGGTGATTTTGGCTTTCTTGGCATGAGGAGTAGTGCCCAACAAGGCTGCGATAGCATCAAAATTTGACCCTGAGCTCCGAGAGGAAGATTTCCTCTTCCTACTGTCAACAAAAGGTTACACCCATGCAAAAGAGGAAGAGGAATCAACAGGAGGGGCAAGAGGACCAAGAGACAGAGAGCTCATGACGCTCAAGGTTTGCACAGCTGTGGTCTCAAGTTGAGATGTGAGTGGGGCGCTGGAGACAATTGTTGTAGAGGAATCAACAACACTTGGAAGTTCAGTGCTCTGGACTTCCTTATCTCTATCCGTTGGATCTTCAGGAGCATTTGCAGGGGCTGGCACTTCACTCTCTTCACTTTCACTGAGAACAATGATGTTCTCTAGTCCCAAAGGCACTTCTACCTGCTTTCTTTGAGGATCTTTTTCCACAGGCTCCTTCTTAACCTCTTTGAGTTTCTTTTGATACACCTGAGTGGATGAAGAAGGAGTGGAAGCTGCAGGTCCTTACGTTGATGAGGCAGGAGGGGTTTGCATAGGTGTGTCTGATATGGGGGTTGATGCTTCCCTCCTTGGTGTTGAAACATCCTTAGAAGAGGATTCTCCTGAGTGCCTTCTGAGCTCTCGAACTTTCCTGTCAAACCAGACCTTAGTCCTGACTAAGACTGGAGCTAGGATCTCAGCCAGATCATCTTTCTCTTTCTGTTCCAATCCAAGTCCTCCAAGGGAGTGTGCTTAACCACATTTTCATACTTATATGAGTATAGATCAGAGTTGTCATCCTGGAGTCCTTCAGGAACTTGGTACAAGCCAAGTTCTTGGATCAATTGCAGAGAGAACCTGCCATAGTGCCTCCTTCTAGCCTCAAAATCATCTGCACAGTCAGCCCAGTAGTCTTCTGTATCTGCCCTATGATGATAGATTATCTTGATGTTCTGTTCAATGAACTTCTTCAAGTCGAAGCAAGTTCTTGGCTTGAAGAAATGAACAGTGATAGGAACCAGGGCTCTTTCTATGTTCTGCGTCAGGGTCTGTTTTACAAGTGTAGTTTCCCAAAGAGATGGGAAAATGCAAACCAGAAATCTTCTTGTCTCTGCAGGTTCTGTGTAATTTTTCTAACTACCTGCATACTTCTATCAAGGCCATCTTATCACTGCAGAACATGGGAAGCCTCAAAGGGGTGCTCTCATAGCCAGCAAGCCTGATATAAGAGAATTTTCTGAATTGGATAAAATAAGCACCATAGTGCGATATCAGATTCATGGCTTCATCAGAAAACCTTCTAGTAGTATCACCTTTAAGCAGCCTGACCACGTACATGGTGAAAGCATCATTTACTCTTCTGAAATTGTGATTGTTGGTCTCTAGGGTGAACTGTGAGCAGTAGGCATATACAGGATCATCCTTGTGGGCATCAATGTAATAAAAACCAAACCATTGTCTTGATGCTGCCAGAGTATACATCAGGTACGAAGTCATGTAGAACTTCGTTTGTTGTACATTGGACAGCTGCTCCGCCAAATTCATAATGATGATTTCTACTCAGTTGATATTTTGAGTTCCCTCACATACCATGCTGATGAGTAGGCACATCCAGAAATGGAATTCATTAGTAGAAGGTAAGCCCATCACCCGAGCCAGTAGGATTATGAAATCTGACAACTCTTCATTGAAATCTGCTCGGAAGAGAGTCTTGGATAGACGAGATGCTCCCTTCTTAGGGTTTTTAAGCCATGACTTTGCCACCCGCGCCTTGTATTTGTCACTGTCTTGATTGAACAGGGCCTGTGCTTGATCCCGGGAAACAACTATGGCATTATCCATCTCTGGGATCCTCAGAGCAGTGCTAATGGTGGCAGCATCTAGCTTGGCGATGAGTTCCCCGTGTACATTGGTTAATTCACTCGAATCAGGGTCGAAGTGAGCTCCGCATGAAAGCACTGTATCAGCACATTGCACCGAGATTGGGAAACCTCCAGCAAAATCCAAACCGCTGTCGTGAATCATCTGTGCCATTGGTGTAGGGTTTGCATCTACCATCCTTGCCCAAAAATCACCGAAGTCAAGATGACGAGCTTCACTGTCCCCAATATTGGGAACGACAGATTCTAGTGGCGAGATTTGTTCCTGTCCCTGAAATTTGATCTTCATATTGATAGTAACTCGGAGGACAGAGACACAAACTAGACTCGGGAAGGAAATACAGAGGAAAGGGATACACGCGTAGGTTTTTAGATTGCAAGGGTTCGAGCAAAGGATAGCATGAAAGCAATGTGAAAAATGCATAGGGGGTCGCTCATTATATAGCCGATTAGGAGAGAGAAAGACAATGAATGCGCATTTAATACATACCTACCAATTTGAATAAGCATGATATTCGGGTAGAGTGGGAAAAATAAGCATGAATGGCACTTGGTTCATTTGGGACATGTGAGACGCGAATGCACGAAACACGCGGCTCGGCCGATTCGGGTGAAGCGGGGAAAAGATGCACAAATGCCTTTTGGGACATGCGGGATGAAAGGACGCGAAACACGCGACTCAGTGGATCAGATGAAAAGGTGACAATGGGTCTGGAAGAGTTTGGGACATTTGGGATGCGAAAGCACGAAGTACGCGGTTCGGGCGAATCGGCCAAAAATGGAACAACTTGCCCGATTGAACCTGGGACACTTGGGACAAGAAAGTGTGAAGTACGTGGTTCGGGTGTTTCGGCCGAAAATGGAACAACTTGCACAATTTGACTTGGGACATTTGGGACAAAAGTTCCAACGGGCCCGAAAAAGACAAACTTCGGGAAATCGGCCGATCGGGGAACAGAGCGCACTTTTGAACTTGGGACACGCGGGACAAAAATGTCCGATAGGCCCAAAAAACACACAAAATGACCCAAAAACGTAGATTTTCTCAATTTCACGACTTTTAACATTTTCAGTACAACAGAGAAGACACTTAAACTCAAAAATTTAAAAATTCACTTTCTTAAGAGCAGGGAATTTTGAGTGGACAACACATCCCCTTGTAGGTACAATTTATTCTTGGTGGTTAGCACACTAGCACATGTCGGAGGTTATACATGTTCTCAACATCTCATACATGAATATATATCTTTTCTTTTGAGTCACATTACCAAATTATTTATCACACACACCTCAAAAGAGGGTGTAAATATCTGGGGTTTATTCTACATTTCTAGCAGATAAACATTTTTTTGGACATAGACATATGTTAAGGTAGACAAAAATACATCAAAATTAGGCTAAGGTGTTTGTAAAGATTTCACGCTTCTGCTTGATTAGTGAAGACTAAACTAGAAATCAAGAAAAACTCAGAATATGGGAGGGTTTAGGGACCTCCTGATGTGGATGGTGATGAAGATGATACATGCACACAAAATTAGATCCTCCTTGTTGCGAATTGAAAACCTACACAAAAATGAAGACTAAACACAAAAAAGGATTAGTGATGGATATGGTGGGATGCCCGATGAAGTTAGTTCCAAGAAGTAAAAATTCCTAGAAAGGATGTCAGCCCATGTTTTGATAACAAAATTAGATGATCAATAATGAAATGGAAATATGTAGATAATAAAATCTGAAGTATATGTCTGATAAGCTAAGATAAACTGAGGTGATAACTGATAATAAGAATACCAAAAGTAAATCCAAACTAGAGTGGGTCGATGGTAACTCAACAAAAGATGATATGATATATGGTCACCGAAGCATGACCGATTCAAAAATGTGTTGGATTAGAACTGAGAAGTTGATGTAAGACCACATAAATAGAGGATAAAACACATAATAAGCAACCCAGGTATAAACAATAGAGAATCTAGAGTGAATGCAACAAGGGTTAACGATGACACAGGGTAAGGTGAATAATAAGAATGTAGAATTTGGGTAGATACTAGTTTTGATATGTTGAGATAGGTAACCGATCATTGAATAAGATGATTGGAATGCAAAGGGGTGAATAAGATGTAGAACAGAGTGCATAAAATGCATAAGGATGTAGGGTAAGATGAATCTAACAGATAGAGGAGATGGATAGTTGAACATGAGGATGACTGAATATAGCTAAAGGACAACACAAATCTTGATGGGATGGGATCATTACAAAAGAGATGAGATGGATAGTTAAACCCGAGGATGATCAAGATAGTGAAGGAAAACACAAATATCAATGAAGAGCTATGGAATTTTTTAAGACAAAATAAAAGCATACACGAATGATATCTCCACATTTTATTATCTAAACTCCAAGATTTCTCAATAACATGTAAAGGGATAACCTTGAAAATCAACCGACAACAAGAGATCCAAGAACATGATGCAATTTAGTAATCATAGAGCACACAAATGATTAATTTTTTTCATCCATTTGAGCGAGAGGGGTGAGAGTGTTTAAGTAGAATAGGGTAGGGTTGACGGTGACTTGGGTTAGTTACCAACGAATGGGGTGAGAAATATGACAGAGATGTTAGAATGATAATGAAATGGTGAGAATATGTTAAGAAATGACTAATGGGCTATTTTTAGCCCATCATACATGTAAGGGACATTTAATGGGTTATGAGAGGTGTAAGGAATATTAGGAATGGTAAATGGCCTGGAGGGAATCCTAGGAAGGCGTTAATGAAGTGTAATGATGAAAGGGGATGAGAATCCCATGAGGGCATTAAATGAGGGGTTTAGGAAATTAAAGGGGTTCAAGGTAGATTAGGGATTATAAAAATAATAGGGATTAAAGTATAAGGATAAAGGGGGATAATGAGAATAATGGTAAATGGATAGGATAATGGTAAATAAAATGGGATATGGGGAAAATAGGATTTTAGAAGGGAAAGTAGGTAATTTGAAAATATGATGGAAATGAGTGCACTAGGAAAGGGTGAGGATTGTACATAATGTGAAGGTATGAGAGTGACAAAAACAAGTGTCTACATTAGGAAAAAAATCAATAAAATCTACAGGTAAAAAACATATAGCTTGTTCAAGATCGTATTTAATAGTTTTGACACTATTATATGGTTTTTCCGAAGGGGAATTTTCTTCAGATCTTTCAACAGTCTTAGTTTTTTCATCACTATTACAACATTTTCATATGGTTTCATACTTAGATTGACTCAATTTGGAACATATTTATAGGGAATGGAGTATTTAATTCTCTCTTTCTCCACAGTATGTAGTTTCACTTCCAATTTTGGACACATTGTAGGCATGGGTCTCCTTTCTCCACTCAAATTTTGACATTTGTTCTACCCAGCTTTTACTCGGTTGTGTGGCACATGGGACAAGTATGAGGGAACTTTATCTTATTTTATAATGTTTCCTAATTTACAAATCACTTATATCCAGCCAACAAGATGGTCCATGGGGTTATGAAAGGTATCAAAACAACTAAGTTATTTATAGGTAGGCTTTCCTATCCTCTTAAACTTAAGGAGAAGATATTAGAGTTCTTGAATGAATTTGATACATGGTTTTCTTCCTCAACAGGTACTTTAGATCATCATATTTTTCATTCTTCTTTTTAGCATTTGTGTGTTTGGTTGGTACACCTAACACATTGACCTCTCCTCGCCACAAATTGGGACATATCACCCTTAATTCTTCATCAAAGTTTAATAAAATTCCAAGACACAAGAACATAAGCATATTCCCTCTGTAAAAAAAAGGTTTATTTCTTCTATATTTAGCATCACTATTGGCATTTATTGTTGTACATTTATTTACAATACTATCATTACATTTTTGTGTTATGGTTCAATATTTTATCTTGGGAATTGACTACACTTTGTGTTGCAGGTTTCATTTTGGAGCATGCCAACACCAACACAATGAGACACTACAAAAACAATCCATCACAAGCAAGACAAAGTGCGTCTACACACTTAGGTATCTTTTCCTTTAAGCATGTAATTCGTTTACAAACTTAAAGGGCAGAAATGTAGACACTCAAATTTTTCAATCTATCCTTTGACACTCGCTAATCTTGACATTGTACACTTATGTGGACAAATGCACTCTCCTCACTCTTGTCTAGCACACCTTGATGGCCCTTTGATTACTTGCTTATCTTTGCATAACTCTTTATTATTAGTTTCTAAAGTTTAAATACATGAAAAAATCTAGAAACATCCATCCTTCAACCCATGAAGTTAAAATTATCCTTTCACCCTTTGGTCTAAAAACATCGGTTTCAATTAGGATGTAGAATTATATCCTGCCCTATTGTACGGTTTTGGACCAACATGTTTTGGGCCAATTCTTTCGATAATATCATATTCTTGTGAGAAAATATATCCCCTTGGTAAAATTTTCATGATATAACAACCTTCATAAATATATAAGCAAGTGAATCATGCCTCATTTGGTAACTTGATACTTTAAGAACTCATATAAAAAAAATCACAAAAGGCACTCCAAGCTCCCTAAGCCATGAAATAACTCACACACATCCATTAGGACATACTCTCTATAGTTCTAAAGTCTCCTTCTAGGTCTAGGAGTCTTCATCTTCATTATACAAGAAAGAAAAGTGGCTCTTCCTTAGTTTTTAAGCAAGTGTGAAACTCAATAAAAGCATTATTGAAGAATGATTGTCAAGTTCTGATTGCACTATAATAGATATCACATGCTAGGAGAATGACTTGTGATTTTATCCCTCTTCGGAGTGGTGACATTTCCGGTGCATGGGGTTCCCATAACCCACCTAAATTTATTTTGTAGGAACTCCTTGCACTATAAGGGTTATAGGGCTTGAGAAAAGTTTACAAAGCCATTATAAAGATGAGAGAATAAGAAAAAAACATAAAAACATATACCTCTAGGGGGACGAATCACTTAGGAAGTTTCAAACCCAAATTCCAAGTAGGTCTAAGACTATACAAAATGGTCATGACCATACAAATACTTTAGACCTAGTTGTACGGTTTTGACTAGGCTTAGTTTCAAGTGTCAATTTCAGTAACAAAGCATTTTCAGTCTTGGATCAACCTATTCTTGCACTCAGATCATCCAGACTCTTCTAAATCCACATATAATAAACTAATTGCAATCTTTCCCTTGTGTTTTGATAGTTGTTAAATCAATAGTCACTTTGAAAAGTGTTATTTTGATTTGTGCAATTAATGTTGGAAGTTAATTAAATCATAATATCCTCCTATAAAATTATTTCAATCCTTTTTATGTATGTTAGTTAAAAATTCTTAAAAATTAAAAAGGAACAAAATATTCACTTAATAAAAAAGTGAAATCACCTAGAAGTAAGCAAAATTTATCATAAAATTGATCTCCGAGGAAGCACGAATGGACATCTATGAGGAAAACACATCCACACCCTCAAAATCAGAAGAATGGATAGAGATGACAATTAAATTTGTCCAATAGATCATACCTTCCATGTTAGACCAATGTAAGAGATATATTTGATTTTGTAGACACTCAAATTTAATAATTTTCACTTCTAAAACCTTGAATTGACTACACACTCTTACTATGACAAACTTAATTTCTCCTTTCTTGCTTAGAATTTCCCGAGGTCTATTGTTTAGCTTGTTTATCATTGCACATTGACATGTCTATAAAATTTGAGAACAAAATACATAAAATCTATAGAGAAACATCAACTCACCAGCTTCAAACTTCATTTGACATGTTCTCGATTTCACTTTTTTGTGAATCTTTTCCTTCCTTTTGAGTTTCTAGAATGTTTCTAGTTAACATACATAAAAGGGATGAAATAATGTCATAGGTGGATATTATGTTTTAATTAACTTCTAGCATTAATTGCACAAAGAATAATAATGATCTCCAAAGAGACTATTAATCTAACAACTATCAAAACATAAGGGAAAAATTATGTTACCCAAGAATAGGTCACCAACGCCTATATCTAGGCACTTTTTTTAGGTGTCCCAAGGTTATTAGTTCCTTTAATGCTCTTGCCCAGGTCTAAAATGCCTAGAAATTCAAAAACATTTTTTTGTAAAAATTAATCAAAAATGACAAATTTCAACATAATTAAAAAAATCACACTTATTAGCTCAACTATCAGTGTACGTGATGCCACATTTCCCACCACCATCTTGAATCAACTCAATTGTGGTGCTCTCACTGAGGTATCTTCACACACTTAGAGCTCAAAATCACACTCGTGCAATAATCAAATGAATTTCCTATTCACTTTTTCATATTACTATTTATAGTAAATTTCAATTACCTACCACGCTATAGTCATTATTTACACATATAATCTAAACTAATACACATCACATAGTTTCAATCATATCTTGAACATCCCTACTCTGATTCATGTCTCGTTTGCATCATTCTCTTCAAAATTTTACCTACTATCATATTGTACACATTACACAAATGTTATATTCTTCTTTGACATCATTTTAACTCGATATACACACACTTTTGTGATATCTATCATACATTCACTATTTCATCATTACATGATTACTTTCGGCTTAACGTTCATTCTCATCATCACCCCCTTTCACCAAAAGGGGGCATACAATGGGGCATCCCATAATCCCCTTCACATCATTAAATGATAATTCTACATTTCTAATTTTCTATTATCAAAATTTTTCTCATACATCACACGATGTTTCACACCACTTTCTATCAATTCCCCTAATGACCTAATCTGGGGAAACAAGTGTAAAATATCTCCATGAGTAACCAATCAATCAATCACACGCATTCAATTCTCAACAAAAAAACCTTCTACTATTTGAAATCATAATCAATCGACACAACACAACATATTTATCCTCCCAGATGACCTAACTTGGGAGTTACATCACCACTTTCCCATATGACCTAACATGGGAAGTTATTCTACATTTTTCTACTGCTTCCAAATGACCTAACATGGAAGCCATCTCATATACATTGTGGTGACACCATTGGTGTGGGGAAATGAGACATCATTACCTTTCCTATACTACTCCTATATAGGTTATTCATGTTTGATCGAAATAAAATGAAATGGATCCAAATCAACAAAATTAGTCTTTTTCTGCTTTAGAATACTAGTGATTATGCTAAAATGTAAAATAATAACATAATCTAATGCATCTTTGCAATAAATAAATGAATACTAAAATACTTAAATAATACCCAAACAAATTAAGCTAGAAAGTATGAAACCCCAATGTGTAAAGAGGGTTAGAATAGCCTTAGCTAATTCAGATAGGTTTCTCGACTATGTCGCATGTGGAGACTAGCCTGAGCAGAGATTGAGGACCATCACAAAAAATCCTAGAAAAAAGTAGATTTGGCATATTTGACTAGATTGGGGCACCTAGAGAAGGATAGGGGAACTTGTGGGTGCCCTAGTCTACTTTCAAGGTGCCCTGGTTTGCGTAGATGCCTAGAAAACCTCCTTTGAGGTGTCACAAGAGGTTCAAACTTATTCATCTTTTATCACATGTATGTTGTTGTGAGCGAGGTCATTGTAAATATGGAATAAATGAATCACCTACAAAATACCAAACAAAGTATCAAACCTAAAAAAATAAAGATGTAAATGAAGGGGTTAGACTGTCATCAGTTGCCAAAATGATGGACTTATCACTAAGTACTACACTACATTTTAGACCTAATGTAGTTCTCTGTGTGTGTAGAATTGTTCCCTAGGTTGTTCTTGGACCATTCAAATGTGAAGTAGCTAGATGTAAAATGTAAATAATGTGTGCATGGAAACAATAGACTCCCCTCCTATGAAGTGTGATGCAGATGAACCAACCTTTGTCCCTTGTGATGGAGCTAGATGGATGCAAATGGAGCTATAGATGCCTTTGATGGATGTAACCTTAGGTGGAGATAGTAGATGCTTAGTGCTTGGTCCCTTATTATGATCACATAAATTTATATTTATATGATTCCTTCACTTGAATTTTGTAATTAACCCCAAAAAGGATGACTACCAAAAAAAGATAAGATGATCAAATGGATAGAAAAGACCCAGAAAGTGTGACCAAAGTAAAAAGAGGACAAGGGTTCCCAAAGGGGATGGGGACACACGACGCTGATGTCTTGGCTGGGCATTGGTGTCCAGAATGACAAATGCCGAAAGGTGAAAAGAAAAACTGAGTAAGTAAGATAACAAGACTTAAAGTAAAAGCATACAGAAAAGAAAGGTGGCCAAAGACATGGGTTAGTAAGTACTTTTATTACTTAGGAATCATGTAAATAGTAGTATGTAATCGAGACTAGATAATTACCCAAAGTGTGTGATTCGTGTCTATGTTTTCCCCACTTTATGTTGGTGAGAAAAACACTTAGTAATATAAAGTATATAGAGATGCATAATCGTTATCGATGTAGATTGATATAGAAAGCATGCCGCGGGACTAGACAAAGCATGCAATGATAAAAGAGATGGAGCATTGAGACTAAAGATGCAAAAGTGTATAAAGGTGATGAAAATGAACCTAGGGTGAAAGTGTCACGTAGATGCTGATGTGTCTGTGATGTACCTACTATTAGTATCATGTTTACATTTTTTTTTTGATGTTGACTACTTGCTTCCCATATAGATGGACTTGCAAGAGAGAAAATGATCAAGTAGTCAAATACACATGTATATGTATAAAAATCATGTAAGGAACTATGTAAAAGAATGCCAAAAATGTGAAAAAGGAACATGTGTACCTAATCCATGAAGAGGAAAGAGTGTAGAAAGGATCCAGGTAGATGATGTTTATGCGTGCACATTTTTAGGTGATCTCATGCTATTGACGAAGAAGTGCAAGGAGGAAAGTTGGATTGGTTTTTTAGGTGGTCCAATGCCACAAAAGAAGTAGTGTAGAGAGGAAGGTCTAGTGTTATCCTCTAACCTTTAACTACTCCTTGGAATAAAACACCACTATAGATGATGTGTACTAACGCATGTGCTAAGGAAAACTTGCCTTGTAAAATTTGTTGTGTATGAGTTATATAGATTGTGCTGAACCCAATCACTATGTAACTACCCCTAGTTATATGTGCTCCAGGAAAGGCATCATTATACTAAGGACCCAAGTATGATTATAAGCATTGAACCGTGTTATACCAATACCGTGTTGAGTTATGTATACTCTATATGGGGTAACTAATTCACCCATATGACGCCCCCATTTGGGGTGCATGTGATGTTACGAAAGGACTATGTGGCCCAAAAGAGGACTAACTATTGTAGTGAACCATGCCATGTCTTTGGGGAAAGGGAATGTGTTTGGTAGAAACCAAGGCACATGAAAAAAATGTCTAAGAAAATAAGTGTTATAACAAGCAAAGAAAAACACTCATGTAAAAGACAACATGTAAGCTAAGTAGTGAATGTATATACTAATATGGAATTAAACACATAAGAAGGAAATGTAGACCACAAAAAGAGGCTTGGAAACATGGGACATCACTCATAATGTTGCAATATAATCAAGGCCGATGAAGCAAAATATATACAAGTGTGCACATAAGACAAAGGGAAAATCCCACAATTAATGGCATAAAATGACAAGTACGAGTAATATAATAGATAACCATGCCGAAAAATAGTCCTGCATAACAACTACACATGAAGCACCCGTTAGCATGTTATAAATATAAAAATTATGTCAAAGCATGTATAATTTGATAATGAAATGTGCTATGAAACAAAATGATACAATAACACTTGTAGTGTTCAAAATTGGATGCCCCCAGGAGCCGCTGTGGGATTGCTAATAGGTACTATGCCAAACATCCATGTTGCATGTAATAGACCTGTATTATCTACGATCACAACTAGAAATAAAATGAACACGTAGGTGTGTATGATAAAGATAATGACATACAAGATATCTATCTAGCATGTGTAATAAGATGAATATGTAACAAATAAGCATAAGCAAGAGTAAATACAACCAAGATATGTAGTATGATGTGGATGGATGGAATGGAATGTAGAGTGAATGATAGGAGCCACATTCCCTCATGTGAATGGAATTCTATGCAATGAGGTTCATTTGTTTATGCTCCCCTCAGAGAGTCAAGAATGAATCGTAAACAAGAGTGTGTCATTGGGAAATGGTCAAACTATGTGTTGTATGTACCATGATGTGAAAAATGCGTAGTGATGATATGTGACCTAGAGATGATGTGTAAGAATGTGTCATGATTTATCCTAAAGCATATATCACAAAAAGATAATGGAAGAAGTGATGATTTAACCTAAAGTGTATATCAATAAAGGATACTAGAAGAAGTGATGATATAGCTTATAACGTATATCACTAATGGGGGAATGTCGTATTATAGAAAGATTGAATGGGTGAATATATGAGTGTGATGATGTCCATTTTATTTTTATACCTTCAACAATCCAATATGTATCATGAGACTAGAGTGCGTCATCGGGAAGTGAGTGCAACACATATAAGTAGATGAGTAGGATGTGTAATATGTGTAGTAGATGTGGTGATGGAATGTCGTCATGTGATGTGTGATGTGTAGTGTGTAATGTGGGATGTATGTAAGATGCATATATCAAATTATATGTGTAGATACATAGTAAATGTAAGACGTAAGATGTGATATGTAAGGTGTATGAAGATGCGTCTTATGTAGTAGTTTCTATCATGCAGTATGTGAGGTTCATTTTTATAGGATGCCCTCAATAGTCGAGTGTGAACTAGAGCATAAGAGTGCATCATCATCAGTTAAGGACGATGTTAGCATGTGTGAAGATATCTATGAAAAATTCTATTATATGTGGATATAGGTGAGAGATAAATGTAATGCCTTTCCAAGTGTGTGAAGGATGGGAAGAATCAAAAATGTCATCTAGAAGATCATCGTTGTCATGGTCAAATCCAAATGAATAAACATCGAGACTTGGTAAGAAATAATGTCTGGTTGATCATGTAATGAGCCATTGAGGCATAAGTTAAACATTCCCATGACATATTACTCATTAGTGAAGAGTGGTAATGGACATCCATGTGCAGACCAATGAGTGAGATTTAGCGATGGCTAGAAATGAACTGTTGTAGATAAATACATGATCAAAGGGCATGGGAAATGATATATCAATGTGATCAAGATCTAATGTGCCCATAATGTAATGAAGCCAATATTTCTCTAAAGTAAATAGGGAAGAGTGAGAACTTCATGTAAGGAAAACTGTGAGATGAAATACATGTAGACCATAAGTGGTAGTAATGTGAATGAATCCATGATAAAGGTGAGAAGAATGTGATGGAGGATAGAGATCCTCAAAAGAAAATCTTAGCCGAGTCAATCCATCATGTGTACATACTGTATCATCACAAGTAAGATTGAATGGAATATTCTCCCAATAAGAATCATTCATGAAAAGTATGCATGTGAAAGGAGGTCATACTTGATGGAGGTGGTACATGAGAAGGTGGAGTAGCTAGAGTGATGTCCGATGTATGGACATGCCCTTGATAAATAATCATAGTAGTGGTAGAAGCAAGGGGAGGCATAGATGTAGTTGGTACATAATCTATCATGTAAATAACACCTTTAAGTGGTGGTAAATGTGGTAGCTCATCTATAGGTTATGGGTCATCAGTAGTGTCAGCTCTTGGAATAGGAAGTGTAGTATTTGGATCATGGTCACAATATTTGTATGGATGATGGTCATGAAGAATAGTATACTCGACACCCTCATGTAGAAATTTGACACAATGATGCACTATAGAGGCAATAGATTGCATGACATGGAGCCGTGGCCTACCAAGTAAACAATTATATGAAACCATAAAGTTAATGACAAAGAAGAATGCGTTGAGAGTTTTTGGCCCTACAGTGATAGGTAAAACAATGTGACCTACGCATGGACAAATAGATCCATCATAAGCACAAAGAGAGAGATATGATGGACTAACATTAACAGCTAACAAACTAATCTTTTTAAGGAATGACATGGGACATAGATTGAGCTCAGATCCATTATAAATTAAAGTATGCTTGATACCCATATTATAAATGAAAATCATGATATGTAAGGGTGGATTATTATCGAAAATAGAAAGATCAACATGAGGATTAGATGGGAAAGATAATATGTTGAGAAAATGCATCAACAAAAGAATTATATACAGAGTCTGGATGTATATAAATAGGAATGTAAGTAGTAAAAGGAGATGTGTTGTAATCTATGTCTTAAATTAGAATTGGGAAGCAAGACGTCATTAATTGAGATGCTCATGATGATAAAGCAACAAGAATACAAATGACGTGTAGATCAAGTCAAGTTCACCAAATTGATTATGCTAAATTGTAAAATAATAGCATTGTTAGACCCCTAGAATATGGACTAAGTACAAAAGGCACGTAGGTGTGCAAGGTCCTAGTTAAAGCAAGGTGCACATGATAAAGCATGTAAGGCAGGGTTTTAGAAAAGGGATTAAGGAAGCCCATGGCACACGCGACACATGTGGATAGAACCAAGGGTTCGGGACTTAGAAAAATTAGATATTCGGGGTAAAACATGTGAAAAGCATGACCCGACTATGCGTGGATAAGGTGACATGACACTGACGACAGGGTTGGCCTAGGGATGGAGCATGCCTGTGGTAAAATCTTCTAGAAGCACATCATGGGATAAAGTGGGAAGCTCAAGCTTGGAGGAGCATGATCACATGGAGGACCACATTCAGACACTTGGCATCAGATCTAAGGGTGCTGGAGGATGAGTTGACAGTCTAGAAAAGCTATAAATATAAGCACTTGTAGAGTAAAAAGAGAGATTGAGAGTGTGGGCAGAGCTGTAGAAATCTTTTGCAAGAAATATATTAATAGATAATTGCATTTGGGAGAGGATGTATTAGGCATGGGGATTATAATTTTCTTTTTGGTAGCTTAGTTACATAAGTCTAGTTGCAATGCATGACTACGGTCTACTTCTCTATGACACTCTGTAATGGCTCCATGGATGTAATGAGGTTACCTATTATATATATACATGAATATCAATGATTCTGATGCATACTTCTCTCTCATGAGTTCTCTTTCCTTTTATGCTAAGTATGTATTCTTTTATGCTTCTTTTGAAATGATACACGTTATAGATTTTGTTAAGTACTCTATCTGAAATGACTGCAAGGATCTAGAGGCCATTCTGAGCCCTATGGTTCTTGTATGTCCTAAACCCATTTGAAGGTATTTTAAACACAAATCATAGATGATGTTTCCCACTAAACTCACATAAAAGAGAGACTCGACACCCGTGCATGCCTTGGTGAGTGCCCAACTTTCACTGGGTGATAGGCCGGTGTGCATGGGGTTCCTTTCTTTTATGTTAAGGGTAAAAATGACTACATCTTGGTTCCATTTCCGGGACCTCTTTTCAAGTTGTAGTGGGAAATAACATGCATCATGATCTGTGTAGTGAGTAATGATAGAGTGGTTAACTTTGGAAAGTATTGAATCATGGTTTAAGAGCACGGAGGATGAATTCACTTAGAGATTCAACACTGGACCTAAGTTTAATGCACGTAGATGGGTAGAAGAGAATCTCTACCATGATCTGTATGAGACTTTTTCTTTCTTCCTAGTGGAACTGTATGAATGGCTCACAACCTATGCATCTAGATCAAGTTGGCATTATGGATCACATGTGTGGACCCAAGAAGAATACCAAGGCTGTAGGATGTAGATTTAACATGGACCCGTGTTGTGGATCATTGGTGGAAAGGAGTATTGGCTAGCTACACTCTGGAGTATGCCATTTCCACATATTCCTGTTCGGAGGTTGCTGAGTTTGAGTTTATGGGAGCCCAGAGGATCATTTCTACATGCTTATCCCTCTAGCTATGAAGATCTTGATGATTACCATGAGTTTAGAGGCATTCCCAATGGCCGGCTAAACCATTCTGAGCATTGGGTGAGGAAGCTAGGGTGGAGGAAGATGGTAAATGTTGCGATGGAGAAGGATAGGGAGGAAAGACAACTCAAGTATGGTGAAGCACGTGAAAGGGAGATTTCTAGACAATGCGAGGTTGCAGGTGTGATGGATGTATGGTAGCAGATGTTGCGGGAAGGATTTGAGGTTCACGTAGAGGATGTGGAACTTGAGCAGTCTATGTGACCCCATCTTGGCAAGCACGTAAGAGAGACCCCTTCGGCTTCTGATGAGAGTTCATCACACGGAGAAAGAAGAACCATTGGTGTGCATCTGAGCCCCCTAGTGACCGGACCTTGGTGCTTGGTTTTCCAGATCAGGGGGAAAATATTGCTGGTCCAGTTGGTTACATTGGAAGTGATCGGTCTACACCCAGAGGTATAATTTCTTGTTTGGGCCTTCTATGGCTGCAAACACCAACCCAGTGTTAGGAATTTTTTGGGTAAGGTATAGACACACAAGATTTTGGTCTCATGTCTTGGGAGTGGCATGGGGTATACTATTGGTAGTGGGGCATTATCATAGACCATAGGCATAGTGGTGGAACTGTGGGGACCCTTGGCATGACCACTTTGGACATGGCTCGGTGGATCTATGGTTTAGGACCCTTGGACAACCACTGGTTTAGGAGGAATAGGAGCTAGTGGGTCTGGTGGTTTAGGACCTAGTGGGCCTAGGTGGATTTGGTTCAAGACCTAGTGGACAGTGGATCGGGGATGAGTGGTGGAGGAAACACAGGTGGAAACCAAGGCTCTGCTCAGGAGGATTCGAGCCCCAACCACCCCCACAAGTTTTCTTTGAAATGTCTCTACATTTTCCTAATTACAGAGGTATTGAGGATGTTGCGGAACATGTTCACAAGTGTGAACTACTATGGCACACAAAGGGTATCACAACCCCAGAACAGAAGGCTAGTTAGTTTGCAACCACATTGTAAGGGCACATAGCTGGTATAGGAAGTATGACCCTCATCAAATAGTAGTGGACTATACTACTTTAAAGAATGCATTCTTGGTAGAATTCCACATTCTTGAGTTTGAGTAGAAGAGCATCAACACTTTGAAGGAGATTCAACAAGGAATGGTAGAGAGTGTGTGGGAGTATGATGCACACTTTAAAACTCTCTTATCTAAATTATCATATGATATTCACCCTTCAACATCATGCTCAGTGGTTTTTGGAGGGTTGATCACTCCTTTTAGAAGGGCCTTATCTCATAAAACTTTTATAGACCCACGCGAGGCATTGGAAGCTACTCTATGCACCGAGGTTGTTGGTAGTGTTGATACTAGCATTAGCCCATTCCTAGAGGCTTAGATTATTACTATGGCCAAGCAGTTGGAAATTTTTCTATGAACTCAGCCCATGAGACTCGTAGTGGTTTGTGGTGCATAAATTGTGAAGTAGAGGGGCACGTTAAGGATAATTTCCCCGGAGGATAGTACACACCATGGTAATAGATTGTGAAATTTTCATGGGGACCATGATGCGAGTAGGTGCCCCTTGCTACAACACATAATCAATCCGGAAGAATGTATCTTGTTACTATAATATTTACACCTCTACAACCCATGATACTAAGGACTATAGGCTCATTGATCAAATCCATGAGGCCATTGATCATGGGGTGCACTAGACCAACATTGCCAGTAGTTCCAAGGGTGATGATCACCATTATGAGGAGCACACAGATGGAGGTGTGCATGGAAGAGGTTTTTGAGGAGGGTTCCATGGTCATGGTAACCATGGAGAGGAGGAAGGACTGAGTTCCCACGTGGAACCTATTTCAATTGTGGATCTATAGATCATTACAAACGTGAATTCCTAGACTTGTTGTAGTGCTCGTGGTGTGGAAAGAAGCATAAGTATGAGGAGTGCTGGAATTGTTTGAGCACATGAATCAACAGCACTGGAAAAAGACAAGGGCACTGCAATGGTCAGTATTAAGAAGGAAGACACCTAGTGGATGCCTCGGGTAACACGGGATGCAGGTTTGGAGCCTGTCTTGGTAACAACAAGGGCAAAGAAGCCACACACAAGAGAGATACCAAGGCAGAAGAACCTAGTCTCAAGGGAGGAAGTAGTTCATGGAAAGTATCCAGACCCTGCACATCAGAAGGAGGTATATCAAGACACTATGGATGTCATTCAAGCTTACAAGGGGAAATCTAGTGTCTAAAGGAGCAATCTAGGAGGGAGGAACAAGGAAGGAGAGTCGAGGTGCCAAAGGATGACCTGGATGAGGTCAAGGAGGTGTGTAAAATGCTAAGGCAAGAGAATATCATTCCCTTGCTAGGATCATGGTTGAGAGAGAAGGTACCACATGCCGGAGGAGAGCATGAGAGGTAGGTCTTGCACATGAAACCTTCCCCCTCACAACCTTGACTATGATAAGGAGATCATGTTGAATGTAGTTGTAGATGGATGGCTCCTTAGTAATATCCTCATTGACATTGGCGTGGAGGTTAATGTTCTAACTTTGGATGCATGGCATCAGATGGGAAGACCTTACATTACAACCATCTTTGAATGTGTTGTATATGGAAAACAAGACTAAGGTGATGCCCATCGGCATCTTAAAGGATGCAACTATTACTATCTAGGGAGCTAAGTTTACTGGGGACTTTGAAGTCTTGGCGCTCTTGGGCGAGACAATTTCCCAGTGCTACTTGGGTGCCCATGGTGTTACAAGAACAATGTGGACCTTCGGTTCAACAAAGGGTACATCAGCTTTGAAAACAAGGAGGATGGGTCATTATACCCCTAGCTGATGGGAAGTCGACACCCTATATTGAACCTTTGGGGAAGAAGTTCTAGATAGGATATACATGCACTCAATCAGGGACCCAGAAGATAATACATCCTACTAATGGAGTTATCTAGTTTGAGGATGCTCAGTTAGTAAGTGATACCACCAGTCTAGCATGTGAAAATTGGGCATGGGACTTATGAATTGATGGGATGATAGTTGAGAGGGTCGGTGACCAAGGTAACAAAGGCATGCACATAGTTCGGCACCTAGGAGGAAAAGAGCTGCCCAAGTATTCAGGAGGAGCCTTCCCTGAGATCTTTCTACAGGAGGTGGAAGCTCAGTGGAAGGATGAGAAGGAATGGAGAGGGATGCTAAGTTATGTCCTACTTGGACATAGTGGCATGGTGGTGGGCTACACATCAGAGAGCCTTTTGGAGTGGCGTGAGGTAAGAATTGCTCTCTCTGTCAGATTCTCTAGGAGCAACATGCCCACCACCATCAAGGACTACCATGGGAAGGAGCCCACCTCTTTCCATATCCAGAGTGTGAATGGGTCTAGAGAGAAGGTGTGGAAGCTTTTCCACCATCCCTCTGGTGCACAAGTTGTATTCTACATTGCAGGGTTGACACGTGCACATGGTACATTCATTCGAGAGACACACCGCTAGATAGGAATTGGCAAGAGCTCACGGCTGACCTTATTCAAACCTTTGAGTATCGAGTACCAAGCCATCAGTTGATAAGGCCTTATAGGGTATCAAGCACTTACCATGGGGGATAGTGCCATGATGGAGGATAGGTTGTTGGAATTACTAGGTGAACTAGGATTGGAGGCATGCTTTGAAGAAGTAGAGGAAACAAAAGAGTTATAACTTGAGCACACATGTTTGGAAAAGGAGAAAGGAAAGTTGGTGTATGTGATTGATGGAGAGGAATCAAAAAAGCTTGGATGTTAGCCATTCTATAGGGACGTGTGAGGTAGTGGATAGTGTTGATACTCACATGCACACCTACCATGAGCCCTTAAAGACAAAGAAGGTTAACATCGGTTCAGGAGAAGAACCTAAGGAAGCTATTATTGGAGATTACTGGTCGGAGAAGGAAGTTTCTAAGATCATTGATCTGTTGTGTGAATTTGAGGATTTATTCCCATGCGGGTACCATGAGCTCAAAGGCATTCACCATTCCTTGGGGAGATGAAGATAAAGTAAAGGATGGTGCGCACTGGTCAGGAAGAGGCCCTACCAGATGAATCCCAATTTACACGTGAAGGTTAAGGAGGAGATAGATAAAATGATAGCTTCTGGGATCATTGAAGTAGTGGAGGAATCGAAAGTGGATAAGTCCGATGGTAATCAACATCAAGAAGGATGGGCAGATTAGGATCTGTGGATTATAGGGAGCTGAATGTAGTTTGTGTCATTGATCCCTTTCCACCCCCTTCACTGAAGAAATTTTGGAAGGAGTCACTAGGTGTGAAATCTATTCCTTTACGGATGGATTTTCGGGGTACCACCAAGTCCGGATTGCAAAGGAGGACTAGGAGAGAAGACAACTTTCACCACTAAGTGGGGAAGTTTTGCATACATGGTCATGCCCTTTGGGTTGAAGAATGCACCTATTATTTTTTCATAGTAGTGGTGCAAGCATTTCCAGGACTTCATCCATAAGTTTCTTCAAGTCTATTTGGATGATTGGACAATATATGGTCTAGTTAAAGACCATTGTGACAATTTAAGGTTAATGTTTGAGAGGTGTAGGTAGTTGAGGATATCCCTCAACATTAAGAAGTGTGTGTTTGCTACACCCTTTGGGACTTTATTGGGGCATATCATATGTAAGGAGGGCTTGTTGGTAGATCCCACTAAAGTTGTAGTTATTGTGGGGTTAGGGGAGCCTACTAGCTAGAGCGCAGTGTGTGGATTCCTTGGGCATATGGTTATTATAGGAAATTCATCAAGGGGTATGCCAAGATCACCATGCCTTTAGAGGAACTACTCAGACATAAAAGTTCCTTCCATTGGGGAGAGGCACAGACAGAGGGTGTTTGATACATTAAAGGATAGGCTTGTCACCACACCTATATTACATTTTTTCCTCTTGGGACAAGCCCTTTCATGTCCATGTAGATGCCTCAGGGACCACTATTGGAGTAGTGCTTACACAACCAGGTGAAGGAATTGTTGATCATCCTCTGTGTTTTGCAAGCAGGAAGTGACACCAACAGAGTAGAACTACACCACAACTGAGCATGAGGCATTGTCAATGATCTACGTGCTTTTCAAGTTTAGATAGTATCTTGCTGGCAACACCCTTTGTGTTTTACACCAACCACATGGCATTAAAGTATTTGGTGAACAAGCCTATTCTACAAGGGTGCATATGTTGGTGGGTGTTGTTGTTTCAAGAGTTTGAATTCACCATTGTAGTGAAGCCTGGGAAAAGAAATTGTGGACTTGATCATCTATCAAGAATTGATTCAGGGGAGGATGCACAAAGTATTGAGGAGACAATGCTAGATGTGCAACTATTTAGGTTGCAGCATGCACGCCCTCGGATTTGGAAGAGATTGCAGTATTTTTAAAGGAAGGTGTGGCACCGAAAAGGAATGAAGACATTAGAGAAAAAAATTAGTTATCATATATGCACCCTACATGTTAATCAGTGGAGACTTATACAAGTTGGGATGTGATGAAGTTTTGCATGTGTGTATTAGAGCATGAGCACTTGGCCATCATGGAGGAAGCACATAGAGGAAGTGCGGGTGGGCATTATGCAGGTGATGCCACCACGCACATAAGATATTAATGGCAGGTTTGTGGTGGGAAACCCTGTACAAGGATTGTAAAGACTATTGTAAAGCATGTGACCATTGTCAGTGCATTGGCAAAACCAGGAAGGAGAGATGAAATGCCTTTGCACCCTATCCCTAGCATGAGAGCCTTTTGAAAAGTGGGCAATAGACTTTGTAGGCCCTATTGCACCAGTGGCACATAGGACTGGGTCACGCTATGTCATCACTTGCATGGATTATTTGACAAGGTGGGTAGAGGCAGCCCCAACTAAAGATTACACAATAGCCACAATGGCAAGGTTCTTATGGGAGAACATTATCACGAGGTATGGATGTCCATTGAGTTTGACCAGCGATAGGGGTACACATTTCTTGAATGAGACCATGAGGATCCTATTAGCAGAGTTCATGGTGGCTCATCACAAGACTACGCCCTATCACCCACAAGAAAATGGAACCATGGAAGCATTCAACAAAATATTGAGTCATACCCTAACCAAAATTTGTGATGTCGGAAGACAAGATTGGGATGACAAAGTATCGGCAGTATTGTGGGCTTACAGGACAACGTATAAAAGGCTGAACAAAGCCACACCATTTCAGTTGGTGTTTGGCATGGAAGCTGTTCTGCGTTGAATTCATGTTACCTTCTCTGTGAATAACACGCACAGGAGGGTTGGATGAGCAAGCGCTGGAAGAAAAAGAATTGAGGAGTTAATGAAATTGGATGAAAGATGATCACTCGCCAGGTGGAGCCAAACAACAGAGAAAGCAAAGTAGAAAGCTTGGCATGATCACCACATTAGAAACAAGAAGTTTGAGGTTGGGCAGATGGTTTTACTATATGATTCTAAGTTTTTGCTACCATCCTAGGAAGTTGAAAGTCCATTGGTTGGGTCCTTACACAATCTCATACATCCTTGATTTGGGCACGTGCCAATTACAAGTGCTTGGATGGGACGAAGTTTCTGGACACTTCAATGGGAGTAGGTTGAAGCCCTACTATAAATAAGTCTTCTTGGTGTTTGTAAATAAGGTAGTTTTTCCAGTTAGTTTAGAAATTTCCTTTATGCATTTCTTTTCTTGTGTTTCCCTTTCACGTTGTTGTTTTGTTTTGTGCCTTGGGTGCTCGATAACCTTATTGCTACTTTTTGAGAATTTGTGAGTGCACAGAGGACCGTGCATCATTTTAAGTGTGGGGTGGAGTAATGTGAAGGAGCGCATGGTTAAAGTGCCAAGGAAGTTTGTGTTAAAAATCCTAGTTGAATGGCCCAGTTGAAAGAGGTGTATGGAGAGAAAAGATAGAAAAAGGATGGTTGGTGCCAAGATAAAGCTACTTTTAGATCCCATGTACAAAGGAGGAGAAAGCGCATTAAGCAACACGAGGTAGGCGAGAGAAAAAAATCAGGATAGAAGAAGTGCCTTTGGCATTGGTTTTGCGCATGTAAGAGTCTCCTGTCAGGTTGGATTGATTGCACACACTAGAAGGTTTGGAGGATTTTTCCACGCAGGTTGGGCACATGAGGGAAAGCGCTTAAGTCAGGCTTTGTTTGAAAAATCCACATTAAATGAAGAAATTATGGTGGTAGGTGAAGTAGCACTTAATGCTCAAAAAGGAAAAACTATAAATAAGGGGGTCAGGACACTTCATTTTTCACTTTGCGTATAAGAGAATGAAGCACTTTTTGCACCTTTGCAAACTAGGGCTTCCAAAAAACTGATCCATGTGAAGAAAAATTTGGAGAAATTGAAGCGTGAGTAGCTAGTTTGGATTTGTGAACTAGGAGGAAGGGATTTCACGGGCATGGGAGAAAGTGTGAGAAGATGTCATCTTGTGAAGGGAGTATCCCAGTTAGGGTTTGAAGAACTAGGGCACGGGGTTAAGTAATTTTCTTCACAAGTTTGAGATCTAGGGTTGGAGAGAGTGGAAGAACAAAGTAATAGAAGTATTTGAAGTGGGTAGAAGACCTAGAAAATGGCACCCAAGAAACCAGCTAGTACACCCAAAAGGGAAAGGGAAGGGCAAGGGAAAACAACAAGAAATTGAAGCAAGCACAAATGAGGAATGGTATGCAGAAATGCAGTACCCAGATGGAGTGTTGTTGGGGAAGGAGTGGGAGTCCCATCTTAGGGATATGTCTGTAAATGATTATAATCATCGAAAAGCACAATTGAAAAGGAGTTGGTGCTGGAGTTAGTGTGCCCAACAAACAAGAGGATGCCAGAAAGGTTTTGCCCATATATAATGATGACGTGAAGGTCAAGTTGGAGAAGGCAGGGTTACTACAACTCTTTGAGTTTCCCTACTTTGGGAAACTGAGTGACTATACCAGTGGCTGATGTCACGCATGCATGAGGACTATTTCCACTTCACATGGGGGTGCAAAGATGTGCATAACTCCTCAGCTCATTTCACAATTCACAGGCCTCATCTATGAAGGAGATGGGTTGGAAGATGATTTGACAGACAAGGAAGTGATTAAGGAAACTATCGCCACTCTTGCTTGCAAAAAGGGGTCAAGATATTATGATGTCATAGACATCAAGGATCCAGTAATGAAGATGGCCATGCACACCTGGTGTCAAAGCTAAATGGCTAGGAAAGATGGACTCAAGTCAGTAAGCCATGGTTAAACATTTGTAGAAAAATTTTAGAGGGCACCATCTATAATTTGTCCACATTCATCGTGGATGAAATTATCAACTACGCGAAGGAAGGTGACAAGATCCTTTTTGGAAATGTGTTGCTAACCATCATGTTTTTGGAGATTGGGGTACCAGATGCATCAAATAAATTTGTATGGGAGTACCCTAATGAAAACCCCTCACCCACCAAAAATATTTGAGAAGTACGCTTGTGACACTATGACAACAGTGCACAAGGCGTGCTTGGAGAAGTGGTACACACACCTAAGGAACGTGTTCGGGGTAGAATGGAGAATTCCCAAACAACTTACCAACGGCCACTAGGGGAGAGGAAGAATTTTTATGTACCAACATTACTACTGGGTAGATTCAAGTTGATAGATGACTCATGGAGCCCATGGTGCAAGCTCCCCTTTGCCTTCACAACTCAGTACTTCCAAGCGGGAGTAAACAAATTCAAGGAGTCCAAAAATTTTAAGTTGGACCTTGGTAGTTTGGACAAAGACCACAAGGAATTGCACAAAGGGTTGGTCTACCCTGGAAAGCACACATACATAGAGTGAGTACGTGTCTCATGAAGTGCAAATGACAAGGCCCATGACTCTGCCCATTGTAGGAGGATCCACATGGCACATGTTTACATTCGCATAAGGCCCAAGTCGGAGAAGGGCACATACCTAGAAAATGAGGTATCTATACCTCAGGATCCAACTGGGAGGAAAAGGCCCACACTCAAATGGGAGGAAAAAGAACTAGAAAAGAAAATCCCAAGTGTGGTGGAGACATAGAAATAGGTTCCCCCGAGGACAAGCAAAACCAACACATACGTCACGTGTAAGAAAAAGGCCGTAATTAGAGAAAAGACTCTAGAACTAGAGGAACCATCAGATAAGGAGTCATCAGAAGAAGAAATAGAGTCACCTACACTAGAATCTCTGGTTAGGAAAAAGTAGAGGGTAGAAGAGGGGACCACCTCGGAAGAAGCTGGAAGTATGGGCAAGTACATAGGAGAGAAGGATGGTAGTGAGGAAGAAGTAAGTGGGGAAGAGGACCCCAGGGAAAGATCAAGGGCCACTTATTTTCAATATACATGATTTAGAGGAGGAAGGCGGAGAAGAAGAACAAGGGTTTTTTTTGTGCGGCGTAAGGATAGCCAGGAATAGGAGGAAGCACCAAGACATGGGAAAAGATGAAGAGGCTAGCATGTAAAAAAAAGAGGTTCCAAGCTCGACACAAGAAAAATGGCCAAGGTGGCAGAAGAAGAAGAGACAAGGGACATTGAGAACCTAGTGGAGGACAAGGTGGAGCACAACGTGGAGCTAGTTTTAAACAAGGAGAAGGAGAGCATGGAAGAGGAACATGTGGTAGCACTAGAGGCCCGGTTTTGACTGTAAGTATACCCAAGGGTATGCGCATGGGAGGAAGGCACACAGAGGGGGGAGGCCAGAGATGGGTTATATTGATGACCCCAAGAAGGTGTTTCACACGCGGTTCCAGAGTACACTTCAATGACGGAGGAGCTTGTATGCATGTCATCTTTCGACAAGGAGGCTGCCTACCCATGGAAAAGGAAGATGATCTCTTGGGCAATTGAGTCCCACCTTGATGAACTAGAGTTTGAGGTAAGCCAAGGGGAAATAGTAACATTTCATAGGACTAGGAGAAGATAACCCAGTGGTGGATACCCAACAGCTCTCGGATGAACAACTAAAAATGTGCACTTAACAAAGTCTCCATTGAGATAGAAGCTAGACTCTTCGGGTGAAATGATAGGATCAGGGATCTAGAAGGGGAAATGAAGGAGAAGGAAGAAGAGCTAGCTACATTAACCAAGGAGCTGAGCTAGGAAAAGTTAATCAGCACCCAGTGGCAGTGGGAATTGAAGGATGAAAAGGCCAAGGTGAGCGTTGTGTACAAGAAGGTAGAATCCATCAACGGGGCCATACTATTAAAGCATCCGGACCTGGCATCACCCACACAGAAGTATGGATCTACCTTGGGATGCCTGGAGGATTTGACAAGAGTGCTCACCATGGAAAGATAGCTGCCAACCTTGGAATCTACAGAGGAAGTGGCCACATGCTTAGAGAGGGAAGATAAGTTGAAAATCATAGCACTCATCATAGAGTACAAAAAGTGCTTGCTGATGTAAGGGCCACTTCCTGGACTATTGAGGCCACATCGAAAATAATTACATGGATAGAGACAAAGTGGTAGGCACCCTGGTTTCCACTCATGAGGCGTAAAACTCAAGGAGTTCTAGGAGAAAAACAAGGGGAATAGGGTGGAAAGAGAAAAATCCTTGCTGAGTTGAGAAGAAATCAGAGGCCATTGAAACCTTAAGGGTTTCAATCAAAAACTAGTTAAAGGAGCTATATCCATGTATCACACAAAGAATGGATGCGTTGGAGGATATATGCAAAGAGTTGGAGAAAATCATGGATACTATGAGCGCGTAAGGAGATGGACTAAATTTTGAGGAGGTAAGCACCCTGGTTGGTGACCTCTGTCAAAGAGCGCAGGATGAAGTCGATGCCTGGAATAAATTGGAGGCCGACTTGCAAAAGGATTTTCCCAGTCTGTTGCAATGATTCTTTCACTCTCCCATTCTTTCTTCTTTCCCATTCTTTCATCCTCTTATTCTTTTTCCTAGGCGTAAGCCTATTTGTATTCTTTCTCTCACTAAGGGAAGTGTTCCCATGGATGGAGAACATGCGTAGTGTGGGGTGATGTTGGGCCCCTAGAATATTGACTAAGTATAAAAGGCACGTGGCGCATGAGTCCTAGTTAAAGAAAGGCGCGCAGGACAAAGCGTGCAAGGCAGGGTTTTAGAAAGGGTTTAAGGAATCCCATGGCATGCGTGACACACGTGAGACAAAACCAAGGGTTCGGGACTTAGAAAAATTGGACGTTTGGGGAAGAACACGTGAAAATCATGACCCACTACACGTGGATAAGGTGTCATCCTGCGACAGGTTGGCCTAGGAAGGAGCATGCCTGTGGTAGAATCTTCTAGAAGCACATCATGGGATAAAGTGGGAAGCTCAGGCCTAGAGGAGCATGCTCGCATGGAGGACCACATTCAGACACTTGGCATCGGATCTGAGGGCACTTTGGAGGATGAGTTGGCAGTCCAGAAAAGCTATAAATACAAGTGCCTGCAGAGTAAATAGA
Source organism: Taxus wallichiana var. yunnanensis (assembly GCA_018340775.1). Lineage (NCBI taxonomy): Eukaryota > Viridiplantae > Streptophyta > Pinopsida > Cupressales > Taxaceae > Taxus > Taxus wallichiana. The sequence goes on from CM031242.1 coordinate 92,359,571, forward strand.
GAGAGAGTGTGGGCGGAGCTCTGCAGAAATACTACAAGAACTCTGTTAATGATAATTGCATTTGGGAGAGAGGATGTATTAGGCATGGGGATTGTAATTTTATTTTTGGTAGCTTAGTTACATAAGTCTAGTTGCAATGCATGATTGCGGTCTGCTTCTCTGTGACACTCTGTAATGGCTCCATGGATGTAATGAGGTTACCTATATATATATACATGAATATCAATGATTTTTCTATGCATACTTCTCTCTCATGAGTTCTCTTTCCTTTTATGCTAAGTATGGATGCTTGTATGCTTCTTTTTGAAATGATACACATTATAGATTCTGTTAAGTACTCTACCTAAAATGACTACAAGGATCTAGAGGCCGTTCTAAGCCCTATGGTTCTTGTATGTCCTAAACCCATTTGAAGGTATTTTAAACACAAATCATAGATGATGTTTCCCACTAAACTCACATAAAAGAGAGACTCGACACCCACGCGTTCCTCGGGCGAGCCCAGCTTTCTGTGGGTGATAGCACGCATGGGGTTCCTTTCTTTTATGTTAAGGGTAAAAATGACTACAAGCATAATCTAATACAAGTTTGTAGTAAATAAATGAATACTAATATAATACCCATACAAACTAAGCTAGAAAGTATGAAACCCTAATGTGCAAAGAGGATTACAAGAGCCTTAGTTGATTCAGAGAGGTTTAAGATTTGTGTATCATAGTGAGACCTGACTAAACAAAGATAGAGGATCATCACACAAAATCCTAGAAAAATATGAAGGGGTTGGATTGTACTAAGCTACAAAAATGATGGACTTATCATTTGAGCACTACACTACATCTTAGACCCAATGTAATTCTATATGTGTGTGTATGTGGAATTGTGACCTATGTTCCTCTTGTACCGATCACATGTGAAGTAGCGAGAAAGTAGGTAGATGTAGAATGTAAATAATGCGTGCATGGAAACCATAGACTCCCTCCTATGAAGTGTGATGTAGATGAACCAACCTTTGTCCCTTTTTATGGAGCTAGATGGATGCAAATGGATCTATAGATTCCTTTGATGGATGCAACCTTAGGTGGTGATAGTAGATGCTTAGTGCTTGGTACCTTATTATGATCACATAACTTTATATTTATATTATTCCTTCATTTGAATTTTGTAATTAACCACAGAAAAGGTCGAATACCCAAAATATTAGATGTTTAAATGACTAGAAAGGACCCAAAAAAGTGTGACCAAAGTATAAAGAGAACAAGGGAACCTAGAGGGGACGAGGGCACACAGCGGCGTCCTAGGTAGGAGCTGGTGTCCGAATGAAAAATGCTTAAAGGTAAAATGATAGGCGAGCAAGTAAGAGTGCAAGACTAAAAGTAGAAGTATAAAGCAAAGAAAGGTGGCCAAAGACACGGATTAATCAATACTTTTCTTACTTAGGAATCATGTAAATAGTAGTATGTAGTCAAGACTAGATAATTACCCAAAGTGCATGATTTTGTGTCTACTGACTAGACCTTTTGAGGATGTAGTTAAAGTTGGAGAGTAAAACTAAACCTCTCTCTATACACTCTTCCTCTGCAAAAGATGCCCAAATCCACAGTTTTTCACACACACAAAATCGAGTTGGGAACGATTACTTACTACTCTAATACATCTCCATTAGTGATAAAATCAAAATCTCCAATCACTCAATATCGAAATCATTAATCTCACTTAGTGTTCCATATAGCAGTCCCACATCTCTCGTTACACTTTGTAGGGATTGACACATTGATCCATGGTTCTCCATGCTATATGTTCTTATTCTGCACATACTTCTACAACATGGGCTTCTCCGAATTCTCATAGGTATGTTCCTTACTTCCTTTACACTACTTGAATTTCATTCAAATAACATAAAGGGGGGAAAATATAGACACAAAATCATGCACTTACTACTATTTACTATATCACCAAGTATGTTGTTTTATATATGGATCTTGCATAAGAAAAGTATTCACTGGTGACCCATTCCCTAGTCCATCCACTTGTCTTGTTGGTTTCTATTGCTTTTATATTTCACACTTGTCGATCACACCCAGATTACGGTTGGATCACGGGGATCCCAGTCACTAGTCTCCACTCATTTTTTGTCATTTGTCTATAGAAATTGGCGCCCGGATGAAACACTAACACCCTAGGCACTCCTATCCATCACAGGAATCCATGCCCTCTTTATGTTTGATCTTATTTTTGACATTTGAGGTCATTGATTTCAGTTTTCCCATTCATATATCGCGGTACTAGTTGGCATGCCAGATCATTAGTGTTGAAAGTCAAGCAAGAGATCCCTATATAAACACAACATATATATGATTATAAGGGAAAAACATTATTATCAAGGGACTACATTTAGGCGCATTATTATGCGTACACACTACATAAAAAGGGGAGTTCATTCTATGCCATCCACACATTTTCATTTTATCTAGCTACCACTTCCTATCTTAGCATCATTGGCTTAAGGGTGACCTAGGAGAACTATTGCACACACAAGCACATAAAACTACATTGGGTCTGAGATGTAGTACAACACTCAGTCGTAAGTTCACCATTATGACAATTGAGGATAGTCCAACCCCTCATTTTGCATATTTCTTTTTAGGATTTGATGTCTTTTTAAGGGTTTTACAGGAGGATATTTGTGTGTAGGTTTATAGGTACCTCGGTGATCCAAGTGCAACATACAGATGAAAAAAGGTGAACAAGTGTGAAACCCTAGTGACAATATCAAAACTAGGTTCGACCATTTCTAAGGACTCTAGCGGCCCCATAAAATTCTTGGGTGATCGCAAGAGCCCTTGTTCTTTCCTAGGCACTCATGTTTAAGCATTTCCACTTCCTCTGTATATTTTTGAGGCTTGTTGCGATAGTCGGTGTTTTTGTTTCATCACATTCTTGAACCCACTTTTTTCTTGGTCATAAGTTCACTTTGTTGGGTGACCTCCGAGTTCAGTCTGAATCCCCATGTACATCTTTCTTTTTAGGATTTGATGTAGTTTAGGGGTTTTGTAGGATATCATTTGTTTTACAAGTTATCAACGAATTTGGTGATCATCCAACGACTTATAGGTGATCAAAAATGAAGGATAGCGAAGCCCTAGTGACACCATAAAAATTATGTTTTGACCCTCTACACATTCACATGCACCTATAAAAGGTCTCCCATACCTAGGTACCCTTGCCCATGTATAGGCCATTCTACAAGATCCATAATTCATATCGAGAATTTCCAGTACTTTGCCCAACTTGTTCATTAGTTGTTCTAGATCGGGTACACTTCGGGATAAGATAAAATCATATAAGTTCCCTATCTCTTTCATTTTCTTACATAGTTACATCTTTGAAGTGCTTAACATTTGTATTTTATTATAGTGAATCTGAAATTATATTTAATAATAATTTAGATTTTATTAAATCATTTGGTGAACCCATCTCTTATAACTCCTTGCCCTAGGATCCACTAAACCCTAATGGCTAAAAGTAGATCTTCCTCTCTCTAGGCAAGCTATGCCTCATGAGAGTGTTAATCCTATCCTTGATGATGTTGTTGAGGCTGAACTTCTTGATCTTTATCGTAATGTTCAATTTGATGAAAATGTTCAAATATTGCTTGTTGCTAATGAACACAAAGTTCCTACTAGTTTTTCCCACTCTACTCTCAACATTGTTTCTAAGGAGAAATTTTTTTCTAGATGTAATCCTTGTTATTCCATAGGCACCAAGGCTACTCCACCTTCTTCTATTTTTTGAGGCTCTTGATGATGCTATTATCAATTATATGCTTGGTCTTGATTGTGCTACTATAGATAAAAATCATGCTACTTCCAATGATGAAAATGTACATGCACATGATGATGTTTCTCATACTAGTTAGGATGAATGTAAAGTTGTATCTCATGCTTCTTCTATTTCTGAAAATGTTTCTACTTGATTGTAAAGATATATCTTATGATAGTGCTTCTCCTACTTCTCTATATGTTGATGACTCGCTTGATGAAATAATTGCATGTGAAACTTTGTTTGATAATGATTATATTTTGGAGCATGAACATGTTAGTGAAAATTCTACTTCCCTTAAGAATGCTGAATGTGAATTTTCCACTTTGCTTTCATCTACTTCTGAGGTTGTTTCTGATGGCATTCTTGACGATTATTCCATTCTTATTGGCTCACCTCTTATGGTTTCTTATGATATTCCATGTTCTTCTCCGCCTCTTTCCCCCTTCTTCTCTCGATGATATTCATGTCGCTTCTTCTATTTCTCTTAGTACACCACCTCGTATTTCTTCGAATATACATATGGTGTGCCCATAACATCTTCATCTTCCACTTCTTCTTCACACACTCCCTTGATCACTAATAACGACAAGCTTCAACTTCTCAATGTGCCTCTTACATCTTCTATGATTCCTCCATATGATATTTTTTCAATATTTTCTAATTGCAATCTCGGTTCAATCTCTCACTCTTGAAAGCAAAGCCTATTATGCTTCTATTGATAATAAATCTCTTCATGATAATCCTATTCCAAAGAAAATTCATAATTCAAAATTCCCTAAGGATTTCATCATGCCTACATTTTCATGTTTCAATGGCACTAGAAATCCATATCTACATCTTAAGCATTATCATTTAGCTATGGCTTCTTATTCGAATGATCGACTATTGCTAAAATCCTTGTCATGGTCTTGTCGATGAATCTCTTCAATGGTACACTCATTTTCCTTTTGGATCTATTAATGCATAATGTGAAATGGAAGATTCTTTTCTTAGATGTTTTATTATAAATAATGGTCCTCGAGTCACATATGATCGCATACCTAGATTGCATTAGCGAAAGAAAGAACATATTCTTGATTACATTTTACCCTTCAATGCTTGAATACATCAGTTAGTATTTCAGCCTATTGATTTAGGGAAGTAATTTATCCTTTGTCGTGGCTTGATTCTTGTTGTCACGGGGCTAGCTACGTAGTAGATTTCACTAGCCAATGTGCGGCACTGAGACACTACTTTTTTCACTCACCTTAGAGGATCAAGCTACTCCAGCAGTCTAGACTACATCTTAATCCACCTCCCATTCCCAACGCATGTCCAACTTATGCACAAGTGAACCCTTCCAAAAGCTTTCACATCTGCCCATACAACTACTCTAGAAGACCACTCACCGAATACCAAGGCTTCCCATACAACAGTGGGAGCTCTTAATATGCCTTCTTAGTTCACTTGAGGGAATGCACAACTTATGCCCCCTTGACTCATCACTGAACTAGCTCTCTAACGCCGCTGTCCGACTCACCGCGAACACCCAAGCATGTACGCACAATGCCACTAAGGAACATCACATGCACCTTTCTATCATCCATCCATGAGTCTGCTTGATTTTTGCACTGGTCACCTACATGTGCACCAGTGGGGGAAGTCCTCCTCGCGAGTCCTTCCCGGGTGTGAGCCTCTACTCACCCCAACCTGCTGACTGTTATGTCACCCAAGTCCAACACCAAAGATCCCTGTAAGAGCACTGCAAAGCTCACCATCTTTATAGACCACATCACATGCAGGTGAGGTAATATTCTTCCCTCGGCTCAATCCCAATTCTGATCTCACCTCGATGCCATGGCCACTAACAACTGCAATACCTACTCTTTGAGACACCCATCCACGTCCAGACCGCATTGAATCCTACTCGAGTCTTCTACCTTAGTTGTCAGCTCACCACACTGCAACCGTATCCATGATGTCCTTTTCTTAAACCACCATGTCGCGCATCACCATGTGAACAATCCTCTACCCACTTCATGAGTCTCGGCCACTACTTTCGCACCCACCCACATCCATGCTTCCGCTGCGCCTTCGATAGATCTATGTGAGCACTCGACTCACTGCCTTTGTTAACCTCTGCAAGGTTGAGGAGATCACCACACTGGTTACTCACGTCGAGTTACTTCTCCTTTATTTTGACCTTTGGATCCTAGTCTCACTCCGTCATGCCTCTTGGCTGATTTCCACATGAACTCTACTTCTAAGGATGTTGCCACCTCAAAGGTCTCCCAAGTCCACTATCACATAGCTCTAGAGTCCCACTTCTTGATCCATGATGCACATCTCTACATGGACATAATCCACAAGGGTAGAGTATATCTCCAGGTCTCCCGAACATCTCATCCATTCTCAATGTTCCACGCTCCACTTGGTGTGGGTGTGAGTTCACCACGTTGGTCTCAATGTCTTCCATGCTCATCTGGCTCCATAGGCTTATGCTACACTCTCAATGTAAGGCCTCTATCATGTAAGGTGTTCATGCTCAAACCAACTCGCTCTGCCACTACATTGCTCTCATGAGTTACCCAACTCGCTCCACATACATTGGGTGCGTTCTTTTCTCCAAGACACCCTGCACTATTCCTAAGTGCAACCAACTTTTCTCACCAACCCACCTCAGCACTACTTAGTTCTGGGATCTCCTTGGGCTCATAATATGGTCCATTCAATTATCCATGTGTAAGTCTTACCCACTAACTAGCTCTCAAGAGTTGCGATATCGGGAAATTTCTGAGAAGTCACCCATCCCAGGCTACTCTGGCCCGAGTGCGCTTAACTCACCCAACTATATTTTCCCAGCTCTTTTGAGGGCCCACGCATGCAAGGTCATCAACCCTAACCCATGTGTGGCCAACCATTTTCCTCACTGGGAGTCCCTCGCTCCTTGGATAGTGCCTCATGCACTACCCTAGTTGGATGGGGTCTACCCATCCACGGGAGGCGATCACTCTATGAGCTTGGAGACGCATCCCCCTTATATTATGCTCCACTCAAAGTGGCGACGCCCATGACGCGGTTCTAGACTTCACAAGCTTGCACAAAGGATACCTATGTTTGCAACATTGGGAAAAAATGTAAATGCACTACTCACATGCAAATACACAACGAACACATCGGTCACTGTTGACATAACATAACTTAGTCTCTTCAACATCTCGCTGCACTAACTCCCTATGCTTGGGACAAAAAGTGCCAAATCACTCAACACTTCATCATTGTGACTCCACAGAACTAAACTACACTTCACCTAACATCAAACTCAATGTCTGATGGGATACCCCTTTTGCAATTGCTACCAACTCTTAGGAAATTTGCATGATGTACAAGCTGCCCTGCTAAGCTCTAAGCCCTTCCTACATAACTTGTAGAACCGCTAAAAATCTACATGCTTTGATTGACAAACCACTGCAAGGTTTCACTGCCACTAGAACTGGTCACACCATGTTTCCACTCGCAACATGAAATTCTCCACCTAATCTGGGGCCTACTTCACCATAATGCTACCCTTGTTCGGTGCTTCTATCAACACCATACCACCACAAAGGTGCCTCGATCTTGATCTTCTGGAAAAATCTTCACCAGGAATACCTCATTTCACTATAGCTTGATTGATCTACTCATAACTATTTTCAACCAACCAACACTTTTGAAAATGCAACACTTGCTTTACTCCAGAAACATAGCCACTTCCACTGTTGCCAACTTGAAATTCTGAGGTTTTGCAAAATCACCACACTAATTCTGCCAAGGGAGAGCCACTTTTCCCACTTCATGGCTCAAGTATCAACTTGACATCACTTCAAAACACTACAATTCAGCCATTCTCAATGTACAAGTTCTGTCAACAACTTCTGGGGAGTCGTCGCACTACTCAGTGCTTACGCACCTACCAAGTTTTCGAGTTACTCTGCCTCTACACCTAAACTCTACCAAGTGTTATCCCTTCACTCTTCACTACTTGGAGTTAGTTCTGCACCAACCTTCACATGAACTATCCACCTCAGTGACGTTACCCAGCCCACACTGTATGCATCCCTTCCACCTCCTCCACATCTGAGTTTTGATCAACACTGGCCTTCTTCTCCCACAAAGTCTCTAGCAACCTACACTGGCTTACTTGCATTGCACAAGTGCCAACTCTTGACACCTACATGGGTCTAAAACACCCTTATCACCGAATGCCATGCCGACCACGTCGCAACTACATGACTCCTTCCTCATCAACCCACTGGTATAACTTTGTGAAAGTTCACTGGCTTCATTCATTCTATTGTGATATCAATAAGGCTCAACTTAGCCCTGATACTCTGTTGGATCACTCTTCGATCTCGACACCGCCATTTGACCCACACTAGTCTCTGCTTCTTACATGGAACATTACTGCTCTCTTGATTTAGTTGTGTTGGTGTCCCACCTTCCGATCACCAACACTGTTGATTGCCAATTTTCATAGGACTCAACTCCTGATCTAATTCGTACAACAACCAACTCCCAAAAACATGCATGACTCTTCTTAGCCGCACATTACATTGGGCACTTCAACTTGATGCTACTTCACAAGCACACACCAGTCTATTTCTACTCAGCCTAACCGCATTGGTGTCCTACCCATCTAATCACCAATGATGTTGATTGCATTGCTCCCTAGTCTACCAACTTGCTCTTCAATCAACATCCCACACACCTGAAGTTGAGAGCTCTTTCACCAACTACTCATGATGGTTTACAATTTTTCCCAACTCTAGTTCCGATGCTCGCAGTCACTCTATGTACTAGAGAGAGCATCACCTCAAATGCTATGATACCAACTATCACACTGAGTATCAGAGAGATCAATCCACATCCAAAAGATATGATACCAGCTATCACGGGGCTAGCTATGTAGCGGATTTCACTAGCCAATGTGCGGCACTAAGACACTAATTTTTTTACTCACCTTAGAGGATCAAACTACTCTGGTAGTCCCAGACTACACCTTCATCCACCTCCCATTCCCAACACATCTCCAACTTATGCACAAGTGAACCCTTCCAACACCTTTCATAGCTGCCCATATAACTTCTCCAGAAGACCACTTGCTGAATACCATGGCTGCCCATACAACTGTTGGGAGCTCTTAATATGCCTTCTTAGTTCACTTGAGGGAATGCACAACTCATGCCCCCTTGACTCATCACTGAACCAACTCTCTAACACCACTGGCCGACTCATTATTGAACACCCAATTATTTTGCACAATGCTGCTAAGGAACATTACATGCACCTTTCTGTCATCCATCCATGAGTCTACCTGAGTTTCCATGTTAGTCACCTATGCATGCACCAGTGGGGGAAGTCCACCTCATGAGTCCTTCTCGGGTGTGAGCCTCTACTCACCTCAACCTGCTGACTGTTTTGTCACCCAATTCCAACACCAAAGATCCCTGCGGGGAGCACTATAAGCTCACCATCTTTGTAGACCACATCACATGCGGATGAGGTACTCTTCTTCCCTCAGATAAATCCCAACTTTGATCTTGACCCGATGCCATGGCATCTGACACCACTGTGCCTACTCTTTGAGACACCCATCTGCGTCCAGGCCACATTGAATCCTACTCAAGTCTTCTACCTTAGTTGTCAGCTCACCACACTACAACCGTATCCATGATGTCCTTTTCTCGAACCACCATGTGAACCATCCTCTGTCCACTTCAATGAGTCTCAACCACTACTTTTACACCCACTCTACATCCATGCTTCTGATGCGCCTTCGATACATCTATGTGAGCACTTGACTCATCTGTGTTTTTTAACCTCTACAAGGTTGAGGAGCTTTCCACACTTGGCTCACTTGCGTCTAAGTTACTTCTCCTCTGTTTCGACCTTTGGATCCCACCTCTTGGCTGCTTTTCACATGAACTCTACTTCTAAGGATGTTGCCACACCTAAGGTCTCCCCAAGTCCACTGTCACATAAATCTAGAGTCCCATTGCTGATCCATGATGCACATCTCTGCATGGAAATACTCCACAAGGGTAGAGTATATCTCCAAGGTCTCCTAAACACCCCATCCTCTGAATTTCCAAGTGCACCAAGTGTTCCACGCTCCACTTGGTGTGGGTGTGAGTTCACCACGTTGGTCTCAATGTCTTCCATGCTCATTTGGCTCCTTAGGCTTGCACTACACTCTTAACACAAGGCCTCTATCATGCAAGGTCTTCATGCTCAAACCAACTCACTCTGCCACTGCATTTCTCTCATGAGTTTCCCAACTCGCTCCACATACATTGGGTGCATTCTTCACTCCAAGACACCCTGCACTATTCCTAAGTGCAACCAACTTTGCTCACCAACCCGCCTCGGCACTACTTAGTTCTGGGACCTCCTTGGGCTCATAATATGGTCCATTCAATTATCCATGTGCAACTCTTACTCACTAACCAGCCCTCAAGAGTTGCACCAGCGCGATACTGGGAACTTCCCGGAAGTCACCCATCCCAGGCTACTCTAGCCCGAGCATGCTTAACTCGCCCAACTATATTTTCCTAGCTCTTTTGAGGGCCCACAAATGTGGGGTCATCAACCCCAACCCATGCATGGCCAACCATTTTCCTCGGCCGAAGTCCCTTTGGCTCCCTAGATAGTGCCTCGTGCACTACCCTAATCGGATGGGGTCTACCCATCCTGGGGGAGGTGGTCACTCTATGAGATCAAAGACGTACCCCCTTATACCTGATTTAAAAGAATGATTGCAATATGATACATGTGAATCATTTACACTTTTATGCTATAAGGTCATTGATCTAGAACATTAATTAATTGCTACACATGTTATAGATCATCCTTCTATTCTTTCTATTACGGATGTGTCATCTTCTACTTCTTTACATCTTCCATCTATTAAGTGTCCTATAAGGTCTCCATCTCCTCCAACATGCAAGAATAATCCATCCCCTCCACTACATAAGCATCCTCCATCTCTGCCACCACGTCACTCTCCACCTAAGTCTTTGTCATCTCCTACTCAAGAGCCATTACATTTCTTGCATGCTTCTAAGCCTCATGATGTCTTATGAGCTCGCTTGATAAGCACTTAATTCACTTTCCTTCTAATCAACATCATCCTCCTCATCACTTGCATCACCAACATGATCATCCTTATTGTAATTATCACCGCATCAATGGCCATCGTGACAATGACTGTTGTGCCCTTCATGAAAAATTACAACAATTAGAAGACAAGGGTGTCATTGCCTTTTGCTCTCACTCTTGTGAGAGCTATGTTTCTTCGATTCCACACAAGCGTGTTGCTAATTCCATTCACTTGTCTCCTCCTCCCACTTCTAAGGTGTTCATTTGTACACTGCCTAAAGTCATCATTCATGGACAACCTCCACCTCGTTCATCCACAGATACATCATCTCATGCACCACACAATTCTCCTACTTCACATTGGATTCCTAAGCCTTTGGTACCTATTCTTCTTACCAGTGCATCTCCCATCATTGGAACCATCTCATTTGACATTAAATTTAGCTCATACACTCATGTTGCTACCACTTCACATGCTTCCACCGATCCTCATTGCCGTCTTCATCTTTGGGAGGTGATTTTTCTCACCTCATTACCCGATGACACACTCGTGTTTTAACAGTTCTTACATGAATGTTGAGGGAACTATTACAATAAGAACCCCACTCCATCTTCACACTATATGCTATCTAGCATACACTATCAAACCATTTTCTGATGATGCAATCTTGTTATATGGTTTATTCTTGATTGTTGAGGGATATTATATAAATGAACCTCATCTTCCTACACATACACCGAGGGCATTTATCTTCTTTTCAAGCCTCTTCATCATACTTACACATGATTACATACATTCTTACTATCATTTCAATCACATTGTTATCACACATTATTCATTTCATACATACATCCATTACTATTTATCACATACTATCCATCTTTATTCATACATACAATCCAATTTTCAAGCATTACCTATCTATGTTATATCAACACCATCATCCATTTATCAATATAATCATTTACACAATGCAAATCAAACATCTACATATGAACAACATCCATCAAATCACATATCAACTAACATCAACACCACACAATTGTGCCAATCATCTAACTATATATATCGTCAAAAATCATAATTACAAAAATACAATCGTTAGGGGGCAAGCCCCATGCCTCGCTACATCAGTATATGTCATACATCATAATCATTATCACTATATATAACTTCGAGAGCTCTAACACTAGAGGCTTCACCGCTCAATCTACGTTGATGGTTGCGACCAATAGATCTCTCAACCTACCTCCACGATAATGAAAACTCGATTGACTATTCTACGAGTCGACTGTAACTCTACATACCTCATGAACACATCCTGTGCTAGGGATCCTCCTACTATATAGCCTCCCTAGATCATTGAGTCTTCACTCGTGCCTTGTTACGCTCACTCAATAATATGATACATGTTGTCACCACTATCGATCCTGGCTCAAACAAATGTGCATGCTCACCCGAAATAACATCTACTCACTCCAACATCCCACCTCCCATGAGCACATTTGGAGGTACATTATGATTTAATGTGCAGATCAATGAATTAATGTTCAATGACCAATACACATCACTTACAACCATATAACACCATATTAGTTACTACACACGATGACCACATTAAATCAACTAAGTGACAATAAAAAAGTAACAACAAAAAAATAATCATGCTCAACTATCGCTACTGATATACCATCACCATCGGGGAAGGTTCCTGCCCCTCTACTCCTCCAACCGGTGGTGCTCCCACCGCCACCATCTCGACCCTAGTCAATCTAGCCACTCTAATCTTCGATATCCTCACAATGTTAGAACTAAAATTCTTAGTCAATCAAGGTTCAAATGAAGTCACTATTCACTTTTTACCATTATTATATATAGCACTTTTCTCAATTTCTAATTTACTATAGTCACTATTCGTGCTCATTCTTCCAACTAATACATGCCACATGGTTTTTCTCATATCTTGAGCTTCGCTACTCTATTTTATTCTCCACCCGAGGCATTTGGTTTATAATTCTTAATACCATTGTATTGTACCCATTCCATAATGCTATATTATAATTTGGAAAATTTTCAACTCGATATGCACACAATTTTGTGACATCTACTATACTTCATTTTTCTCACTATTACATCATTTCACATCTACTTTCGGCTCAACATTCATTCTTACTACCACTCTCCCTTTCACCGAAAGGGGGCATACAATCGGGATCACCCTATGATCCCTCTCAAGCTACTATGTGATCACTACACACTCCTAATACATCGTTATCAAAAATTTCTCATACAATATTTGACATTTTCTACTACTTTCTATCTATTCCCCCTAATGACCTAATCTGGGGTAAAAAGTGAAAAATATCTCCATGAGTAATCTATCATATACATTTAATCTTAAAAAAATCATTTAATATCTGAATCAAGTCAATCAATTGGTACAAACATCACTTCATTATTCCTCACTAGATGACCTAACTTGGGAGTTACATCACTACTTTCCCAGATGACCTAACATGGGAATCATTTTTACATTACTTCCAGATGACCTAACATGGAAGCCATCTAGCAATATATATATATATATATATATATATATATATATATATATATCATGATGCCTATGGAGTGGGGCCAATGATACATTATTACCTTTCTAATACTTTATTACTATATGGGTTATTTAACATGGATCGAAATGGAACTAAATTTGGTCTCTAGCCGTCTACAATGGTTGGAATTTTTGATGACGTAGTCATAGTTGGAGGGTAAAAATAGACCTCTATCCTTAACACTCTCCCTTTGGCAGTAGGATGTCCAAATCCTTCAATTTTTCAAACATAAAAAATTGGGCGGGAACTAATCATTCGCTATCCCTTCAAATCTCCAAATCACTTGAAATGAAATCATCAATTTCTCTAAGTGCTTCCTTACAATGGTTCACCATCTCTATTTACACCACATGGATCGACACACTGATCCATGGTTTTCCATGCTATATGTTATCATATTCTATGCATACTTTTACAACAAGACTTCTCTATACTTCTCACAGGTATGTTCCTTACTTCCTTTACATTACTTAAATTTCATTCAAATAACATAAAGGGGTGGAAATTTAGACACAAAATCATGCACATACTACTATTTTAATATACCACCAAAGATGTTGTTATATGTAAAAATTTTGAGTAAGAAAAGTATTCACTGGTGACATACTTCCTAATCCATTCATTTGCTTTGATTGTTCTTATTATTTTTTTATCTCTCACATCTGTCACTTCTACACCTAGTTCTAGTAAGGTCACATGGATTTCGGTTTGTCGGTCTTCTCACATTTGTTGTCGGTTGTCTTAAGCCACTAATGCCCATGATTGGACACTAGCACCCAGGTGCTCTGTCCAATCTGGGCACTCCTATCCTCTTTATTTTTGTTCACATTTTTGACATTTGTGGTTAGCATTTTTGATTTTCTTACTCCTATCCCAAGGTCCTAGTCGGCATGTCGTGTCACTAGTGTCAAAATTCAAACAAGAGATCCCTATATAAACACAACATACATACCATTATAAGGGCGAGTAATTTTATTCAATGACTATCTATCTACATATTATTTAAGGGATTACATTTTGGGCTTATTACTTTGCATACATTGCACGGAAGCATTCTATCTAGCTAGAGCCCACTATCTTTGCTTCATTGGCATGAGGGAAACCTAAGGAAACAATTCTACATACACACACATAAAACTACATGGAGTTTGAGATGTAGTGTAGTGCTTGGTCATACCACTCTATCGGGTGACCACTAGGGTTAGTATGAATCCCCATTTACATCTTTATTTTTTAGGATTTGATGTAGTTTTGGGGGTTTTGTAGGATATTATCTATTTTGTACCTCATTAGTGAATTTAGAGATCATCTAGTGACCTATAGGTGATCAATAATGAAGGATAACAAAGCCCTAATGACACCATAAAAATCAAATTTTGACCCTCTGCGTAGTTACAAACACCTAAAGAATGTATCTTACACCAAGGTTCCCTCACCCCTATTTGGGTGCCCCTATCCATGCCATTATGTGAGCTCTAGAATTCATATCTAGCATTTCCAATACTCTACCTATCCTGTTCATGAGTTGTTTCAGCTTGGGTATAGTTCGGGATAAGTTAAAATCAGATAAGTTCCCTTTCTCTTTCATTTGATTACATAGTTACATCTTCAAGATCTTAGCATTTGTATTTTTGTAGTGGATCTGAAATTATATTTAACAATAATTCAAATTTTATTAAATCAAGGAGTTGTTAAAGAGTGAGGTCCTCAAATGAGGTATGATTTACTTTCTTATATATGCTTCTGAAGGTTATTATGTCATGAAAATATGACCAAGGGGATATATTTTCTCATAAGAATGTGATAGAATAAAAATAATTAGTCCAAAAATATCAGTCCAAAACCGTATAGTGGTTTGAATTGTAGATTTGTACAACATGAGGGAAAAAGCATGTTTTAACTTTATGGGTCAAAGGATGAATGTTTCTAGGTGTGTTTTATGTAGTTAAACTTCAGAAACTGATGACAAAGAGGTGTGAAAAGATAAGTAATAAAAGATCTATCAGAGTGTGTTAAGAAAGAGTGAGGAGAGTGCATTTGTATATACAAGTGTGCAATGTCAAGATCAGTAGTGTCAAAGGATATATTTCCAAATTTGAGTGTTTAAATTTTCCCCTTTTTAAGTATGAAATGAAATTACATGCTTAAAGGAAAAGATACTTAAGTATATAGACACACTTTGTCTTTGCTTGAAATAACAATGTTTTTCAGTATGCCATTGTGTTTGTGTTGGCACACTCCAAAATGAAACTTGTAACACAGATTGTAGTCAATGCTTAAGATAGGAAATAGATCTTTAACTCAATATGTAATGAAAGTCCTATAAAGAAATGTGTAATAAGAAATTCCAAAAGAGATCCAAAACATGGAAAGAATACACATGTTTATTTTGTAGAGGGAATGTGCTCCTATTTGGAGATTCTGTATCTGTTGAACTTTGATGAAGAATTGGGGGTGATTAGTCACCAATTTTTGGTGAGGAGACGTTGATGTATCGGTGTACAAACCTGTTGGTGAAATAATTTTTTGCTAAGACAAATTAGTTAATTTTCACCATCACTCTAGGACAATGTCCCTCTTGCTTGAAAGGGGAGGTTCTTTTATTGTATGTAAATAAAAATATCTCTATGGTTTACCAATAGGCCAGGGATCCAACAGCACACTCCACCGCACTGTGGAAAATGCTTACAATTTTTGCAAGGGAGGAATTTTCAAGAGAGGTGAAGCATTGTGAGTGGGAATTTAGGAGAGGGGATTAATATTGTAAGTAGGATAATTATATTATTACAATAATTATTCAAAAATTATCAAAATATAATTGGAAATAACAACTTTGTTAATTATATCAATACAAGATAAACCATGATCATAAAATCTCATTCATTTATTCATCCAAAAAAGCTGAAACACCTTTCTTGATTGACATGTTTACAAAGTTGTACCATGAGAGAGGGAAGAACATATGAAAAGGAAAATAGAAGAAAATTCTATCTTTTGCTTATTCTTGTAGTTATCTACTCATGAACTCACAAAATTGACAACCCCTTGAAGTGAAGAAGTCACTATAATATATAGTTTTCAAAAGAGACTCTTCACCTACCCCCCACATGTCTTTTCACTTATCTTTTACAACTTATGACTCTTCACTTTCCTAAGAAATAATTTAAGTCCCATTTTTATTAATTGAGGGAAACTTATTAAAATTTAAAACTATAGTCACATCTTAATGAATAAGACAGAAATGAAACGTGTAACCCCCTAATGAAGAAATAGAATGTGAAAAAAGAGAGGAGGGGGTGTGGAAGAGAGAAAGGAATGAAGATAATGAAGATAATGCCACATCTGCTGATGGATATTCCTTGGATGAGGGAATCTTGGAAAGTTCATCTGGAGAGATCTCAATCCCTTTGAATTCTTTACTATATTGTGCCTTTGTAGGTGTAACTTTATAAGCCCAAGGATGCGCACAAATCTCAAAGACTTGACCCAATTTTATGAGAGAGATTCGATTTTCTTACATTCCATGAACCAAGAATGATGATCCTTCACGATGTTTGATATGATGACCCTTATCTTAGTGAGGGACTCCAATGTTTCTTTATTGAAGGAGAATGGATCTTCAAACTCCTTCTTGACAATATCTTTAAATGGCCTACATACCTTAGTTGCCGAAGTGTTCTCACTCACTTATTAGCACTCCATGTTTCTAAACCTCAACATTGACATGCTCTTAAATATTTGAAATTTGTTCCTCATACAAATCTAATTCACCAAGAGCATGGTTTACCATCTTGTAATGAGAAACCAGAGTTCAAGCCAAAACTTGAGACAAGTTTTCGATGTTGAATTGAAAAGCCCTTGCTTACCAAGTAGAGAATATTTGACCTTGCCCACCTTAACGACCGGTGGAAACACCTGGTCCTAATGCTCCTTTTCTTTTTCAATCTCCTCTCTAGTCATACTTACTTTTATATCCATTTCACTCATGTACTTGAATAATGAAAGGATAATAGAAAGAAATATTTTTCCTTTTTCCAAGATCTTGTCCACCCACTTATTATTTTCTCGACACTGCATGGTGACACCTTGTGCCTTTCTGATGGATTATAGGTCAAAGATACTTGATGAGAGTAACTTCTATGGCTCAGAGAGAAAAGGAAGCATTTAGATCCATGAATGTATGCACATATGAGGTGAGGGTACTTATATGGTTTTCCAATTGATCAATTCTTTCTTATACTCCTGGTTTATCGTAAGAAGGTGAGTGGAAGACTCCTTGAAAAATGAGCATGTCCCTAATGTTTTTTTGATCTCAGTGGAATGGTGATGATTTTGTAATTATATGGGGCCATCTCATTAATAGGATTGATGACTTTAGGCCGAGCTACCTCCACATAGTGGTTTCCCAAAGTGCCACTAAAAAAATGGGAGGCAATTGGGATTTCTTCCCTTTCTTTGCTTTCACCATTGTAGATATAGCCTGGAAATATGGATCACCACCTGTTGGACCATATGAGTCTCTCCTCCAATCATATCTTGTACCCATGAGAATGTTTCATTTGCTTCAGGCTTAGTGTTGGACATGATGGAAATTTCTTGCTTTGGTTGAGGGGTGCACATCCTGGGCCGATTGAATAGGTGCAATGTGGAAGAATAAATTCTCTAATTTCTTTGAAGGATCGGTGGTTAAGGATGATCAATTTTTCCTTGTTCCATACCTTCTTGAAGTTCTTGAGAGTTACTTTTGGATTTTTGTGTATTCCTATGTAATGATTTGACTCGAGACTCCATTGATTTTCTTTTTGTGGGACTTTCGAGAATGAGATGAACTCAAATATTTTTCATCCTATTTTGAAGCGTGAGAGAGGAGATGATTAATTTTTGAGAGAATGGAGGCCTCTATGACTCGATGAAGGAATCTATTTTTCTTGAACAAATTTCTAGATCTCTAAATCACTGCCTCAGTTTGTTTATAGATATCCCTTGATTCTCAAATGCTCCAATAAACCATTAGGAGAGGTGAAGATTTCACAAGTTGATACTCAGTGTCATAAAAATCATTTCTATCATCATTAATTCCCTCTTCGAACTAGTTAAACAAAAATTTCCTCATTTGGCCTTTTGTCATCCTCATATGATCTCTTTCCCTAACTTTAGGATCATCATAACAATTCATCCAATAGTCCTTAATTTGTGGAACATGGTGTAAGTTAGGGATATTGAGCGTTCTCTAGATATCAAAGTTGGCTCTTAAAGTGTAGGAATAGAGATTCAACTATGAGAAAGAGGCTTCCAAATTTTATGCATCAACAAGAGACTTACAAGAGAAAATTCCCAAAGAGATAGGGAAAGACACACCTTTCTTTTTCCTTCTTTTGAGTTTTCCATTGATATGAGAAAGTTATCTACAAAGCTCAAACATGAAGATCTTGTCACTAAGGTATCTTAGAAGTTTTCACAGAGTGAGGTCAAATCCAGATACCCTGATGTATGAGAAATTTAAAACTATGTGAAGGTGGATCCATATCTTTGGATCAACACGATAACTTGCGAGGACAATCTCAGTCTAAGATATCCTTTGAGAAATATTATGACATACATGGTGAATGAATCATTCACCCTTGCAAAGTGGTGATTACTCTCCTTTAAGGTCAACTGTGGATATCTCTCATAGGTGGGGAATTTTGGGATATGTTTGGTGTGAGATTCAAACCTTGAAAGATCTCATATTGGTGAGAGCATACATTAAGTATGATGTCATTGCAAATTTCTTGTGATTTGTAGCTAGAATAACTCAAAGTGGAGGTTATCAATGATTATTTGACCTCATTAAATCATTTTATCACCCTAAATAATATTAATGATGAACAATGCCATCCAATCCATTAAATCCTTGGTGGTTTCCTCTCCCATCACCCTGTTCAATAGGATGATAACACCTGATAATTCTTCATGAAACCTCATGCCTAGACCAATACTTTAATACAAGAGAGGGATTTATCACCTATTTCAACCATGACCCCAATGCAAGGCCCTGGAGGTATGAATCTATCTTTAACCATTCTCTTGATGCAAACTCCTTTGGGATGATTACCATATTGCTCCAAGTTGGGATCTGCATACTTTGTGATATTCCTTTGGGAGTGAGCACTACCAAAATTGAAATTTCCCTCCACCCTTATGATCATCGTGTCTAGCTTCATAATGTTGAGCACAATACATCACCAATTATGTGCTATGGATGGATAATGGGTGACCGCCTATGGCATATAAACCACTTGTGTATATTCTTTCTTCCACAAGTTCCCTGGGACCGCTAAACATCCAATTTTTTAGATCCTCCAAGTCCATGTGAGTGAAATCATTGTCTCCCACATCCAAATACTCTAATGAAAGGATAGAAATTTGATCCAAACTAGAAAATTTGAAATTCATTATTTCAAAAATATACTAGGTGAGAAAAATGAGGAAGATAACAAATTTCTGCATCTAAAACAAACACTTTCTATTTTTAGTAAGTAGGAGCTAGGGGCTGCCTTTTTAAGTTTTTTTTTTTGCTTTTTCTTGATTTTTTAAATCTCTTGAAGCTCCTAACATACTAAATAAACTTTATTTTGTGTCTTTTTGATGATTTTTGGTAATTATTTTTAGAAAGTGTCTTTTACTTTTTTGTTTTTTGACCATTTTGCCTAGTTTGTCTTCACTTACTTGATCTCTAAGTGCACTTGATTTGAGAGGGTTTTCTTTTTCAGAAAATTTATAATATAGTAAGTAGAAAGAATAGATACTTACTATATTTATAAATGGAACTTAACCCTATCGATTTTTAATGAAAATATCTTCATGGAATAGGCTCGCTCCAAGGATCGTATGTTCAAAATTTTGTCTCAATCCGCTAGCTAAAATTCTTGAAAATTTAAAAAGTGTGATCTAGGGAATATAACTAGGGTTTTATGCCATAAATAATCTATATCATCCTCTAGTTTACAATCACTATCTTCTTTAAGGCGCCTGGATTGTAGAGCAACTATGAAAATTATGTTCGAATCCATTCACTGGTTTTTAGGAGATATGAATTTTTCTTCATTTTTGTCCTCATCGTTGCCCCAGATGAATTTTCAGGTATGTATGATGAATTTTATTTTTTATTCAGCTTCAATATGTCAAAATGTCTTCCTCGGTCAAATTGATGAAGGAATGAGGAGAAACAAACTTGTAAAACTCTTTAAAATCTTAAAACAATATTATTTTTAAGTTATGAAAGCAAGCTTTAAAACTTAGGTTTGAAAGCAAGAGGGGGTGGGGTGCATTTTTTTTTCCAAACTATCCCTAATTTCCCTAGGATATTTGGGATAGTTGGGCATCAAAATGTGACCCTTTCCTGGGCATGACAAGTGGTGGAACATGATGGAGAGTTGGGGAGATGAGAGAGAAGGACTTAAGCACCCGGGTAGCAAAAAATTTGGTCACATGATGAACCTGAGAAGGGGATAGGGGGGGGCCCATTTTTTTGTACCAAATATCCCCACTATCCATGGGATAGTAAAATGTGCCCATGGGTTAGAGGAAAAAAACTTAGCCAATTTTCACACATAACCACTTAGCACTCGTCGATAAGAAAGAAGATCACATGATGAACCAAGAGGTATAACTGAGGGGTGGGTGAATTTTATTTCCCCAAATATCCCCAATATCCTCACTATTTATGGCGGAATTGGGATAGCTAGGATAGTTAGGACAGTCAGGACACCAAAATGTGCCACCCACCCAATTGTGAAAATGACTAACTCCTAAAAACTTGAAATCACTTTTCCCGAGCTCAAGGAACTCTTTTCAGGAAATTGTTATATTTTACTCCCAAGATCATTTAAAGATCAATGGGATTGTTTTCAAGACCTGATTCTACCTCCTTCTCCAAAAATGCTGATTTTTTCATTCGGGACCACAAGGTGAGTCTCTTGAAATTGATATGCCCTGAGAAGCACTTAGGTATTGTGAAGAATGTGAAAAATCCATAATGTAGAGGATTATTTAATATTTCAGATGATATATTATTTTCCTCTTGACTCATCTTGGAGCTCCCAAAATCCTCCATTGAAGTTCAAGTACCTTTTTCCACTGCAAGCTCCTTAAGCCTTCAAAACCTACTTTCACTGTTTTGATTCCAAAACCTCTCAAAAGTTTCCCAAATATTCCTAAACATGATCCATTGCATTTAAAAATATCAAATAAAATCTCTAGATAGTTTTAGTCTTCTTGATCAACCCCAGAGGATGCATACCTATCCCAGAAAGGCTAAGAATAGCTTTCTAGGCTTAGTAGAGATTTCATCTTTTGACAACATTCAATTGAATGGAATGAATGACCTCATGACCAAATTCAAACATTTGGAAAGGTTAATAATCAAATTATTAAGGTTTTCACAAATGGGATGGTTATGAAACAAATGTAAGAAAGATCTAGAGGATGTTTCGGGAGGGGATTTACACACAATTTTTTGACACTAGGGTAAAGTTGTCATGTTTTCAACTTGAATTTTGACCTTGAAAAAACACATGAAAACAATTGGCTCTCACTTGGGGACTTGTTTTGAATCAAATAAAGTGAGGATATGATAAAAATGAACTCTAGAATCTCAATACATATCATGGACTAGTGCCTTATCCATTGGGATTTACAGAGTCTCATTATAAGCAATAGATAAAATGAATGAATGAACAAACACACACAACAAAGGGAAACACACCACACTGGAAAGGAAAAAAAACACACAATGGGAAAGGGAAAAACACATCCTAAATTCACCTATGGTACATGTGGGGAAAACTTGATTTCAATGTTTATACAACTTTAGTATTTACTCCTTCGAGGTAATTTCAAATATGTGCCATCCAGATATGAGAGGTAGAAAGTATTTTCTCTGTAGGCTTCCCGAATCTAGAATGGTCCTAACCACAAGGAATCAAAATTTCCATGAATTCATTTTGGATCTCTCCTTTTGTCCCATAATAAGACAAGATCCCCAAATTTGAAATCTCTTGCCTTTTCTTTCTTATCAAATAACTTCTTCACTTTCAGCTAATGTTCCTTTATTTGATCAACCACCTTGAATATGTCTCCTCTCAACTTTTTGAAATATAATATAACTTTGTCAAGAGAATCATGAAATTTCACATCTTCAATTACTATGACTAATTGGAGGGTTGGTAATTCAATAGTGACTAGAATCTTGGTATTTATCCCGTAAAGAAATTAGAATGATGACATACCAATTATCTTTTTCAAAGTAATCATGTCTTCCCATAGTGCATCATAGAGCCTCTTATGTCAGTTTATTTTATTTTGATCAACTATCTTTAAGACAATGGTCACAATATTCTTATTACTTGACTTGACCTAACCATTCCCTTACGGGTAGTAGTACACCGATGCATGCAAAATTGAGATTCCATAACCATATTAAAACTTGGTCAATTCTATAGAGGAAAAATATGTTGGATTTTCAACAACAATTTTGAGGAATTCAAAATTGAATGATAATATTCTCTTTGATGAAAACTACATACTGTTTCAAAATTGGCTTGTTTGACCAAATTTCCTCCACCCATTTAGTGAAGTAGTTAGTTGGTGTGAGCACATATGCATTCCATACACTCAAATGAGGATTGAGAACCACAATGAAATCAAGGCCCTACTTTTAGAAAGGTTCTTCAATGACTACTGGATGGAGATGAAGCATAAAAGTTGTGGTTTTCCAATAAATTTTGAGAGTGTTTGCATTTGAAACCCATTATTGAGCATATGAAACAATGTAGGACAATAATACCTACCATAAGATCTTGTGAGTATTCACCATGGTAGAGAAATGCCCACCATAAGCTTGATCATGATAAGATTTTAAAAACTTTTCTTGTTGATCTTTGTCCACACACCTTAGGAATCATCCATCTAATCCTCTCTTGTATAACATGTGATCCATATGACATACATGACTGAATTAAGCTTGAGTATTTATCCTTTGATTATACTCAAGATGAGCTGAACACTCTCCATAAGTGAGGAAGTATGAAATATCAGAATACCACTCATTGGTGGTATTTACAAAAATCACTTGGGGAAAGTATTTACTCACACATTCATAGCAAAAACACTCCTTTGTATCATCTTGAGTCAAGAGGGATTCATCCTTAGCCATTAACCAACATAGTCCATTTCCTATGACAATATTCAAAGGTCGGATGTCCAAGTCATACTCTTGGATCCTAGCCACCTAATTGCCTCTCTTGGCTCTTGGATCTTGCTGAGTTAGGATTGATTTGATTGCAGAGCCTAGGACCATCACCATGGTGTGGGAGTTGAGGATGTAGAATATGAAATTATTTACTAATTTGACCACAACATAAGCATGTTTCTCCATTTGATTATATCTCAACTCATGGTCCTTCAATGGAAAGATCATAAAAGTAATAGGTGCTTTGATTCCTTCTTCATTATTATGAACTAAGATGGCCAAAAGCATGTGTTTATGAAGCATAGAAATATAAAATGAAATATTTATCAAATTTGGGACATACCAGAGTAGGATCCTTGGCTATTGCTTCTTTTATTACATCAAATGTTGCTTTTCCTTCATTATTCCACTTGAAACTTGTTTGAGGCTTCATCATACTAGTGATGTGCTTGGTTAGCTCAAAAAAATTGGGACGAAGTGACATAGGAAGTTTACTTTTCTAAAGAAAGAATGGAATTCCTTCTTGCTTGTGGGAAAGGAAAATTCTTGAATTGATTTTTATCCTCTCTGGATCAATTTTGGCCCCCTCTTTTTCACGATGTGTCCAAGGATTTTCCCTTCAATAACACCAAGATGCATTTTTAGGATTCAAGGAAATTCCATGATGTTGACATATCATAAGTACTTGCTCAAAATATTTTATGTGATCATTTTTCTTCTTTGAAAATAACATGAGGTCATCAAAATAGATGAAAATGAAATGTTTGAGGTCTTTGATGATAAGATCCATTTCCCATTGAAAATTTACTCCAATGTTGATAAGACCAAATAACATCCTATATAGGAAAAGTGCCCCACGAAATTGAAGGTCATCTTGTGTCTATCCTCTTATGTTACCTCAATTTGTTTATATCCGGAGAAACCATCAAGTAGTAAGATAATCTAAGATCTTGTGACTACATGCAGGATGTGATCCATGATAGGAAGTGGATAGTTTTCTTTCAATGAGGCTTGGTTCAAATTCTAGAAATCCACACAAATCCTTATTTCTCCATTATTCTTTTGTACAGGAAAAATATCGACCACCCATGCGGAGTGGTGGATGGGGAAAATGATTATTACATTCAACATCTTCAAGTACTTATTTTTGATGGTATCTGCAATCTTTAGATTATACTTCCTACTTTTTTTCCTGAAAGGCTTGGCTTCGGGCTTAAGTGGTATTGAATGATGCATCTCTTTAGGCTTGAAAGACTTGAGCTCATCATAAGAGTATGCCAAACATCATAATATATCCTCAATAGTGAGATAAAAATTATCTTCTCTTCAGGTGACAAATAATTACTAATATTTATCATTCTTGGTTGTTTGAGGGTACCAATATTATCCTTCTCAAATTCAACAGTACATCGAGGGGATTCTTTAGCATTCTTCTTGATAAACCTACTATGTTTATCAAACAAATATTCAAGAGACACAAGGAAATTTGGAATTTTTTGTCATTTTAGTCCGATGACCCTTCGAGTCAAATTCATCTATCCCTTCTTTTTATTTATCTCGTAACAAAATCTCTATTGAAGCATCACTTCTTTTGTAGAAAATATTGTTGAAGTTATCCCTTTTCTACAAGAAGGAAAGAAGGTAACTTGTCATCATTGAAAACATGCCAATGATTTACTTTATCTGGAACACTCATGGCTTAAACACCATCTTGATAATCAATTTGAATTTTTTTGAAGGATGGGTGTGGAGTCATTAGGGAAGTTGAAAACTGCAAGAGATATAACTTTTTCATTTTTCTCATGTGGAACTACTTGAATATGGAAAACATCAAAATACTCAATTCCATTTTGGTTCTATAATGTTTGAGCCTCATTTTTTTGAATTGATATTGATTCCTTACTTTCTTAAAAATCACCTCAACATCACCAATACAATTTACCTTCTTGATACCCATAGATTCTACAACATCCATCACTAGGATAAATGCTTCATACTCCGTAATATTATTGGTGTTATCGAATTACAATTTCTAAGAATGAGAGTAACTCACTCGAAGGAGAAGTTTGGACAATGAAGGCTCCAGGACTCTACACTAGAATGGCTTCTATCAAATTCCATTGTCCACAATGATGGTCTTCTATATATTCTGTGAGGAAAGGTAGATTTTTGTCTCTTTCAGAAGTCAAGAAGTAGTTACCTAGTCCACTACCTTAAAAGAGTATAGTAACCTTTAGATCTTAATTTTTTTGAATATTATACTTCATCTTTAACATGGATAACAACTTCATTTCACCTTTCACTAGTGTGAAAATGTTAAATTTTTTCCATATCTAACTAAAATAGACTAACACCTAGTAGTCTAGAGTTAAAATCAAATTTATCAATGAACCATAAAGGTCATAGCTTATTGAAATGCCTACTGATGAATTAACATGAATTTTTTATATAATTACAACATTTCTACTCAAAATATATGATTACATTCTAAAAATGGAGCTAATAATATTACAAGAAATCAAATTAGATGTTGCTACTCAATATGGTGAAGAGATCTCTCCAAAATTACTACAAGGCGATGTTTAGATCTTCTCTTACTAACCAAGCATGAAGAATGAATGCAAAAGAATGATTCAAGCTATTCCATTAATGGAATAAGGATCTTGATCATATGATTTATATGATAATACTATTCAAATTATGGTGTAAGGTGTGAATGTAGGAACTTGGTCCTTTTTATATCTTTATATTTGGGGAAAGCTTGCAACTTGGTGCATGTGGGACAAATCCCAAAGTAGAAATACAAAGGATAAGCTTGTTAATAAGAATTAACAAAGGATGTGCAACTCATGGGAGTTAGAAATGGTATTAATTAATCAAATAAGACTAATTAATAGGCTAGAATAAGATTTTTAGGCTATTTGAAGTGATTAGGGTGATTTTGAATGGTTAGAAGAGGAGTTTTTAACCAATAAAAGGGTTTATTGATTAAATACAAGGGTAAATAGGCTTAATTAGCTAATAATAGCTAATTGTTTGATATGAAGAGGATTATAACTAACGAAGTATCATTAATTAACATCTGGAATGTGATAAATGTTATTTAATTAACGAAGTGTTGTTAATTAACACAAATAGAGGAAAAGTTAGTTAATTAGTGGAAATCACTAATTATAATGGAAATGATAGAAAAGAGGATAGTCAATACCACTTTAGCATTAAAACTTCGGAAGAGGATTTTAGGTGTCTACAACTAGAATGGTTGTTGAGGACCAATCCATTTGTATCTCACAATCTAGATCTCTTCAGAAAATCCTACTCAACAACATATTAAAGGATGTTGGAATGTCCGCTATTAAAATAGTCAGAAAAACCTTCTTTTTGGAAATTCCACAAGGGACATTTGAACATATTTGATTCTCCCTACTAGTGGAACTTCTTTAGACTCCATATAATAACAAGATCCAATTTTCATGTCAAGGTGACTCTTAGGGCATTAAAAATTTGATGGGCATTACATTATTTGAAGCACCCAAGTCTATTATGCAATTGTTCAATTGGTGGCCTTTAATCAAGAGGGAAAGGTAGAATGGTTCTACTTTTTTGGTTTTGGATGTGCTTAGGAAATCATGTTTTATGTTGGAGGAGTGGGTGATGCTAGTAGTAGCATTTTGGAATTAGAATTTGTATCATTGGGTTTTGGGTTAGCTAATGATCCTCTCAAATTGCTTCAGGTGTGTTTGTAAAATTCAAATTCAAAAATTTGAAATTTAGACTTGTTCACATAATCAATGATAATAAAAATAAATTGGATGAGATTGATATTCCTGGGACATCAAATGTTCTACAAGGTGGAGGAAGTACTACTTTGGACACTTGGGTAGCTTTACCAGATGGAGTGGTGGTCTGGGAAGTAGTGGCTGATTTTGAATTTGAAGTTTTTGTAAGATTAGTCTTAGATATAAAATTAGTGTTGGGAGAAGTACTAGAGGGCTTATTAGGTATGAAAGATTGCTTATTTCTCTCTAATGGATGTGGTCTTTATTTCCCAGACTCCATTGAAGGTGGGAGTGGGGATCCTCTATTAATTATCTTGTTTTGTAGAGTCACCACCTGATGATCATCTTTCTTCTTCTTTTTCACAATGGTAGGAGAAGACCCCCTTTTGAGATTAAGAGTGGATAAATACCACACATGAGAAGCTCAGATAATCTTCTTCATCATCATCCTCTCTTGAAGAATACTCAATGAAATCTACTCATGCATCATCCTAATTCAATTTCAAGAACATTACCATCCTCATTTTCTTCTTCCATTTATTCTATTTCATCTTCTTCTTCCTCAACATTATAGGTTGCATTTATTAGAGGTGCCTCAAAATAAATTCTCAGTGAAGTGGTGGGACAATCCTTTGCCTATTCGAAAAGTTATTATTGTGAGAATATTTATTTATAGAGGCTTGGGCCAATTGATTGTTCATAGACAAGATATCATTTACCAACACTTGAACTAGGGAATCCGTAGTACCCACATTAGAGCTCGGCCTTTTTCTTTACTTGGACCTTTCTTGATTTTCCTAGACATGATCAAATCATATTCTACTTTGATCACAATCTTTTTTTTTTTTCCAAATCAGGTGGATGAGTTCTTCTCAACATAAAGATTATTTTAGGGAGTTGAGAATTAGTGAAAATATCATCTTATTGTCTTTTTGAGGCCAGAATACTTTAAGAAATTTGTAGAGCATCCTGTTGAAATTATTCATAAACTCTCTCATTGGTTCAAAAGGATCCTTCTTCAGCTGAGACCATTAGGCAAACAGTGATTGAGAATCTTCTGCAAGTTTGAATCTAGTTTCAAATTTGGTCTTCATATCATTCCAATTAGTTATAGACATGCTTGGAAATTGATAGAACATGTTTGCTACTACATCTTAAAAATATTCTACAAAACCCAGATTGATACATCTTCATAGCCAACTCCCAACACTCCACAAGCGGTGATGAAGGATGTAATTTAGTCATCTAGATGTTGTTTCCCATCACCATATAACCTAGGAAATTTTTCCTTGACCCTTGAGGTAGATCATGCAGATGTGGGGTGAGGGATCTGGACCTGTGTTTTTCCCCTAGGGCAGCTATGCTTGTTGAGCCATCGGTGGTTCCTCTTCTTTTGGTTCTTCTTTGAATATTTCAAGAACTTATTCAAAAACTTCCTCTTGTGGAGGAATGTAGTTTAATGGTTCAACTACAACTCCATCAACATGGTACTCAAGAGACAAAGTAGGATCAAATTCTGGGAAGTACTATCACCTATTCTCCTTACAATTTGGTTGATAGAAAGTCTGAAATCAAATAGTAAACTATTATTCAAAGTTAGGATCAGTCACACCACTAGCTCTTGAAGATCTTGTATATCATATTTCTTCCATATTGAATGTATAATTCAAACAAGGTTCTTTTAGGCTATTCTCTACTGATTTTGAACTTGTCTTGCTCTTTCCAAAGCTTCGGCATGTTCTTCTTTAGAATCTAGAACTCTTGTAGAAATGAGGTAATGGAAAATATTTATTCTATTGTACCAAATAGCCTCCCTCAAGTTTGATGCAATGTATTCTTGGGTATGGAAAATAATTTTAGGTCTTAGGACTGGAGGATTACTAGGAATAACCATTAGTGGAA
This sequence comes from Taxus wallichiana var. yunnanensis, assembly GCA_018340775.1. Taxonomy (NCBI): domain Eukaryota; kingdom Viridiplantae; phylum Streptophyta; class Pinopsida; order Cupressales; family Taxaceae; genus Taxus; species Taxus wallichiana. The sequence continues at coordinate 92,389,034 of CM031242.1, forward strand.
GACATAAGGCTCAATGAATTTTTAAATTTTAGAATTTTGGATTTTTAGATATCTGTTTTTATTTGTATTTTTGTGGAATATATAAGGGTGCAAAATAACAAGATCTACCCCACAATGGGAGCCAAAAATTGTTGGAAAAATAATTTGTTGCTAGGATAAATTAGTTGATTTTCAGCAATGCTCTGGGACAATGTCCATCCTACTTGAAAGTGCAAGCTCCTTATTTTATGTAAATAAAAATATCTCTATGGTTGGCTAATAGGATGGAGATCCAACAAGCACACTCCAATGCACTGTGGTGAATACTTGCAATTTTATGAAATGGAAGAATTTGCAAGAGAGGTGAAGTATTGGGAGTGTAAATTTATAGAGGGGATTAATATTGTAAGTAGGCTATTCAAATTTTTATAATCATTAATCATAAATTATCAACATATAGATGCAAAGAACAACAAATTTTCTAATTATATCAAGACAAAATAAACCATGAGCATAAAATATCATTTACTTATTCATCCAAAAAGTTGAAAAACCTTCCTTAATTGACGTCTTTACAAAGTCAGTAGCATGAGAGAGGAAGAACTTATAGAAAGGGAAAATAGAAGAAAATGCTATATTTTGCTTATTATTGGTATCTATCTACTCATGAACTCACAAAATTGATAACCCCTTGAAGTGAGGAAGTCACTACAATATATAGTTTTCAAAAGAGACTCTTTACCTACGCCCACATGTCTTTTCAAACTAAGGTAAATTTTTTTACCAACCCGTTTAATTATCTTTATGCCTTCATTGATTAACAACAACAATAGATTAATCCAACATTAATTAATGTTTATAATCTAACTAGATAATCTATGATAACCATGTGCAACTGCAAGGGTTTATAGATCTTACTCGACCCCCTCGAAAACTAATTTAAAGATATTATACTTAGTATATCATTTAATTAAGCCTTATTACAAGATAAAAAAACTTGTGATGTCTTCTTAGCATCCTACGAAAAGTCACAACTTTTTGTCATGCAAATGTGTAACAAGGAAAATAACGATTTCTAAGCATGAAAACTATACCCCTATGTTAAATTTTTCAAGTTCTATCATTCTAAAACACCTGGGTCTGTCCGAGTCTGTCCAAGTGACCTATCAATTAATGTTATCTCATCTCCTTAGGTGATTTAGGAAAGTCCATTCATTCCCCCTAGGTGATTTTAGGAGTTCATTTGCAAGCTACAAGTAATTATGGGAAGGGCTATCATTGGCCTTCCTAGGGTGAGGTAACCTCATGGAGTGGAGAAGAAGATCCTAAGAAGATGTGGAGGTGATTCAAAGGTCTTGGGACATCATGGAAATGATTTAGGAATATTTTAGAAGGGCTCAGAGAAGCTGGGGTAATTTCGCCAGAATTAGGGTTCATAGGCATAGTCACCACACAAGCCAAAACAACCGCTGAGAAATTTGGAAGGTGATTCTAGGATCTCCAGATGGAGTTAGGAGAAAAAAATCATCTACGAAAAGAGAATTATAAGCCCTACACTATGATGAAATCATATTTTTCACAACACTTTGGAGCATTAGGTCTACAGGTAGTTTTCTTAGGCACATGTGGAGTACCAAATAAAAAATACAATTTTTAAGGATCAAATGGAAGAATCAAGACATGAGACCCCCACCATTGGATTTAAAAGGCCATTTCTAGTCAAGATCATATAATTTTTTTCCAAAACATTCCATTGGGAGCTCAAGTTATCATCATCACAAGTTGTCCTCTTGGAGCAAGTTCGGGACTTAGCCAAAGTTTGGGAGGACACGTATCGGCTCCGAGGAGCCCTGGCGGGATTTTATGTCCTCAAATTCTCTGAAATTAGGTACATCAACCTTGGAAAAATTTACCCAGCCCCCATGTGACATCTAGAACCCCATACGACCATCAACATTTCTAATTCAGCCCTTGGGTGCAGTTTGGAGCTCAAATTCCGTATCATCGGATGACCACCATGTGTCAACTATAGGACCACCGTATAATTTGATGTCCCTTACATATCTCATAGGTCAGGGACATCAGACCTTGAAAAATTTACCCATCCCTCTAGGAGAGATTTTTGGTCACCCATGTGACCCGCTTTCAACCCCTTAGTGCTTTAAAGCTAATTTTTGAGCACTCACTCCCTGCCATCGAGATCAACGCCATGTGTCAACTTCTTTCTTACCATGTAAATTGATGTCCCTCATGTCCCTTTGAGGTGAGGGATGTCAGGGACAAGAAAATTTTCCCATCCCTCTCTCAACATGATTTTAAAAATTCAAATATTTACCTGCTTCCCTACTTCTAACTGCTTCCACTCCCATGCACAACCATATCTCCATTCTTTCTCTGCAACCTCCTTACCATCAATCCACCATTGCTGAACCTCAAACCAGACTTGTCACAACAATACTATCCTTCACTCCATGAAATCATACAGGTCTCAAAAGGAAGTTTGAGAAAAGAAGAAGGAGAAATGAAGAACAATGAAGAAAACAATAGAAAATCTCCATAGCCAAAAAATGGAGATTCACAAGAATCTTGCAAACCAAAGGTACGAATCAATGAACTATTTTTTGATGTTTTTACTCTATTAAATACCATAAAAAATACTTTCAAACTATCCTCTTGTGCAACAAATCATTCACAATGAAGAAATCTCATTTACGTCTCAACGAAGAAAGAAGTGAGATTTCATGTCAAACCGGTTGTCGGATTGAAGTAATATTTCATGTGACACACTAGAAGAAAAAACCCACATTAGAAATATAAATTTTTTAAAAATAGAAAAAAACCAAACCTGTAATTTTGAGGTCCATTAATGGCTACCACATCTAGAAGCACTACCAGGTCCAAAATTTGAAAGTTTAAAATCTCCTGGACTATTAAGCGGATAGTTCTAAAATTTTAGAGGGGTGATATTGGGAAAAAAACCCAAATAAAAAACTTCGTTCCATGTAAATTCAACCTCCAGAATCCCACTTTCTAAAAATAGTAGGTCTTCTACATAGGGGACTACTATTTTGGGAAAGTTAGCAACAAAATAACTTGCAAAGGAGATGAAGACATTGGAGGTGCACTGTAGTTGAGAACTCATCAGAATAGAAATTTTTGGAACTTACTAAAAATAGTAAGTGGTCCCATAGACACCTGTTAAAAATAGAAATTTGATCTAGAAAGAGTGAGGAATGTAGGAAGAAATCCCTCAAGGATGCCTAATAATCTTCCAAGGTGTGAGTTCCAAGAAGGATATTTAGATGTCATCACTCTCCTTAGTAGAGTAATGGGTGAAGCAAGCACAAGAGACTTCCAAGACTAGATGGGCCTTTTCATCTTGACATTGAAATAAGAAAAGCAAAGAATTGACTAGGGGTAGATCTTCAATGATAATATCCATCTGAATGCTCTAAGTACCCATGGTGAATAAGTTCCACATGAATTATTATTTTGTCTACCTCCTCGTTAGCTCAAGATCATTCAAGGGACTAGATCTCACTTAAAACATTTCCGCCAAGGTGCCTGTGTTTGAGAAACTTCCACAGTGGTGATGGAGGAAAGCCATGGGCATTATGCTCATGTGAATGATGCATTCATGATGTACATAGTCGAAACCTGGAAGGAGATATGGAAGCTAGGATGTCATCACAAGCGGCATCCTTGATCAAGAATTATGGCTCCTATTTCATACAATTCTCAACATTCTCCTACCCATGAGTTCTTTGGCTTCAATCAAGCACCACTAAGGCTTCCTAAGTACCTTAGTGACCAAATTGTAATGTTTGAGCTCTGCAGATAGATAATTCAAGTGAATAATAGGATCGAAGCAAGAGGAAGAAGTTTATTCCATTTCCTATCTCTCTCGGGGTATTCACGTGTAAGAGCCCAAATGACACATCTCATATGGAGGATTCTTTCACTCATTTGAATTTACATTCCCAAATCACCAAGCCTAATTTTGACATTCGAGAAGATCCCGACTCTTTCTATGTCACAAGATTACAACACGAGCTGCAAGTCAAGGATTACTGGGCTAATTACACAGATGAATTTAAAGTGCAGGAAAATGATCATATAAGGATGGCAATAAGTGAAATGAAGAAATTCAAGTTCTCTTGGTATGAATATATTTTGCAAGATAATGGGACAAAAATGTATGATCTTAAGTACGTGGTAGTCAAGATGTCCCTTGTACCTCCAATCAACTAGTATGTTTGTGAATCAGGGGATATATTAGAAGAATGAGAAGGTGGTAAGGAAAACGAGAAATTAGTTTCAAAAGAAGAGAACCATGACCATCCAGTCACAAGGAATTCTTCCGAGTCAAAAGCAAGCCTCACATCAGTCATCTTCAAAAGTCATATAGGTGACTTCAAGGTCTAAACACTCTAGAGAAAGTTTGAAAAGGAAGAGCGCAGAGTTGGAATCTTCTATTCACGAGAAGACACCAAAGAAACTCGGAGCGAAGAAGGCTCATTTGCATCACTATTAGAGGAATATTTGATAGTAGAAATGCAAGAAGAATACCTCATGAAAAAGGCACAAGTGGATGAAGAACACATGATTCAAGATTTAGTCTTTGAGCCACCACATGAGGTTTCCCCTCATGATGACACATGCCTTTCTCATTTAGGAGTTTCCTCCTCCTTCAGAACAATGTACCATTAGTGCACCTATCATTGAGCCCGAGTATGATGAGATGTTTCCTTAGATGTAGGAAACAATTTTCCCTGATACCCACACTATGTAGCAAGTGGCAGCTCCTGATCTATCAGCGATTATCTCATTGGCCAGAGAAAAAATATCAAGAAATCTCACACATATAACCTCACATTTCTAAAGTGGGGAAACAAGTAATCAATACATTGAAGTAGCTTGGCTTAGAGTAATCATGCCCGTGGATGATATGACACTAACTGACTATGAAATGAGCACAATTCAAATAGGACCAAAAACTCATGAAGGGATTTAAACATATATAACAAAATCTTCCCTTTGCATGGTGGTGAGGAATAAAGAGTATAAGAAGAATATTGATAAACTAAAAGAGTAGGTGCAAACTTTGTCATTCTATGTGCAACATCTAGTTGATCCTAATGCCATGAATTCCCACTAAGGAAGTTGTGCCCATTAGTAGATTCAATCTAGAATCCATTAGAAAGACACACGAGTTCACAATACAAAGGTGAGTGAATAATTAATGGATCAACTCAATTCTTGAAAAAGGGAATTCAGTGCTTCATAAGTAGTAAAAATATTTTCTTACATGTGTGTGACAATAGATAGGACACAAAAACTCAAATAGAACTTGGAGAAAGAAAGGGACTATTGGGAACCTTTGGGCCCAATAGTAGATGAAATGGGAAACACTTATTTCTAGGAGTTGATCGACATGAATATATTTGAAACTCCCTCAGAAGACTTGTCACATGTGTGGGTAAGGACCTTGGAAATTAGGTTTGAGGCAATCAATTGGGCCATCACAGAGATGGAGGAAAAAGAGGAACAATCATACAAATTGCAAGATAGTGTAAATCAAAAAATTTAGAAGCTTGGAGTGCTTACAATGGGTGAAGATACAACTGTCGATGAGTTGATCGGTCCATTTGAAAAACACATCAAGAAAGAGGTAGGCAACCCATCATCCTTCACTAAGGACACCCTTGAACTCCTCTTAGAGATTTGGGATTCCATTGCACTTATCATAGAGAAACATTCATCATGGTTCAAGAAGTGCAAAGACATCAATAGTGTGGTTGATGGATGGAAAAAAACCTTGAGCTGCATTTTCATTCCTCATGCCAACCAAGTGGAGCTGGAAGCAACTCATTTAAGCAAAGATCTATAAAGAATAGAGGCATTCTCAGGAGCACGAAGTGGAAGCCAATTAGGGAGTGAGATCAAATCCACTGTAGTGGATCATCCTTCTACATAATTCTTCTTCTTTCTTCTTCTTCCTCTTCTTTCTCTCTCTTCTCTTCTCACCCAATGCTCTCTCTCATCAATGTTATATTCTTGCATTGAGGTTTGCACTTTTTAATATAACTTTAAGTGACTTTAGAAATATAATGTAAAATTTAAGTCACCTTGTTTTTATAAAAGGGACTTAAATATTTAAATGGAATATGAACAGTCTAAAGTCACATTAAAGAAGATGAAGAGTTTCCTTTTATTCTATAAATTGTAACAAGCTCCTCATTTGAGCTTCTTCTAAAATCTTCTTAAAATTCTTAATCTTCTTAGACAACTTCTGAGACTTCTTAGATGTTGGAGATTATTTTTGTGAATTCATGAGAGATATATCCTTGTGAAGGGAGCAAAGAGATAGCAAATTTCTTCCATTTTTCCTACTCAACAATGTCTTCTACTTTTATGTTATGTACAATTTCTACATGAGCTTCAATAAAGGAAGAAGGAATTTTAGCCTTTTTGAATGAGGAGTTTAGTGGTACTTTGTGCTCATTAAATGATATTTGGTCTTGTTGCTTGTTATGCAAATTTCTTTTCTTCTAAATTCAAGTGCATGTAATGAAACTTTTGGCTGGTGTATGTAAGTATCTGATTTTCTACTTGCAGCATTAGATGTCTCTTTTCTAAACTTCTCACTCCCTTTCCTGCTTTCCGAGAAAATTCCTCTCTTATAGATATATGCAAGATTTTTCCGCAAGATCAGTGGAAGTGCCCCTGTTGGATCCTCGGTTGAAAGGACACCAGGATAAAACTCAATTTTTACTCGCACATGCACATATGATAGCTGCACCGATTAAGTAGAGTGAATTAGACTCCCGGAATGTTTTCTCATTCTTAAAAGGAAAAAGGAAAAAGGGAAAGCTCATGGCTTGATATCTTCTCAGGTAGTTAAGAATGGATAAGTGATAAGATAAGATCTTCCTAAATTTACCCTCTAAAGTAAGATACTTCATTACCACAAGACAAACATATTCCAATTACTTAGGAAGGTATGTGTGGGTTATGCCATCATCATACACCAAAATTCTTTCACTAGGGAAAAAAATTGGAAATCTCATGTTTACACCTAGTTTTATCTTTGAAAATTTTAAGACCCTTGATAGATAGCCTAATAACCTTTGTAATGGATTCCTCAGTAACCCTAATTTCAACACCCCTCAAATTAAAAATCCCCTCCACACAGGAATTTCTAAATTCCACAGAGAGCGGGGGTTATTAGCTTTAAGATGTTAAATGTATTTATATACTTTCCTTGTTGATGAAGACTGGGATCTCTGCGTCCTTTCTGTAGCTTTAGGAGGTATTAAAATTTGGCATATGTCTACCCCGATCGAGATCTTTAGGGATGATTCACCGGACCCTCCCCTCGACTCCAGTTGGGCCCCCTCTCCCCCTCTCTATATGATATGTGGGGGTGATACCCGAGAGGCCGAGGTGGGGGCGGGGAGATCTCGATAGATGATTGCATGCCCTATGGGGGGTTTATTGGGAGTACGGGACCCCCGACTAGATCTCCTCCCACTGCTTGGGAGCTTACGGTTTCATATTCTATTTCAATCCCCGCTGGGGGTTCTTTTCACCTTTCCCTCACGGTACTACTTCACTACTATAGCTATAGTAGGGCGATCACCATATTGTTTGATTCTTCCCGGTGCCCCACATCTCTATAGGGATAGGCCCATATATCTATAGGCGTTCCTGAGAATCCTCCTCTACGTAACAATCTCCAAAGGGTAGTGTTGTTTTTGAGGTGGAGGAAGGAAGTTGACTCTGTTCGACTCTATCACCACCTATCCCGAAATGAACATCCTGTCTTTCTTTAGAAACAAATGAACTAGAACCACTAACCCCAAACCAAAAGATTGAACACAAAAATGCATAATACATTTCCTTTATCGATAGATGAAGGAAATTCTTATGATGGAAATTGTGTGAAACTTGGGTACCATCATTACATAGCCTCTAAGATTGTGTCATTATTTACTAAATTAAAAATATTAAGTAATTATTTACAATGCATCCAATTACATGCACTACCACGGCCGTAGTTTTTGCATCGTCTTCAGCTAGCTTTGTTTTGTGTGTATACATAAGCCACTTGAAACCTGTATTCCCTTCACCTCACAACTATTCTAGCTATAAACATCATAATTCATTTCCGTTGCTTAAGTTATTAAGTTCACAGCTAACCATTTTAATTCATTCATTTATAATAATGTAGTCCTTTATCTTATCGATAGGTTAACTAAGTTTCAAGATGTTTATCGAATCGTGTTAGAGGTACACAATGAATTCCACGAGTAATTGCATAAGCATGCAAAAACTACAACTTGATTGAAAATTATTTCAGGTTTATAACAATTAACTTAGTTTAGTCGAATGTGAATAAAATGAAAAGAAAGGTACACTTAACCTCTTATGTGTTATTTGTTAGTGATTAGAAATCACAACATAATAACGAGATATCATCCGTTATGACTATATCTTTTGCATTATTGCAACAATAGGTTTCCAACATTCTTATATGATTAATCATTGTTCATATATCTTTTAATGTATACTTATATGGGCTGCCATATTAAATAATTTTCCAAATGTATCTTTATAATATCATTATTTGTATCGTATTATTATTACTTCATATTATCATACATCATTTATCAAATCATAATGAAAGTAATAATCAAATTTTAGTTATGATATTTTAATTATAATCTACCGTAATTTTGGCATTATAACAGTTTGTAAAAATAGGTACACTTTAAAAAAAACATATATTCATGAAATAGAGGTCAAAACCTCATTTAAAGTAAATAATGACACTACAATCAATAAGAAATTATAACATTCCTATAAATTCCATATTACAATATGCGAAGTAATATACATCTGCCTTGAAAAATATACATATACATGTATATTTTATACAACAAATTAATCAATACAATCTTAACAGTATTTCATAATCCATTCTTTACTCTTTCGTAATTACTTGCAAAACGGCAACCTAAAAATTATAAAGTACAATAATGTACATGGTCAGTTCATAAGAATTGGCATGAGATTACAATTCCTTATCTAACCAATTCATTATCAAGTAATGAAATATTTTACGCTTTGCTTAATGATAACCTACAAGTATCATTTTCCTCAAACACATGAATGTAAACACAATGATTCGAAAATTTATACACATTCTTATCACTACAAATATTGATACATATTTTCCATTTATTTTACCTCGTAAGATATTATAATATAGAAAATTTTTATTCCTTAGAAATTTCTCTTAGAAAAAGATAATCAAAAGGGAAGAACCAATTTTCATCTTACTAATACTATTACCAAGATTCATAAATTAGTTAATAGAAAAAACACATAATAAAAATAATCAAGGATATGTTCTCAATAATATCTAATTCACACCTTTGAAAATGGTCTAACATTGGTTTAGGTTAATGTCTTAATGTAATGGATCCCAACATGGACCAACAACTTGATTGTGATGAAGCCATTATAATCTAGTTTTTCCCATTTTAGATACAATTTTTTTCCAGTGGCCTCTTGACAAAAATGGACAAGGATTCATTTTAGATCTGATAAGTATTTAAGATCATAATTTTTTTACTATAGATACTATGCTCCTCATAAAACATGATTTAATATCCATAAAAATTAACTTAGCATCCATAGACTTCAACCACAAAGAATCTATAATTCAAATAAGAATACTCAAAGCATATAGTCATCAACGTAATACATCCTATCTGTGATGAATCACCACAACAACCAAAAAGATACTGGTTTAGATTGAACTTACCTCCCTATCACGGCACAATAACTCTCAAGTCACCATTTCAACCGGATATCGAGTAATTTAGATGTGTGAATCGAGCCACAACAAAAACTCGACGTAAGGGGAATCCGTGAGGGATTTCAATCTATAAGTCCAACATAATTAATTGATTTTTGAGAACCCATCTTATTTTAATATGGATTATATATATATATATATATATATATATATATTCCTAAAATCCTAGGTTTTTTTGACCCTTTTAAACCAAGTAAGGGATTGGGTGCCATGTCCATTAAGAGGGAATAAGTGAATATTAAATTACATATTTGTAACTACCTAGGGATTTGAGCTAGCAAGATCCTTACAAGGTAAAATATAGAACCTACATGCTCGTATAACACTTATGAAATAACATCACACCCACTTTAGGTTTCAAAACAAATAAATGGGTATATAAACCCTACTATGAATTTTACACTAGCCAACATAAATTATATGCTCAGTCCCAAACGACAGTAGCTTAAAAATAAGACTCAAAATAATAATAATAATCTTCGATATGTAGACATAGTATATGGTCTGTGTCACCCAAATGACCTTGGAAAAATTTAAAATTATCGATATGTGTGTGGCTTGACTATTGTAATACAAATTAGGATGTGTATAACAATTTTAAATAAAATAACCATAAAACATAATCACTATTTAAAAAAACCATAAGAAAGAGTTTGTGAAGTTCTAAAACCAAACATAAATCACCCATTTGTAATGTCAATGAGCACCCAAAATCAATATTTAACAAGATTCATTTGAATGGAAGGAAGGGTAAACCGTTATATTATTTTCAACAATAATCATAAACAAACAAACGAAATTCCATTATTTTGTAAAGAAATAACAAGGTAAGGAATTGAATAACCATTCATGGGAATAAGAAGGTCTCTGCACTTTTATTTATTTTTATTTCCTTTCAAAGCTTATGAAATTAAGTCCCCTTTTTATCAATTGAGGGAAACTTATTATAATTTTCAACTATAGTCACATCTTAATGAATAAAACAAAAGTGAATAAGATAGAAATGAAAAGTGCAACCCCTAATGAATAAATAGAATGCAAAAGGAGAGAGGGAGGGGGTGGGGAAAAGAGAAAGGAAAGAAGATAGCTACTCAGATGAAGAAAATATCTATTGATAGAGATTCCTTTGATGATGGAAACTTAGAAATTTCCTCTGGAGAGATCTCAATACCTTTGAATTATTTATTGTATTGTGTTCTTTGTAGGTGTAACTTTATAAGCCCGAGGATGTGCACAAAGCTCAAAGGATTGACCTAATTTTTAGAGAGAGAATTGATGCTATTGTATTCCATGAATAAAGATAAAAATCCTTCACAGTGTTTCATATAATGACCCTTATCTCAGCCAGGGACTCCAGTGTGTCTTCGTTGAAGGAGAATAGATCTCCAACCTCCTTCTTGACAAGATCTTCAAATGGCCTCAACGCAGATCATCCGTCGAAGTGTTTTCACTCATTGTTGGAACTCCAAGTTTATGAACCTCAACATTGACATCCTCTTGCATCTTTGAAATGTGTTCCTCATACGAATTTAATTCACCAAGAGCATGGTTTATCATTTCGTAATGAGCAACTAGAGTTCTAGCCCAGACTTGAGACAAGTCTTTAGATGTTGTATTAAAAACCCCTTTACTTATGAGTAGAGAAGATTTAACCTTGCCCATCTCAATGACCAGTGGAAACAACTAGTTCTAATTATCCTTTTCTTTTTCAATATCCTCTCTAGTCATGCTTAGTTTTTTAGCCATTGCACTCATGTAATTGAATAATCAAAGGATCACAGGAAGTAATATTTTTCCTTTTTCCAAGATCTAGTCCACCCACTTATCATTTTCTCAACCCTAGATGGTGAAAAATTGTACCTTTACGATGGATACTGGGTCAAATATACTAATGGGAGTAACTTCCCGAGTTAGGAGAGATGGGACAACATTTAGATCCATGAATGTTTAGACATATGAGGTGAGGGTCATTATATGGTTTTCTAATTGATCAATTCTTTCCTTGTACTCTTGGTTTCTCATAATAAGGTGAATAAAATACTCCTTAAATAGATGAGCATATCCCTCATGTGTTGTTGGTACAAGTAGAATGGTGATGATCTCATAATTATATTGAGTCATCTCATTGATAGGATTAATGACTTTAGGACGAGCTACCTCCATATACTATTTTCTAGAAGTGCCGCTGAAAAAGTGGGAGACAATTTGGCCTTTCTTCCCTTTCTTTGCTTTCATCATTGTAGCTATAGACCTGTACATATGGGATCACCACCGTTGGACCCTACGAGTATCTCCTGCAATCATATCTTGTACCCATGAAAATGTTTCATTTTCTTTAGGATCAATGTTGGGCATGATGGAAATTTCTTTCTCTGGTTGAGGAGGCACATTTTGTGTTGTTTAAATAGGTTCAACTATAGAAGAAGAAATGCTCTAAGTTATTTGAAGGATCGGTGGTCGAGTCTGATAAATTTCACCTTGTTTCATACCTTCCTTAGGTTATTGAGTTACTTTTGGCTTCTTGTGTATTCTCTTGTAGTGAACTGACTCAAAATATATTGATTTTATCTTTATGGGCCTTTCGAATGAGCTGAACTCAAAGATTTCTTAGCTACTTTTGAATCGGAGGGAGGAAAAGATTATTTCTTGAGAGTATGGAGGCCTCTTGACTTGATGAACACAACTCTCTTTTTATTGAACTACTCTCTAGAAATCGAATCTCTACCTTAGCCCATTTGTAGAAATCCCTTGATTCTCGGATGCTCTAAGAAACATGTGGGAGAGGTGAAGCTTTGACAACTTGATACTTGGGGTTATAAAACTTAGTTACATCATCATCAATTCCCTCTTTCAACTATTCAAATAAAAATTTCCTCATTTTTCCTATTGTCATCCTCATATGATCTCTTTCCCTAACTTCAAGATCGTCAAAACAATTCACCCAATAGTCCTCAATTTGTAGAACATGGTGCAAGTCAAGGATATGGAACATATCGGGGTGTAGACACACAAAACCATGCACTTTAGACATTATTTAGTCCCAGTCTCATACTACTATTAAGAAGGTTTTGAGTGAAGAAAGTACTAATTAACCCCTATCTCTTGGCCATTTTTATTTGATTTCTATCATCATTCCCGACCTCCACCACACACATGCCCAATATGTTTCAGCCATATTCCATTATTTTAGCCTCAAATGGGGTGCCCGTGGGTGCTCTAGTCCCACTAGGGGAGCCCCGATCCCTTTCACACTTTCCCACCACTTTTGGGCTCTTTCTATCCATTTTAGATCCTTATATTTTTGGTGGTCGACCATTTTGGGGTTAATTAGATGAAGAGAACCCTATAAATATAAAGCTATGAGACCATAATGAGGGACAAAGTACTAGTCACTAATATCATCCATCTATCCATCATTGCATTGGAGATCACTTGCATCCACATAGCCCCATCACAAGGCATAAGGATAGGTCATATACATCACACATAACATAGGGGGAGGATTTTATTCTATTCCATGCACACATTCTATTACATTTTCTACATCTAGTTATTGCTCGCTACTTCACAAAGTGCAACTGACACAAGAGAACCTAGGGAACATTATGCACACACTCACCGAACTACATTTTGGTCTAAAATGTAGTGCATCACTTAGTTAGTAAGCTCACTTTTGTGATAGTTGAGGTCAGTCAGACCCATTCATTTGCATTCCTTTTTTTAGATACTCTTTCTTGGCCTTTTGTAGGTATTTCATCATATCAGAATATCAACAACATCCAAAGAAGTACAATGAAGTTAATGTGACAAACAACTAAGGTTTTAGACTATCTTCAAAACTTGTGAAGATCAGTTTTAGAGATTTTACACAAACCAGAGTGCCCATTTTGTAGACTAGAGCACCCGTATGTGCCCTAGTCCCTCTCCAAGAACTCCAGTCTAGCCAGATACTCTAGATCCATCCTTTTTGGGGCTTCTGCACAATTGTTATTGCTTCCAGATTCTCTAGTCAACTCTCTACAACACACGTCCCATGAGAAATTTATATTCAAATGCATTCTTTCCTCTTCTCTCTTGCACATTAGGGTTTCTATTTCCATTTGTTTAGTTACTTGGATCATTTACATACTTCTTTACTGCATTTATTTACTTTATTTACAACTGTTCATAATTTAGATTAACTATAGTATTCACATTTAAATTTTTAGTTAATAATTTTGGTGAACCCAAGTTTCAAAACTCCCTTCATTCACACTTTTAGTAGGAGTCATCATGAGTATCTAAATCAATGATTATTTTCTTGAAAATCATGATTTACTACATAGATTCCAACATTTTCTTTCTACTACTCACATTCATGCTAACATGCATCCATAATCGGTTTATCAATCCTTTGCGAATGATTTTTATTCACATATAGTATTAAAGTATAACCTTTCCCACCGACGTTCACACTTTTGATAATGACCCACTACTAAATATTGTCTCCCACATTCATAATGTCATTGTTAAGAGTCTTGTGATTGATAATGGATCTAAACTTAACTTGTGTCCTATGTCATTCCTTGAAGCTTTAGGTATTTCCACTCGTGACATTAGTCCATCTTCTATATCACTTTGCATGCTTATGATGGTTCCATACGCCCATATCTCGATCACATTACATTACATATTACTATCATTCTAAAAATGTCCACACCTTTTTTTTGTTGTTGTTGATTTCCTAGTCTCCTACAATTGTCTACTTGGTAGGCCATGACTTCATGCCATGCAAGCTATCACTTCTATTGTCCATAATTGTGTAAAATTATTACATGAGAGCATGGAGTATACTGTCTTTCATGACCATGACCCCTTTCAGTATTGTGATAGGGATCCTAATACCGACCTTCCTATTCCATGCACATATATTATAGATGAGCCTCAACCTTGAGAAGAACCACCTCACTTACCACCACTTGATGGTACCATTTGTGTGATAGATGTAATTTATTTTGTGCCACCTGCTACTACTACTACTATGATTCCTTACAAGGTGACTTTCTAGTCCATGGACACCACTCTATCACATACGCCTTCACATGTACCATCTCCCTTAACAAAACCACCATTTACTTACACAATTTTCATGAATAATTCATACTTGAGAACATATTCCATTTGATCTTACATGCGATGACACTATATGTACACACGATGGGTTATCTCTCTTATGATTTTCTTTTGAGGACCTCTATCCTACACCACATGCTTCTCATATTTATTATGGGTATGTCATCATCACTCCTACTTATGCTCTTCATATATTTCACCTCACGATCTTTATCACATGTAATCCTCGATCCTCACCACTTACATTAGGACAATCATGGCTTGATTATATTGGGGGCACTCTATATCTTGATCACATATACATATAATTTCCTATGCCGTTTGGACATGTTTTCATTTGCAATAGATCTTTCTTAGGATACACTCAAAATATCACTCGTTGGTATACAAACGGTTGTCCACTTCATCCATTTACCGATGAGGAATATACTATGGGCATGTATAAATAATGCCTTAATAGCTCATTACGTGATCGACTAGACACTATTTATTATCAAGTCACTAATATGTATCCATTCGATTATGATCCTGAGAGCGATGATCTCTAGATGACATTACATGATAGCCTCTTTCATCACACATACATTAGGGGAATAGTATTCAAATCCCCCTCTCTCATCATCATATCATCATAGGCACATTTATTATCTTTGCATTATCATTCATTCACATCCTTACATAGTGTTACATCATACTCCTAGCATTTGCACATACCACATTTTCACATACATCCCATAATCACATAATCACACGCTTTCATCACTTGCCTAAATCATATGATAGAATTTTTTCTTCATTATCATTAGTTAGTTTACTCACTCATATATACTTGGGGGCATCACATCTATTACACCCCCACTCACCCTAGCACCTATCATCATCACATTTTCACATAGGCATTCTCATCACATGTTCTAACATCGACCATTACTCGATGAAACACTCTTGTGATTTGGTTCACACTTAATTGTTAATGGATTACCAAACATGAACCCCACACACTGCACTATATGAAATACACTTTGCGTTTCATCACACATCAAACATCATACATCATAAATCATACTAGATGTCATTATGTATATATCATACTTATATTGTCTACACATCTAGCATTATACACTCCTCATCTTACATACTACATTACTAGTCTATCTACATACATTACATGCCACTCCATACATTACACTTTACATATCTAACACATCTTACATTATATTCTACACATCACATATTTACATATTTTACTCATCACATGTTCATTTACATGGTGCACTCACTACCGTATGATGTACTTTAGTTCCTTGGTTCATACTCGACTACGAGGGTTTTCAAATCAAATGGACCTTACACTCATCACAAATTTACTATTCTACCTTTTATCATGCAAAATTTCTATCCTAGTGACATACAATTTAGGCTAAATCATCCCATATTCTATCATTATGTAGTGGCATACACCTTAGGTTATGTCACCACTCCCTATTTTCATCCCATAGTGATATATGTGTAGGGATAAATCATCACTCATACATTCATCTAGTGATATACACTTAGGATAAATCATCACTTATACGTTCATCTAGTCGTGATATACACTTCGCTATAGGGTTCACATACACATCATCACTAGGTCACATCTCATCACTACACCTACACATTCATCATAGCATGTTAGACACAACACACTTCAACCATTTCTCGATGACGCACTCTCGTTTACAATTCATTATTAACTGTTGAGGGGGAAAACCAAATGAACCTCATTACATAAATTTCCATTCACTCGGGGGGTACACGGCTCCTATCACTCCATTTTACATTCCATTCCATCCATCCACATCATACTACATATTATGGTTGCTTTTACTCTTGTTTACTTGTGCTTGTTCATGGTCACTTTATTACACATGCTATTTAAATTAAGTGTATGTCATTTATCTATATCATCCACACATTCATGTTCACGTATTTTGCTAGTGGTGATCATAAATACATGTCTCTTACATGTAGCATGAATGCTTGACTTCTACCCTTCCTACACTAGTCACTAGGGCATCCACATTCGTCTCTCATAGGTGTTATTGTTTCATTTCATGCTTAGCACTCCACATTACTTGCTTTTACATGCTTTTGACATACTTGGTTATCTTTCTAACATACTAATGGGTGCTTCATGTGAAACATTTGTCATGCATGAATATTTAATTCCATACTTGTTTGTTGCATTATCTATCTTTGTTTTCTTCTTGCATGTGGGATTTGCCCTATGTTTGGTGTGCACACTTGTTTATTGTTTACGACCATGATGGCCTTGCGTGTCTTGCAACATCGTGAGTGATGTCCCATGTTTTCCACCCACTTTGAGTGGTTTCCTTTTCTTCTTACATGTTTACACTAATTTATTTGGCAGCTTATACATTGTATTAATAGATTATGCATTGTATTTTTACATGCATGCTTGTTCGTACTAAAACTTTTATTTTTTTAGCCATCCTTGTTTGTGTGTGCCTTGGTTTCTATCAAGTGCATTCCATTTCCACTATAGGGAAGAGTTTTTAGAGTACATGCGGTTAGTACTCTTTTGGGGCCGCATTCTCCTATCAAAGATGTTGCATGTGCCCCCCCCAAAGAGGGGGCATCATTTGGGGTTTTATGATCTACACAACACATTTACACTGGTTCAATTCGGTGCTCTTCTTTGTCGTTGGAATTATGGGTTTACATATAATGAGTGAGTTCAGACTAGTATCTGAATTCCATACACAACAAATTTTATAGTACAAGGATTCCTTAGCATTTTGGGAAGCAGTTACAGGTTTGGAGGTTACAACGGGCATGCCTCCCTACAATACTTTGGTCAATGGCGTTATATCACCCAAAAAACTAGGACAGTACAAAGATCTCTTTAAACACAGTTCACAAAAGCAGTTAAAGGTTGGAGGACAAAGAGTATTTCTTCCCTATAATTCTTCGGCCTATGACATCAGATCACCCAAAAAACCCTGACAATACAGGATATCCTTCTACACTCTTTCTCTCGATATAGACAAGGTGTACATGTTTTATTTACACTCTTTCATTTGATTTACATACTTTTACATGTGTCTTTTACATTGCATTTTTACACACATATACATACATATTTGACTACTTGATCATTTTATCATTGTAGGTCCGGGATGTACGAGAAAACAAAGTCAAATGAGGGAAATAATGAGGACATCTACAAAAACACTTTGCGAAACACACTTCGCATACTAACCATGCAGTACAATACACACATCAGCATCAACACATGTGTTCCACCCTAGGTTCACTCTCATCACCTTTTTTGTGCATTTTCATCTTTATTTTCCATGCTACATCATATTTTTGTCATTCCACGCTTTGTCTAGTCCTTTGGTACACATTCTTTGTTACTCTACATCGACACTAGGTATGTATATATATATATATATATATGTCTACTTTATGTTACCGAGATTTCTGCTCACGAACATAAAGTGGGGGTGAATGTCAGACATAAAATCATGCACTTTAGAAATTATTTAGTCCCAATCTCATAACTATTTAGAAGGTTTTTGAGTGAAGAAAATAGTAAAAAAACCCATCTTTTGGTCATTTTTATTTGATTTCTATAGTTATTCCTAACCTCCACCACACACATGCCTAGTCTATTTCAGTCATCTTCCATTATTTTAGCCTAGTTTGGGGTGCCCATGGGTGCCATGGTCCCATCGGGGGTGCCCCCTGTCCCTTTCACACTTTCCCCGCCACTTTTTGGGCTCTTTCTAGGTGTTTTATATCCTTATCTTTTTGGTGGTTAGACATTTCAAGGTTAATTACAAAATTAGATCAATATAACCCTATAAATATTAAGTTATGAGACCATCATGAGGGACCAAGCACTAGTCACTACTATCATCCATCTAGAGTTGCATATGTCTATTGCATTATAGATCACTTGTATCCACATAGCTCCATCACAAGGCATAAGGTTAGGTCATCTGCATCACACACAACATAGAGGAGGATTATATTCTATTCCATGTAAAAATTCTATTACATTTTCTACATCTATTTATTGCTCGCTACTTTATAAAGTGCAACTGACAAAAGAGCACCTAGGGCACATTATGCACACACTCACTAGAACTACATTTGGGTCTGAAATGTAGTGCGATGCTCGATTAGTAAAGCCAACCGTTGTGGTAGTTTAGATGAGTCCGGCCAATTCATTTTCATTCTTATTTTTTTAGGGTTATGATATCATTCTTGGTTTTTTTCATCATCTTGGAATATCAATGACATCCAAAGTAGTTAAATGAAGTTAATGTGAAAGACAATGAAGGTTTCGAGACCATCCTCCAAACCTATAAAGATCGGTTTCAAAGATTTTTCATATACCAATTGCACCCATTTTATAGACCGAGTACCATAGGCACCCCACTCCCTCTCAAGGCACTCCATTCTAGCTAGATATTGTAGATCCATCCTTTTCGGGAGAAGCATAGTTTTCTTGCTTCCAGATTCTCTTGTTAGCTTTGCAACACAGGTCCCACGAGTATCTTCTATTCAACTGATTTCTTTCCTCTTCTCTCTTGCACATTAGGGTTTATATTTCCACTTTTTTAGTTGCTTGGATCATTTAAATACTTCTTTCTGAATTTATTTACTTTATTTACAACTATTCATAACTTATATTAACTATAGTATCCACATTTACATTTTTACCTAATCGGGGGTTCTCTAGATATCAAATTTGGCTCTTGAAGTGTAGGAATAGAGATTCAACTATGAGAAAGAGGCTTCCAAATTTTATGCATTAACAAGAGACTTGTAAGAGAAAATTCCTAGAGAGATATAGAAAGACACACCTTTTTTTCCTACTTTTGAGCTTTTCATTGATATAAGAAAGTTGTCTGCAAAGCTCAAATATGAAGATCTTATCACCGAGATATATTAGAAGTTTTTGTAGAGTGAGATAAAATCTAGATACCTTGATGTATGATAAAGTCAAGAACTTTCTAAAGAAGGATCTGTATCTTTGGATCAATGTGGTAGCTTGCGAAGGACAGGTCTCAATTCGAGGATTTCATTCGAGAATTATTACGACATACATGGTGAATGCATCATTCACCCTTGTAAAGTGGTGATTACTCTCCTTTAAGGTAAACTGTGGATATCTCTCATAGGTAGGGGATTTTTTAGATATGTTCTATGTGAGAGTCAAACCCCTAAAAGATCTCATATTGGTGAGAGCATACACTAAGTATGATTTCATCACAAATTTATTATTGACTTGGTAGTTGGAGAAACTAAAAGTGGATGTTGTCACTAATTATTTAACCCAAATAAATCATTTAATTATCCTCAATGATAGTAAGGATGAAAAATCCATCCAATCTTGAAACTCCTCGGTGGTTTCCTCTCCCATCATTCATGCCTAGACCAAGAATTTTATACACGAGAGGGATTTCTCACCTATTTAAACCATGAATCCAATACAAGTCCCTAGAAGTATGACTCCTTCAACCATTCTCCTGATGTAAAATCCTTTGTGATGATTACCATATTCCTCTAGGTTGGAATATGCATACTTTGTGATATTCCTTTGGGAGTCTACATTGCCAAAATTGAATTTTCATCCACCCTTATGATCCTCGTATTTAGCTCATAATGTTGAGCACAAACCATCACCATTTTTTTCTTTAGATAGATAATGGGTGACCACTTGTGGCATATAAACCACTTGTGTATATTCTTTCTTCTATAGGTTCCCTGAGACCGCTAAACATCCAATTTTTCAAATCCTCTAAGTCCATGTATGAGTGACATTCTTTACCTCCCCCACATCTGAATAGTCTAATGAAAGGGTAAAAATGGCTCCAAACCAGAAAATTTGAACTTCATTATTGTAAAAATCCACTAGGTGAGAAAAAATGAGGAAGACAACAACTTTCTACACCTAAAACAAACACTTTCTATTTTTAGTAAGTATGATCTAGGGGTTTCCTTTTTATGCTTTTTATTTCTTTTTAAAATCTCTTAAAGATCCTAACATACTACATACACTTTCATTTGTGTCTTTTTGATGATTTTTTATAGTTACTATTTTTAGAAAGTGCTTTTTGTTTTTTTGTTTTTAAAAAAAAAAATCAAATTTACCTAGTTTGTCTTCACTACTTGATCTATGAGTGTAGTGATTTGGTAGGGTTTGATTTTTCAATTTTTTTCTATTTATAGTAATTGGAAAGAAGTGATACTTTGTATATTTAGAAATGGAACTTACCCTTGTCGGTTTGCGATGAAAATAACTTCACTGGAATAAGCTCACTCTTAAGATTTCGTGCTCAAAATTTCATCTCAATCCACCCACTAGAATGCTTGGAAATTAAAAACCATGATCTAGGGAAAATAAATAGGGTTTGATGCCATAAATAATCTAGAGCATCATATAGTTTTCAATAAATGTATTCTTGAGGATACATGGATTGTAGAACAACTGTGAAAATTACGTTCATATCCATTCACCGGTTTGGGAGAAATGGATATTTATTCGTTTTTGGTGCTAATGGCTGCCCCAGGATGATTTTTCAGGTATATACGATGAATTTAATGGTGTTATTGAGCTTAAATATGTAAAAATGGCTTCCTGGGTCGAATTGGTGAAGGAATGATGTGAAATAGACTTGTAAAACTCTTTAAAAGCTTAAAACAATGTTATTTTTAAGTTGTGAAAGCAAGATTTAAAAATTAGGTTTGAAAGCAAGAAGGGGTATGGTGCATTTTATTGTCCCAACTATCCAAACTATCCATAGGATATTTTTGACAATTGGGGCAACAAAATGTGCCCCGTTCCTAGGCATGAAAAGTGGCAAAACGTGATTGGAGAGTTGGGGGATGAGAGAGAAGGACTTAAGCACCCGAGTAGCGAAAAAGTTTGGTCACATGATGAAATTGAGAAGGGGCTAGGGGTGGGGTGAAATTTTCTATTCCAACTATCCCCACTATCCACATGATAGTTGGAATTGAAAATTTTTCCCATGGGTTAGAAGAAATACCTTATCCAATTTCATAGACAACCACTTATTACTCACTTGTAGGAAGAAAGAGGGTCACATGATGAACCAAGAGGTATAACGAGGGGTTGGGAATTTTTTTCCCAGATTTCCCCACCATCCTCACTTTCCCTCTAGGGATAGTTGGTACATCGAGGATACCAAAATGTGCCACCCACCCAACTGTGAAAATGACTAACTCCTAAAAACTTTAAGCTACTTTTCCTGAGCTCTAGGAACTCTTTTCAAGAAAAAGTTTTATATAATTTTGAATTCAAATATACTTTCAAGATAAATGGGATGGTTTTAAATACCCAATTATTCCTCCTCCAAAAAATTATACTTTTCATTCGGGACCACTTGCTAAGTTTGCTAAAATTGATCTGCCTCACAAGAAGTGCTTCGGTCTTGTGAAGTATGTGAAAACTTCATAATGTAGAGGATTCTTTAGGATTTACGATGATATATTTTTTCCCTCTTGACTCATCCTGGAGCTCCTAGAATCCTCTATTGAAGTTCAAGTACCTTTTTCCATTGCAAGCTCCTTAAGCCTCCAAAACTTGCTTTCATTGTTCTTGATTCCAAAACCTTTGAACATTTCCCAAATCTTCATAAAAATACTCCATTACATTTATAACTCTTGAATAAAATGTTTAGATGGTTTTAGGCTTCTTGATCAACCCTGAAGGATGCATACCTATCATGGAAAGGATAAGAAATAGCCTTCTAGGATTACTAGAGATTTCATCTTTTGACAACATTCAAATGAAATGGAATGAATGACCTCATGACCACATTTAAAAAACTTGGAAAGGTTGTTCATCACATTATGAAGGTTTTCAAGATAGGATGGTTATGAAAAAAAAGACAAAAATATATAGAGGATGTTGTAGGAGGGTTTCACAAATTTTTTTGACACTAGGGTAAAGTTTTCATGTTTTCAACTTGAATTTTGACCTTGCAAAAACAAATAACAACAAATGGATCTCACTTGGGGACTTGTTCTGGATCAAACAAAGTGAGGACATGATATGCATAAACCCCATAATCTTAATACATAGTGTGGACTAGTGCCTTATCCATTGGGCTTTATAGATTCTAAGCAACAGATAAAATGAATGAGTGAACACACACACACACAAAGGGAAACACACCAAACTAAAAAGTGAAAAAAACACACAACGGGAAAGGGAAACATACATCCTAAATTCACATATGATACATGCAGGGGAAAAAATGCTTTCAATGTTTATACAACTTCAAGTGTTTCCCACAATGAGGCAATTCTAGATATGTGCCATCCAGATATGAGAGGTAGAATGTGTTTTCTCCGCAGCCTTCTCGAATCTGGAATGGTCCTAACCACAAGGAATCAAAATTTCCATGACTTCCTTTTGTACCAAAATAAGACAAGATAAACAAATTTTAAGTCTATTTCCTTTTATTTCTTATCAAACATCTTCTTCACTTTCAGCTGATGTTCCTTCATTCGATCAACCACCTTGGTTCTGTCTTCACTCAAATTTTCAAGATACAAGATTATGTTTTCAAGAAAATCAAGAAATTGGATATCTTGAATTGGTGTGACTAATTGAGTACTGGTAATTAAATAATAATTGTAATCTTGGAATTGATCCCATAAAACAACTGGAATTGTGACATACCAATTTCGTTTTTCGTAGTAATCTTGTTCACCCATAGTGCATCATAGAGCTTCTTATGCCAGTTTCTCTTATTATGATCAACTAGCTTTTAGAAAATGGTCACAATATTCTTGTTACTTGACTCATCTAGACCATTCCTTTATGGGTATTAGTCCAATGCATGTAAAAGTGAGATTCCATATAAGTCATATTAGAACTCGATCAATTCCATAGTGGAAAAGCATGTTGTATTGTCAATTGCATTGTCAAGTTACACATTATTTCAAACTTGGCTTGTTTGAATGGAATTTCCCACCCATTTGGTGAAGTAGTTAGTTTCCATGAGTACATAGGCATTCCCTACACTTAAATGAAGATTAAGAACCCAAATGAAATCAAGGCCTCATTGTTGGAAAGGTTCTTCAATGACTATTGGATGGAGATGAAGGAGAACAAGTTGTGGTTTTCTAAAAAATTATTGAAAATGTTCACATTTGGAAACCCATTGTTGAGCATCTATAAACAATGTAGGACAATAATACCTACCATGGAGGATCTTGTGAGTAATCACCATGGTAGATAAATTCCCACCACAAGCCTTGATCATGATAACCTTTTAATAAATTTTCTTGTTGTTCTTTTTCTACACACCTTAGGAAGCATCCATCCAATTATATCTTGTATAGCGTGTGATCCCATATGAAATACCTTGTTGACTTGACCTTGAGAGTTCTATTTTTCTTATAATCAAGATGAGCCTGACACTCTCCATAAAGGAGGATGTATGAAATATAAGAAATCCACTCATTGGTGGTATTTAAACAAAGCACTTGGGAAAGTATTTACTCACACATTCATAACACAAACACTCCTTTGTATCATCCTAGGTAAAAGGGATTCATCCTTAGCCATTAGCTAACATAGTCCATTTCCTATGAAAAATGTGAAGGTCGATGTCCAATTCATACTCTTGGATCCTAGCCACCCAATTACCTCTCTTAGCTCCCATATCTTACTGAGTTAAGATTGATTTGATTACATAGTTTGGGACCATCACCACGGTGTGGGAGTTGAGGATGTAGAATATGAAATACTTTAATAATTTGATCACAATGTAATCATGTTTCTCCATTTGATTATATCTCAACTCATGGTTCTTCAATGGGAAGATCATAAAAGCAATAGGTGTTTTGATGCCTTCTTCATTCTTCTGAACTAAGATGGCCAAAAGCGTGTGTTCCAAAGCATAAAAATAAAATATGAAATCTTTATCAAATTTGGGACATACTAGAGTAGGAGACTTGGCTATAGATTATTTTATTGCATAAAATGATACTTTTCCTTCATTATTCCACTTGAAAATTATTTGAGGCTTCATCATACTTGGTGAGTGCTTTGTCACTCTAAAAAATATAGGATGAAGTGATGAAGGAAGTTTACTTTTCCAAAGAAATAATGAAATCCCTTCTTGCTTATGGGAAAGGTAAATGCTTGAATTGATTTTATTATCTCTAAATTAAATTTCACCCCTCCTTTTTCATGATGTGTCCAAGGATTTTCCCTTTAGTAACACCAAAGATGCATTTTTTAGGATTCAAGGAAATTCCATGTTGTTGACATCTGATGAGTACTTGCTCTAGATGTTTTATGTGATCCTTTCATCTCTTTAAAAATACCATGAGGTCATAAATATATATGAAAATACAATGTTTGATTTCTTTGAAGGTAATGATCCATTTCCCATTAAAAATTTTCTCTAGTATTGATAAGACCAAATGACATTTCTTATATAGGTAAAAAAATTGCCCCACACAGTTGTGAAGGGCCATCTTGTGTCTATCCTCTTATGCTATCTCAATTTGGTTATATCTAGAGAAACCATCGATTAACGAGAGAATATTAGATCTTGTGACTACCTATAGGATGTGATCCATGATAGGAAGTGGATAGTTGTCTTTCAATGAGGATTGGTTTAAATTCTAAAATCCACACAAATCCTTATTTCTCCATTCTTCTTCCATATTGGAATAATATTGGCCACCCACGTGGGTAGTGAAAGGGTTAAATGATTCTTACATTCAAAATATTCAATACTTCTTCTTTGATGGTATCTCGTAATATTTGGGTTATACTATCATTGCTCTTTCTTGAAAGGCTTGGCTTCAAACTTAAGCGGTATTGAATGATGCATCTATTTAGGCTTAAAAGACTTGAGCTCATCATAAGAGTATGCTAAAACATCATAATATCTCCTTAATATTGAGATGAAACTTATCTTCTCTTGGGTGAGCAATACTTACCAATATTTACCATTCTTGGTTGTTCAGAGTACCAATATCCTCCTTCTCAAATTCAGTAGTACATCGAGGGGATTCTTTAGCTTTATCCTTGATAAACCTATCATGTTTATCAAATAAATATTCAAGAGATATGAGGCCTTTGGAATTTTGTTTCCTTTTAGTTTGATGACCCATTCAAAGTCAACTTCATGTATCCCTTCTTTGTCTTGATCCACAATGGATTCTCTAGTTAAGAGCATCACTTCCTTCATAGAAAATATTGTTGAAGTTATCTATTTCTCCAAAAGGAAAGAAGATGTTACTCATCATTGAACACTTGCTAGTGATTTACATTATCTGGAACACTTGACCTATATAGCATCTTGAAAGTCACTTTTTCTATGTTGAAGGAAAATTTCGGAGTCATTAGGGAAGATGAAATTGTGAGAGATTCATATTTTTCATTTTTCTCACATGGAATAGATTGAATAGAGAAAGCATACAAAAAATTGATGTAACCCCATACTCGATTCCTATAATGTTTGAGCCTAGGGTTTTGACTTGATATTGATTCCTTACTTAACAATTATCTTATCATCACCAAGACACTTTAGCTTCTTGATACCCATAGATTATGGAACATCCATCCCTAGGAGAAGGGATTCATATTCTATAGTATTATTGGTGTTATCAAATTGTAATTTGTAAGAAAATGGTAGTAAATCACCCAAAGGAGAAGTTAGGTCAATGATGGATCCAAAACCTACACTAGAATGGATTCCATCAAATTCCATTGTCCAAAACTGGTATTCTTCATATTCCATAAGGAAAGGTAGATTCTCATCTCTTTCAAAGTCAATAAATAATTACCGAGTCCATTGCCTTGAAAAAGTATATCAACCTTTGGATCTTCAGATTTTTTTACATTATACTCATATTTTGCATGGGTAATTTAATTTTTCATTTCACATTTCATCGGAATGGTTTCTAAGGACCAAACCATTTATATCTCACCACCTAGAATATTCGAAACTCCTACTCAACAACATACCAAAGGATGCTAGAATGTCCACTACCAAAATAGTTAACAAAAACTTCTTGTCTAGAAAGTATGTAAGGGCCACTTGAGCATATTTTATTCTCCCTACTAGTGGAACTTATTTAGATTCCATAGAATAACAAGAGCTAGTTTCTTGTGTCAAGATGAGTCCTAGGGAATTAACAACTTTGATTGGCATTACATTATCTAAAGCACCTAACTCTATTATGCAATTGTTCAATTGGTGGCATTTAATCGGGGGAGAGGTAGAATGGTTCTACTTTGTTAGTTTTGGATGTACTTAGGGAAAACATGTTTTGTGTTGGAGGAGTGGGTGGTGTTGGAAGTAACCCTTTGGAATTGGAATTTGTAGTATTGGGCTTTGGGTTACTACCCTTGATGTAGTTGATGAGCCTTTCAAATTACTTTGGGTGTGTTTGTAATAATTTAGATTCGAGAAATAAGATATTTAGACTTATTCACATGATCAATGATAAAAACAGAGAGAGGAAGTGGATGAGCTTGATATTTCTGGGACATCAAATGTTGTGCAAGGTGGAGGAGGTACTAATTTAGAAGTTTGGGTAGTTTTATTAGATGGAGTGGTTGGCTGGGAAGTAGTGGCTGATTTTGAATTTGAAGCTTTTGCAAGATTGGTCTTAGATACAAAATTAGAGTTGGGAGAAGTATTGGAGGAATTATTAGGTATGATAGATGACTTCTTGCTTCTCACTATTAGATCTTATTTTTCCTTCACAGATTCTATTGAAGGTAAAAGTAAGTATCCTCTATTAATTATCTTGTTTTATAGAGTCGCCATCTAAGGATCATCTTTCTTCTTCTTTTTCGCAAAGGTAGTAGAAGCTGAAGCTCACTTTTGAGATTGAGAGTGGATAAATACCAAACACATGAAGCTCGGAGAATATTTATCGTCATCATCCTCTCTTGGATAATAATCAATGAAATTTACTTATACATCATCCTTTACTTATTCAATTTCAAGAACATTACCATCCTCATTCTATTCTTTCTATTCTTTGATTTCATATTATTCTTCCTCAAAGATCACAGGTTCTATTTATTAGAGGCACCTTAAGAGAAAGTGTGTAGGGCGGTGGGCCAATAATATTCCTATTTGGAAATTTCTTATTGGGAGAATCTTTATTTATAGATTTTGGACCAATCTCTTCACCAAAGATAATACATAATTTTCTAACTTATGAACTAGTGAATCCATGGTACCCTCATTAGAGCTTTTCCTTTCTATTTTCTTGAACTTTCTTGATTTTCATCAACATGATCAGATCATCTTTTACTTTGATCATCTAAATCAGTTGGTGAGTTCTTCTCAAATAAATCTTACTTCAGAGAGTGAGAATTTATGAAGAATATCATCTTGTTGTATTTTGTAGGCTTTGGGATACTTTAGGAATTTTGTAGAGCATCCTATTGAACTTCACCACAAAAACTCTCATTGGTTTGAAAGGCTTGTTCTTCAGAGACCATTGGGCCAACAATGCATGAGAATATTTTGTAGGTTTGAATCTAGTTTTGAATTTGGTCTTCATATTGATGCAATTAGTTATAGACCTGGTTGGGAAGTGATAGAACTAGTTCACTGTTGCATCTTATAAAGATTCTATAAAATAACCGATACATCCTCATAGCCAACTCCAAGAACTCCATAAGAAGTGATGAAAGTTGCAATGTGGTCATCTAGATGGTATTTCCCATCACCATAGAACCTAAGAAAATTTTTTGGACGCTTTAGGTAGAAAATGCGAGAGGCGGGATGAGGGGTAGTGGACCTGTGTTTTTCCCCCAGGGAAGCGGTGCTTGTTGAGCCATCAGTGGTTCCTCTTCTTCTCCTTATTCTTTGACTCTTTCAAGAACTTTCCCAAAAAATTCCTCTCATGGAGGAACATAGTTAAATGGTTTAACTGCAAATCCATCAACATGGTTCTCCAAAGACAAAGTATGATCAAATTATGGGAAGTACTATTGACAGCTTCTCCTTGTAATTTGGTTGATAGGAATTTTTAAATCAGCTTGTATTTATTCTTCAAAGTTAGGATTGGTTACACCACTAGCTCTTGAATATATTTTCTACCATATTTCTACTAGCTTGAATGCACAATTCAAATAAAAAGTTCTTTTAGGCCCTTTTTGTTGATTTTGAACTTGTCTTGCTCTTTCCAAAGCTTGGGGTTCAGAATATAGAACTCTTGTAGCAACAAGGTAATGGAAATTTTTAATTTATTGTACAAAATATCCTCCCTTAATTCTGATGCAATGTATTCTTGGGTATGGAAAATAAGTTTGGGTCTTAGGAATGGAGGATTACCAGGTATAGCCATTGGTGGAAGACATAAGGCTCAATGAATTTTCAAATTTTAGAATTTTTGTTTTTAGATATATGATTTTTTGTATTTTTATGGAATATATAAGGGTGCAAAATAACAAAATCTACCCCATAATGGGCTCCAATGTTTTTGGAAAAATAAATTTTCACTAACACAAATTAGTTGATTTTCACCAATGCTTTGGGATAATGTCCTTCCTACTTGAAAGGGGAGAATCCCTAATTGTATGTAAATAAAAATAGCTCTATGGTTGGACAAAATGCCAGGATCCAACATGTAAATTCCATTGCACCTGCATTTTTTTTGCAATTTTGTGCAAGGGAGGAATTTTCCAGAGAGGTGAAGTATTGGAAATGGGAATTTAGAGAGGGGATTAATATTGTAAATATGATAATCAAATTCTTACAATAATTAATTATTAATTATTAACATATAATTGGGAAGAACAATAACTTTGCTAATTATATCAGGAAAAGATAAACTATAAACATAAAATCTCATTCATTTATTCATCTAGAAAAGATGAAACAACTTCCTTAAATGAAATATTTACAAAGTCAGTAACATGAGAGAGGGAAGAACATATTAAAAGGGAAAATAGAAGAAAATTCTATCTTTTGATTATTCTTGGTAGCTATGTACTCATGAACTCACAAAATTGACAACGACTTGAAGTGAGGATCTCACTAATATATATATTTTTTGAAAGAGACTCTTCACCTACCCCCACATGTCTTTTCACTTGTCTTTTACAACTTGTGAATCTTTGCATTCTTAGGAAAGAAATTAAGTACCCTTTTTATTAATTGAGGAAAATTATTAAAATTTTCAACTATAGTCACATCTTAATGTATAAGAAAAAAGTGAATAAGATAAAAATGAAAAGTGCAACCCCTAATGAAGAAATAGAACATGAAAGAAGAGAGGGAGGGGTGGGAAAGAGAGAAAGGAAAGAAGATAGCTACTCAGATGAAGATAATGCCACATCTGTTGATGGAGATTACTCTGATGCTGGAATCTTGGAAAGTTCTTTTAGAGATATTTCAATCCCTTTGAATTCTTTCTTCAGTATCATGCTGCTGTAGGTGTAACTTTCTAAGCTCGAGGATGTGCACAAATCTCAAAGGATTGACCAAATTTTAAGAGAGAGAATTGATGTTATTGCATTCCATGAATCAAGACTAATGATCCTTCACGCTGTTTCATATGATGAACCTTATCTCAGCTAGGGAATCCAATGTGTCTTCATTGAAGGAGAATGGATCTCCAACCTCCTTCTTGACAAGATCTTCAAATGACCTCAACATATTATCACCCGAAGTGTTCTCACTCACTACTAGAACTCCAAGTTTCTGAACCTAAAAATTGACATACTCTTGTATCTTTGTAATGTGTTCCTCATACAAATCCAATTCACCAAGAGCATAATTTATCATCTCATAGTGAGAAACTAGAGTTATAGCCTAGACTTAAGACAAGTCTTCAGATGTTGAATTGAAAACCCATTTACTTACTAGTAGAGAAGAGTTGACCTTGCCCATCTCAATGACCAGTGGAAACACCTATTCCCAATGCTCCTTTTATTTTTCAATCTCCTCTCTATTCATTCTTATTTTTGTGGCCATTTCACTCACATACTTTAACAATGAAAGGATCTTATGAAACAATATTTTCCCTTTTCCAAGATCTTTTCCACCCACTTATCATTTAGTCAACCCTACATGGTGAAACCTTGTGCCTTTTTGATGGATTACTGGTGAAGCTAGTAATTGGAGTAACTTCCTCTGTTAGGAGAGATAGGGCATCATTGGTATCCATGAATGTTTACAAATATGAGGTGAGGATCTGTTGTCCTAAATAACTCCCCTTGTTATTCGGATAAATTGTATTTTCATTTTAACTCTAATGTTTAAAATTTTAGGTTACATCCACTCAAGATTGTTCTTTTGGCACATTGGCATAGTTGCGCTTCTTTCATGCACCTGCGTTCCTTGCTTCCTTCTTGCTTCTATTCCCATTTCCTTTTTCTTCCTCTCACACTTTATTTTTGCACACTTCCCATTCTCTTTGCATTTTGATATCTCCTTCAATTTCCCCTTGCACCTTCCTTCTCGCAGCGCCCGCTTTCATTCCCAAGTGTCAAGCACTCCTTACGCATGCGTCCCTAAACTTTCCTTCCAATTTGGCTGAGTCCTGGCACTCCTCATGTGTCTTTGCATACACTTATCTCCTTCACACTCCCTTTCCCAGTTGAAAACTTGCACCCCACTCACGTACTTGTCTCCCACAAGTGTGCATCTATTTCTTCCATGTGCATAAATTTATGTGCCTATCTTCTACATTTTTGTACCTCTTCCTTTCATGCCTTATACCATCATGTGCCATGTCATTATCTATTAGACTTGAGTGTGCCACATGTAACTTGTTAAAGTGTGCCAACATGGTGCCAAATATTGACAACCACCGTACATGAGACGTGGCGAAAAGAAAAAATCAAATGAACAGCTTATCCAAATCTTTCAGTCAATTAGCACATGCCATGTATCATTGCATGTCAGAGTGACATGTAGACTTATGAAAACCATAATTTCTACTATAGTGCTTATATTTCTATGCACCTAGGCTTGTTAGAAAGTTACTTGACGTGGGCTACACTTTGGATAATTCAAAATTGGATTTATGTGGGATTTGGTAGGTGAGAAACTAGGAAAAGTCTTTCTAATCATCAATACATACATCCAATCAACCCCAACCACCAAATTTCTTCAGATCTTTCCTTCTTCCTTCTTCTACATGCAAAAATGACCTAGGAAGGCACATCTAACAACATTATAAGAGGTTTGAATGTATTTATCACTTTTTATTGGTGGTTGAAGATTTAAATCTAAGTTTCCCTCATTTTCTCCTTCTCTTCTCTCCTTCTTCTTCTATAAATTGTAGATATTTTCTCATTCTAGAGGATCCCTCTTTGTTGTAATGACACCATGCCAAAATGGTGGCTGACTTCCCATGAGTTTCAGACCTTGATGTGGTCTCTATAATGTATTCTCACCTCCTACCATGAATGTAACTGATTGTGCATCTCTTAAGCAATAAAATCATGTTTTGTGGAACTCTTGTCTTCCCTTTCTCATTTTCTTTAACATTTCCATTTTAAGACTTTAAAAACAAGGGAGTTTTTTTTTGAAACACAATGTCCATTATTCTAAATAAAACATCATTTAGAACACACATTCCATGCCAATCAATCTCATAACAGATAACCATATGCAGCTGTAATGACTTGGTATGTTACTAATCTCTCATTCCATGACTTGGTTACCAACTGATCTCTCATGTTTGTCTTAAAGTATAAAATACTTTATGTACAATACGTATACTTGGTTTTCCTACCCTATTTTGGGTACTGAGTGATATGTTTAAAGAACCTATATGAATATTTGTTACTAATATTCATTTGACATCATGTTGCTTTAAACTTGGTGACATAGGACAACACAACCAAAGAACTTGCGATACTTTGGACACAGATTTTCAACATACTTTAATGTTTATATTCCTAGACAAAATAATCATCATTACGAAATACATCCTTCACCTCATTCTTTTATTATCTAGAATGGTCTTTACTAACTTCTGTTAGTCCACTTACCCAAGGTTTGACCGTAGCCTAGGTTAGCAACATAATTTGTTATAGGAAGATGCTCACAATGACTTAGGGTATATGGGCATACTCATTCAACCTAAGTCAACCGAATGTGCCAAGGTACCTAAGTCATAGAAAGCTACTCCCTATCCTAAACATGCTACTAACTTGACCTAGAGAGAAACTAAGTTCAAGTACTAGATGTGTGTAGATCTAGATGAACAAATACGGAAGGGTGTTGCCATATGTCAACTACAACACTGTATCCTCGAGAAGCTCATGGAATTCTTGAAGGTACAATCCTGCGCATTAAGCGTGTGCCAAAATCTACTAGAACTGATTCATCACAATGTACATACCCCTTAGTGATCATTAAATTCATTATTTAATTAGATTAAGATTCAAATTTCAGCAACCCATGCCTAACCCTAATTCCAACATTCATTAAGTTCTTTATCCATAATTAATCTGATTTGATATTAATAACTTCATTAACTCATGCTTGCATTGATGTTTATTAACTTGGATTAACAAGTAGTTATCCCAAAAATAGGGCAGAAAACATCAAATGGTTAATTTTAATGTAACCTAGCTATCCAAGAAGGTGTATCATTCACCTAGATTCAGCTAGTGTTTACTTTTATAAACGAAGCACAAGGATTAAAGATCATAACCACCATTCCATTTATTTTTTCATTCTTTTGAGAGAGGAAGAGTCTTCCTCTACATGGTTAGATGTTAGGGTTAATATAATATTTTTATCATTCTTTACTCATATAGTTTAATTGTATGACCAATGCATATTTCATTATTAAACTATAGTTGTGTAGTTAGAGAATGACATCTTTTGCAATTTAACAAGTTTCATTATAATAAGGAGATTGTACTATCCCCTTAATCTATCTTATTAATTGATAACAATAATAGTATATAAACATATATAAAGAATATCGACAAGATATCACTACTATTTCTGTCATATAAAGTATAAGATAATTTACACAAAAATTGGAGTCAGTCTCTAAACCTTTCAATTCATCATGATAAAACATACATTTACAAGACTATGCATTTTAGACATACTGCATGTCAATCATCATTAAGATCATAAAATAATATCACTTCTCTTTTCCAATACAACTCAAGAATGAATCAAAATTCTTTACATAAGATCCAAAATTAAATAAGCCAATGCATCATAAAAGTTTTTTTCCTTCTTTTATCACTTACAATGTCCATCTATAAAAATTGCTAGCACGGGTCAGTTCAATGAACTAAGCATGATAAGCACTAAGCATTAAAACAAGGTGCATTCCACTAATTGTTCCATTAAAACAACTTTGCTTTAATGAAACAATTAATATATCATACAAATAAGCATAAGTAATAACAACTAGAAAAGAAGTACAAATAAAGAGTCTGAATTCACTTTTAAGAAAAGAGCATAATATAATCTGCAACATCTGCATTATAACATATAGTTTAATTGATCCTATCAATTACTTTTAAACAAACAACAGGTCTTGTCATCCAATTGTTTCATAATTCTATCAGAATAGAAATACAACATTTATCTTTACTATGTAGAAAAAGAAGTTATTTACAACATAGCTCATATTAGGATGATTCATCCTATCACATAAGCAAAAAGAAGAAGAATCAATACATACTATTCCCCATACACTAATCATCTGAAAGACAAAAATAGGTTCAGAACACACATAACTACTTCAGTTCAAGGATAACAATATAAGGATTCAACATTAAAGAGACAACATCTAACAAGAATCCCAAATCAATCCAAGAAGGGGTAGAGAGTCAAAACAGTCTACCTGCAAGTCTTAACTAACTTCTACATGTTAGAAGATATCATTCAAAGATTTGAAACCAGACGTTCCAAAAATCAAGCAAGACTCACACAAGGTTAATCTCTTCTTGTGTCCATCCAAGAAGGATTCATAATAAGATAGAGTGTAAAAAGATAAAACCTTCCAATATCAAATCCAAATGAAGTATGACTCGGTCAAACAAAGTAGTCGGTCTAAACATGTTTACATTTTCTCTTCTATAGAACTGAATCAGCTGTTCTCTTTCCACATCATTACAAAAATGACTAGTACAAAGTAGACTAAACAATCCACAAGGAAATTTCCATCTCAGAAGAGTGGTTTCTCACTATTTCCTATAAGATAGAAAGGATAGAAAGCCAAACCCAAAAGTCAAGCAGGCCTAAGAGAACAATCTCTCTACAACCAAGAAGAGAGTCGAGATACAAAGAAGTTCAATCAAATGAACTTATCTTTATTAAAGTAAAAGGATATCGAATAGAAAAGGGTCTAATAAATAACTCATTTCATTTATACTATGTCAAATGAATTCCCATTTCTATTTCAACTTAGAAGTTATTTAACTAGTTCCCAAGAGAGAACACAAAACCAAACCCACAGTTTAAAGAAAGTACACTTCTAGTTTCCCTTACAAATCAATACAACTTGGTTTATATATTCTAATTCATTAAACACAAGTTTGAATTCAATTCTCAAAAAGGGTACACAAGATCAATCCCAAGGCTGAAAATAAACAAAAATATTGTCCAAGAGAAAACCATTATTTTATTCTTTTCAAAGACCCAAAGATTCATTCGATGAATCTAACAAAGAATACAAGATCTCAATCAGTATAAGCTAACAAGTTTCCAAAATATTCACAAACTCCATAGTAACTTTGAAATCCAAATGCAAGGACTTAAACAACTCAATACAAAAGAACTTATAGTTCGTGATCCAAGTAAGAACAATTATACAAAACAATCCAAACCAGAGGTAATATATCCTTCCATACAAGATTCAATACACTAGGGTATTCAACTCATCTTTCTTATAAAACCCAAAAATCAATTTAAAGGATTTGAAGAGAGTAAGAAAACCCAATATATGTTTAAGTCAAACAATGTCTCAACTTTACCTCCATTGTGACTGAAACATGAATCAAAACATAAGACTCTCACAGTTCCATCTAGTTCATATAGATTGAGACCGAGAATGTATTCATTCCAAAACAATTCACCCAAGAAGAAGTATACACATTACATTTCAATATACTTCAAGGACCATTATCGACTATTTCAAATGAGCTCTATATCAACCAAAGAGTAAATAATAGTACAATATCTAACCAGAGGTTCCTTAGTCCCTCAACAAGTTATAGTTCCAGTCCATTAACCTTCAAAAAAACAATCAAGCCTTCAACAAGACACGGGTTTTCTCAGAGCAGAGGAGAGAAGAATATCCTCCAAATTTACATGCCTTTACAAGTTCAAAGAAGGTGGTATAGTCTCAAAAATAGAAGTACCATAACCATTCCAACTCAAGAAGCTATAAGGAGAAGATCTCAAAAGAGATTACCAAATCAAATCAAACCAAAACTATTTCCCCAATATTTTTGAGTAGACAATCCCATAAATGAGTTCTAATTATTTCAAAACCTTGAATATGAGTAAAACTCAAGCTCGAATACAAGTACAGAACCAAACACAATGCTTCAATACAAGTTCAGAACACACAAGTATTGAATATGAGTATAGTGCTAAACACAAAGCTTCAAACACAAGTTCAGAACAACACAAAGCTCTAATATAAGCTCAGAATGAAACACAAAGCTCCAATATAAGTTTAGAATGAAACACAAGGCATCATATACTAGTTCAGAACAACAACAACCTTGAACACAAGTTCAGAACGAAATACAAGCTTCAAAATACAAGTTTCACATGCATGTCACCACTGAACTTGCATAGAGAGAAAGTTTCCAAAGGCTAACATTATTTAGCAATGGATTTATATCCAAAAACCACAGAGATTCATAAAACCATGAAAGTAAATAACCAGACAAATCATGAAATTTTTTATCTCATGAGAGTAGAATTGTTTTAATGAATCATTTAGAAGAAAGAAAGAAATCTTAATGGGTAGAGCCTATCATGCCTGATAGTGATTCTGCCAATTCAAAGGAGACTTATAGCTGAGATTCCAACTCTTTTTCTCCTCCATGAAAGATCAACAACCAAACATATTTTCTTCCAATGCCTCATATACTTTCCCTCAATTGAAAATAAACCAGAGAAACCAAAAATAGCCATAAAGTAGAAGTCGAACTGCTAGTTCGAAGAACCAGATAGCTCCATGCAGAGCAAAAATCATAATGCATGCAAGATCAAACAACCTCCAACAAATCCTCCTTCCTTGTTTCCAAGATGGTTTGCACACAAAAACCGAGGTTCATTAATGCAATTACTCCCAAATCTCCCACTTATCTCTCCTTGCCACTACCTCCTAAAATGTCGAATGCCATTTCCAATTTAACATGCATTTCCATCTTTAGTGAAGCCTCCACGTATGCTTCCACTAAAGTCTACTTGCCTTTTCCAAAACTAGTTGTACCTCCATTCATTTAACCAAATCAAATCAATTAAATGCCATTGGAACCATCACCATAATGCCATGCGACCCTAGGTTCCTTTTTAATAGTTTAGGATAGATTTCCCAAAACTTAGGTTAGTCTAAAAATAATTACCTTAGGTCTTAAAAACATTTCCATAGGTAATTTCCACCTTAGGTTAGATCAAATTCACAACCATATAGTATTAGGGTAAAATAGACTAACATTACTTTAGTAATTTCTCCCTTATTCATTTAGCACAAGAACTTAGGTTAGGATGCCATCCAAATGAAATAGAATAAGAAGCTTAGGTTAGATTGAAACCCAAATAAGTAGACATAGCTAGGAAGTAGGTGCTTTTACCTAGTTTAGGATACCGTTAGGATAATCCTTTAGTTTTAGGATTTATATTCCCTTCATAGTCATGAAGCAGACTATATTTTGTTTATGCCATTAATGTCCTAAAGAGATCAATCCTAAAGACCCAAGCACAAACATACAACCGAATGAAGGCACGTTCATACAAGACCAAAGAATTTGTAACATACAAAGTTCAGTCTGCTACGTCTCTCCACCTATGAATGTCAATTTTACCATTCAGTCTAGTAAGGAGATTTAAAACATTCCTTGGATCACTAGAATTGATCCAAGGATGAGTCAGTAAAAGAGATAAGTTTGCAACTCTCAAAACTAGATTGCAACTCACCTACAAGAAGTGAAAAATGGATTCTTGCAAGCCATATCATTTTAGTCTAATGAATCCAAGAGCAGAGATGATTTATCCATAACAAGCATGATTTTCAACAATCAAGGAAACACACCTCATTCAAGAAAATCACATGCCAATGCTTGTAATGTAAAAGAGGAATATAATTATTTGTCAAAGGTGTTACATTTTCATTTCATCTCACCTATCTGTTTATGTTTTCCGGCATGCTATCGTCTTCTCATTTGCGTCTTTGTGTTCATGTGTTATGCGCATTGGAAGGCCGAGCTTGTATATTAATCTATGGTGCATGCCATCCACCCTCTTCTCCCGCACACTCTCTGTTTCCTTTGCCACTTGTGGAGAGAGATTGACCATTTCTCTAGCACTATCACCTTCCTTAGCTTAATATTATCCTTTCCTACACATCCTTCTATCCTGGTCCCTTGGAATGTTATTCTAGGATTTGCTTTCAGCATTAGGAGTAACAATAGTATTAGGAGTAGGTAGAAGAACCTACCTTCTTCAAAGATCTGTCTCGAGTGCTCAAAGTCCTATAACTTTGAGAAGATTCCATTTTATCTCAAAAACTTAGTTCTCCCGATCTCGAGATGTGGGAGCATGTTTGAACGAAAAATAGGGTCGTTATATGTTATTACAATTGATCAATTCTTTCCTTTTACGTTTGGTTTTTTGTAAGAAGGTGAGTGGAAGACTCCTCAAACAGATGATCATATCCCTTATGTGTTGTTGGTCCAAGTTTAATGGTGTTGATATCATAATTATATTGGGCCATATCATTGATAGGATTGATGACTTTAGGCCGAGCTACCTCCACATACTGGTTTCTCAAAGTATCTTGCTAAAAGTGGGAGGTAATTTGGGATTTATTCCCTCTCTTTGCTTTCATAATTGTAGATATAACCTAGAAATATGGGATCACCACATGTTGGACCATATGTTGGGATCATATCATGTATTCATGATAATTTTTCATTTTCTTTAGGATCAATGTTGGGCATGATGGTAGTTTCTTGTGTTGGTTGAGGAGGTGCATTTAAATAGGTTAAACTATGAAAGAAGAAATTATCTAAGTTATCTGAAGGATCAATGGTTAAAGCTAATCAATTTAACCTTTTTCCATACCTTCCTTAGGTTCTTGAATTACTTTTGGATTTTTATTCTCTTGTAGTGAGCCGGTTTGAAATACATTTATTTTCTCTTTGTGGGCCTTTTAGAATGAGATGAACTTGAAGCTTTCTTAGTTGATTTTAAAGTAGAGAGGGAATACGATTGTTTATTGAGATCATGGAGGCCTCCCGACTCGATGAACTCAACTATATTTTTAATTTACCACTCTCTATATCTCTGAATATCTTCCTCAATCTGTTCATAGATATCCCCTAATTCTCGGATGCTCTAAAAACTCGTGGGAGAGGTGAAGATTTCACATCTTGATACTCGAGATCATATAACTTGGTCCAATCATCATAAATTACATATTTGAACTATTAAAATCTAAATTTCCTCATTTTCCCTACTATCATCCTCATATGAACTCATTCCCTAACT
This sequence comes from Taxus wallichiana var. yunnanensis, assembly GCA_018340775.1. Taxonomy (NCBI): domain Eukaryota; kingdom Viridiplantae; phylum Streptophyta; class Pinopsida; order Cupressales; family Taxaceae; genus Taxus; species Taxus wallichiana. Next base: position 92,428,760 of record CM031242.1, read on the forward strand.
TCAGAGATTGTTAGAACAATTTACTTAATAGTCCTTAATTTGTGAAAAATGGTGCAAGTCGGGGATATGGAACATATTGGGGTACTATGTATATCAAACATGGCTCTTGAAGTGAAGTAGAGATTCAAATATAAGAAAGAGGTTTCCAAATTAGATACATCAACAAGGGAATTTCAAGAGAAAATTCCCAGAGAGATACATAAAGACACACCTTTTTTTCCTTCTTTTGAGCTTTCCATTTATATAAAAAAAGTTGTCTACAAAGCTCAAACATGGAAATATTGTCATTGAGGCATCTTCAAATTTTTCACAGAGTGAGGTCAAATGTAGATACCCTGATGTATGAGAAAGTTAAGAACTATGTGAAGAAGGATCCATATCTTTGGATCAACATGACAACTTGCGAGGACAATCTTAGTTCGAATTTCCTTCAAGAAATCTTATAACATACATGGTGAATGAACTATTCACCCTTGTAAAGTTGTGCTTAACTTCCTTCAGGGTCAACCATGGATATCTCTCATAGGTGGGGGTATTTTGGGAGATGTTATGTGTGAGATTCAAACCAGTGAAAGATCTTGTACTGGTGAGAGCATACACTAAGTATGATGTCATTGTAATTTTCCTTGTGACTAGGAGATGGAGCAGCTAAAAGTGGAGATTTTCATTGATTATTTGACCCCAATAAATAATTTTCTAACCCTCAATGATAGTAAATATGAACAACACCACTTAATCTTAAAACTTCTTGGTGGTGTCCTCATCCATCACCTTGTTCAATAGGATGATAGCATATGAAAATCCTTCCTGAAACTCATGCCTAGACCAAGACTTTGGTACACGAGAGGGATTTCACACCTATTTCAATCATGAATAAAATGTAAGGAACTAGATCTATAACTCCTTATTTGACCATGATCCTTATGTAAACTCCTTTGGGATGGTTACCATATTTCTCCAAGCTAGGATTTGCATACTTTGTGATATTCCTTTGGGAGAGAGCACCTTTGCCAAATAAAATTGTCATCCACCCTTATGATCCTCATCTTTGGATCTTAATGTTGAGCATAAAACAACACAAATTATTTTTTCTTGATGGATAATGGGTGACCACCTATGACATACAAACCACTTGTGTATATTCTTTCTTTTACAATTTCCTTGGGACCGCCAAACATCTAGTTTTTCAGATCCTCCAAGTCCATGTGAGTGACATCACTGTCTCTGACATCTAGATAATATTATGCAAGGGTAGAAATGAGATACAAAATAGAAAATTTTAAATTCATTATTTCAAGAATATGATAGGTGAGGAAAAATGAGGAAGATAACAACTTTCTGCACCTAAAACAAACACTTTATATTTTTAGTAAGTAGGAGCTAGGGGCTACCTTTTTTTTCTACTTTTTTTTAAAATTAATTTTTTCAATATAATGCATCTCATAACGTACTACATACACTATTTTAGTGTCATTTATATTATTTTTATGGTTACTATTTGTAGAAAGTGATTTTTGATTTTTGCTTTTTCTTGTATTTTTGCTTTTTTGACCAAAGTTTCCTAGTTTGTCTTCACTACTGATCTTCTAGTGCATTGATTTGAGAGGGTTTGATTCTTTGGAAAATTTAAATTTATAGTAAGTTGAAAGATTATATACTTAATATATTTATAAATGGCACTTCCCCTGTTGGGTTCTTTATGAAAACAACTTCACTGGAATAGGCTCGCTCTCGGGATCTTGTGCTCAAAATTTCACCTCAATCCACCTGTCGGAATGATTCAAAATTAAAAAGCATGATCTAGGGAAAAAAATAGGGTTGTTACCATAAATAATATAGATCATCATCTGATTTTCAATCACTATCTTCTAGAAGGTGCCTGGATTGTAGAGTAATTGTGAACATTTTGTTTGAATTTGTTCACTAGTTTGGGAGACATGAATTTTGAAGTATGTATTATGATTTTTAAGGTGTTATTGAGTTTAAATATGTCAAAAATGAATTCTGTGTTGAATTGGTGAAGGAATGAGGTGAAATAGACTTGTGAAACTCTTTAAAAGCTTAAAACAATATTATTTTTAGTTGTGAAAGAAAGATTTAAAACTTAGGTTTGAAAACAAGAGGGTGTGGGAATTTTTTTCCTAACTATCCCTAATATCCTTGGGATAGTTGGGGAAATTTTTTTTTTTCCCCTTCCTGGGCATGACAAGTGGTAGAATATGATTGGAAGAGCCGGGGATGAGAGAGAAGGACTTAAGCACCCGAGTAGCAAAAAAATTTTGGTCACATGAAGAACCCGAGAAGGGATAGGGGTGGAAAAAATTTTCTTATCCAAAATTTCCTTTTTCCTTGGGATATTTGGTATAAATGGGATGGAAAAATTTGCCCATGGATTAAAGGAAAAGAAACTTAGCCAATTTTCACACATCACTTAACACTCACTGGGAAAAAGGTGGGTCACATAATGAACCCAAATGTATAACCGAGGGGTGGGGAAAATTTATTTCCCAAAACATCCCCACCATCCTCATAATCCCTAGGATAGTTGGGATAGGTGGGACAATTGGGATAGTTGGGACACCAAAATGCGCCACCCACCCAACTGTGAAAATGACTAACTCCCAAAACTTGAAATCATTTTTCTTGGAGCTCTAAGAACTCTTTTCAGAAATGTTTTATATTATTTTGACTCCCAAGATAATTTAAAGAGAAATTTGATGGTATTTAAGACATTATTATTCCTATATCTCCAAAAATGCTACTTTTTTCATTTAGCACTACTAGGTGAGTCTGCTGAAATTGAGTTGTCTTGAGAACTGCTTAGGTCTTGTGAAGAATTAAAAAAATCCATCATGTAGAGGATTATTTAAGATTCCTGATGATATCTTGTTTTCCTCTTGAATAATCTAGGAGCTCCTGGAATCCTCCATTGAAGTTCATGTACTTTTTCCATTTCAAGCTCCTTAAGCCTCCAAAACTCGCTTTCATTGTTTTGATTCCAAAACCTATGAAACTTTACCAAATCTTCCTAAACCTACTTGCATTACATTTTATAATATTTAATAACATCTCCAGATTGTTTTAGGCTTCTTGATTAACCCCAGAGGATGCATGCCTATCCTGGAAAGGCTAAGGAATAACCTTCTTAGGATTATTAGAGATTTCATCTTTTGACATCATTTAAGCCGAAAGGAATGAAATAAGTCATGAACACGGTTCAAAAACTTGGAAAGGTTTCTAATAAAAATAATGAAGGTTTTCAATGATGGGATGGTTATGACATAAAAGGTAGAAATATCCAGAGGATGCTTCAGGAGGGGCTTCACACAAAATTTTTGACACTAGGGTAAAGTTTTCATGTTTTTAACTTGAATTTTAACCTTGCAAAAAAACATGAAAAACCAAACACATGAATGCCAAAGATAAAAACCAGAAATATGAGAATTCAAAGCACCCCACTAAGGAATAAGACCGTGTATCAAATTCATTTGACAACTATGATATCTTCCCCCTAAGTGCAAGAGGATAGGAAAGCCTTCCTATGAAAAACTTAGTCATTTTGATACCTTCCACAATCCCATGGACCATATCATTACAGATGATTTATAAGCCAAAATTTATAAATTAGGGAACAACTGTAGAAAGGATAAATAAGTTCCGCCATACTCTTCCCATGTAGCACACAACTGAGTAGAAAGCGTAGAATTGATTGCATGCTAAAATGTGAGTGGAGAAATGAAACCCATGCCCCCAATGTGCTTAAAATTGAAGATGAAACTAAGTAATGTGGAAAAATAAAGAATGAAATAATTCATGCCCCACGAATATTTGCCAAACCGAATTAAAATGAATATGAAATCATATGAAAATGTTGTAACAATGATAAAATCCTGAGACTGTTGAAATATCTAGAGAAATTTCCCTCTGGGAAAAACTATATTATAGAGTCGAACCATCCGTATGATATTGGCTAACCTTTATGGTTTTGAACCCATTTATATTTTACTAAATTCATGTTCCCGAGTCCAATTATGAAGCATTTTTTCTTCCCTTGCATGTTGTTGTGCCCAAAAAATGTATGTGTCTGTTGGAAATGTAGGATAAAAACCCATATTTTTTCTCCCTATTTTGAGGTGTGTGCAATGAAGAATTTGAGTGCACGACTCAAAAGAAAATATGTATATGAATCCCTATGATGCTAGGAACCTATATATAACCTCTAAATATTTGATGTGGTGGCAAAAAAGAAGAAATTTTACCTACAAGGGGGGATGCACATGATAAAATATTGACACAAAACAAGAGAAATGAAAACAAGAAGCATGATAACCATAACAACGTCAATGTAAAAAAAATAGTACCAAAAATATAAAATCAAATGTTAGTAGAGAATAAGGAAATGCAATGTAGAAGTAAGTAAAAACATAATAAACAATGTCACACAATAAGGGAAAAATACATACAAACATGAGACACCCATGGTGTCACAAGACAATTAAATCCCTTGAGCTTACAAATAATATATACACTTTTAAATCTTTTTAAACCACTTCCGTAGGAATAGATTGGTTTGCTTCCCTCATTATCTGTTAAACTCCCTTGAGCGCTCCATTTTGGAGTTCCAGAAGCACACCCGGGCGGTTCCCTTGCATCAAGGGCTTATATTGTTAATTCACAAATGCTGCCTTCTTAAGTACCCTGGTCTTCCTTCCTCTCCTAGCCCGGCTCCCCCTTTGATGGGCTCTGCTGCTGCCAGTCCTGTTTCCCCTGCTGCCCTTGCTGCTGCCCCCGCCACCGGTGCTGCTACCCCCATGCCGGCTGCACAAGCTTCTCCTTCAATTCCTCCTGTTGCTGCTCCTGTCACCCACCTCGCCTCTACCTCTAAAAGACCAATCACCAGGGCTTCCAGGAGACTCAACCTTGAGACTCTTGCTGTGGGGAAGGAGCCTATTGAACTTGACATTGCACGTGACCTGCTGAACATTAGTAGTGCCAGTCCCCGGGAAGTACAGATGGATAGCTCTTCTAAGAGGCTGGAGGCCTTAGAGGCTGAGATAAATTTGCTGAAGGATGAGGTCAAAAACCTAGCTAAGCAAAAAGGTAAGAAAAGCATGGAGGGGGAAGGGAGCATTGATAACAGTCAGATTGAAGACATATACAAGAAGCTGACCTCCTTAGACTCCCGCCTAGGGAAGGCTAAGACTAGACATGATTACAACATTTCCGCCTTTAGGGCCATCGAGGAGTTCATCGAGGGTCATGCCAAAAGTGTTTCCAACCTCAGCGGTGTCCCGGCTGCACTTTGGGGCAATGAAAAAGAGAGCAAAAGAACCATCGAGGAGCTCGATAAGACGGATGCTGCCCACATGACTGCATTGGGTATGTTTCATGCCTGGAAAAGAGTCAAGATCAGTATCGATAAAGCTGCCAAGAAGTAGTCCTGGATGCTTCTGCTGCTTTTAGTTGTTATTTTTGTTGTTTCTTGGCAGTCGGCTTACTGTTTTTTTGCTGTTGTTTTGCTGTTATGTCTCGTTTGTGTAGCTGTTTCTGGGCTACGTAGAACTTCATTGTAATACTTGGACTTTGTTCCATCAGCTCTGTTTCTCACTCTTATTCCGGCTTTCAGGCCTTCTTTTGTATTCAAGGGTATAGTCCCTTTCAAAAAACTATTTGCCAATATTAAAAAAATATATACACAACCAGACACAAGGCATGATGCCACAAACATGTGACACCCACTATGTCACTAAACAATGAAGGTAACTTGGCCATAATGAGAGTAGAAAATAAGCACACACACAACCAACAAGCATCTATGACAAATAAGTGTATCCAAATGTGATGAAAAACACATACCATATGATATAAAAGAGCTAACAATAATTGTAAGCACTACAAAAGACACATGCATTAGTCCTATTATTTGAACTGATAATAAATACACAATATATATGTAACTAAATGTAATGTAATATAATGGAAATATAGAACTTGGATATAATATATAAAATTAGATGTCTGCAGCGAGGTTAGCGAGTTTAAGAAAAGGTAAGGCCAACATCTGCCATCATGTATCTCTTTGTTTCAAGACAACTAATTTTGAAGGACCTTCTTTTTGAAAACCTATTAATTGGGCCAAGCACATTATTTTAGGGGTTGCAGTGTAAAATTGGTGATGGGTATCTTTGTTGAATTCTACGAAGACAAATGGTTGGGAGATTTTCCTCTCAAAGACTCCTATCCCAATCTCCAAAAGGTTGCTACTGAAAAGTATGGAACTAAGGTGAAAAATTATTTTAATTTGGAGGATCCTTACAGATTATGGAAAAACATACAACTGGAGGGCCTAAACAACAACGAGATTGATTCTCTTAATAATTAGCTATGTGGGGTAATAGTTGCTAGGAATAATGAACTAGATAGCATATATTGGTCAAAGGAGCTAAATGATACTTTTTCGGTTAAGAGTTCCTATAATACTTACTTTGAAAATGAGATTGAATCTGGAAGCTTCAAGTGGGATAGTGTTTGGATAAAGGAAGTCATTCCAAAAGTAAATATGTTTTGGTGGTTGGTACTACACGACAAAATACTAATGGTGGCCAACCTCAATAAAGGAACTTCCATATGGTTAATAGGTGTGTGCTATGTGAAAAGGAAGTTGAAGACTCACCTACTTGTTCCTTGAATGCTCTTTTCTTGAAAAGGTCAGAAACACTTTATTAAATATATTTGAGATAAATTGGATTTTTCCTTCCTCTTTAAAAATTATTTGGAATCAGTGGTGCTTCCCTTTTAGAAGTTAAGGATTGAAGCAATTGTGGATTCTAACCCTCATGCACCTTTGTTGGGAAATTTGGAAGGAGAGGAATAGACACATCTTTAAGGGTAAGGATCCAGAGAAGATAATTATAGCTCATTGCTGTAATTCAATAAATGTTATCTTTGCTATTATTCAGACTAATAAGAAGATATTCCTAGAGACAAAATGCAAAATTTCTAAAAATTGGGGTATGATGACTGCCAAAAAGATCCCCCTAAACTGAAACCTAGATTGAAGGGGAGGAAAAAACCTACCAAGGAGTGGGTCAAATTGAAATTTGACGGGGCATTAAAAGGAAATCTAGGTAAAGCTGGTTATGGGGGGTTTTAGAGATCATAATGGTAAATTCATTCTCGGTATTATTGCAAATTGGGGAACCAATGTAATCGCATAGCCGAAACGACAATTTCGTTCAAAGAAACTTTCAGAGGTTGGAGGTAGAAGGTGACTCACTTAATATTATAAATAAAATTTTAAATAAGGGTACTACCTCTATCTCAATTTAGGACTCTATTACTAGCATTAAGGAAATGTCAGCTAACTTTAAGGGCATTAATTTGAGACATATCTACTATGAATATAATAGTATAACTTGATCATTTTTCCAATAAAGGGGTCTTGAGTGATGGAATGAAATTGATTTCCAATTTTGTTGATATTGATCCTTTAGTGAGAACCCAATTGGAAAAATAATATGGTGATAAAAACATCATTACTTGATCTTTGTGACAAGACTAGGAAGGTGACTCCGAATAATTATGCATTTATGGGAAAGATTTTTGGGATTCTTGGTAACTTGTGCAAGGTTTTTTTAATAATGAAAATATGGGGCTTCACTCGTGCAAGATGTTTATTATCCCAATTGATTCTAATCAGAATAGAGGGGTTATTGTTTTAGATCTACGTGTAGGCAAGAAAAGAGAGGTATCTTCCAAGTTTTCTTGTCTCGTTAATGGGAAAGTTAGGGGTGATATGATACGTATTGAGCCACGGGATACCGGTTTATCAAATACAAAGTGATGGAGGTGTTCAAAAGAATGGTACAAAACCCTTTCCTATTTTTTCTTGAAATCCACAATTTTTAGCTTAGCAAAGATTTCAGGTCTCCATGAGAGCATGCTAAGAAGTGGACATGGGGTAGCTTGGTGTTTTAAGGTGTAAAGATTAACCTATCTATCAACATGATAGCCTATGTTATGGGTATGAAAAATGAGGGCGTGAAGTCTACAAGCTTAAGAAGGATTCTGGAGATGAGGTGAAGCTCTTCTTGAGAGGTAAGGAAAAACTTACCAATCATTTTGTAGGATTCTTAAGGAACTCTCTTCCCACCCCTTTCAATGAGGTTTCCTTAACTTAATCTAGTTTTTAACTTTAGAAGGACGCCATAAGTGCATCTTCTCATACCATCTCCCTATGATTAATTTTCTTAGGCATGAGCATAATTATAGTTTCCCAAATTATATGCTACGCTCTCTCTATGCAACCCTTGGTCAATTTAAAAAAGGAAAAATCAACATTCCCTTACACCAAGGGTTTATCATGGAAATTGTGAAAATATCTATTATGGACATGGACAAAAAGGTTAAAGGGGTGAGTGTGTTGTCGAAATCCCTGGAGGATTACAATGTTGATGATGACACCAATTCAAAGGATGAGGAATAAAATTACCCCTATTTGAGTGAAGGGGAAGAACAAGATGTTGAAGAGGTTGAATTTGTACATGGTCTTCAAGACCTCAAGAAGAAAGAGGTGAAACAACTCACTCTGGAAGATTTTGAAAAGGGTGAAACTAGTCAACAAGGGAGACAAGTGTATGATAATACCCAAGGAAACACGCAAGTTGAAACACAAGAAAAAGATTCTTTGGAGCAGGGAATGGTTTTGGATAAAATGTTTGAAGACCTTGAGAATGTGAAGAGTGATACCCATCTCACAAAAATTACTATACAATTTATCCTTAATGATTGGCATGCTATGAAGATGAAAGTGGAAGATGTGGCTCAGGTTCTAAGTGGTGGCAGTATTGAGATTCTGAAAGAAAAATGCAAGGGGTTAGACAGTGATGTGGAGTAGTTAAAGGCCATGTTTCAACACTTCATTGAATGGAGTATCTTGAATGTCAAGACTATGATACAACACCTCCATATTCTGGGGTAGCTGACCAATGCATATAGACAATGTGAAGACCAAGAGACATTGAAGAAGAGGAAGAGGGGACTATCTGAGTCATAGATGACTAGTTTGGGCACAAACATTGAGTCCTTGGTGAAGGAACGTGCCAATTTGTTAGATAACTTTGAGAAGAAGGATGAGTGATGGTTGTTTTTAGTTTGTTATTTTTGTTGTTTGTTCTATGTTCATTTTCACTTTGTTAGTTTATTGGTCATTAGTTGTGATACCTCTTTATTCATACTTTATTTTATTTTGACTGTTATATTATTGAATATCTACTCTATTTAAGAGATTCTTACTGTACGGGTAGGGTCCCCTCAACCCTCTTTTACCTAATATAAAAAAATTGATGTATCTCTTTGTGGATGTATTGCATCATGCTCAATATACCATGTGAATGCATGTGTGTAAAGAAGAAATGCTATCTATGAAACCAAAGGAGTAAACACCTTGTATAATCTAAGGTTTAAACAATGTATGCCATAGAAACAAGTCCTGATTTTGTATTTTGCAAATATTTGGATGTTTTTATATTTTGAAAATAGTTTAGTATTGAAATAGAGTATGCAACTAAAGACAGGAGAAAATATTTCCCCCAATGTGTGTGTGTAAAGTGAGGTTCAGGTGTGGAACTATCCCCTTAACAATCAATTTGAACGTATAGACAACATGTCATCGGGAAAATAGGGGTGGAATAACATGGAAAATAGCCCAATAGAACCCTACAAGAGGGTAAAACATCCACTAAAGATCATATGGAGTCACAAGATCATAGGGTGTAAGTTCTCTGAGTTACACATGTTGGCCTAGTGTGTCTAAGATAAGTGAGTCATATGGATCAAAATCATTACAAGAAATGATTAGTGTAGAATATGATGTGCAAGTGATAGTGCCAACCATAACATTAAGTGGATGATCATAATAAGGTGGTGGTGGCAATTCATGATGAGTACTCTAAAATTCTGAAGTAAATGTGTCATTAGTATGCTTAGGAATTTGATCATTAAAGATTTTCAACTTAGAATTATGATTGGTAGGCTTATAAATTTTAGTGGGCTCATCCCATTCAAATGTATTAGAGTCAATGAGATCCTGGATGATGTGTCATAACTTAAGACATCTATCTGTAGAGTGACTAATACATCTATGATAATCATAAGAAGTATTAGCATCAAAGATCTTACTTTGAGGCTTGTTTATATCAATATCAAATAGTGTAGAGAGAGACACAATATTATACTCAAGTAATTTCCTTAAGACCATACACGAATGATAAGGTAACCATGTAAATTGTCATTTTGTAGGTTGTAATTGTATCTTATTAGGTTGGGTAACAACATTGATAATGTCTTAAGAAAAACCTTAGGGTCATTAGATTTTCCTTTGAAATTATATTTTCTTTGAAAATTGATATTGGATGGATTAGGTGAGCTAGTAACATACTCGATCTTATTCTGTATAATAGCTTAGATTCAAACTCTTTCAAAGGTGTATGAAATAGATGGTCAAAATATTGAATCTTATCAAACATGACCGATTCTTGTAATGGAGGAAGAAAACTTTGGACAAAAAGGTCTTATAAATCAATGTTAGCTAATGTGTTGTTCATCTTAGTAAGCTTTGTTCTATAATGCAAGACATTATAATTGATGTACTCATCAAATTCTTATTTGAGTTTATAAATTTATGTATACGATATCTTATCACCAATGTTGATTGAAAATTCTGCCAAAAATTGATTTTTCAATCTAGCAAAAGAGCGCATCAAATGTGTGGGGAGATCATTAAACCATTTCAAAGAAATGTCCTTAAGACTCCTTGAGAATATATTAGTAAGAAATATATCATTAGATGCATAGTAAAAACAAATAACATGGAATGATCTAAGATTCTCTTGGGGATCACCCTTGCCATCATTGATAAGAAGCTTAGGTGCAACAAAACTAATAGGAAAAGGATGTGAAACAACTTCATGTGCACATGGATTATGAAATGATTTAGAAGAGTATATAATATTAGAATTATGAGAGACACCTTATTGTAATTGTAAGATTTATGTTTGTAAAGAGTGAACAAGGGACTCAAGAGCCTGTGTGCTAGATGAAGATGCATGTGAGCCAGTATGATGATAGAAAATAGGTGTAATAGTAATAATGGTTGTAGGAAAAACCATAGACACATTTTGCATATGCATGTGAGGTGCCTATAAGGAGGTACACAAAAAAATGTAGGTATAGTAGATTTTTCCACAGAGAGGCATGCTTGAGTTGATCTCTTGTAGCATAAAAATAATATTAATATGGTTAGGATGTTTGTGCAAGAAATGTTATAAATGTTGCTCCTCATCCTCAGGAAGGTCCTTAGTATGGTGATAAGTTTTAGCATTAAATCCTTGAACTTGAAGGGGATCAATGTGAAGATTGAGAATAACATTAGAGAATAGATCACCAATATAATATTGTGGTTCTTACACATCATCCTCATATGTGTCCTCATGTCCATATTAAGAAACCAAAGAAAAATAATCAAAGTCATCATATAAATATGAGATAGATATAGGGGTAGAGTGTTTATTAGATGAACATGTAAAAGGAACAACATGATAAGTCATTGATGCAAATAATTTAGATGAAACCCTAAGGCCACTAGGGTTAGGGTTAAGATGTTTTATTATAAATAAAGCAGTTCACCAAATGATTTCACTTTTTATTGTGAATATTTTAATTCCTTTTTAAGTTTCTAGAATGATTGTAATTAATATACATAAAAAGGATGAAATAATGTTACATGTGGATATTATGATTTAATTAACTTCCAACATTAATTGCAAAAATCAAAATAACAATTTTTAAAGTGACTATTGATCTAATGAATATCAAAACATAATGGAAAATTGCATTTAGCTGATTCTATGTGGATTTGGAAGAGTCGGGTGATCTAAGTGCATGAAAAGGATGATTTGAGACTAAAAATGCTCCATCATTGAAAATGGTACCTGAAACCGAACTTGGTCATAATCATAAAACTAGGTCAAAAGTCCATACGGCTCAACCCTTTTGTATGGTCTTGGACTTGCTTGGAATCTAGGTCTGAAAATTCCTTAGTGCTTCGTGTTCCTAGAAATCTATGTCGTTATGTTTTTGTCTTCTTTGCTCACCTTCAGAATGGCTCTGTAAACTTTGCTCAAACCTTATAACCCTTGTAGTGCAAGAAGGAGTTCCTGCAAAAACAAAGTTAGGTGGTGTCATGCCCAAGATTTCATGACTAAAATATCTATCCAAATGATTGATAAGAATTGAAACATTTAAAAAAATTTAAACCAATATTCAAACCATTATCAAGCCAAATCGATACTCCAATTAAATTTTATCATGGACAAACAAACTACAACTTGTGCCAAACTAAGTTTATTGACTAACGATTATAGGCCTAAAGTACTATAGGCCTAAAATTCTTTAATGCTAAAAATGTACACTTATTCCCACAAATAAGGTTCCAAAGATTGACTCTTTGTCAATATTCCAACTAAGTCGCACGATGAATGAATAGGGTAGCTGAAGCATTCATTCCCCAAGGATCATTACTTGAATTTTAAATGCATCTTTCCCACTAAGGTTATCTAAACAATGTGGGGGTATCATTTATCATTATTCGAAGAAGTTAATTTTAATCAATGGTGTAATTAGATCATTGATGATCAAATTTTGCAACTTGAGGTATCTATTCAAATATCCATTGTTTATAATTTCTTGAAGTGCACACCAATGTCGTCATATAATAACACATAAATAAAATATCTCTAATTAGAGATTTCCATATAAATCCCAAGTGTTACTAGCACTAACAAGAGGATTCACTTGTCTATGTTTATTTTGAATAATTAAACTTTCTCATAGAGTAAGGTGATAAACATAACATTTATTTTTCCATTGTGAATGTTTTCTAATCACATTTTATTAATAGTAATATCTTAACACCATAACACAAAAACATTTACCAAGTCTTATAGATGCAACCATATCCTTATTTATACTATTTATGGTTAATTATATTTATTATATTTTCACCCATCAAAGGGCTAGTTCAACAATGTAGGACCTTCGTTATATTTGACCAAGATTTAGGTTTGTTCAAATGGAATAAAAACCCTCTAATTTGACTCATACCCATTTATACCCCAAAAAAATTTAAAGTTAATTTTAAACAACTTTACGTAACCAAGGTCTAGGGACAAGGTGAGCCCACTTGTCCCTCTAAATTTAACTCATATACCTTAATGGAACAATGAAATTCTCAAGAGTGACGGAGAGCCGTATGATCTAATAATTCTACATTATTGATTTTAGGTGAAGTTATAAAAACCTAATCCTCACTTTAACTTTAAATATCTTTCCATATCATATCATTTTTTTCATTTCTTCACTTGTTTCTTCTTTTCTATTATTTGTAGGTTATGGATCACTCTTTCATGGAGGCACCATAAATTTTACTTGTTTATTTCATCTCCAATTTCATTACCTATCCTCACTAGGGTTTAAGTCAAATGAGGATGTATCTATTCAAGTAAAAATAGAGATATACAAGATCAAATTTACAAATAGATATTATTCTCCAATTCCCATTTCCTAAAAACCTACTTTAGGTTTTAGAGGAAATGTATATATGTGTATAAACACACACACACGCATAAATATTTTTCATTTATTGCATATGTAACCAATGGCATGGATCAAGGTGACTATTATAAGGACATACATTCCCATGCAATGTAGGTGGTTGTGTATAGTGAAAGAAGCCATCCCTAGAAGGATACTCTAAGTAATAGCTAAAGAGGGTCACACAGAAATGTAGGAGGTTTGTTGGTCAGAAGAAAATGATAAGGATCAGATGGGAAACACACTAGAGCACACAAACAGAGTTAAGGATAGTGTGTAGGAGGGAATGCGTGTATAGAAATAGGGTGGAACACGTGACTGCACATATAGATAAATACAATTCATGAATTAGCCATTTTGCTGATCATGAGCTAAAATAGGAAAAGTGGGATGGAGTGCTGACCAAAAAAAGAACTAAAACATGATGAGTTGACAACCAAGTAAAGGACAATTTTTGAGAATGAACATGCAGATAAAACACACACATGGAGAGATATTAATAGGATTAAAATAGTATATAAATAGGATAGTCTATTATTAACAACCTTTGAAAAAGCATTCATGTAGTCTATTTTGAGAGGACACCTATGATTAGGAGAGTGTAAGGGAGGTGAAGGGAAATTTCCCACACCTATATATACTTGTTGTACTCCATTGTTGAAGGATAACCATGTCATGTTAGTGGAGTTATGTTGTGATGATTTAGGTCTAGGGTTTTATACTTGTGCACATGTTCCAATGCATGACATATTGTTTACTATGTATTCAACTTCTGTTATGTAATGCCTTTGGTATAATAGATTATTGTGGATGGATTATGATCATTGATATGACTAAATATGGTAATATAATAGTGCAATTGATAATGGTTATTGTTTGATCTATTATGATTCCTTATTATATGTGTTTCCAAAGTGAGTTTATGCAATGGTTAAATGTATTTAATGGTTACTTGGTCAATTATAATTATGGTTATACATGCTAACATCTTGACAAGAAAACACAAAGGAGGGACTTGGTAGATGCATGTGCTTCGGGTGAGCATTCGATCTTTCTCGAATAAGGTGTCAATGCACATAATTCTTGAGTGGAAATAAAAGAATATGTTTTAGTTTCACTAGGATCTCTTTTCAAATTATTTCTCGGGATGTTGCTTACAAATGGTGTATCAACTATGTTTGGAGAGTATTCAAATTTTTTTAGAAGATGGACAAGATAATTTTGTGCATAGGTATAGAACTAGACCTAGATTTAACACATGTAAGTGGGTGGAGGAAAATATTTATCATGAATTGTATGAGATTAATTTTAGATTATTTCTAGTAGAATTTTACCATTGGTTGGAAGCATACACATCAAACAAATCTTAGGGTCCTAGGCTAAGGGTTTGGATGCAGGAAGATTACAAAACTCTCTTTTATATAGAAAAGGAGTGGAATAGAGCTATAGCTAAGTTGTGGTCTGGTGTGTTGCACAACTATACATTGGAATACAATATTTATAAATATTTATGTCTAGAGGAAGCTACGTTTAAGTTCTTGCGCAAGCCCAAAGGATCCTATTTGTGTGCTATACCTTTAGCAATCAAGATATTGATGATATATTTAGATTTGGAGAGGTTACATATGGCTAGATAAATCCCCTTAGCATGTAGGAGCAGGAGTAGGTGTGGAGGAGGATGGGAGTAACCCGGATAGAAGATACATAGAGAGAGGAAAGATGACTCAAGTTTAAGGAAATGCGAGAGAGGGAAAATGAGGAAACCTTACAAATCGAGGAGAATGATGGATTGCAAAGGTTTTGAAGATATCATGGAAGATGAAGAGACATAGTATCAGTCCTCCCGACTTTGGGAAAGTGCAGAGAGAGTTTTTGGAAATTAGGACACTGAGAGGAGGGTGAATCAAAGTGTCTAACCAAACTTTTGCGAGACATTACAATTTCCTTAATTTTTGCTACGATGAACATATAATACCATACACAAGAAAATACTAGGAGAATATACATAGAGACACAAAATTTAATGCGGTAAACCCAAAATAGGAAAAAACCCACTAAACCAAGAACTAGGCTTAGGACATGAATGTCCTGTGTTTGTTACATTGATTTCATGGTTGAGCTTCAACTCAACCTGGAGCTGCAACTCCAAATTTTAACCAAGCTTTAACTCATTCTTTGACAAGATTAAAATTATCTCGGAAGATTCAAATCCCACTTTAATTCAGATACAATTTACCTTTAGTGAGCTTCAACCCACATGGAAGCTAAAACTCCCCCAAATTCTAAGCCACAACTTATACTTTTATCACTCATAATTTTTTGTCTTATACAACTGATGATGAAAACTACATTTTCTCTTTCTCAACTCTTCTCCTGATTTTTTTCTTTTGGTTTTCCTTTAAACATAAACCTCCTATTGGTCAAATATTATTTCATCCTCTAGAGTTTCTCATGGTACTTTCGTGAGATTTTATTAAATGTTTACTTTTCATATGTACTTAATGTAATCAACTAGCTCAATAAAAACACTACTCCCGATCTCTTCTTATGTCCTCCGACTTCATACTATTTCATATTTTGATCATTAACCAATTTTCTCCTAGGCTTGGATCATATGCACTTGATTCTTCATTCATAAGCCTTGAATTTCATGCTCTTGACCTTACTTCTCTAATCTCGAGCTTTCAAGTATGTCTTATTCTTGTTAAGTCTTACAGATCCTATTGAACTATATGTCACACCATTAAATTTTTTTCTCAAGCTCATATCATGCATACTAAAATGAGTCCATCACTTATATCTTCAATATGCCTCTCTATCTCTTCTAACATCAACATAACACTACTTAACACTCTATCATCTACTATGTTTTCAACTATGTATCTTCAGTTTGAATGATACAGATCGTTGTATCCAAATTGATTCTCCTTTGCAAGCTAAGTAACATCACATATTTAACAAGAAGCCTAGAGACAAATAAATAATAATGTATGTCATTTTATATCTAGGGACGTGATTTTGTTGCTCTTTGTCACTTAGATGTTGGAGAAATGGATAACACCTATAAAAGGATTTGATCTATCCTCACTACTTTAAGTTGTGCCTTTCAACTAGGGTGAGAGGACCCATTTTGTAACCTTTGTTGATGAAGGAGAATGAATATATATTCTTTGCATAAATTTGAAAGGAAACCATGAGAAAATATGATCAATGCACCACAATTTAACTCTCACAAGTTGTCACTTCTAAAGAACGGTGATATTTTCTAAACAAGGTTAAGGTTACTAGAGACATTATGGAATCCTAATTGCTTCTGCATATTTTGGCAGTAGAATTTATTCATTTTTGGACATATAGGGCAAGCATGGGTAGTTCAGGTAGGATTCATTATTTTTGAATAATTTTTGGTGGGAGATTAAGCAAGATAAACTTGATTTTTCTAGATCTTTGAGAACCTTCACAACAATTGGAAAACTAAATGAAAAAATGCTTTAGAATAGCTAAAATATTCCTTCAACAAGAAGGTGTGCATCAATGGAGGCCCATATTTTCACAGGTTTCACACAATCTCCAAGAATTTAACACGAAGGATTGAGCTAAAGACTCAATTAAAAATTAAAGATCCCCGGTTCCTCACACCTAAGATACACTCAAAGGCTTACAGACAATCTTTATCAACAAAATGATAGTAAAGTGATTTTAAATTGTTTATCTCATTATAGGATGAAGGATCTTCTCATAATGAAATTAAAAATTCCACTAAACTATCAAAGGGACAAGATCTTGTGTGATTTGGAGTGATTTTAACACAAGATTGCAATAGGAACAAAAATACTATTTGCAGACATTCTAAAATAAAGCAAACACAAATTTTCCCAAGATTAACATAGATTAATTCGAATTTGATTAGATTCATCAACATGGGAAGGTTTCTTGAACAATATCAGAGCTTTTCAATGGTTGTACACTTGTAACCAACTTGACATGATCAAATCTAAAACATAAGAGATTAACAGGTTTCTCAGATGGTCTCTCAGAAGATGGGATTTCTCAAATTTTCTTGTAAGAATTCAACCCCAACCATTTGCATGACTAAAGCATGATTTTTATAACACTCAATTTACATCCAAGCTTTCCCCCCAAGAAAATAATATTCGAGGAACCTTTGTTTGTTACATGTTTGATCATGATTTCCAAAAAATGATGTTTAACAAGTTTGCAACAAAAAGTTGCCAGTTGTTCAAAAAGGTGAATCATTGCAAATATCTCCATCATTTTTTTAACTGGGAGCACGTTTTCATCCTTCGTGCATGTAACCTCCATCATTTCATCCTTTTCCCATTATTTCCTTTGCAACTTTGCTCTACATCGAGCTTCTCTGGTAATTCTCATTTTTGCATGTGCTCGATCAATTCCAACTTCAAAATAAACACCTTTACATTTCTTGGATTCACAAATTAATATCTATATCCATTCAATTCCACTTTGCAGACAAAAATGACAAGGAATTTCATTAAAAAATGATGAAAAATAATACGTATTCACATCTCCAGGAGTCTTGGAGTAAAAATGACAGTGAAAGTAGATGCAATGCACAACAACCGTTGATTTTTCCCTTTCTCAACTTTAGATTAGAGCCATCCACATGGAAAAATCTGATTCAAGCAGGCTTGGGGTTGCCTTTTGCATTTTATGAATTTTGGAGAAAATGCACAATTTTCACATTTTGCCCTGCCCCTCTACCTTTGAAATACGAGCTTGACACGTGGCTTAATCTGGGCCTTTGATGGAGTTGCGGCTCATTTATGCAATTTTACCCTTTTTAACAAAAAGGAAAAATTTCCAATTTTCCTCCGGCAACCCGCTTCCCACTTTTATCTTTTGATGTGGGCCCCAACAGAGTCACGCTTCATTTTTATACTTTTCTCCTTTTCACAAAAGGAAAAAATATTCAAAACCTTCGCGACCTGCCTTCCCGCTTTGAATTTTCAATGCTGAGCCAAAAAACTTCAAAGTGCTTTGGCGACCCGCCTCCCCGCTTGTAACTTGAAAAACTGCCACATGTCCATCTTCGGGGTCAAAGTAATACTTTTTCCCTATTGCTTCATATTTTCTTAATAGAAAATTAGAGACTATTGGGCCATGGGGCTAATTTGGTATTTTTTACAAATGTGACCAAAGTGGCAAATTTCACCAAAAAGACCCACCGAACCACTTCCCCTGCTTGTAACTTGAAAAAATGCCACGTGTCCATCTTCGGGGTCAAAGTAAGACTTTTTCCCTGCCGCTTCATATTTGTTGAATAGCCAATCAGAGACTATCGGGGTGCAGGGCTAATTTTGTATTTTTACAAATGTGACCAAAGTGGAAAATTTCACCAAAAATACCCGTTGGGCCGCAACCAATTAAAAATGAACATGTATACACCTTCGGGGAAAAAAAAAGAAATTTGCTCCACCTTTATAAATTTGACCAGCCAATCAGAACTCAATAGGGCCATGGGGCCAAATTGATCTTTTTGTAAACATAGAAAAAAGTTACAAGTTATAAAATAGACCTGACGTGCCTCATCCAATCAAAAGAGACCACATATTTGAAGATGTTGAGATATAATTTGACAGGAAAACACACCCATCAAACCATAAAATGTAGGGAAATCACCATTTGCACCCATAATTGAATTTTCTTCAAGGACAAAGAATTTGTAAATAATTCATGGCTCAACAACAATCCACAACCATAGAGAAGGATTTACAATAACACCTTGGTAAAGATAAAACTTGTATGCATCCATTCAGGAGATAGAAACTATGATGAATGAGGTAGATTGAGAAACTATTTGAAAAAAGCGGGCGAGATCAAATTGAACACCAACATTGGCTCTGACTTGGGGATGGGCACTCCCTACAAGTTCCACAAGAACAATAGAGAAGACCATGTGCCAAAAATCCATTGGGCAATAGAGTCAAGAACAAGCTTGCAGAGTAGAAAGACAATAACCAAATCCCCAAGATGAGCTGAGAAACCAACAAAAACTGGTCACTAGGGACTAGGAAACACCGAAAAGAAAAAAACATGAAATCAGAATGAAAACAAAAGACTATACACTGTACAATGGTGTGCATGCCCTGATTATGAGAAAACAATCAAGGAATATTTTCAAGTGCCTTCGATTCTGGATATGACCATGCTAAGTAGTTCTGATATGTCTTTAACAACTGGTCATATGATTATTTCTCTTCTCCATCCAAGTTGCTATCTGACCACATTTTTTCAGGCTTATCCTTTGTGCCTATGTCAAGTTTTTCAACATCTCTCGAGGCTGCATCAAACATCAAAGTCCCAGGAAAAACAATCTTCTCAAGATATCTGCATTGATCAATTTCATACTCCTTGAAAACAACATAGCTCACAAAGTTATCAACATCAAGTGTTTGTGTGCAATACTTCATAAGAAGCATTGTTGGGATCCTCAATGAGATGTAGCATATTATTTTCACCATACAACTTTACAAAGCTTCCCTCAATAGGTATAGTGGAAAATACATATCCATTTGCACACTCCCACCCACACTAGCAACCCATTTTCTTAATAACAACATTCCCCATTTGGCAGGGCAATCAACAATAACAACATCTAGTTTTAAGTTCTTGCCTGGGTAGGTTACAAGTTGCACTATCAAACCCTTGACACATCTAACCACTGGCACCTCTCTAGAATCCATGGTAGTGCACTTCCCATAAGTTGTTGTCACTTTGATATCTAATTCATTCATGACCTCAAGAGGCATAACATTGCATGATGCTCTAGAATCAAACATACGCTTTATAACAACTCCCCTAATAATCAGAGTAGTGAAAAATGGATCTACATTCAGTTGGGACTCAACCAAGGATGTTCCCAAATATACTTTAGGTGGCTCACCTAGTTCTTCCAGTACTTGGGGTTTTTCCAACTCTGCAATGGTAGGAGGAGTCTCAACATTGTTTACATTTCTAGCCTTGGGTAATATTTTCTTCTTTCAATCCCAAATACTCAAAGGCCCTTTTCTTGTGCTCAAGAATCCTAAGCAACTCAACAATTGGAACAAAAATCTTGATCTGACTCAAGAATTGGGCAATGTCATAAGGAATGTATTTGGGCAAGGCAACATTTGGAGGAATACTGACAAACTCATCTGACAAAGAAAGGATTTTTCATGGTTTGAGCATGGGCAGGGATACCAGTTTTGTTTGGGAAATAAGGCATTTTCTAGATGTATCTTTCTTAGGAGTTTCTTTTGGGATATTGGTGAGAACTGGATTTTTGGTTTGGCCTGAGGCCCTGCCCCTTTGACAACTTTACTCCTAGTGTTATATTCTTTTTCTTGGGTAACCACAACATTCATTAACAACTGCCTATCCTCCTCATAAGGGATTCCTCCATCATAATTTTTAATCATTAATGCCCTTAAGTATTCAAAATCATTATTAGGTAATTCAAAAGCTTGTACCATATCTATTTCAAAAGTATGAGAGGGAGGAAGGGGTAATACCCAGTGAATGCAATCCCAAAATCTGCATAACAGCTTCCTCACTAATTAATTCACCAAAGTTACTTCTTCACCGTGAGCTTGTAGAGTACCCCATCATGCACACATCATCATCTCGTATCACCATAATTAGATTATTTCTCAACTCCATTTTCAACATCACATGGGGTATGGGGCAAGAAACAACTATTACACCACTCAATTTCATGAGCTTCTTTAACAATAGAAACTCTGGCAGCTAAAGGATCATGCACCAATCTATTTTCCTCGGGTTGGGGCTGTCTATTTCCTGATCCCACCGGCCTTTTACCCCTATCATCTGATCTATGATCACCTATGGGATGCTTTGCAAGTCTTTCTTGACCTTGTGGCTTGTGTTAAGCTTGGGAATTTTTTTCAATCCCCTTCTCTGCTCTCCGCCACTTATAGGATATTTACTTAACAACTCCAGCCAAAATTTTTACAACCTCTTCTAGATCCATAGACTTACTTGACTGAGGATTCTCTGGATTGATCAGCTTGATACCTACCCTCTTAGGAGGCTTACCAACTACTTTGATATTGTTTTCAATCTACAAATCCATGGTTAAGCCCTGCCTCAAAGTTCCTGGGTTTTTGTCCCTTAAATAATAGGCATCCTTCTTATCAAAAGCATCAGAGTATTTTATTAAATAAGAAACATCGCTTGGCCTCGTGGATTACTGTAGTCTATCCAGGGTCTTATTTAACCGACTATTAAAGTCATGAACAAATTCATTAGGGTTCTTCTTAATATTTTCAAATTTAGACAAAAGAAACCTGGGATCTGTCTTATCCCCATATTGTAATCTAAAATAATTTTTCATTTATGTTCATGAGTCTATTGAATTGTCTGGTAAATATTTATACTAGTCACATGCATCCTCCTCAAGAGTATGAATAAATAGTTTTATATACACATCTTCAAATTCAATCTCAAAGTTTTCCATCATATTGACAAAATGTTTTAAATGTTGATCGCTAGTGATAACATTGTTTCCTTGAAATTTAGGCAGTCTATTTCTAACATCTTGTGGCACTACATTTGGATATCTAGCCATACCTTTAAAATTTATAGGGCCAATATTATTGACAACAAATGAAGGTCCTGGGTGGGTGGGACATATTTTTTTTTAAGCGGTGAATTTGTAAGAGATATAAAATGATGAGAAGTGAGGGGTTTGTGGGGCACAAGAATGCAATTCTCGAATCAATTTTCTCTAAAAAATCTATTGCTTGGAAGATCCTATTAGCTTTGGAAAACATAGGGACAAAATGAGATGCAAAATTTTTAAATACAAATGAAGGCCCCTCTCTAGATGGAGAATTTTTATATACAAAAAGACTATCTAATTCAGAAGCACTTGAGGAAGTATGGTAATCTTTAATGACATGTTGATCAATTTCCACAATTGATAAATCTTTTCTTGATTTCTGATCTCTAACAACTTTCTAGATTCTTCTTCCTTCAGAATTTATTTTTCCCAATTCTAGAAACAATCTTCTAGCAGGGTCTTTAATGAAGAAAGATCTTCTTCCTTCCTTCTTTGCAAATATTAGTGATAAATTTCAACTGACAGAGGTTAAGACACTAAATTTATCCAAAATTAATTCAACACGGAGTCACCACTAAGGATTTTCACCTTAGTTGTGTAAATGCACTAAAATTGATCTTTCAAATGTATTTCAACACTAAATTCATGCAAAGCTTCATAGATCTGACCTTCCTTTACCCATATTTAACATTGATGATGTAAAATTAGTGTAAAAACCAACAGAAACTGGAAATATTGCACGTAGAACTTGTAACTTGCACAAATCTTATAGATCTCGATAAGGATGACATTTAAACAATGTATTTGCACTTAGATCATGTAAGAAACATTACCAGGGACAAATATAAGAATTCCTTTGAAGGTCCTCAGTGAACAACGCCAATCTGGTGTTTGTATCCAAATTAATTATCCTTTGCAAGATGAGTAGCATCATAGATTTAACAAGAAGCCTAGAGAAAGAGAAATCATCATGTATATCATTTTGTAGCCAGGGAGGTGATTCAGCTGGCTCTTTATCACTCAGATGTTGGGGAAATGGATAGCACCTTCAAAAGGATTTGGTCTATCCTCACTACTTTAGGTTGTTCCTTTCAACCAGGGTGAGAGGATCCATTTTGTAACCTCTATTGGTGAAGGAGAATGCATATATCCTTCTTTGCACAAATTTGAAAGGAAACCTTGAGAAAATATGATCAATGCACCACAATTTAACTCTCATGAGTTGTCACTTCTAAAGAATGGTGATATTTTATAAACAAGGTTAAGGTTACTAAAGACATTATGGAATCCTGATTGCTTCTGCATATTTTGGTAGTAGAATTTATTCATTTGTGGACATACAGGGCAAACAGGGGTAGTTCAGGTAGGATTCATTGTTTTGAATAATTTTTGGTGGGAGATTAAGCAGGATAAACTTTATTTTTCTAGATCTTTGAGAACCTTCACAACAATTGGAAAACTAAATGACATAATGCTTCAGAATAGCTAAAATATTTGTTTAACCAGAAGGTGTGCATCAATGGAGGCCAAGATTTACACGGTTTAACACAATCTTCAAGAATTTAACATGAAGGCTCAAGATAAAGATTCAATTAAACATTAAAGACCCTTGGTTCCTCATACCTAAGATACACTCAAAGGCTTACATATAATCTTTATCAACAAAATAAAAGTAAAGTGATTTTAAATTGTTTATCTCATTATAGGATGAAGGCTCTTCTTATAATGAAATTGCAAATGCCACTAGATGTTGGGCCCCTGGAATATTGACCAAGTATGAAGGCACTTAGGCGTGTGGGATCCCAGTTATAGAATGACGCGTAAGGAAAAAGTGCACAAGAGAGGCTTGAGGTAAATAGTGCATGTGACATGCGAAAGGAGGTTTGGGACTTAGCTAAATTGAGCGCCCAAGGTAGAACATGTGAAAAACGTGATCAATTATGTGTGGATAAGATTCCAACCTAGCAAAAGGTTGGCCCAGGAAAGAGCATGCCACAGATGGATTCTTCTAGAAGATCATCATGAGATGGAATGGAGAGCTCAGGCCTGAAGGAACATGCTCACATGGAGGACCGAATTCGACACTTGGAGATGAATCGAGGGCATGACAAGGTGAGTTGGTAGCCTGGGAAAGTGATAAGTACAAGTGCCTACCATGGGAAAAGAGATGAAGATATAGAGATATACACACGAAAGAAGGATATATCATTTGGATATACATAGGGAATATCGGGTTAGAGAGTGAGCAAAGCTCTGCAGAATGCTAAGAGTGGATATTCTCGGTTCGTGAAAGGATGTACTAAGCATGGGGTTGTTATTTTTTTTCTTAGATTAGCTACATACATCCAAAGTGAAGTGCATGACTCATGGTCTACACTTTGTGACACTCTGTAATGAATTAATGAATATATTGAGGTTACATGTTATAAATAGATATGAATATCAATGGGTTTAATGTATATTTCATTCATATGAATTCTCTTTCCTTTCATGCTATGAATGAATGGTTGTATCTTTCTTTCTGTTATAGTATGTGTTCTAGAATCTATTAAAGCACTTGATCTGAATTGACTGCAAGGATCCGGAGGCCGTTATGAGCCCTCTTGTTCTTGTATGTCTCAAATTATTTCCTAAACACTCTTACACTAATCATAGATAATGCTTCCCACTAAACTCACATAAAAGAGAGACTCGGAACCCACGCGTGCCTCGGGTGAGTGCTTAGCATCTACTAGGTGATAGGCTAATGCGCATGGGCTTCTTGCTTTTGTGATAGGAGTAAAAATGACTACATCTTGGTTCTATTTCTGAAACCTCTTTTTGAAGTTGTAGTGGGATATAACATGCATCATGATCTATGTAAAGAGTAATGATGGATCGGTTAACATTGGAAAAGGTTGAATCGTGGTTCAAGAGCATGGAGGATGAATTTTCTTAGAGTTTAGCACTAGACTTGAGTTTAATACATGTAGATGGGTAGAAGATAACATCTACCATGATCTGTATGAGACTTTTTTCTGCTACTTCCCAGTAGAGTTATATGGATGGCTTTTATCCTATGCATCTAGATCAAGTTGGAGTTATGGATCATGGATATGGACCAAGAAGACTACCAGAGGTTGTAGGATAATAAATTTGACGTGGACCTATGCTGTAGATCATTGGTGGAGAGGAGTACTAGCTAGCTACACTTTGGAATACACCATTTCTATGTATTCTTGCCCAGAGGTTACTGAGTTTGAATTTCTATGAGAACCTAGAGGAACATTTCTACGTGCTATTCCTCTAGCTATGAAGATATTGATGGTTACCATGAGTTTAGAGGTGCTCCCAATGGCTGGCTAAACCATTCTGAGTGCTAGGTAAGGAAGCTCGGTGGAGGAAGATGAAAGATGATATGATAGAGAAGGAGAGGGAAGAAAGATGGCTCAAGTATAACGAAGTGTGTGAAAGGGAGATTGTTAGATGACGCAAGGCTGCTAGTGTGATGGATCTATGGAGGCAAGCATTGCAGAAGGAGTCAAGGTTCACACAAAGGATGTGGAACTCGAGTAGTTTGTGCTACTCCATCTTGGCAAGCACATAAGGGAGACCCCTTCAGCTTCTGGTGAGAGCTCATCGCATGGAGAAAGGAGAGTCGTTGGCACATATCTGAACCCACCCAGTGACCGAGCCCTGGCACTTGGTTTTCCCAAACTAGGAAGAAGTATTGATCCAATTGAAACTAGTGGAAGAGACAGATCCATGCCTAGGAGATATAATTTTTCATTCCCTTCTTCTATGGCTGCACATATTCTAGTATTCGAGAGGATTTTTTGGACAAGGGGCAAGTGTACAAGATTTTGGGCTTGCATCAGGGAGTGGCATGGGACAAAGTAGTGGTAGTGGGGTGCTATCATAGATGGTTGACACACAGTTCAGTGGGACCATGGGAGCACTTTGCACAAATCCTATAGGCCCTATTGGACCCAGTGGTTCTGGTGGATCTAGTGGCTCTGGAGGTACAAGACCTGGTGGACCTGGTGGATTAGGTAGTGGAAGAAACACTAGAGGGAACCAAGGCTCTGGTTCAGGACAAGGACCCCAACCACCACCTCAAGTATTCTTTGAAATGTCTCTGCATTTTCTAGATTACAGGGGCATTGAAGATGCTATAGAACATGTTCACAAGTGTGAACTACTATGGCACACAAAGGGTATCACAACCCCAGAACGAAAGGCTAATCAATTTGTAACGACATTGTAAGGGCGCACACATAGCTGATATAGAAAGTATGATCATCATCAAACGGTGGTGGACTACACTGCTTTAAAAAATGCATTCTTGACAGAGTTCCACATTCCTGAGTTCAAGCAGAAGAGCATCAGCACTTTGAAGGAGATTCAGTAAGGAATGGTGAAGAGTGTGCAGGAGTATGATGCACAGTTTAAAACTCTCTTATCTAAATTATCATATGATATTCACCCTTCACAGCATGCACAAGTGGTTTGTTGGAGGATTGATCACCCCTTTTAGAAGGCCCTTGTCTCATAAAACTTTTACAAATCTACGTGAAGCATTGGAAGCTACCTTGCATGCCAAGGATGTTGGTAGGATTGATACTAGTGTTAGCCAGTTCTTGGAGGCTTAGATTGCTGCTATGGCCAAACAATTGGAAAAATTGTCTGCAAACTCAATCCATGAGACTCACAGTGGTTTGTGGTGCATGGATTGTGAAATAGAGGGGCACGTTAAGGATAATTTCCCTTGGAGGATGGAACGTGCTATGATAGTATATTGTGAGATTTGTCATGGGGACCATGATGCAAGTAGATGTCCCTTGCTATAGCACACTATCAGGAAGAATGTATCTTGTTATTACAAAATTTACACCTCCACAACCCATGATATGAAGGACAGTAGGCTCATTTATCAGATCCATGATGCCATTGATCATGGGGTACACCAAACCAGCATTGCCAGTGGTTCTAAAACGATGATCACCATTATGAGGAGCACACAGATGGGGGCGCACGTGGAAGAGGTTTTCGAGGAGGATTCCATGGATGAGGTAACCTGCGGAGGAAGAAGCGAGTTCCCATGTGGAACATGTTTCAATTGTGGATCTATAGAACATTATAAGTGTGAGTACCTGGACTTGTTACAGTGCTCATGGTGTGGAAAGAAGCATAAGTATGAGGAGTGCCTAAAATTATTTGAGAATATGAATCAACAAAGATCGAAGGAAAAAGGCATTGTAATGGTCGATCAAGAAGGAAAACATACAAGGTGGATGCCTTGGGTAACACAAGATGAAGGTTTGGAGCCTATCTTGGTAATAACAAGCCATGCGCACGTGAGGGAGGTACCAAGATAGAAGAACCTAGTTTTAAGAGAAGAGGTCATTCATGGAAAGTATCCAGACCCCACGCATCAGAAGGAGATATATCAAGACACCATGGATGTTATTCAAAGCTTGCATGGGGAGATCTAGTTTTTAAAGGAGCAATCTAGAAAGGAGGAACAAGGAAGGAGAATCGAGGTGTAAAAGGATGACCTGGATGAGGTCAAGGAGGTGTGTAAAATGCTAAAGCAAGAGAACATCATTCCTTTGCTAGGATCCTGGTTGAGGGAGAAGGTACCACACACTGGAGAAGAGCACGAGAGACAAGTATTGCACGTGAACCTTCCCCCTCATAGAATCAACTATGACAAGGAGATTACATTGAATGCAATTATAGATGGATGGCTCCTTAGCAATATACTCATTGACATTGGCACAGAGGTTAATGTTCTAACTTTGGATGCATGGAATCAGATGGGAAGACCTGCATTACAACCATCTTTGAATGTGTCAGTATATGGAAAACAAGACTAAGCCAATGCCCATTGGTGTCTTGAAGGATGCAACTATTACTATTCAGGGAGCCAAGTTTATTGGGGACTTTGAAGTCTTAGCGCTCACCAAGGTAGACAATTTCCCAGCACTACTTGGGTGCCCTTGGTGTTACAAGAATAATGTGGACCTTCGGTTCAAAAAAGGGTACATCAAATTCGAGAACAAAGAGGAGTGGGTCATTATACCCTTGGTTGATGGGAAGTTGACACCCTATATTGAACCATTGGGAGAAGAAGTTCTAGACAAGATTTATGTGCACTCAATTAGAGACCCTGAGATGGTACACCCTACTAATGGAGTTATCTAGTTTGAAGATGCTTAGTCAGTAAGTGATACCACTAGTTTGGCTTGTGACAATTGGGTGCATGGAACTTATGAATTAATGGGACGGTAGTTGAGAGGGTCGGTGACCAAGGTAATAAAGGCACACACTGTTAGGCACCTTGGAGGAAAATAACGCCCAAGTATTCAGGAGGATCCTTCCCTGAGATCTTTCTGTAGGAGGTAGAAGCTCAGTGGAAGAATGAGAAGGAATGGAGGGAGATGTTAAGTTATGTCTTGCTTGGCATAGTATCTCGTTGGTGGGCCACACATCAAGAGATCCTTTTAGAGTGGTGTGAGGTAAGAATTTCTCTCTCTGTCGATTTTCTAGGAGTAATGTACCCACCATCATTAAGGAGTACCATGGGAAGGAGCTTGCCTCTTTCCATATCTAGGAGTGTGAACGGGTCTTTAGAAAAGGCATAGAAGATTTGTCACCATCCCTCTGGGTGCACAAGTTGTATTCTACACTACAGGGTTGTGCACATGCATGGTAAATTCATTTGGAGACACACCGCTAGAAAAGGAATTGGTAAGAGCTCGCAGCTGACCTTATTCAAACCTTTGAGTATCAGAGTACCAAGCCATCGATTGATAAGGCCTTACAGGGTATCAAACACCTTACCATGGGGGATAGTGCTAGAATAGAAGATAGGCTATTAGAATTATTAGGTGAACTAGGATTGGAGGTGCACTTTGAAGAAATTGAGGAAGTAGAAGAGTTACAGCTTGAGCGCGTGTGTTTGGAAAAAGAGAAGGGAAAGTTAGTATATGTGATTGATGGAGAGGAATCAGAAAGCTTAGATGTTAGCCCTTATGTAGGAACATGCAAGGTAGTGGATAGTGCAAATGCTCACGTGCGTGCCTACCATGAGCCTTTAAATACAAATAAAGTTAACATCAGTTTAGAAGAAGAACCTAAGGAAGCTATTATTGGAGATTATTGGATAGAGGAGGAAGTATCAAATATCATTGATCTACTGCATGAATTTGAGGATTTATTCCTGCAGCGGGTACCATGAGCTCAAATGCATTCACCATTCCTTAGGGGAGATGAAGATAAAATTGAAGGATAGTGAGTGCCCGGTTAGAAAAAGGCCCTATCGGATGAATCCCAATTTATGTGTGTAATTTAAGGAGGAGATAGACAAGATGATAGCTTCTGGGATCATTAAGGTAGTGGAAGAATCGAATGGATAAGTCCGATGGTAATCAACATCAAGAAGGATGGGTGGATTAGGATTTGTGTGGACTATAGGGAATTGAATGCAATTTGTGTCATTAATCCATTTCTGACCCCCTTCATCGAAGAAATTTTAGGAGTCATTGGGCACGAAATCTATTCCTTTACTGAGATGGATTTTTAGGATACTACCAAGTCCGGATTGCAAAGAGGACCACCAAGAAGACAACTTTTGCCACCGAGTGGGAAGTTTTATATATACGGTCATGCCATTTAGGTTGAAGAATGTGCTTGTTGTTTTTTGTGCATAGTGGTGCAAGCATTCAAGACTTCATCCATAAATTTCTTCAGTCTATTTGGATGATTGGACATTAATGGTCCTGTTAAGGACCATTGTGACAACTTAAGATTAATGTTTGAAGGGTGTAGGAAGTTGAGGATATCCCTCAACATTAAGAAGTGTGTGTTTGCTACACCCTTTGGGACTTTATTGGGGCATATCATATGTAAGGAGGGCTTACTGGTAGATCCTGCTAAGGTTGCAGTTATTGTGGGGTTAAGGGAACCTACTAGCCAGAGCATAGTGCATGGATTCCTTGGGCATACGGGCTATTATAGGAAATTCATTAAGGGATATGCCAAGATCACCGTGCCTTTAGAGGAGCTGCTTAGACACAAAAGTTCCTTCCATTAGGGAGAGGCACAACAAAGGGTATTTGATACATTAAAAGATAGGCTTATTACCACGCCTATTTTACGTTTTCCCTCTTAGGACAAGCCCTTCCATGTCCATGTAGATGCCTCAAGAACCACCATTGGAGCAGTGCTTGCACAACTAGGTGAGGGGATTGTTGATCATCCTCTCTATTTTGTGAGTAGGAAGTTGACACCAGCAGAGCAGAATTATACCACTACCAAGTGTGAGGCATTTTCAATGATCTACGTGCTCTTCAAGTTTAGACAGTATCTACTAGCAACACCCTTTGTATTCTACACCAACCACATGGCATTAAAGTATTTGGTGAACAAGCCCATTCTTCAAGGGCACATATGTCAATGGGTGTTGTTGTTTAAAGAGTTTTAACTCACCATTTTATGAAGCCCGTAAAAGAAATTATGGACCGGATATCATCATGTCAAGAATTGATTTAGGAGAGGATGCACAAAGTATTGAGGAAGCAATTCTAGATGCCCAACTATTTAGGTTACGGCACACACCCTTAGATTTGGAGGAGATTGTAGTATTTTTAAAAGAAGGTGTGGCATCGGATGGAATGAAGGAATTGGAAAAGAAGTAGTTGGCCATACGCACCGTGCACCCTACATGTTGATTAGTGGAGACTTATACAAATTGGGATGTGATGAATTTTTGCACAGGTGTGTGTTAGAGCATGAGCGCCTGGCCATCATGGAGGAAGCACATAGAGGAAGTGCGGGTGGGCATTATGCAGGTGATGCCACCGTGCACAAGATATTAATGGCAGGATTATGGTGGGAAACCTTGTATAGGGATTGTAGAGATTATTGTAAAGCATGTGACCACTATCAGCGCATTGGAAAACCAGGAAGGAGAGATGAAATGCCTTTGCACCCTATCCCTAACGCGAGCCTTTTGAAAAATGGGTGATAGATTTTGTGGGACCTATTACACCAAAAACACGTAGGACTGGGTCACATTATGTCATCACTTACACAGATTATCTCACAAGGTGGGCAGAGGCAGCCCCAACTAAAGATTACATGGTAGCAATAAAGGGCAAGGTTCTTATGGGAGAACATTATCATGAGGTATGGATGTCTGTTGAGTTTGACCAGTGATAGGGGTACATATTTTTTGATTGAGACTATGAGGATCTTGTTATCGAGTTCATGGTGGCTCATCACAAGACTATGCCCTATCACCCACAAGAAAATGGAACCGCGGAAGCATTCAACAAAATATTGAGTCATACCTTGACCAAAATCTATGATGTTGGAAGATAAGATTGGGATGACAAAGTATCGACAGTGTTATGGGCTTACAAGACTATGTATAAAAGACTAAATAAATCCACACCTTTTCAATTGGTGTTTGGCATGGAAGCCATTTTTCTGGTTGAATTTATGTTACCTTCTTTGCAAATAACGCGCAGCAGGAGGATTAGCCGATGAACAAGCACTGGAAGAAAGAATTGATGAACTAATGAAACTAGATGAGAGATGATCACTTTCCCGTTGGAGCCAAACAATGGAAAAGGAAAAGAAAAAGGATTGCATGATCACCATATTAGAAACAAGAAGTTTGGGACTGGGTAGATGGTGTTACTGTATGATTCTAAGTTTCTATGCCATCCTGGGAAATTGAAAGTCCATTGGTTGGGTCCCTACACAATCTCGTACATCCTTGATTCGGGCATGTGCTAGTTATAAGCAATGGATGGAACAAAGTTGGTTGGACACTTCAATGGTAGTAGGCTGAAGCCCTACTATAAATAAGTCTTCTTGGTGTTTGTAAATAAGGTAGTTTTTATAGTTAGTTTAGAAGTTTCCTTTATGCATTTTCCCTTTCTTGTGTTTCCCTTTCATGTTGTTGTTTTACTTTGCGCCTTGGGCACTGGTAACCTTATTGCTATTTTTGGAGAATTTGTGAGTGCACAGAGGACCACACATCATTTAAGTGTGGGGTGGATAAAAGTGAAGAAGCACGTGATTAAAAGTACCAAGGAAGTTGTGCTGAAGAGCCTTGTTGTGCAAAATTTGGTTAAAAGAGGTAGATGAAGAGAAAAGATAGAATGGTTGGTGCCAGGATAAAGCTACTGGTAGATCCCACATACAAAGGAAAAGGAAGCATAGTTAAAGAAACATGAGGTAGGTGAAAGCAAGAATCTAGATAGAAGAAGTGCCCTCGGCACAGGTTAAGTGCGTGCGAGAGTCTCCTATTAGGTTGGTTTGGTTATGCGCTTAAGGTTGGAGAATTTTTCATGCGGAAGGGCATGTGAGTGCAAACACTAAAGATGAACTTTGTTTGAAAAAGCCACATTAAATGAACAAAGTATGGGGTAGGTAAAGTAGCATTTAATGATCAAAAAAAGGAAAAACTATAAATAAAGGGTCGGGGCACTCTCATTTTTACTTTGTGAAAATAAAGAGTTGGAGATATAAGTGAGTGTTATAAACTAGGGTTTTTAGATTCGATCGAGTGGAAGATCTGTGTGATTAAAATGTGAAGAGCCAGTTTGAGATTATGAACCAGAAGGAATTACATGGGTGTGGAAGGAGTTGAAAAGGCACTATATTGTGAAGGGTTTATCCAAGTTAGGGTTTAACAAACTAGCTCACGGGTTTAGAATAATTATATCGCGGATGTGAGATCAAAGGTTGGGTGAAGAAAGACAGAGTAACAAAGAGAGAGTAGGATTGATAAAAATACCTCGACCATGGTACCCAAGAAAGGAAAGGGCAAAGCTAAGGCTAAACAACTAGAACCCGAAGTAGACACAAATAAAGAATGGTATGCAGAGATGTAATACCTAGATGGGGTGATGTTGGGAAAGGAATGGGAATCCCACTTGAGAAGCATACACCAAGTAGTGACTATAATCACTTTGCACAAACACCATAGAGAAAGAAATGACATTGGAATTGGTACGCCCCACCAACAAGCGAAAAATTGAAGGTTTTCCCATATATGATGATGACATTAAGGTTAAATTGGCAAAGGCAGAGCTGTTGCAACTCTACGAGTTGCTTTATTTTGGGAAGCCAGATCACTTGTACTAGTGGTTGATGTCTTGGGTGCATGAGGACTATTTTCACTTTGTTGGGCGTAAGATGTGCACTAATCCCTAGTTGATTTCATAATTTACAGGCCTCATATGTGAGGGAGATTACCTAGAAGACGACCTTGGAAAAAGGAGGCTATTCAAGAGACTGTCACTGAGTATGCATGCAAGAAAGGGTCACAATACTATGATATTTCAGACATCAAGGACCCCATTATGAAGATGTCCGCACATCTGGTGACTAAGATGAATGGCCAAGAAAGATGGATGCAGGTCAACAAACCTTGGCTATATGTCTTTAGGAAGATTACAGAGGGGACAATATACAAATTTTTCATGTACATTGTAGAAGATATTGTTAAGTGTGAAAAGGAAGGGGACATGATCCTATTTGGCAATGTCTTGCTCACCATAGTGTTTGTAGAAATTGGAGTACTGGATGCACCAAAAAATTTCATGTGGGAGCACCCAGCCGAAGACCCTTCGCCCACAAAGAGGTTCAAGAAGTATGCTTGTGATATAATGACGGCTCCCCACAAAGCATTGCTAGAAAAGTGGTATACGCACTTGAGGAATGCATTCAAGGTAGAGTGGAGGATCCTTGAATAACTCCCAGTAGCCACCGAGGAGAAGCCGAGTTCTCGCTGTACTAGCACTACTTTTGCTTGGGTAGATTCAAGCTTATTGACAAATCATGGAGCCCTTGGTGCAAGCTTCCTTTCACGTTCACTGCCCAATACTTCCAAGCGGGAGTAAATATATTTAAAGATTAAAAGAAGCTAAGGTTGGAACTAGGAAGGTTGGACTGGGAACACATGGAGATGAGGAAGAAGCTGAATTAACTCGGTGGTAAGCGTGCGTACATAGAGAAGTATGTGTCACACAAGATCCAAATGACTAGGCCGATGATGCTTCCCATCACTGAAGGATCCATGACATGTGTGTACATGCGCATAAGGCTGAAGTTTGAAAAGGGTGCATATTTGGAGAACAAAATATCCATACCTAAAGACCCCTTGGGAAAGAAGAAGCCAACATCTAAGAAGAGAGGCAGAGGAGAGGAAGGAGCACTAAGTGTGTTGACTGCTCAGACGATGAGCATGCCATCTACAAGTGCCAAGCCAAGCACCTACATATGAAGAAAGAGGTCTCCAGTGAAGGAGAAGACGCTAGAAGTAGAGGCACTGAGCAACCCACCACCATGGAAGAATTGCCAAAGGAAGAAGAGAAGGCCGAATCTCCTGATAAGAAGCCACCTCTCAAGAAGAACCTGACTCGGAGGCAACCGATAGGTTGGAGAAGTACTTGGGAGAAGGAGATGATGAGAGTGAAGGAGGTGGTGATGAGGAAGAAGATCCTGAGAAGGACAAAGATCCACATGTGTTTAGTGTCTATGACTTAGAGGAAGAAAGTAGAGAGGAGAAGCAAGATTTTGTATTTGCGCGGCACAAGGGTGCACAAGATGAGGAAGGTGCCAAGACACGAAGGAAGATGAGAAGGATGCCAAGGAGCAGGGAGCCATAAGCCTTACAAAAGAGAAGATTACTGAGATAGTAGAGTGAGAAGTGAAAAAGATGCTCGAAGTCCTTGTAGACCAAGAGTTAGAGTGCAGCGTGGACATAGTGCTTAAGGAAGGGAAGGAGGAGAGCGTTGAAAAGGAACATGACCATTTAGGAGGCCCCACTATGAAAGTTAGCTTTCCTAAAGGTGCACGCTCAGGAAAGAGAACTCTGGATACAGAACAGAGATAGATAATGGGCTATGTGGATGACACAAAGAAGGTGTTATGCGCATGGTTCTAAAGCACTATACCCATAGAAAGGCTCCTAGCCATGGGATCTTTTGAAAAGTATAGCGCGTACCCTAGGACCAAAAAGATTCTCTCTTGGGCATTCGAGTCACACATTGATGAGCTAAACTTTGAATTCTGCTAGAAAGTGCTCATCCCATTGCCAAAATCTAAGGGATATAACCCCTTAGTAAATGCTCAGGAGCTTTTGGACGAGCAAGTATGCAATGCTCGAAAAAGTTGTGGTCAAGACTAAGGCTAGGCAAGTTTGCATGAAAAGATAGAATCAGAGCATTGGAGGTGAAGTTGGGAGAGAAGGAGGAAGAACTGGCAGAGAAGGCCAAGAGTTTAAAATAGGAGGAATTAATCAGTGCGTAGTTAAGGCACGAGTTAAAGGAAGAAAAGGTAAAGGTGTAGGAGGTCTACAAGAAGGTGGAGTTGATCAAGAGCGCCATCATATTAAAGCACCTAGACCTAACACCAATCCCTTAGAGGTACGCATCAACTTTGGAATGCTTAGAAGACCTAACGTGCATCCTCACTATGGAGAGGTGACCCTTGGCACTGGAATCTATAGAAGAAGTGGCTGCACACACTTGAAAGAGGAAGACTAGTTAAAGGTAGTAGCAACTGTTTCCAAGTACAACAAAGTACTCACGGAGATTAAGGTCGCTACTCGGTCTGCTCAAAGCTGCATATGACACATGCACGAGATAGAGATAAGGTGGCAAGCTCCTTGGTCACCACACTTGAAGCAGAATTGAAAGAGTTCTAAGAAAAGAAAAAAGGGAATAGGGTAGAGAGGGATAAGGTTCTGGCCAAGGTAGAGAAGAAATAAGAGGCAATTGAGGCTTTACGGAGCCCAATTAAGGCCCAACTAAAGGAACTATACCCCAAAATTACCAAAAGAATGGATAAAATTGCAGACCTAGGTAAGGAAATGGAGTAGATTGTGGACACTTTGGGTGCCTAGGAATTGACCTAAGCTTTGATGAAGTGAGCACCCTGGTGGGTGACCTATGCCAAAAGGAAAAGGGTGAGGTCGAAGTGTGGAACAAGCTGAAGGAAGATCTGAGAAACAAATTTCCTAGCCTATTGAATTAATGTTCCCCCATTCTTCATTCTTTCCCCTATTATTTCATTCCTTATTCATTTCGTAAAGTATAAGTCTACATCTTGGTCCCATAAAATAGCTTACCTCTTGGTCAAGTAAAATGTTTCTAAGGACGGAGAATAGGTGTAGTGTG
This sequence comes from Taxus wallichiana var. yunnanensis, assembly GCA_018340775.1. NCBI lineage: Eukaryota > Viridiplantae > Streptophyta > Pinopsida > Cupressales > Taxaceae > Taxus > Taxus wallichiana. The sequence goes on from CM031242.1 coordinate 92,465,195, forward strand.
GGGTGATGTTGGGCCCCTGGAATATTGACCAAGTATGAAGGTGCTTAGGCATGTGGGATCCCAGTTATAGAATGGTGGCAAGGCAAAATAATGCAAGAGAGGCTTGAGGAAAATAACACACATGATGCACAAAAGGAGGTTTAGGACTTAGCAAAATTGAGCATCCAAGGTAGAACATGTGAAAAGCATGATCGGTTGCACATGGATAAGATGCTAGCCAGAAATAGGTTGGCCCAGGAAAGAGCATGCCCCAGATGGAATCTTCTAGAAGATCATCATGAGATGGAATGGAGAGCTCAGGCCTGAAGGAACATGCTCACATGGAGGACCACATTTGACACTTGGTAACGGATCTAAGGGCACAACAAGGCAAGTTGGCATCCTAAGAAAGTGGTAAATACAAGTTCTTGCAAGGTGGGAAAAGAGATGAATATATAGAGATATACGCACAAAAAAAGGATATATCATCTAGATATACATAGGGAATAATGGGTTAGAGAGTGAGCGAAGCTCTGCAGAATGTTGCGAGTGTATATTCTGGTTCAGAAAAGATGTACTAAGCATGGGGTTGTTATTTTTCTTTTCTATTAGCTTAGCTACATACATCTAGTGATGCGCATGACTACGGTCTACACTCTGTGACACTCTGTAATGAATCAATGAATATATTAAGGTTACATGTTATAAATAGATATGAATATCAATGGGTTTAATGTATATTTCATTCATATGAATTCTCTTTCCTTTCATGCTATGAATGAATGGTTGTATCTTTATTTCTGTTATAGTATATGTTCTGAATCTATTAAAGCACTCGATCTGAAGTGACTGCAAGGATCTGGAGGCCATTCTGAGCCCTATGGTTCTTGTATGTCTCAACTTCTTTCCTAAATACTCTTACACTAATCATAGATAATGCTTCCCACTAAACTCACATAAAAGAGAGACTCGGCACCCGCGTGTGCCTCAGGTGAGCACTCAGCTTCTGCTGGGTGATAGGTTGGCACGCATGGGGTTCTTCCTTTTGTGATAGGAGTAAAAATGACTACACTAAACTATCATAAGGATGAGATCCTGCATGATTCGAGGAATTTTAACACAATATTGCAATAGGAACAAGAAATACTATTTGCAGACATTCTGAAATAAAGCAGACACAAATTTTCCCAAGATTAACACAGATTAATTCAAGTTGATTAGATTCATTAGCAGGGGAAGGTTTCTTGAACAATCTTAGAGCTTGTCAATGGTTGTACACTTGCAACCAACTTGACATGATCAAATCTAAAACATAAGAGATTAACATGTTTCTCAGATGGTCTCTCAAGAAGATGGGATTTCTCAAATTTTCTCGTAAGAATTCAACCCCAACCATTTGCATGACTAAAGCATGCTTTTTATAACACTCAATTTACATCCAAGCTTTCCCCCAAGAAAAGAATATTTGAGGAACCTTTGTTTGTTACATGTTTGATCATGATTTCCAGAAAATGACATTTAATAGGTTTGCAACAAAAATTTTCTAGTTGTTCAAAAAGGTGAATCATTGCAAATATCTCCATCATTGTTTTAACTGGAGCACGTTTTCATCCTTCGTGCATACAACCTCCATCATTTCATCCTTTTCCCATTCTTTCCTCTGCAACTTTTCTCTACATCCAGCTTCTCTGGTAATTCACATTTTTGCAAGTGCCCGAGCAATTCCAACTTCAAAATATCAACCTTTACATTCCTTGGACTCACAAATTAAGCTCTAAATCCATTCAATTGCACTTTGTAGACAAAAATGACAAGGAATTTCATCAAAAATGATGAAAAACAATGCATATTCACATCTCCAGAGTCTTTGGAGCAAAAATGGCAGCAAAAATCAGATGCAATGCATAACAACCATTGATTCTACCCTTTCTCAACTTTAGATTAGAGTCGTCCACGTGGAAAAATATGATTCAAGTGGGCTTAGGGTTGCCTTTTGCATTTTATGACTTTTGGAGAAAATGCACAATTTTCACATTTTTCCCCACCCCTCCACCTTTGAAATACAGCTCAACACGTGGCTTAATCTAGGCCTTTGATGGATTCATGGCTCATTTATGCAATTTTACCCTTTTTAACAAAAAGGCAAAATTTCCAATTTTCCTCTAGCGACCCACTTCCCGCTTTTATCTTTTGATGTGGGCCCAGTGAGTCACACTTCATTTTTATACTTTTCTCCTTTTCACAAAAAGGAAAAATATTCAAAAACCTCCGGTGACCTACCTTCCCACTTTGACTTTTCAATGCTGAGCCAAAAAACTTCAAAGTGCTCTGACAACCTACCTCCCCACTTATAACTTGAAAAAATACCACGTGTCCATCTTCGGGGTCAAAGTAAGACTTTTTCCTTACCACTTCATATTTCTTTGAATAGCGAATCAAAGACTATCGGGGCCACGAGGCTAATTTGGTATTTTTACAAATGTGACCAAAGTGGAAAATTTCACCAAAAATACCCATCGACCTGCTTCCCTACTTGTAACTTTAAAAACCACCACATGTCCATCTTCGGGGTCAAAGTAAGATTTTTTCCCTGCTACTTCATATTTGTTGAATAGCCAATTAGAGATTATCGGGTCGCAAGGCTAATTTGGTATTTTTTACAAATGTGACCAAATTGGCAAATTTTACCACAAAGACCATTGAGCCACAACCAATTAAAAATGAACACGTATACACCTTTGGGGCAAATAATAAAAATTCACTCTGCCTTTATAAATTTGACCGACCAATCAAAACTCAATGGGGCCACGGGGCCAAATTGATATTTTCACAAACATAGCAAAAAGTTACAAGTTATAAAATAGACCCGACATGCCTCATCCAATCGAAATAGACCACATAGCTAAAGATGCTTTGAGATATAACTCGACGGGAAAACTTGCTTGTCAAACTATAAAATGTAAGCAAATCACCATTTACACCTAGAATTGAATTTTTCTTCAAGGAAAAAGAATTTGTAAATAATTCATGGCTCGATAACAATCCATGACCATAGAGAAGGATTTACAATAACACCCTAGTAAAGATAAAAATTTTACACATCCATTCAGGGAGATAGAAAATACAACGAACCGTGGAGATTGGGAAACTATTTGAAAAAATGGGCAAGATCAAATTGAGCACCAACACATACCGAATCATCAATTTCTCACACCTTTAAAAACATATTCTCTCTACACATCTATTTTCATTAACACACATTTCCTTTTGATAAATCCCTTCTTTTTCTTTCTTGATTCTTCAACTTATACACCATAGAATTTTCACATTTTCCTATTTATCCACTTTCTACACGTAGATGTGAAAGCCAAAAACTATCTAGCTTGTAAAAATTGTCTTTGAAAGAGGTTTGTCATATTTTGTCATATTATTTGATCATAAGTAGGTACATTTAAGGTATTTTGATAATAATATCACTAGTGGAGAGAAATTCTTAACATATTCAAAAACATGTCATGACCATTGACCTTCCACTTCATTTCTTTACCCATTCATGTAACACGTGCTCATACTATGTTGTCATATTATCTTCAAACCCTTCTTGTCTTGTATCTCAATTTTTTTTTATCAAGGTGTAATCATTTAGCTAGAATGTTACAATGCCTTTTTAACTCCTATAAAGGTCTTAGAATCCTTCTTCTTTCACATTTTTACTACGACTTCACAAAATCTCAAAATATGATCATATTCATGCTTAGGCATAGTATCACTAATTAACAATCTTAGAAAATACATCTTCACATTTTCTTAATTCAAATGAACTCTTGAGAGCATGTTCTCATATTGACAAAAAGGTCTACACAACATCTTAGAGCCATTATTTCATGTGCTATAATTCCAACAAGGTGAACTCGAGATAGTTATTTCATAATAGAGAAAGAAGAGGGTTTAGAGTCTTAAAATCATGGTTATACAATAGAAAACATCCAAAAATTGTTCATAACTTTTGTTACATAGTGATTGAAGAATCACTCTAGTGGATGATCTATATACTAAATTCAAGCCTTCCTTTGACCGACTTATGAGTGAAATCCATGGTTTAAGGTTAGAAGAGCACTCAACATCTTGACCATTATATAGTGACAAATATAGTCTTTGAGATTTGGATATTCTACTAGTGAAGTCACTATCTAAACAACCCAAGACACTTTTTTGAGAGACCTCTATCCTTTTAACACTTACTATGTTAAGAGAACTCATCATCTCAAGAGTTTATCATGGAAATCAATCCATTATGAGGACTTTCAACACTAAAAATTAAGGAAGTAATAAATTGTCCCGGTTTGGGGATTTCCTTCTAGCATACCTATTATCCAAATATCTCTTCTAGCGATTTGGGTAACTTACATACACATTATGGCTCTATGTTATTCATTGTAATGTTGCGCATGCTCAAGATCACTTGGCACATTTCCTTGGTCACGCTTTCCCCGTACGTCTCTGCTTTCCTTTCTCTCCTTCCACTTTCCCCTTGCACCCACCTTTTACACATTCACCTTCTTCCCAAATCAGTTTCTTTCCTTCCCACGTGCCTCGTACTTGCTTCAATTGGCTGAGTCCTTGGGCCTTTCACGTGCCTCCCTCTGCACCTTCCTTTGTTTTCTCTGTTTGCCTCCTTTGTGACCTTCTCAGTGCAAGGTTATCTTCTCTGACATGCTTGATTGTGCCATGCACAACTAGTCAAAGTGTGCCAATAAGGCGGTTGAACCTTGCAACAAACCAATGAGTGACACGTGGCATAAATGACAAATATTTTCACAATTGGCCATCATTTCAGCCAATCCACACATGCCACATGTTTTACATGTGCCGATGACCCTGACATCTTCTGACAGCTATATATTTTTCTACAGAGCTCAAATCACTGTGCACCTAGACTTGTCAGAGATCTGTTGACATCAACTACAGTGCTAAAAATTTAAATTTTGGTAGATCTGGTAGGTGAGAAATGGGAAAATGTCTTTATGAGCATTAATGTGTAGATCTAATTGCTCCAACCACCCAATTTTATACGATCTACCCTTATTTCTTCTTCAACATGCCAAATAGGCTTGGGGAAGCATATTTCATAGATCTCTAGGTGGATTTTTAGGCATTCAATGCTTCTTGTTGGTGGTTGTGTTTCAAATTTAGCTTTTCCCTCATTCTTCCTTTCTTCCTCCATGGATTCATCTATAAATATAAGAGCAAGGCTCATTTGTTATGTTGGACACTCTGGATCCTTACGTATTTTGTTAAGGACTCCATAATTTATGTATTTTGAGTTGTAGACCTCTAGATCTGGCTCTCGCATGTGGATATCGACCCCCTTCATCATTGTAATATCTCTGTGCATTTTTTAAAGTAATAGAAGCATTGTTTTGAGACTATTATCCGTCCTAACATGTTTCCATTTCTCCTTCTTACATTTCTTTTACGTTGTATATTGGTTGTGCTATTTCGGTCCCTTGTGGTTCCTTATTTGTTTGTGTTCCATGAGATTGATTTGATGAATACATGTTCGGTTGTGCTACTCATTCCTAGCCTCCTTTCACGTATTTTCCTTTCATTCTCACTCAGAACAGATAGTGTTCATCCCTCTTTTTTGGTGCTATCACCTTTTAGTTTAGTTTCCTTTCATGTCATCCTTCTATCCTGGTCCCTTGTTATTATTAGCTTAGTTTCCCCTTTTAGCACTAGGAGTAACAATATCGGTAGAAATAGAAAGAGGAATCGTACTTCTTTGGAGATCCATCCCAAGTGTGAAAGGTCCAACAACTTAGTGATGGTTCAATTATGGTCTCGAAACCTCGATCCTTTTGGATCCGAGACATGGATGCACGTTTGCACAACCAACGGTTTACAGCATGCCCGTTGGGACTTTCATTGAAATCTCAAATTTGATATCTCTAAGTTTTGGTGTGTGGACTTAGTGTTTTCAGCCTTTGGAGGCTCATTTCAACACATCTAGTGAATCCTAACATTTTAAGATCTTTGGTTCAAGCAGTCCTAAGTTCCTTTTATAAGAAGAGCACACACAAGAAAAAGTGTAACAACTAAAGATTATTTTGAGTACCTCCAGCTATCCCCAAGAATATTTTTCTTCTAGAAAGCCCACCCGTGCATCTCTATCTCTAGCGCACCATGCCCACTCAACTCCTCCTCAAAACAGATAACCTGCATGCCCATGCAATGGTGCATCAACCAGCTCCTCCACTAAGAAAATTTGTAAAATTTTCTAGAGGAAGTCCTCACACTGGGCTGTGTAAAATGATATGGAAAATGGTGCACTCAAGAGTATTCCATACTTTACTGGTGAGATTCAAGTCACCGCTCAGAGCATATCCAGGATGTAGCAAATGTCTATTCACTCTATCCGATCACATATGATGATGTAGTAGTTAAGATTTTTGCAACCTCTTCGAAAGGTAAAGCACTTTAATGGTACTAAGGCCTAAGAATTGGATCCATCACCACCTGAGATGAGCTGGGAACAACTCTTTGTAATTAATTTTAAGATAAGTTAGATCTCCTTTTGTCTGGTGGAGTAACTGGTGACAACAAGGATGGAACCCAATGAGAAGATGATTGATTTCAACATCATATTTTAGAATACTTGGGATAAAATCCCTCTTGTGGTAAGACCTACATCCCAACATGCTTTCCTATATCATATGAAGGTGCTCAATAGAGATATTTTAGTTATGATCTAGTCCATGGGAGGTAGGACTTTACCAGATTGTTTATAGTATTGCGCAAGAAGGGCAACGGATAGTCTTATTCAGCTAGAAAGTTGGATCCTAGACCACCTATGCCCTTATTCCCAGAAATGTCACAAGCACCCCAGCCTTCTGTGGCCCCTATTCCTATTCCTGAACAAAGCGCGCAACTGGTTACCTCAACATCCTACTCTCTAACGCAGAAAAACAAAGATGAAGGATTGAATGCCTTGATTAGAAATTTATCAAACAAGGTCATATCATTAGAAAATCAATAAGCGCAAGCCTATAGAGGTAATTCTAATTAGGTACATGGAAAAAACAATCAGCCTTGGTGAAATCAGTATGGAAATCAAGATATGTGCCCAAATAGTAGAATGATAGATGGTAGCCTAATGCACATCTTCCATTGTAAGTTGTTCCTCCTGCACATTCTCTTCCAACACCCAGTGTAAGTCATGCACTTGTTCTAGTTCATAATAATTTTGTGCAAGAGTCAGAATGGTGCTTCCCTTACAACACACCTCATAGTTATTATCATTGTGCCAATGCTGTGTGTGCCCAAGCCTTCATGATCCAGAGTGATTTAGTTTGCAAGCCTTCAACTAGTATCCCTGAAGTAGAACCAAGAAATAACAGAAGCTCCTCTAGATTTTTTTCAAAGTTCTTTGGCACAAAGGAATTATGTGAAATCAACCAAGCTGCAGAAGATACAAATAGACCGCACACCCAAGTTACAAACAACACAAGATATAAGAAGAGAATGTTAGAATCAGTGCACAAAGTTTACAATCCCAACAATTCAAGTGGATCCTCGAATAAAAAATAAGAAGAGAAGAAATTTTTAGTAAAAACACTCAAATCCATATGTAGGAGGCCCCACGTAAATCTCCTTCTGAAGCAACACACACCCCTCCTTTGGTAGGTCAAACCTCTACTCGGCCAAAATCTAGGATTCTGTGCTTGAACACTCAAGAAGGGATGTTGCTAACAAAATACATAAGATAAGGGGACTTACACTTATCATTATTGATGGGATGAAGAGAAAAAACATAAATTTCACAATGTGGGATGCCCTGACCATTCCATCTCAGTGGGATCTGTTGCATGAAGCTCTAGTGCAACTCCCACGCACTGATCTAGCTATGTAGAAGCCATGCGATTCTATCAACATATACTAAGAAGAGGAGAAACAAGAAAGTAAATTTGTTAAAACCCCATCCTTCTATATGTCCTTGATTATAGGTAAACACCTAGTTCATAATTGCATGATTGAATCAAAGCGCTAGAAATTCTATTATGCCTAAGAAAATAGCTGATGTCTTAGGTCCGAAATATAGCCCTTTATCTAAAGGATTCCTATAAATTAATGGCTTGATTGTTACCACCTTATGAGTTATCAAAGATATTGAGTTAAACCTCCATCCATGTCCTACCCTAACAATTACTCAAGATGTGTGAATCATTGACCTACCTCCATTGTTTGCCCTATGCTTGTCAAGGGAATTTACTCGCTAAAGTGGGTGGTTACTTGTCTTTTGATTGGTATCATATGTTACTCAAGAAAAGGTATGGTACCCGGTTTACCATACATGCCGAGCCTATATTTTTTTTATCATGTAGAGTCATATGTCACATCCCGTCTCCAAGCCAATTGTTTAATCCAAGAAGAACAAGCTTCAGTTCCTAAAGATCAGTCTCTTCCACCCTCTATTCCCGACCTAGTACTTGATGAATGGGTAGAAAGAAACCATAAATTTGATCCCTATGCTAAAGAAATAGAAGCTTATGAAACTTGTATTAGTACCTATTACATTCTAGAAGAAGAAGCTATGCTTCATGCGAGCGCTCAAGAAAGAAAAAGTTCAACCTGTTCTATGGAATTTTTACTTTGATGGATCTAGAAGAAAAAATGACATGGGAGTAAGAGTGATTCTCATTTCCCCTAAGGATGATAAATTATTCTTCACACACAGGATGTAGTTTTCATGTTCCAACGATGTGGTAGTGTATGAAGCGTTGGTGTATGGATTGCTCATTACTGAGAAGAATAAAATTAAGGCACTGCAGATCTTTGGGGACATAGAACTAGTTGTCCACCATGTTACCAACAAGTTCCAGATAAAGAATAAGCTTCTCAAAGCTTATAAACATAGATTTTAGGACCTCCTTGAGAGCTTTGATGCTCTAAATTTGTAGGTGGTGCAACGAAAAATGAATAAAGAAGTGAATAGATAGGCTGCATTGGGTTCATAGTTCTCTCCTGAGAGACTTTGTCAAAGGAAACAATCAACACATCAAGATGGTGATCGGTCATCCATTCCGATAATAATACCGGTTGGCAAGTGTTTAACGGTGAAGCAAAAATTGTCTATTTTATCCACAATGAAGCTGAGTTCTCATCAAGCATGCAAGATGAAATGTATGACATCTATGGTGACCAAGTAATAAAGTCAAGACAAACAAGTTTCCTAAAGGTTTGGTTAACTTAGAGAAAATGTTCAGCCACGATGATGAGTTCAAGGGTGAAGAAATATACATGCGTGCCATGTAAGAAGACTGCTCTCTTAGTCACTTTGTTGCATGTGGGAAAGAGTTGCTTTATTCAACAAGACTTGTGCGCATGAAGAGAAAAAAATCCTTCATCTCTCTCTCTGTAAAAAATATAGTGATATATTCTCATGGGAGTATGAAGACCTTAGAGGTTTTGATCCAAGTATTTCTCAACACTCCATTGACCTTGCTCCTAGTATCAACCCTATCGACAGATTAAGCAACAACCAAATCAATCCAAAGATAGAGCCCCTCATAAGAAAGGAATTATCAAAACTCATTGAGGAAAAGTTTATTTTTCCTATCAAATATTCTACCTGGGTCACAAATCTGGTTCTAGTGCACAAGAAGAGTGGTGAAATCAGACTTTATGTTGATTTCAAAGATTTGAATAAGGCATCTCTAAAGGATCATTATCCTTTTCCTTCAATGGAGAAGATTCTACAGACTTGTGACTAGTACCAAGAGATTCTCCATGCTAGATGGGTATTCATGTTTCAACTAGATCCTAGTTAGGGAAGAAGATCAATTCAAAAAAATGTTTACAACTAAATGGGGAACGTATGCATATCAGAAAATGACCTTTGGTCTATCAAATGTAGGTGCCACATTTCAGGCGCCATGGATGTTGCCTTGAAAGGATACATTAATGAGTTCATTTTGGTTTATCTTGGTGATATAACTATTTTCTCAAAGTAGAGCGCAGATCATATGGTGCACATGGAGAAAATATTTGAGAGATGCAGAGAGTTTGGAGTGTCTCTTAACCCCAAGAAGTGTAATTTTGTAGTAGACCAAGGAAAGCTCTTGGGACACGTGGTTTCAAAGGATGGCATCACAATTGATCTTGAGTGCATTTCAACTATCTCGGATCTCTCCCTGCTGACACAAAAAAGGCCCTATAATCCTTCCTCTGCAAGATCAATTTTTTTAGGTGTTTTATTCCTAACTTTGCAAGATTGGTTCATCCCATTACCTTGATGCTCAAAAATGACATAGCCTTCGAGATGGAAAAAAAAGGTAGAGAAATATTCAACAAAATGAAGCAAGAGATTACTTGTGTGCCAACACTCATCAACCCAGATTACTCAAAGGATTTCATCCTTTATGATTATGGCACTGATGCAAGTGTTGCTATCTTGTCCTAACACAAGAAAAAAACAAGGACTGGAATAACCAAAGGATTTCTTTAGCTAGATGATAAAGGATTATGAATTAAGATACAGTCACATGGAGATGGTCTCTGCCATTATGCACGTTCTCAAGAAATTCAAGAGTATGCTCACCACCAATCATATCAAGGTGTTAGTATCCCACTCTTTTGTTAGATACTTCATCATGGGAGAAGAAATCAATGAGAAAAGAGCATGATGGGTGACCAAAATAATGGAATATGATGTGACTATTAAGGCCAAAAAGCTGGTAAGAGGTAGTGCGCTCTGTAAGAAGATTGCTAAAGATGTGCATACTTGGACCTCGGGATTCATTATTTCTGGATGAAGTTCTTCCACGCACAAAACTTGAATAGAATACAGACTCCCGACGTGTGTGATTAGATGAAGGACATGGTCACATTCCTTTCCAAGGGTATGTACCCTCCTGGTTTGAACAAAGCAAAGAGAAGACATCTAAGGTTACAATCTATCCCTTATGTGTTGATTGATGGACTTCTCTTCAAAAATAATCTTGATGGCATGTTGTTAAGATGTATCCCTATTGCACATATTGAAAAAGTGTTAGTAGAATTTCATGATGGATTCTCTGGTGGACACTCCTTTGCCAAAACTACAATAATGAAGATCATAATAGGTATCTTTTGGCCTACCTTGTTTTCATATGCACACAAGCGGGTTATAAAAAGCAAAGAATGTGCTTTATTTGAAGGAAAGAAATTATTGACAATGCTTCCCCTCTAACCAATCCAAGTGGATCAACCCTTTACACAATGGGGTCTTAACTTCATAGGCATGATTAATCCACCTTCAAGCACTGGACACAAATGGGTGTTGACAGCTATAGATTACTTCACCAGATGGACAGAAGCTTTCATGCTCAAGGAATTTACCGAGTCAGTCATCCTTGTCTTTCTCGAATTTATAGTCGAAGGTTTGGAATTCCTCAAACCATTATCTATGATAATGAAAAGGCCTTCCTTAGTACCAAAATCACTAATTGGGATCTAAATATGGGCATTTACCTGAAGAATTCTTCCAACTATCACCCTTAGGGAAACGGTGCAGTAGAATAAACAAACAAGAACCTAATTAGAATCATGAAGCGCACAATGAATATCAACCAAAGACAAAGGCATACAAAGGTCTTGCACACTCTAGGAAGATAGAATCCCAATATAAAAGGCAATAAGAACTTCTCCTTAAAAGCTTGTATATTACAAGGAGATTAACCTTCCTATGACACTAGAGCTGAATTCATTAGCGCTTCTAAGAAACTATAATTTGAAGGTGAAAAATAGAGATAAATCATAATGGAAGAGCTGGTTAATCTTGAAGAATCGAGGAACTCTTCCATGATCAAGCTAGAACAACATCAGCAAGCAACAAAGAAATGGTTTGATAGAAAGGCTAGGACTCAAGCTTTCAAGGTTGGGGACTTGGCTCTAAAATGGGATCTTGTGACAGAGCTAAACCATGATGCCATTCAAATTTTAATGCACTTTGGAGTGGTCCATACATCATCAGTTCTCGCAAGGAGGATAAATCTTTCGAGTTAACTCATCTTGATGGAGGTGTGCTATAAATCCCAAAGAAATGGGATCTATCTTAAATCCTTTTATTAAGTTTACTTTGCATCATGTTATATATATTAGAGTAGTTTCAATTCCTCCACATGTGTTGCACACACATTGTTTTTTTGTACACAATTCTTTCTTCTCACATGCTTCATGTGCACACTCTTTTGTTACTTCTAGAATGCAGATATTCTTTCAGTAGTTGCAAGATTCAAGACAGAGTCAAGAAATTATCTTCAAGTGATTACAAGGGAAATTCATTTATACAAGAAGAATCCATACCCAATGGATGGTCTAGGCTACTGATCTCCTTCATCTAATAGGCAGATGGCCCCGAAAGTCACCAAAAATGTTATCCAAATATATCTCCTAGTGATTTGGGTAACTTGCATACACATTCTAGCTCTAAGTTATTCATTGCAATGTTGCGCGCACTCAAGATCACTTGGCACATTCCCTTGGTCACAGTTTCCCTGCATGTCGTCCCTTTCCTTTCTCTCCTTCCACTTTCCCCTTGTGCCCACCTTCTGCGCATTCACCTTCTTCCTAAATCAGTTTTTTCCATTCCCGCATGCCTCACACTTGCTTCAATTAGATAAGTCCCTAGCCCTCTCATACACCTTCCTTTGTGCCCTCCTTTGTTTTCTCTGCATGCCTCCTTTGTGCCTTTGTGTGCTAGGTTATCTTCTAACAAGTTTGAGTTTTCTATGCACAACCAAATCAAAGTGTGCCAACAAGGCACTTTGGATCCTTGCAAAAAATTAGTGAGTAACATGTGACTTAAATGAAAAATGTTTGTAAAGTTGGCCATCATTTCAGCTAACCCACACATGCCACATGTTTTGTGTGCACTGAAAACTTTGACATATTCTAACAAATGTATATTTTTCTATAGAGCTCAGATCGGCATGCACCCAGACTTGTCGAGAGAGCTGTTGACATCAACTACAATGATAGAAATTCAAAATTCAAATTTTGGTGGATCTCATAGGTGAGAAATGGGAAAACATATTTCTGAGCATTAATGAGCAGATATGATTGCCCCAACCACCCAATTTGATATGATATGCCCTTCTTTCTTCTTCAACATGCCAAATAGGCTTGGTGAATTGTATTTTATAGATCTCCAGGTGGATTTGTAGGCATTAAATGCTTCTTGTTGGTGGTTGTGTTTCAAATTCAAGTTTTCCCTCCTTCTTCCTCCATGGATTCATCTATAAATGTAAGAACAAGGATCATTTTTATGTTGGAAACTCTGGATCCTTACGTGTTTTTCTAAGGACTCCATACTTTATGTATTTTGAGTTGTAGACCTCTAGATCTGGCTCTCACATGTGGATATCGACCTCCTTCATCATTGTAACAGCTCTGTGCATTTCTGGAAGTAATAGAAGCATCATTTTGTGACTATTCTTTGTCCTAACATGTTTGCATTTCTCCTTCTTGCCTTTTCTTTTACGTTGTGTGCTGGTTGTGCTATTTCAGGTCCCTTGTAGTTCCTTATTTAGTTGTGTTCCATGAGAATGATCTGATGAATATGTGTTCGGTTGTGATACTCATGTGTATCCTCATTTCATGCATTTTAATTTCATTCTCACTCAAAATAGATAGAGTTCATCCCTCTTTTCTATTGCTATCACCTTTTAGTGTAGTTTCCTTTCATGTCATCCTTTTATCCATGGTCCTTTGGCATTATTAGCTTAGTTTCCCCTTTTAGCACTAGGAGTAATAGTAGTAGTAGAAATAGATAGAGGAACCGACCTTCTCCAGAGATCCATCCCAAGCATGCAAGGTCCCATAACTTGGGGACGGTTCCATTGTGGTCTCAAACACCTTGATCCTTTCGGATCTGAGACGTGGGTGAACGTTTGAGAAAGCAATAATAACTTGACACCCATACTCATCCATAGAGGGAGAAATTCAAGGAGATACCTATACATGCTCTTTAAAAAATTGAAAGAAAAGTTTGTTAGGTGAACCATCAAGCACAACTCAGTTCATAGTCTTTAGAATAGACACCATAAGGAAAATTTGAGACAATGTGTTTAAGATCTTAAAAAATCATTCCAAATGCATACAAAGAGCTCCAAAAACTCACATTTTACTTATAGAATGTGATTATAACCATTTCCCACTTCAAATACACATGAATATCCTTCAAACACCTTGAAACCCATTAGAAATTACAAAAATAGGGTACAATCCATATAATACCTTACACTTGACTAGTACAACAAACACCAAAATGGATTAGAAAGATTATTATATGGTCTTAAGATGTTGTATTATCTTGCACAAGTCAATTGAATTTAGAACAACTCAAATTGTGCCTACCACTTCAAGAAGGAGACTTGAAGAGAGAAAGAAACCCTGTTAGAAGAATGCTCATAACTTTGTTTCTCAAGAAACTTCCTAATTTTTTTCAAAAGTTTAGGCTTGGAGTTCTATTCAAAACTCATTCTTTGAATTATCCAAATAATGCTCAAGATTTTATTTGGATGCTAAGAGCTAGGTGCTGAATTTACATTCCTTAAGAAAATAATTTTAGGAAAACTTGCATAAATTCCACAAACCTCTTCAAAACTTGATGAAATTTTGCATGAAGCACTAAAATAAACCCCTCTACACACTCCATAGATGTAACAATGTAATTAGATGTGTGGATGTCAAAATGAATTTCCCCTCCTATGAAGTGTATGCATAAGAATGTGGTCCCTTTTCCCTTGAATGAAGACTGATAATTTTTAAATGTGGACGTTGGTGGTAAAAAAATGGAGGGAAAATGTAATCACATACCATGCATTGAATGTATTATTGAAATCTATCCAATGCCTTGGTGAAACCACAAAGTGGTTTTGGGAAAAACTGGAAAGTTGTTTTGTTGTTGTTGTTCTGATTTTGTAGGAAGTGTTGTTGAGCTTTGCATGCTCGAGGGTTTCTTATTTCTGTTCTTATTATTTGATCACTTAAACTATTGCATGCATTTATGTAACTGTGAGTGAGATATTTAAGGAAAATATTAATATCTAAGGTTGATAAATAAATATGGAGAATTTTAGAAGGTTTTATCTTTTTGTGGATTTGAATTTTGAGCTATGTATACGAAGAAAGATTGGAAACAAAAGGAGAAGAAGGAAGCTATCATTTTCAGGCATGATGAGCTCTATCTCTCTCTTAATGGATTACTCCATTTATTATTTATGTAAATCAAATCTTTGCAATTCTTGTTTTTGAATATGTGGAAATGGGTTCTTGGAAATAATGCATTCCTGGGTTTATCATTTGATTTCATTGTTGAAATTGGGTTGAAACACAATTTCTAAAAGTCTCTAAGTTTTATTGATTGTTGCCTTTGTGTGTTTAATGGAAATGGGTTTATGGAAACATTGTCTTTCTTTTCTGTTATCGTTACCCGATTCTTGATATGATTGAAAACTCCCAGAAAGTTACAGTGTAGTATAGTGAGTGTCGCTTATTCTTTTGGTTGAATACAAGTGGGTTTATATGGTTTATGGATGATGGTATTGTGTTACCTATATCCTTAGATTATCTAAGGATATCCCTATATGAATCTCTTGATGGTTATGATACTACTGCAAATGTGAACATAGTATTTTATGGACTTATATTTATATAAACCCTAGTAGAATCTGTGGCTTGTATTATATGAAAAACCCAGTTACTTGGGTGTCTCATATCATCATGAATATATTACATCGAATATATATATATATATATATATATATATATATATATATATATATATATATCGAGCATGTAGACTTATGTGAGCTAAGGCTCATATGAAAGTTAGAGGTTATCTTTTGAGTGGGTTTCGTACTTGCATTACTCTTGTTATATATTTTTTTCTCATATTTGTGGGTATTCTTGAGCCGGAAATTAGTTAAGATGAACCGGGTTAAACTTAAGCTTGCCCAACTATTTTGAGCTTTATTTCGGAAGGTTGATTCGACCTAGTTATAGTTAGAGATATACTTTAAGTTCAGTTTTGTGAATGAATTAATTGTACTTCCATTGGAAGATCACTGACTTTGGTTTTTAATGGTATCATTTGGTTCTCCTTTTTGGGTGAGAATTGAGATTTCTAGAAGATGATGTGGTATGGTTGACCTATCTATTATGTTTGACCATTGAGATTTTGATATTATTAAGGGAACTATTAGTTACCTTGGTCAATATTGCATTCCTTTATTTAACATGATGTTATATGCTTGATAGTTGAGTGTTCGTTGTAAATAACATTATAGTTCAATGTGGACTATGACCCTTTATTGAATACGAGACTATTATTCTATAGTGAGATATATGATGATGTGATAGTGAGTTAATCTCTAGGCTATCTATAAGATCTATCTACTCTAATAGGTTTAATCAATGTTACTTTGTAAGTTATTATGTTTATCATATGTTCAACTGTCATTAAAAAAGCATTGAAAATATTCAAAAAAATTCTTTGGCATGGAATTGAAGAGAGGTTCAAATATCATCTAGTTGCATGGGATCGGTATGCATGCCTAAGAAAATTGGAGGCCTTGGTATCAAAGACATAAGAAAAATGAATGCTACTTTGATAGCTAAAATGGGTTGGAGATTATTAAAGGAAGAGAAACCTTGGACCGAGCTCATAAAAACCAAATATTTGGCACATAATCATGTTCATACCTTTCTCTTTGAAGAGAAAATCCCCAATGGTTAAGATTTTTGGAAAAATATGCTACAAATTAGGAAAAATATCACAAAACGATGTAGATGGGTGTAACACCCTTGATAGTTGTTATTTTCCTCCTTTGCATTTCAAGTGTTGACATGTGATTTTCCTTATAAAGATATGTTCTTTTGATTGTTGGAGATCATGCTTGATATGGATAAATCATTTATGTTCTTAAGATCCTTTGAATGAATTGGAATGGCTTCCTTGAATCCATTTTTCACTTCTTGTAGGTGAGTTGCAATCTGGTTTAAGAGTTGTAAACTTATCTATTAATCTGACTCATCCTTGGATCATTGAAATTGATCCAAGGAATGTTTTAAATCACTCGTGAACAAATGGTAAATTGACATTCCATGAATGAAGTGACATATTGACTGAACTTTGTTGTTACAAGTTCTTTAATTTTTGTGTGAACGTATTTCCTTTTAGTTGTATGTTGTGTTTGGGTCCTTGGAGATTAATCATGGCGGGACATTGCTTGATGAACACAAAAATACAGGCTATTCACTGACATAGGAAGGATTCGGATCCTAAAAAGAAGGACTATCCTACGTTAATCCTAAGCTAGGTAAGAATATTTGCTACCTAAGCTATTTCACTTAATAGAATTATTATTCTAACCTAAATCTTCCTATTCTAGTTTGTTCGTTGATTGGCATCCTAACCTAATACTATAAGGTTTTATGATGATCTAACCTAATGCCTAAAACTATTATGTTGTGAATTAATCCAACCTATGTGGAAACTAGCTAAGGCTATGTGTTAAGACCTATGGTGGAAATTTGTTGTTAGGGTTATATCCTAAGGTATGCATTATAAACTACCTAAGATCTAACCTAAGCAATTTGATCTATCCTAAACTAATGGGTATGAAAGGGGAATTAGGTGGTCGCATGCATTAAGGGTGAAAGGTTCCTATGGAATTTATGTTATTGATAAGGTTTTTAATGCATAGGGTACTGCCAGTTTTGGTAGGGGCTAGTGACTTGGTGGAGGCTTATGTGGAAGTATCACTAAAATGGAATTTCATGTTAAATTTGATTTGGAAATCACTAAACTTGGAAGGCGGTGGAAAGGAAGGATAGGCGGGAAAATTGGAATAAATGAAATTTATTATTTTTGGTTTTCGTGCACAAACCATCTTGGAAGGCATGCAACCGGGTTTGTCTGGGGTTGTTTCACTTTGCATGTTTCATGATTTTCACTCTGCATGCTCTCTAGTTTTTTGAACCAGCAGATTGAACTACACTTAATGGCTATTTTTGAAGTCTTAGACCTATTTTTGGTTCATGGGATGTATAAGAGACAATGTGGAAAAAGAATATGGTTGTTTGATCTTTCGTGGAGAAGAGGAGAAGTTGTGAGCTTGGTTAGAGATCTCCTTCGTCTTAGCAGCACTATCAGGCATGATAGGCTCTAATATTTAAGATCTCTTGCTCTTCTCTAAATGTTTCATTAAAACAAGTCTGCTCTTTTGAGATTCTTGGCTTGCATGTTTTATCTGGTTACTTGTTTGTTGGGTTTTACAATCTCTGTTATCTTGGATATGAATCCATGGAAAAATAACGTTGGTTTTAAAACTATCTTTGTGATAGTTTAATAGTGATACATGCATGCAAAGCTTGTATTAGTAGATCTGTTTTCCTTTTCTGAAATTTTGTATCTGAGGTTGTTGTGTTGGAACTGACCTTCATTACATTATGTGGAATCTAAACTATATGGGAACCTTGAGTTCCATCTGATCTTGTTAGAGTTTGTGTTTTGCTTGAGTTCCGTTAGAGCTTGTATTTGGGCTTTGTGTTTTGATATGAACTTGTGCTGAAGATTTTTGTTGTTCTAAACCAGTGTTTGGAATCCTAGGTAGCTCTGGATTGTTGTTCAAAGTTTGTATGTGGATTTGAACTCATCTATTATTGCTTGTGTTTCTCTCGAACTATTATCAAAAGTTCTTGTTTTACACCACACTCGTATTTTGTTATTTGTACAGTTTCGAACTCTTGTTGAAGCTCATGTTTCATTTTGAGCTAGTATTAGGGCTTCTTGTTTAAAGTATAAACTAGAATGAGAACTTTGTGTTGCCCTGAACTTGTGACTAGAGACTCGTGTAGCTCTGAACTATTAATGGAAGGTTCTAGTTTATACTCCCCTCATATTCAAATACTTGTGTAGCTCCAAACTTTTGTTGAGACTTCGTTTTGACTCTGTTCAGGTATTTTGAGTTGGGTTTTACTTGTATTAAAATTTTAAAACTTATAACTCTTTTGTTGAACTATTGCTCAAAGAAAACTGGGAGAATAGTTGGCTGAGTTGTTGGGTAAACTCTTGAGATCTTAACTGAAAACGTCTTTGTTTGATGAATGGATTTGGTAATTCCTTTTTGAGAATTGTTTCATCTTTTCTGAGATGGAAATGGCATTTAACGGGGTATTATTTTCCCCTCTATTTTTGGAAACCCACGTCTTCAATTCTTTTAAAATAAGCTTTGGGTTTCGTTTAAAAGAAGAGTTTATTACTTTAGTGCTATGAATTGTTATCGTGGGATTACTTTGTCTATGTTCATATTGTTTTTGTATTTAGTGCTTATTGAATCAAGAACTAATTACTCTTTTGTAATGTAATATTGAAACCTGACAATGGGATTTCAGTCTTTGAGTTCATTGATACTCTGAACATGTTTAGCTTACTGATCGGTTTGTTTTTCTATTTCTTGTTGGATATAGTAAATAAACCTTGTATCTTTTTAAAAGAAAGGAATGTGATTCCTTTGGAACAAAATGTTGTTTTTAGGACTGTTATGTGTATTTCATTATGAGATTAGAATTGAAACTCGTGTTTATTGAAGGTAAAGGATTGTAAGGAAAATGGCAGTGTGCTTTCTTCTTACAGTTAGTTGATTTTGTTCTCTCTCCAGGAACTAGCTTATGAATTTCTATGTTTGAATTAAAAGTGGAAATTCTTTTGTTAGTACAATAAAATGAATTATTGATTGGAACATTCTCTGATTAAGATCCCCTTCTTTCTATTGCTGGGATAAGTTCATTGGTTGAACTTTTCTATTTTGATTCTCTTATGAGATAGAGATTTATTTATGAGTTGTTTGGTCTTCCTTGTTCAAATCATCTGTAGAAATGATGTAGGAAGAGATTAGATTATTCGATTTTATTGAACTGAAAATAAAAAAGTTCTTAGTGGGCTAATCAAGAAAATTTAGGAAGAAATTATTGAGCGTTGGATTAGGGTTTGGCAGGGTTGCTTTGTAATCGTTTTTAATCCAAAATAATAATGTATTAACAATATCCTTGGGGCTATGTACATCTTGATGAGGTAGTTTCTGTAAGATGTTGGCACACACCAACTGCAAGGCTGTACTTTTGAGAAGGCTTGAGTATTCTTGAGAATACAACGTTGTAGTTGACATGTGGCATCACCCTTCCACATTGATCATCTAGATCTACACACATCTGGAACTCGGACTTGAACCTAGTTTCTCTCTAGGTCTGGATAGGAGCATATTTAGGATAGGAATTAGCTTCCAAAGGCTTAGGGTACATTTCACATTAGATGACTTAGGTCAAACAAATATGCCCATCTACCCTAAGCCTTTGTGAGTATCTTCCTATAATAGGTTATGTTTCTATCTAGGGCTAGGGTAAAACTTGGAACAAGTGGACTGACGGTAGTTAGTAAAGACCAATCATGATAATAGAAGAGTGAGGTGAAGGATGTATTCCAAAATGATGAGTATGTTGTCTAGGAATAGTGACATACATAGTATGTTATAAATCTTTGGCCAAAGTATCACAAACTACTTTGGTTGCGTTGTCCTATGTCACCAAGTTTAAAACAACATGATATTAGATGAATATTGGTAACAAATATTTAGATATGTTCTTTAAACAAATCACTCAGTACCCGGTGTAGGGTAGGATGAAAAAGTATACGAAGTATACAATATGTATTTAATACATAAGATAACATAAATAGATCGGTAGCTTACTGAGTTATCGAATGAATAGATTGGTGAATCATTGAGTCATTACAATTGCATATGTTTATCCATTGAATTTGATTGGAATGGAATGTTTGTTCTAAATATTGCTTTATTTAGAAATAAAGTGGAAATTATTAAAAAAGATTTTCTCTCTCTTGATTCTAAAGTCTTAAAATTGGAATATTACAATGGAAGTAGGAAATGGAAATGAAATTCAGTTTTGGAAGGATAACTAGACCAATTTCACTTTGAAGGACATATTGATTGAGAAGTATGGTAGCAAAGTGAAAGACTATATAGATTTGAAGGAGGACAAGAGGACATGGAAATAAATTAGGGTGGACATTTTAGAATTGGAACCAATAGTCACTTCTCTTCAAGAAAAACTAGCTCATATTCCATTAAATCAAACTAAATCCAAGGATGAACTTATTTGGGTCAACTCTTTTGATGGAGATTACACTATTAAATCTGGTTATAATACCTTCTTTGAGAATATTCAAAGTGATTTTAATTGGAGTATGAAGGAGTACGGTTGAGTTAAATTCCAAGATTAATCATTTCCTTTAGTGTGTGCTTAAGGGGAAGATTTTTACTAATGATAATCTTATCAAAAAGGGTTTCATCATGCCAAACATGTGCTGTATGTGCAAAAATGAGGCTGAAGACATGAAGCACTTATTGCTTTACATTGTGATTTTGTTGCCAAGTTATGGGGTCTAATATTTTCAAGATTTGATTTGTGGTGGAATTTTTCTAATGATGTTTTGCAGGCATGGACACAATGGTACCCCTATAAGCATTACATGGTCAGAATACTTTGGAAGTTGATCTTTCCACACTCTATTTGGGGACTATGGAAAGTCATGAATGGAATCATCTTTAGAGATAGTAGGATACATTGTAAAAGGTACTAAAGGATATTGTCATTGTTGTCAAAGATAAATTAGAGAGATTTAGACCCCCAAAGAATAAGAAATATCCTAAGGAAGAGGAAGTTATTTTATTAGCCTGGAACATTGAAATTGTAGATATATAGAGAAAATATCACACTAGTATAGACAAATCTTTGATCCATTGGATACCACCTCCTAATATTTGGTAAAAAATCAATTTTTATGGAGCTTCCAAGGGAAAACTAGGAGTTACTAGAGGAGGGGGAATAATCAGAGATCACAGAGGTTGCATAGTTGCTACTTATGTAGGTAACATGGTGCATCAATCAAATCACTATGCTAATGATTTATTGACATTATGGGGCATCGATTGGATCATGATTGCAACATTTCAAACATCATCATAAAAGGGAACTCCATGAATATTATAAATCATTTGAATTAGGTACATCCCCCTAGCTGGACAATAAAGGAATTTATCTTCGAGTCCATAAATATTTACAATTCCTTCAAAATTGCAAAAGCATTCATTCCTATAGGGAGGGAAATAAGGTCGCAGACACTCTTGCTAATCATGGGGTTCTTAATAAAAAATGCATATTTGGTATTATAATGAGAACTTTCCTAGTTAGGTACAAAGTGATATTATTAATGACAAGAATGACAATTCACTTGAAGTCTAAAGATACTATTGAGATGTCCTTCGTACATGTGAAGGTAAATTTAATTATAAAACTCCTCCATAAGCTTATCATCAATCCTAAATGCCCTCATGTTTTGCACACTTTCTAGGTTGGTAAAAGAGATGATAAGAAGCAATTATTGGGCAACAATATTTCCATTCTAAAGTGGATTAGAGAATCTAGCAAATTGTAGGGATAGCATGGGGAGCACCGTGTCAAGTGGATTTGACCTATGACACAACATTGAATGATGACGATGAGCTTTGGAATTATCTACAGATTGGTGGGGTTTCCAATCTCATTGAGAGGATTTAGGGCTATGATCAACATGTCTCCCTTCAATTTTCTACGGGTTGGAAAAATAGAACAATGACATATGGGGACAGGGTCATTAATGTCACTGAAGAACTTATAGTAGAGATCACTAGACTCAACATGGAAGGAAATTGATTTTTAGAAAATGAATTGACAAGGCAACATAAACCAAAAAGTTCCTTGAGGCAGTGAAGAGTTGGAATTTTTCACTTCTAAAATCAAGGTTGCTTCAATTCTAGCCCCATTTAATGAGATTACAAAAATGATGGTAATGTATGTTACACTTTGGAAGGAAGATACATAATAGTTCCCCTTAAGCATCTTGTCTTCTTGAACCATTTTAGGAGAAATTTCAAAATTTTATTTCTGAATTTCATTTTTGACTCTTTAGAGCAATCAATCATGGAGGTTCGAACCAAACTCAATTTATTCTACATCAAGATTGCATTATCCAAAACCCTATTGTTACTCAAGCCCCTGCCCCTCCTAACCCCACCCCTCTCCCTGGCCCTTCCATGCCTACCCCCACCAATCCTATGGGTTAGAGGAAGTTCAAATCTAAAAACCCCTTCTACCCCCTTAATCCTTCCTCCCCTCTAAGGAGCATTTTTAGTAGTAGCAAGACCAAAGAACTTGATATTGCATAAAATATTGCTACGTATGGGTGATCCCATGTAGAGTAGTACTACTTTGGAGAAGGATGGGGACATGGAGAAGAGGATTGATGAGATTGAGAAGGATTTGGAGGCTTTAAAGAGAGAAATGAAGTAGTTGTGAAGAAAGGAAGGGAAGAGGAAAGTAGAGGAGGGACCTAGACTTGCAGAAATTTAGATTCAAGAGGTCTACAAAAATCTCAATTCCCTTGACAATAGGATGTTTGGTGTGAGAAGAAGGAAAGATAATACTCTCATAACTCTCAAAGTTGTTTCCAATTTTCTGGAACAACAAGTCAAGAATGTATGCATGTTGAGCAATGTTTCTAAAAACATATGGAGTGAAGGACCAACTTGAGACCAAGCCTTTGGTCAGGTTGATAAGACTGACCCCTCACAGGTTACAACAATTACGTTATACAGTGCCCTATAGGAGATGAAGCAGGTAATTGACATAACATCCAAGTGATGAGATACTTACAGGCTTGAAGTAGACTAGCTGATTAGTAGTTATTTAATTGCTATTTTTGGGCTATTTGTTGTTGTTTTGGAAATTTTTCGTGTAATTTGTTTAATTAATCGAGCTCTCTTGTAACATCCTGACTTTGATAATTTTTTCTATGATTTTAATATAATATATGAATTTTGATCCTTTTTTGTATAAGGGTATAGTCCCTTTCAAAAAAATATTTACCAATAAAAAAATTAAATACTGATTTATAACTTCATTTCATTGAATAATGAAATACTATTTGACGCTTATACTTTATTGAGTGATTTAATATTATTCGACACCTATATTTAATTCAATGATTTAATACTATTTGGAACATGTATTTAATTTAAATATTAAATACCATTTGATACTTGTGTAAGATATTTGGGATTATATAGTATCAAAATAACTAATGTTCTTATGACTGTAAGTCGATAAAGGGAATTATGTAGGGTCGATATAACTATTTTCCTTACTAGTGTAAGTGATAAATGAATGGTTGTTGGTAAACTGTTATGTATTTTGTCACTTGCAATACTATTCTTGAGTAAATAGATTTGAAGGAAGTGAACAATAATGTGTATGCATAGTGTTTATCTAATATGTTATAACTATGATCTTGTGTCCTCATAGGTCATTTATGTGGTTTAAATTAATGCAACATTTCATTTATGTAAATACTAAATGGCATAAACTATTAAGGGGAAATAGGTCTTATCATGCCAGTTATTTCAAACTAACCATTGCTAAAATTTTGTAGATGGAGTACTTTAAGTTTGCAAGGTGAATGATGTTGAAAGAAATTAGTTGTTCAATTTGATTGATTAAAGCTACATTGTATTGCATAGTAAATTTGTAATTGAGTGAAAAATCATTGTACTATTTAATTGATTGAGAGGATAAATTATCCTATTTTGTTTATATCTATTTCAAAAAGGAAATGAATAAGATGTATTCTATATTTAATCAAGTCTTGATTTGCATTAGAAATTAAATGGAAAGGTTTCTTTATCTTAATGGATTGTATGATTGAAACTTATAAGGAATAATATTAAGTATTATTAAATAAATAATTATGATGTATTTAAGAATGATACATGCATATTTACATTATTAATGGTTCTAATGGATTATGAATATACTTCTGTGT
Source organism: Taxus wallichiana var. yunnanensis (assembly GCA_018340775.1). Lineage (NCBI taxonomy): Eukaryota > Viridiplantae > Streptophyta > Pinopsida > Cupressales > Taxaceae > Taxus > Taxus wallichiana. The sequence continues at coordinate 92,490,150 of CM031242.1, forward strand.
TTAGTAAATGAATACAGTACATATACTAAATGATATATGTGAAATTGAAGTTACATATGATTGACTTATATGAATATGGATTGTTGTTTAATAATTGTAATTGATCCTATTAAGTACTATTATAGACTTAATACATTACTAGTGTAAACAGATTAAATATGATATGCAATATTAATGCAGTAGGATGATTTAAATATGTAACTAGTAAATATTATGATCATGTTGGAATGACACTAAACATGCATTTGGTATACGTGAATTCCTTGTTAGACCCTTAGGTATGAATTCTATCACAATGAGAGTATCGCTGAAACCTAGAAATTGTCATGTCGTAACTTAATTAAATTACCTTAACTCTATAAGATACGATGTTTCAATTAGAGGAACTCAGTGATCAAACTTGATATGGATGGTATAACACAATATCCATTTAATGACTAGGGTCATTGTTTGAATCTGCAGAGTAGCTATACATTGAATTATCCCATCAAGCTCCTCTTATTGTGACATTTGTAATGCCCTAAAGATGAAAGTAATGTTATAGGTACAAATGCATAATATACTACATGGATTTATACCTAATTTCATCTTATGATGAATACGGGAAAAGAAGAAGACTTGTAGTGATGCAAATAATTATGGAGATGCTTAATCTACCTCAATCATCCTAAGTCGACATTGCATTTTGGCACTTACCTATGAAATGATCTAAATTACTACCTTGTATGCAACTTATAAATATTTATAACTCCACTATCTAGTCCTAATCTAGATAACTTAAATTAATTTATATAGTGAAAGATGAGTTCCAATTGATGAGTGTGTTGTCATGGAACTAAGCATGGCATACATATCTCTGAAACTTTGGTCAAGTAGTGTAAGTTATTGATTACACTATCTTGATTTCACCAAGATCTAAGTTGTAGGATACTAGATGAATTTCAGAAATGAATACCCATGTATACACTTAGAAATCATTACTTGATTATCAATGCCTAAAAAGGAAACCAATAGTATACCTTGTATACACACTCACAAAGAGTAATACATGAGGGATCGAATTAATCCGACTCATACAACTGCACATGGTTAACTATTATAGGATGGATTGATTAAGATGATGTTGGTTCTAAATTAAGTTAATTTAGAACAAGGAAACATTGTGATTTGATATTATTTTTTTCCCTTGTATTGAAGTCTTAAAAAGTGGTTGTTACATTTTGGTATCAGAGTTGAAGGTTGTAGCTCTTGGACCTATTGAGTCCATTTGCTAACTAAACTTAAATTTTTGTCTAACAAAAATGGTTAGGCCAAGAGGACATGTTGATAATAACCCACCTTTGGCTGGAAAATTGGCCATGACATAAAAAATCGATGAGATACTTGTTGTCCTTAAAGACACGCGGAATAGTATGGTTGTTCTTGAACAACAAGTGATGGGAAATGAAAATGATAATGATGTCAATGATAATGAACAACATTTGGAACAACCTAATATTGAAAATAAAATTAATGTTAAATATCCCAATGGAGAAATAACTATAACACAAAAAAATAATAATGTTGCAAATGCTAATGTTAATGCACCAAATCAGCCTGAAAATAAGAAAACACATTTTTCGATGAGCTGAGTGAAAATGATATAAAAAATCAGTTTGCCTAAGTTTGATGGCACAACTTTAGGGGGATGAGAAATGCTCAAAGAAATGGAGAAATATTTCACTCTAAAGAGACCAAAGAAGTTTGGGGAGCCTATCATCTCTAATGAAGTGTCTTCATAGTGGGACAATCGTAAATTGGAATTAAATGTTAATGAAGCTAGTCTAACCTACGATCAGTTCAAAGCCTATTTTAGGAGTGTTGGTTTCCTCAGTTATATTATGACCAAAATATGTCTAAGTTCCAGAATCTAACACAAGGAAAGATGACAGTTACTAAGTATTGGGAGAAGTTTACAAAACTTCTCAAGTATGTACCCCAATACCAAGTTGATGAAAAATTCCACATCTAAAAGTTTATAATGGGTATAAATCTAATTATTGGAGGGGAATTTGATGTGCATGGGCCATCAACCATGGAAGGAGTTTTCAAAAAAACAATCAGATAAGAGCAGAAATTAAAAGCAATTTCTACACATAAGGATGAGAAGAAAAAAGAATGTTTTTAACTCACCATCACCCCTTGCACCTAAGAAGGTGGGATGGAAGAAATTTGGAAGAAAAAATATATATGGAATAGAAAATGGAAAGAAATTTACAACAGTAAAAGCCTGCTACAAACTTTAAGACAAATGGGCAGAAATTTAATGATAAAACAATAATTTCATATTTGAAAATAAATTTGAACAAAGAAAGGGACCTATTGGGGGATTCTTTCTGTGTGGTTAGGACCATTATGCAAGATTTTTCCTTCAAGTAAGAAGGATAATAATCATCAACATAAAATACATGTTACATTAGTTGATAAACAAGCTAAAAACAAGCAACACCTATTGAAGTACCAGGTAAGTTGTTTGGACTACTTAACTATCTTATTTGATATTGGTGCTATTGAATGTTTCATTTCTAGTAAGTTAACATCTAAATTTAAGAAAAAGGTGGATATATGAAAATCATGGACTATCCAATACGGGAATAACGTTGTTTACATAGTTAACCAATGTTTGTTTGTGCAACATTAGAGCTACCAAGTTTCACCACTAAAGTAGATTTGTACATAGCACCCTTAGGCTCATATGACATCGTAATAGGTGTGAACTGGATAGCCCAACATAAAGCAAACATATATATTATGAAAAATGAATCATATGCTTAGATGATCTATAGAAAACAGAAATTCAAGGAGTGAAAAGGGAATTTTTAGTGAGAAAAATTTCAATTATGCAACTCAAAAAGGCTAAAAATAAAGGTTGCTACTTTTGCTAAAAAATTTTAGAATCAACTGAAGAGGGTAAGATTTTTATGGAATATCATCCACTATTACATGAGTACAATGATGTCTTTCCAGAAGAACTACCCGGTCTTCCACCAAAAGAGAATTTGACTTCACTATAGATATCAAGCCTAGAACCGAAGCCAATCTCTAAGGCTCCTTACAGAATGACTACTACTAAACTCATTGAACTTAAGGCACAATTGCATGAAATTTTATCAAAAGGATTGATAAGACCGAGTGTCTCACCTTGGGAGCACCGATTATTTTTGTTAAAAATAAAGATGGAACACTCGATTATGTATTGACTATAGAATGCTCAATAAAGCCACAATCAAGAATAGGTACCCTCTTCCAAGGATTGATGATCTATTTGACCAGATGTGTGGTGCATCGGTTTACTCTAAGATCGATTTGTGGTTTGGGTACCATCAACTATAAATAAAATAAGAAGACATACATAAAACTTCCTTTAGAACAAGATATGGACACTTTGAGTTCATTGTACTACCATTCGGTTTAACTAATGCTCTAGACACTTTTATGAATTTAATGAACAATATATTTCAAGAATACTTGGACAAATTTTTGCTTATATTCTTGGATGATATTCTCATTTATTCAAAAACATTGAAGAGCATAATGAACATCTAAGGATTGTACTTGAGTATTAAGAAAAAGGAAACTTTATGGAAAGTTTTCAAAATGTTCATTTTATGAAAATGAGGTGCAGTACTTAGGCATGTAATAAATAAAGATGGAATTTCTGATCCATCTAAGATTGCAGCTATAATTGATTGGCCAACTCCTAAAAATGTTCATGAAGTTAGAAGCTTCATGGGATTAGCTAGATACTACCAGAAGTTTGTAAAGACTTCTCAAAGGCCCCAATCACTTTGTTGTAGAAAAAGGATAAGAAGTTTGTTTGGAATGATAAATGTGAGAGTGCATTTAAAATGTTGAAGGAAAAATTAACTACAACACTTGTTTTAATAGTTCTAGATCCCAATGGGGACTTCACAATTGTAATAGATGCCTCGTGAGGGGTTAGGGGGTATTTTTTTAAAATGATCATGTGATTGCATATGAAAGTAGAAAACTCAAAGTACATGAGCTGAACTATGCTCCCCATGACTTGGAGCTTGTTGCCATTGTACATGCTTTGCAAGTATGGAGACATTATCTTTTAGGAAGCCCTTTGAGCTGAAAATAGACCATCTCGGGATGAAATACATCTTCACACAACCAAACTTGAATGCTAGACAACAAATATGGTTAGAATTTTTGTCTCAATATGATTTTGATATCAGCTTATATAAAAGGTAAAGAAAATAGAGTGGCAGATGCGCTAAGTCATAGGAAGCACATTTCCACCCTTGTAACCTTGAGAACTCAATTTAAAGATGAGGTAAAGAAAGAAATGATAACAAATTCTTATTATCAACAAGTCAAAATAACACTTACTTTGGATTCCAATGATAAGAGATACAAAGGATTCATATTCGATAATGAAGGAGTCCTAAGGTATGAAAATTGGGTGTATGTACCCTTTGGAAAATGAACTAAGGAAGAAAGTGATAACTGAATTTCACAATGCTCCTTATTCTGGACATCCTAGAGTGACAAAAATGCTTGCTTGATGTAAAACAACAATATTTTTGGAAAGGGATGAAAAAGGACATAGTTGATTATGTGTCTCATTTCTTAGAATGTCAATGTGTAAAGGTTGAACATATGCACCTAGATGAATTTGTACCCTCACAACATTCCACAATATAAATGGAAAGTGATAAGCATGGATTTTTTCAAGGGCTTCCAATGTCTAAAAATAAACATGACGTCATTCTGTTGTAGTTGAAAAATTGACTAAAGTAGCTCACTTTATTCTTGAAATCTAAAAGATGACTCACCAATTCTTGCAAAAATATTCATGCATGAGATATTTAGATTGCACAGTGTACTTGAGCTAATAATTTCTGATAGAGACCCAAGAATGACTTCACATTTTTGGAAAACTTTAAATGCAACCTTAGGAACAAAATTGAATTTCAGTTCTACATACCATCTAAAAATATATGATAGACAAACTGAAAGAGTAAATCAGATTATGGAAGACATGCTTAGGATGTACTACATGGATCAACAATACAAGTGGGAGGAATATCTTCCTTTGGTTGAATTTGTGTATAACAATACTTACCATTCCTCTCTTAAAATGGCACCTTTTGAAGCTTTGTATGGATGAAAAGTGTAGAACACATATTAGTTGGGACAACATAGAAGACAAAGAGGTAATAGGACCTAAATGCTTACTAAGATGGAACAACAAGTAAAATTAATTTGGGAATGATTAAAATAAGTTGCTGATAGGCAAAAAGAGTTACACATATTTGAAAAGAGTTGATAGGAAATTTGAACTTGGTGACAAATTATTTTTAAGGGTCAAACCCAAAAGAGTTCTATTTATTTTTGGCAAATCAGCCAAGTTGTCACCTCATTACATTTGGACCTTTTGAAATCATTGAAGTGATCAGCCTTGTGGCTTATCGATTAGTATTGCCTCCCACATTGGCCAGATGCATGATGTTTTTCATATTTCCTTGCTTAAAAAGTATGTTTCAGATTTTTCACATGTGCTAAATTGGAATTATTTATAGGTTCAAGACCTGGGGGTCATCATGGTTGAACCCATAAGGGTGTTATAAACTCACAAGTGCACTTACCTAACAAGAGATATAAGTCAATGCAAGGTCCAATGGGACCAATTTACTGAAGAAAGTGCAACTTGGGAGAATCTAGAAGACATAAAAACTTTTTTCCACATTTTTTAGCAGTAAAACATTCAATTTTATATGAATTTATGATACTTTATGATTTATTTTATTGAAAACTACTTTTAATTATGTTGTTTCAAGCAAAAAATGGAAAAGTTCTAATTCTTACAGCCAACATAAACGTTGTTTTAATTCTAAAAACTTGAATTTTGCAAGTTTCAAACTATACTGTTTGAATTATTTGTTGATTGAATAAGTATCTTATTATTTGGTTTGATTAAATTCTGTTATGTGGGAATGAATCATTGGGACGATGATGCTTTTAAGGGGGAGGTATGTAACACCCCCATTGTTTTATTATTTTTGTTGTGATAAGAGTGTTGGATTTATGGCATGCTTTTGCAGTAGGCCTACATTTTTCTTGATTACTATGCATGGTCTAAATGTATGTACATTTTTTTTGCATGCTTAAGGCAGTGAGATTAGTGCACTCATGGTTGAACATGTTGTGTATCACTATTACTAGGATTTTGTTTCTATACTTTTCTTTCTCATTGTTGGACTAAGCCTAACAAGTTCATTGATTCTAACTCCTACTTGTTTAAGTGCCACAATATGTTGCTTTTACCAGATTTACTAGGTGATTGTGAACATGTATAATATCAGGCTTCTTGTGATGAGGTATGTGGACCTTGATTGTATTACTACTATTGTTTACCTTGGGTTGGATGATCACTTTTGATAGGAAAACTAGACTTCATGTTTATTGGAAAATTACCTTGTCTATTATAGGAGCTAAAATATTAATAACATTAGTATGATGATCATATTATTAAAAAAGTATAATGCTAAGGGGACCCTAACCTAATGCTAAAACTATGGTAATAAGGACTTGTGTTTTTAAGTCTAAGCTAAGTGGTTTTATTCTATTCCTAATGTTCTAAAGCTATGTTAAAAGGGGACCTAAGATTATACAAACAAGAGGGTTGAATGTATTCGAACCCATTCAAAAAATTATGTTAAGGGGGAACATTGGTGACCACCCCTTTTTACTTACAACTATACAATATTAAAAGAAGGGAATTTAATTTCCACCCGAACTACTTACAAAGGAACCAACTAAGTTTAGTGGGTCTTGGCTAAACTGATGGTTATCTGATTAACAAGTAATTTTATTGTTATTTAAGTGGCACTGCTAAGTTTTAAAAAGTGGAAGTTGGTTGTGAAAAAGTGGAGGGAAACAGTACTGCCATGCATTGAATGTCTCAAAATCTACTCCACACGCTTCAGGGAAACCACGAAGTGGTTTTGGGAAAAATTGAAAGTTGTTTGGTTGTTGTTGTTTTGATTTGGGAAGTTTTATTGAGCTCTGCATGCTCGAGGGTTTCCTATTTTGCACTTCTTGTTTGATCACTTGAACTATTGCATGCATTTATATAACTATGAGTGAGAGATTTAAGGAAAATATTAATATCTAAGGTCAATAAATAAATATGGAGAATGTTGGAAGGTTTTGGATTTTTGTGGATTTGAATTTTGAGTTGTGTATGTGAAGGAAGCTTGGAAATGAAGGAGAAGAAGGAAGCTATCATTTTTAGGCATGATGATCTCTATCTCTCTCTTAATGGCTTTCTCCATTTATTATTTGTGTAAATCAAATCTCTGTAGTTCTTGTTTTTGAATCTATGAAATGGGTTTTTGAAATAATGCATTCCTAGGTTTATTGTTTGATTTCATTGTTGAAATGGGTTTGAAACAAATGTCTAAAAGTATCTAAGTTTTATTGACCATTTCCTTTGTGTTTTTAATGGAAAATGATTTATGGAAACATTATCTTTCTATTCTTGCCATCGTTACTTGATTATTGATATGATTGAAAACTCCTTGAAAGTTATAGTGTAGTATAGTGATTGTTGTTTATTCTTTTGGTTGAATACAAGTGGGTCTCTATGGTTTATGGATGATGGTATTTTGTTACCCGCACCCTTATATTATCTAAGGATATCCCTATATGAATCTCTTGATGGTTACTGATACTCTTAAAACTCGTGAACATAGTATTTTTGGACTTATATTTATATAAACCCTAGTAGAATTTTTACTTGTGGTCTCTATTATATGAAAAACCCAATTACTTGGGTGTCTATTAGCATGAATGCTTATGTCAAATATATACATACATACATACATATATATATTCGAACACGTAGAATTCTACGAGAGCTAAGGATCATATGAAAGTTTGAGGTTGTCTTTTGAGTGGCCATGCATGCTTGCATTACTCTTGTTATATTTCATTCTTGTATTTTTGGGTATTCTTGAATCCAAAATTAGTTAAGATGAACCGGGTTAAAATTAAGCTTGCCAAACTATTTTGATCTTTATTTCAAGGAAGGTCGGTTCGACCTAGTTATAGTTAGAGATATACTTTAAGTTCGGTTTTGAATGAATTAATTGTACTTACATTAGAAGATCAATGACTTTGGTTTTTAATGGTATCGTTTGGTTCTCCTTTTTGGGTGAGAATTGAGATTTCTAGAAGATGATGTGGTGTGGTTGACTTTTTGTTATGTTTGATCATTGAGATTTTGATATTATTAAGGTAACTGTTAGTTACCTTGGTTCATAGTGCAGTCCTTTTATTTAGCATGATGTTATCTATTTGATAATTGAGTATTCGTTGTAAATAAAATTATAGTTATGTATGATTGTGACCCTTTCTTGAATACGAGACTATTATTCTGTAATGAGAGATATGATGATGTGATAGATAGTTAATCTCTAGGCTATATATAAGATCTATCTACTCTATTAATAGGTGTAATCATTGTTACCATAAATAGTTATGTTTTATTTAGTGATTAAATACTAATTTATACTTTCATTTCATTGAATGATGAAATAATATTTGATGTTATAATTTATTGAGTGATTTAATACTATTCGATACCTATGTATTTAATTCAGTGATTTAATACTATTTGGAACATGTATTTAATTGAAAGATTAAATACCATTTGATACTTCATAAGATATTTGGGATTATATAGTATCGAAATAACTAATGTTTATATAGCTGCAATTCGATAAGAGGAATTATGTAGGGTCAATATAACTATCGTTTTCCTTACTAGTGTAAGTGATAAATGAATGGTTGTTGGTAAACTGTTATGTATTCTGTCACTTGCAATATTATTCTTGAGTAAATAGATTTTAAGGAAGTGAACAGTAATGTGTATGCACAATGTTTATCTAAATATGTTATAACTATGATCTTGTGTCCTTGTAGGTCATTTATGTGGTTTAAATTAATATACATTTCATTTATGTAAATACTAAATGACATAAACTATTAAGGGGGAAATAGGTCTTATCATGCCAGTTCTTTCAAATGTTTTTCTAACATTTTGCATATGGAGTACTTTAAGTTTGCAAGGTGAATGATGTTGAAAAAATTAGTTGTTTAATTTGATTGATTAAAGTTGCATTAAATTTCATAGTAAATTTATAATTAAGTGAAAAATATTTGTATCTTGTTTAATTGATTAAGAGGCTAAATTAGCCTATTTTGTTTATATTTGTTTCAAAAGGAAATGAATAAGATGTATTCTATATTTAATCAAGTCTTGATTTGCATCAAAAAATTAAATGGAAAGGTTTCTTTATCTTAATGGATTATATGATTGGAAACTTATATGGAATAATAGTAATATTATTAAATAAATAATTATGATGTATTTAAGAATGATACATGCATATTTGCATTATTAATGGTACTAATGGATTATGAATATACTTTTGTGTTTAGTAAATGAATACAATACATGTACTAAATGATATATGTGAAATTGAAGTTACATATGATTAGACTTATATGAATGTGGACTTTTGTTTAATATTTGTAATGGATCCTATTAAGTACTATTCTAGACTTAATACATTACTAGTGTAAATGAATTAAATATAATATGCAATATTAATATAGTAAGATTATTTAAATATGTAACTAGTAAATATTTTGATCATGTTGGAATGACACTAAACATGCATTTAGTATACATGTGAATTCCTCATTAGAACCTTAGGTAAAAATTCTATTGCAATGAGAGTATCGTTGAAACCTAGAAATTGTCATGTCGTAACTTAATTAAATTACCTTAACTCTATAAGATACAATTTTTCTATTAGTGGAACTCGGGAGATAACTTGCATGGACAATTATACTTTACGTAGTATCCATTTAATGACTAAGGTCATTATTATTGGCTATACGAAGTTAGCTGCTATATCGAGTTATCCCGTCAAGCTCCTCTAATTATGACATTTGTAATGCTCTAAAGATGTAAGTAACATTATAGGTACAAATGTATGTGTTGCATGGATTCATACCCAATGTTATCTTATGATGATTATGGGAAAGGAAGCAGACTCGTAGTGATGCAAATCATTATGGAGATGCTTACTCTCCCTTAGTCATCCTAAGCCGACATTGTGGCACTTACCCATGTAGGATGATCTGAATTGGTACCTTGTAGACAACAACTTGTAAATAGTTATAACTCCACTATCTAGTCCTAATCTAGATAATATAAATTAAGTGATATGGTGAAATATGAGTTCTAATTGATGAGTGTGTTGTCATGGAACTGAGCATGGCATACATGTCTCTAAAAATTTAGTCGAAGTAGTGTAAGCTAATGATTACATTGTCCTGATTTCACCAAGATCTAAGTTGTAGGATACCGAGATGGGTTTCAGAAATGAATACCCATGTATACACTTAGAAAGCGTCACTTGATTATCAATTCCTAAAAAGGAAACCAATAGTATACCTTGTATACACACTCATAAAGAGTAATACATGAGGGATCAGAATTAATCTGACTCATACAATTGCACATGGTTAATTGTTATAGGATGGATTGACTAAGATGATGTTGGTTCTAAATTTAGTTATTTTAAAACAAGAAAACATTGTGATATATTTTCATACAAAGCACCTTAACTTTCTTCTTTTCCTACATTTTATTAAAACCCAACTATAAACAACAAGTGAATAAGTATCCCAAAAAGGAAAACAAAATTTCCTATTTTTGTTATAGAACAACATTGATTTCTTCACAAGGAAAGAGATCTAAATCCATTAGTAAGGCTCAAAGAATTGTGCTCCATCAATAAGTAGAGAGTCTAAAAATGTACGAGAAGTGGCACAGTTATCAACCCAACTTATTGGCATCATTACATGCCATCTCCAAAAATGGAGGACATGCTAGCCTCCCTCCAATCCCATGGGAGAGAGAGGTTGCATGCCTCCAAGTTGTAAAATAAGGGAAGAAACCAAGGTTCAAACACACACATTCACAAATAAAAACATCCACCATAAACCAAACATAATGAATAAGCTCCAAATTTATTTTTGGAGGGGAAGAGGGGAAAGTATTCCCATTTCCAACATTTAAAAATATATTTTTACATTTTTATAACAAGAACACCATACTCCAAACTTTACCAAACCTCCAAATCCCAACTCCAAGCCTCCTTCTTGCCAGGTTTTTCAAACCTTGGAAGATTTCCTTGGAAAGGAAGGGAGATGATTTTTCAACCCATATGAAATATCATCTCCCTCATCAACCATATGAGGGAGGAAGAAAATAAAATATAAACCCCATCATGGATTTCACATCAATCCATGCGGGTGTGAGATGGGGTTCATACCCTCTTCCCCAATATTCCAAGTCCATCTCATGTGAGATGGATGGAAACCAATATAAAAGAAACCACATAAAATACTCTAAGAATTTAACAAAAATACACAACCAAATAAGAAAGCCATTCGATAATTTTTTACATAATGCAAAAACATAAAACAAGAGGATGAGAGGCCTACCTCTCAACCAAGAAAACTAACTTCCAAATCAATGCCAAGATCTCCAAGCTCCTACTCTTTTCCAATATTTCTTGCAAAATCCCAAGTGTAAAATGAATTCCAGAATTTGTTACCCTCTCAAAGTGGAGGAATAAGAAGAGGAATATCTATGATCCTCACAAATGAGAGGGTAAAATGGGTCCCCCTCTTCCTCAAAAGTTTGAGATTCCCCTTAAGTATACATCATACGTAAGACAAGGGTATTAATGAGGGGAATCTCTAAAAAAATTAACAAAATCAAAAATAAAATTCATCCCAAAATCTTAAGAGGGAACACAAAACAAGTTAATTAAAAAGATGGGGACAAGAGAGGCTCAAATGGGAGGGAAAATCCCATTTGACCCTTGAAAAGGCCCCTACCTATAGGTAATGTGTAAGGGTCCATTTTCATGTTGATGAGACCCAAAAGTGAAAAAAACCCTTACAATTTCCTTGTATCCAAAATTTGATTTTGGGAAAAGTGGCACACAAAGAGAGGTAGTGGGGCCCACCCAACCCATGTTTATGTGGCCCAAGATGAGTCTATAGATTGACCCATTATATTGTTAGGTTGTGGACTCTATTTTCATGTGTGAAAGTGTTGAATACTACACACTAAGAGTACTTGTACACTTTCCAAAGTTGTCTCATTGGGGTTCGGGCGGTAGCCTGAGATTCTTTTTTTTGCCTTGAAATGTGCCCAATATACTGGGAAACGTGATTTTCTCATATGGGCGGTATTTTTGACCCATAGGTTTATGGGATGGTTTTTTCCCATGGTTTTGATACCCACGGTTTTGTAAAATTGCTTAAGTAGTTGTCTACTTATGTGGTTTTGTGCATATGGTAGGTATAATGTAACATTACAGATGTGTTTTGAATTTGGGTGTGAATTATGTAGAGTTTGTTGAGCATAGCTCCAAACAGATATGGGTATTGTATTGAGAGAGTGGTGGCTTGTAATAAAATATGAGTAAGTGATTCTTGGTGGACGTAGCCCAAATTGGGTGAACCACGTTAAATATTGTCTCTTTGTGTTGTGTTATTATTATTCTATACTTTTATTTGAGATTTGTAATATTTTCTGCATATTAGTTTCTACTATTGCAATTTTGTGAGGGATTATTCCACATATTTTATCCCTTATTTCCTAACATATATCACAAATTACAAATATTCTTCGTGGCAAACACATTGATCAATGCATGGGATGATTGGAATTGATTAGGTCTAAGTAGGAAATAATGCATTTTATCCTTGTTGAATATTGTGGACTAATGATTATGGTTTTTTCCAACTAATTTCCTTGAAGAGACATGTGGTGATGTGTGCAGGGTAATGAATTCATGATAAACACCAGTCCTTACTATCACAAGACATATTGACACGATATCCTCCAATATAAGAATCAATTAAAGAAGTTAATAAAGGCTAAAAATTGGGAGCCTGGTTCCTAACAATCTTTTATGAATTGTAACAAACTTCTAAAACTTCCCTCACATCTAGCCACCTAGATTCTTGGGCATATGTTAAAGGAGTGAGCTATAAAATAGTAATCTTGACTAATTTGACAAGGATGGATACAGATAGGCATGTGTGTGTAAAGTGTAATAGGAAATAGAGATAGACATATGTAGGAGAGAGTGTTTGTTTGTAAGTTGTTTTTAGTTATTTGTAAGAAACTATTTGTGATCAATAAAGACATGTTTTTTTGAGAATATTGTGTTAACAAACCAAGCCAAGGAAGAGCAAGGGCCCACTTGACTAAGGAATTGGATTGTTGTGTTGGTATTTATGTCCCTGTTTTCTTATAATATTTAATTCTGAGTATGCTTTATAACAACTAGTTTCAGTATTACAATATTTGGACAAACACTTCTTTCACTATATTTTTATTACATTACATTCTCAATTCTTGAAACTTTCCTTTCTAAGTATTTCCTTTACAAGTTTTGTTTAGAATAGTTTCATTTTGCAAAGTGCATTTCCTTTCTGTATGTCGATTTCAGTAGATTAAAAGTTACTTATTTTGAAATAGAGTAGAAGTTATTTTCAATATATAGTTAAATAAACAAGTGACTCCATAGAAAAACAATCCAACCCCCAAAACAATAAAATTGCACTTATTTCCTTTCCTTCTCTATATACTACCTTGGGCATATCCTTGGTTAAGAATGAAATCAATTACATGTTAGTTGATTAAATTATTGGAACTCATAGTGACCCATCATTTTTGGCACCATTTACGGGAAGTGTGTCATTTAAAAAAGTATATACCTAACAATGATCCCAACATATATTTTATAGGATAAAAATTGATGTACATGCCTTAGAACTCTAAGGGAAGATATGTACGTAAAATATCTCAACTAATAACATCAAGTGAATAACCCTTAGAAGAATTCAATAAAAACACCCAAAAATAAAAACTAGAGACTGAAATTGAACTTGAAACTCGTGTGTTGCATAATATCCTCATGGATATGGGTGATTAGGTAGAAGACCCTCCCCAAGGGAATAAAAATATCGGATGAACTTTCACGTATCCAATTATCCTATATGAATAAGAATATGCCCATATGAAAAAATTTCTCCATCTATTCTGACGCAACTTTAGAGGAATGCCAATAGAAGACCTAAATAAAATCTTGTTTGAATTCAAAATATTATGTTAGAAATATGACTATAAACCTAATAATTAGAATCTCAAGATATTTCCTTCCAATCTTAAATATTCTACCATGAGGTGGTTTATGGGGTTGGAACCTAACTCCATTCACTCTGGGAAGAAATGGAAACTAGATTTCTAGAAAAATACAATGATTATTGTAGGGGAAGGGATATGAAGGAGGAATTATTTAAAATCATATTAAAAAGATGATAATATGGAGGAATATTTAGACAAATTTATTTTTGTCCATATAAGAAGTGGATATGAGCTCAATGAAGAACTAAGTAAAACAATCTTTCTCAAAGGACTTGATGAAGAAGCAAGAGAGTCTCTTAATCTGATGGGAAGAGGTGATGTTAATAAGATTACCCTCCAAAAAATTGTTGAGTTATGTAGGAGTTACTCTAGAACAAGGGTAAGTAGTCAAAAACACAAAAATGTTAAACATTCCTATAATACATTCTACCTCATGAATGATCTCTCTAACATGAAAAATAACATCCTAACACAACTTACCTCTACCTTGGATGGGTTGAAATCCAAAAGAAATGTTTCCAAAGAACCTTTGAACATGTATTATCCTAGGTGTAGGAAAATACATCCCTTAAAGGATTGTCCTTTAGACCACACAAACATGTGTTTGATTTGTGAAGTCAATGAACATGACACTAATCATTGTACCTTTCTTCCTCTTTTGAAATAAATATTGAAAAAAATGCTCAAGAAACAACAAAGAAAAACTATATCCATATACAAAACAATTAAAATTCTTTTCCTCTAAGACATACTCCAATCCCTCTAAATCATTGTATGAAGCGGTGGCCCAAAGAGACCCTTCCATCTACTTTAGAGTAATATGATTCGACACAACATGACCGGATGAGTTTCCCAAATCAATAATCATGGATGCCTAAATTTAATCAAAAATTGGATGTCACTAGTTAGTCCACAACCATGGCCAAATCAACAATGGTCTCAACAACAAACCTTTAATCAACCAATAAAATTTCCTCCACCACAATATTTTATGGCACCAACAAAAGGAGGACAAGTAATTCAAACAAAATTTCCATCTCAACTTGTCCCAAATCCAAAATCAACAAACAACCTCAATTAATGAAGTTGGACAAGAAGGGACAATGCAAGTAAATTCCATCAATAACTTGCAGTTGAGATTTGGAAATACATTGAAAAAACCTCCAATGATTATATCAGAGATACCTGAAGAAAAATGGAGGATGACCCTATTGTTCAAAATCAAACTAAGGAAAAATTTTAGGAAAAAATAATCACATAGCTCTTGTAGACACCTAATTTCCAATGTAGATCTATATCCTCTTCCCTCATGCGTGCACATATTTTATTATTCATCCTTATTAGTTAATTAAATGCCCATTTATCCTATCATTATCTAGTCCTCATCAACTAACATTAATTAATTAAGTCCCATTAATTAATTAATTAATCATCTAACTTTGTTAATTTACATTAATTAATTAATTTCCTTTTATTAATTAATTAATGGGTACCCACATCCACATGCCCTAACTAGCTTCTATTTTGGAATGCTTTCATTCCAAATATATGTCTTATGCATCCCCATGTTTTTTCTAACCTATCCTTATCTCTAACTCACCTACACCTCATCCCCAAACAACCCATTCTTGCCTAATGATTTAAAACATTCAACCAACCCTTAAAACA
Source organism: Taxus wallichiana var. yunnanensis (assembly GCA_018340775.1). Lineage (NCBI taxonomy): Eukaryota > Viridiplantae > Streptophyta > Pinopsida > Cupressales > Taxaceae > Taxus > Taxus wallichiana. Next base: position 92,506,135 of record CM031242.1, read on the forward strand.
AGCTGAAATCACACAAGAAAAAATAGAAAAAAATCATATTGTGGAAAATTTCCCTTTGAATTGGTGGTAAGCCAAATTCGGCTGGTCACCACCGAACCTATAAAAATGATTTCATTCTTCCCATTTAGCATTAAAAATCAAGTGCAAGTGGATTTTCTCACAACTTGCAGACAATATTTTGTGCCTAAAAATTCCGTGTCATTGCGAGACCTCCGCACTTCATTGCAACGTGCATGCATCAATCAAGATCATTTTTTGATATTGTCACTGTTTTATATAAATTCAATCAGTTCTATCATATCATCTTATGTATTTTACATCTAACCTTTTGCATGTCTAGATCATCAACAACAAATCTCACAACTTTGTCATCAACTTCTTTCTATAAATTCATTCTTGTAGGTTGATCATTCAGCTTTTCCTTCCCGTACTTCATCAATCCCTGTCATAGTCCCTACTAACCCTTATGGATCACCATAGAATCAGCCCTTGTAGCCCTTGCATTTTTGTTCTACAGCCACCCTTGGCCTCTGCATATGCTTACCCTCTGTCCTTGATTATTAAGCTCTCATCCCAACCTTTTTTTTACAGCAAATCAACCTATTTACACCCTGGTCACCATCAACGAGGGTCCTATTTTCAATCCCCATCCTTAAATCCATGTTTTCCATTATCTCCCTGGAATATATTCCTTCATATTTTCTCTACAATTTGACTATGGGATTTCAAGACTTCTCCAACTTCTAGATTGCACTCGATCCTATGTAGTCTACATATTTCTTTCATTTTCCTGATCTAGTTCCTCTAGTCACCTTTGACCCATCTCTAAATAGTCCGGGTTGCCTCGACCTAGACCCGTAAGCTGGGTTTTCCATTTTGATATGTTAAATTAGTCTTAAATCAATCTCAATCCTTCCAAATTTAGTAATTCTCTATTTCTACATGTTATTTATAGTTTTTTTAATATATTTCCATATTTCTAAATAAGAGGGTTGACATATGTCAAGGAAGCTAACCACTTCTTAGATCCAACATTGTCTTGGCAACCCCGACATACATTTACTTAATCCAACCTATTTCAGTTTTGTAGATCCGACATCAACAACAATCCATCATTTAATGTTTGTATCAATGATAAAGCATACAAGGTAGCATAAACCATCTATCCTTCTGAGTTCACTTGTTTCTTTAGTATCTAGTGCATTCATTTACATTACAAATGAGAATCTTGGACAACATTCCTGGCACGCCTGGTGCGACCACCCTTTAAGTGATTTCTTTCTTTTCTATATATCATTTTTTCACACTAACACCGCAACGTGAGGTATTGCTTTATTGCTTTCTCGGTTTGTGTCTTGGGTCTCTTATTACTTGACAAGTGTAGATAAATAGGAAAAGTGTTAGCTAGGTATTCTACTTTTCCCTATTTACTCCTTTTTCATTGTACTTTTATATCCCTATTTTTGTCATCACCCAACGTTACATTTAATTTTGGGCTTAAAAAGAATACTCTTTTTGCATCATGCTTGCCCACATAGCTTAAATAGGGGTTTAATAATCTACATCTCACTCATCTTATCACACATAGCCTTAAACCTCACAAATCAATTAACACATCAAAACATCCCTCTTCTTAGTTTTTTGATTGGGATTTCATCACCCAACAAGATACCTCCTCGACGCTCCCAGTCATAACAAATCCAAACCAAACATAGTTTTCCTTCTCCTAGGCACCTGCTTAACCATCCCCTTTTCTTTTCCACACATTCTTAATAATCAAACATAAAATTTTTTTGCTTTACTTGCTTGGGTAAAAACTATTTTCATGCCCGTAGTCACTTGTTTGGCAGCTAGGAGAATGGTACATAATTTTTCCTCGGAAAATCCTTTCTCTCAAAAAAATGTTCTCTACAACATCTTACTCATTTGTACCCTTGAGCACTTAAAATCCATCAACGTCTCTCAACTAGATCCTTTTGTTCACACTACAACTTTAGGAGAGACCAATCCATTCTTTTACCATCAATCTATCCCATCTAGGCTAGCCACCCCACCATCAGTCCTAATCAAAACCTTCTGGACCACCTAAGGTCCCTCTCGGTGATACCATGTTTCAAGAGATCTTGGATGAAAATCTAGTTACACTTCAAGATTATCTTCTTAGGAGATCAACCCAGATTCCCCCAGATGGACCACCACTCCAACAACTCTATCCCTATCAAACCAATCCTTAGGCCACCCAACCCACAACTAATGAGCTTTTATAGCCCATATTGATTCCTCCTCTACTAATCCCTCAACTCATCAGACTACCCAGATAGTCACCCCGATCCCTCACAATATTCCATTGATCAACATAACCATTAATACTACTCTTCCTTTAACTTCTTGAAATCCGCTATCCCCATTAGTGTCCCTAATAAACAAGTCCAAACATCATATCGCATGACTAGACAAAGGCGATCTTCTTACATTGAGAATTCCAATCAATGCTTTCTAGCCCCATTTCATGTGTGCTTTACATTATGCCATGTCTAACCCTTTTCAATAACAATATCAACATGTTCATACCCAAATCCCTATTTATAACCTACCGTAGTAGCCTCCGCCCAATCCCAACTATCATATCATCTTCCCATCTCCCAACAACAGTTCTTTTAACAACCATCCTTTTAGTCACAACCCATGGCTTACTCCTAATTTTTTTTCAAACACCAACACATCTGAAAGCTTATCAAAAACTTATCCAACTACTTCTTACATTAAGACACCATCTCTCATCCACCAACAAATTCTTTCAAATGATCCCATACATGCCCTTGTAAATAGGTTAGCCAACCTTGAAGCTACAACTTTAGGGACCAAGGTCTTGCTATCATATGAGAAAATATGCAATGAGCCCATTCACCCATCCATACCGATTAAACCATATCCTCTACACTGGGATTCACCAAATTTTTCTAAGTTCAACAATAAAGAATATCCACAATAACATCTTCATGTATTGAAATATGCGTGTTAACTTATTGTGCATGATTAGGAATTGATGCTTTCCGTTTTTCCCATGTCCTTAGCTGGTCCTTTCTTAGGCTGGTATAATAACATTCCCAATATTTAATCTTTTCTTTCTCCTAACTCGTGTAATTATTTTTAGAACATTTTTCGATTAACATTGCGTGAAAAATAGCCATTAATGACCTATACACCATCTAAAAATTTGAAGATGAATCTATCATAGAATTCATTGCATGATGACACCTCACTATGATCCAATTATACTTTCCTTTTCCTCAAGACGACCTCATCAACCTCTACTCATGTTTGTGTGCGAAGCATATATATTCGAATTTACAAATCCAATCATTTCGAACCTTTAAGGATGCCTTCACCATGGCCCAAAAAATTGAAACATGTGCCCTCGATAAGGGCAAACTCAAATCAAATAAACCCAAACAATAATTTACTAAATCATCCACACTAAATGAAAAATCAAAGGTGACAGCTAATGTCGTGGTTATTAAATCATCTCCTGCATCTACATCTAGTACATGGGATAAATAATGAGTCAATCTATTAGCACCTAATTACACCCCCTTGGGAGTCATACAATACAATATTCAATAAATTAATGACAACCAAACTTTTCACACTTCCTCCTAGCCGACCAGTTGATGAGTCAAGACCAAAACATGTATGGTATTGTGAAGACCACTACTACAAGTATCACTAGGTCCAAGGTCATGACCTAGAAAGATGTTTTAGTTTTAAGGAATTATTCTAAAGACTCATCAATTAGGGTGATCTTCAAGTTAAAAATCTGAATGCTTCACCCAATCAACCCCTTGACATTTTTAAACAATTGTTCCCAAATCATACATCAACAAGTCAAGCCACCACCTACCACAACCCAAGCACCTAATGCGCATACTATAAACACCCTAAAAACTAATGATCAGAGCCTAACCCATCCAAAAATTCATCATTTACCACCTTTATTCCCTTTGAAATCCTCCCCACATATTTTACATCTACATTTATTTCGTAATGTACTCCCAGCATCTACAACCACAAAAACCCCATTAGCAAATATATCATTTGTACCCTTAGAGACATTCTTGAAGAAACCATTTCAGCCTATCTCCACATCTGGTGTTGGTCCTTCATCAACCCCATTATCTACTTCATCCATTCTAGTGAGCTTGACCACCTTGCCCATGTTAGTTCCGTTATTTCTTGTCATACCGTCTGTGGAACCTAAACCAGCTTCTTAATCCCATTCCTTTATTCATGTCGATCGCTATGGTTTTATCCCCACCATATTATTCTTTCACCCCAAATTTTTCATTTGAATAATGCTTAAAATCACTTTACCTTGCCATGACCTTGGATCTCCCTTCCACCTCATCAACACAATCCCATCAATCCCCATCTTCTAGATTGTCTTAGAAAAATGTTGTTTCTTTTTTCCAAACCAATTTTAGTGTCACCATCTGACTCCCTAGTTGAGATTGTGGATGGTCCTCCTGATAGTGTGTTCTCACATACAAAACCCATGGTCCCTCCTATAGATAAGCCATCTAGTCCAAGATCATCTGCTCCAAAACCATGAACGTTTCAACTCCCCAACCCAAGATCATCCTATACCAGAACACCAATCAATAGTAAAACTAAATCCAAATCATCAAAGCATCGAGATGCTCGGGTTTTACCCCAAACATCCAAAGTGTCCCATAAGATGTCTTCTAACACTCTCATTAGATCAAACACATAATTCTTCCGCTACCTACCGCAAAAATTATATCAAGGCCTTCGACCCTAAAAGAATGAATCCTCTATGGTTCAATCCTAACCTTATGTGTTCCTTTCATTGTACCCTGACATGATACTAAGAATTGTGAGCGCTCCAGTGATTATTCACAATATCATCAAATAAGGGAGACTTTCTCTTGGGTCAAGCTGGTCCCTTCCTTCCACATCTAGTTTGGCATCTGTTATTTTTCCTTCTAGAGAGGACTCATGCAGTGATGACCCTCCTTTGTTAATTAATGCAGTTTAGGTAACTACTCAATATGGCTCGTGCGAGCCCAAAATGGCCTCTCAAACCAAAGGTGAATACCTACATCACCATTCCTCCCCTAAGGAGTTGGTTGTATCATCGAAACCAAAGGTTTCTATTTTAGCAACCCCTAAGCCTATCTAAAAAGCATCGTTAGACAACTTCATCAAGCCCTAGTCAAATGTCACTCTACGAGCTCATCCAAAGCTCACCAGATCATAGACATGATTTTATTGAAGCCTTAAAGAGCATTCCAAAACCTAATGATGAAGCTCTCCCTTCACATCTCTTGTAGGGTCACTTACTTCTTCTAATGCTATATCATTCAATGAAACTTAAATTCTAGACATCTTGCTAGAAGAACATGACCTTCCCCTCTTCATTACGGTTAGGATCAATGAAACATTCATTTGAATATCCATGATTGATAGTGGGAAAATCATTAATATCATCCCTTCACATACTTTTGACCAACTCAAGATTCTAAAGGAAACTATTTCTTAGACACATATGGTCCTTCGTTCCTTTAACAATGCCATCTCTCCCGCCGTGGGAATGGTTGTTCTTCCAATATGTGTTGGTGAGAAGCTCATCCATTATAACTTTTATATCATTGAAGGAGAATTTTAATACCATGTTCTCCTCGGATGACAAAGTGGATCCATGCCATGCGTTGTGTCCCATCAACACTTCATCACTCCCTTAAATATGAGCATGAGGGGAAAATATTAATGATTTGTAGAGATGATCCTCCCTTTCAAGGTTGTAACATGACTTACAGACCAAATGACATACTCGTCCTTAAGGATGATCCCTTTGTACCATCTACCCATTCAGCCATTCCCTCATTCATTCTCCTTGACAAATACTCCCTAGATGTGGTAGTGAACAAAATTATGATGGGGGAGTATCACCTTCTCATGCTTAATACCCTTCCCACTCCCAATTGTGTCCATAGTCCTGATAAAGCACCTATGTACCAACATGACATCAGGGATGTTGTGTTTTTTGGTCTACTACATCATCACACCAATCTTATTTATGTTGGAACTGATATACATTCCCGCCACATCGATGAAATCCCACACACCAGGCTTTATACTAGTGGCTTTAGATTTCTTGACAACCCATACTTTTCATATAACTATTTCCATCATTGCACATGGTATGGATTTGAATTGGGCCTTTACAAACACACCCCATATGGCCTTATTCCTGATCAATTTAAAAAACCTTACAAAAAGTTTGGGTTAGGATATAAGGAGTAGTCCACTCGATCACATCCCATCGTCGAGATATTGAAGGACATGCCTTCTCTACCTCCTCCATATTTTCCAACCCTTGAGGATATTTTCATGCTTGAGGACATGGACATACCTTCTTTAATTTCTCAAGTATCATCTAACTCCCAAGGACATGAACATACCATCCCCATCTTTATTGACCCTTGAGGACATTTAATTATATGACACCATCTCTATTTCCTCTAACCTTTTTTAAAACTCCACCATAACTTTGGGACCGCTCACCTATTAGTGTGATAGTCAGACTAGGTCCCTTCCTCTTTACCATCCAGAGATGATAGAAGAATACTCTTCTACCATTGATTTTATTTAATGTGCTGATGACGATGCCATCCTTTCCCACATTGGGGTAGAATATTCTTATCTTTAGAAGACCTTACCATCTAATTCACCTACTCTTCTTTATGAAGCCACCATTGATGTCAACATTAGGACTCTGTAGGAGCCTCACATTCTCAAGGTGGGCAAATCACTTGATCCAAATGAGATAGAATATTTCACCTCATTCCTCTCCTCTCATAGATAAATATTTACATGGTCATATTCAGACATGCCGGGTCTTGACCCATCTATCATCATCCATAATATCATCAATTATCCTAATGCTAAACCGGTAAAGAAAACAATTCCACATGTATCCTTTGATAGAGTTTATAGAATCGTATCGAATACTGCACCATGATGAAGTTACATTCCAAAGGAAATGTAATAGCTCCAATGTAATCACAAGGAGGAATTAATCAATCAATGGAAGAACTTGCATAATAGAACAAATTTTGCACATAGAGAAAGATATTAGAGTGTCTTGGCATACTCATAAATGGAAAATGAAGGGATACATATAGGGTGCCGAGTAACCCTAGTGCAAGACACACAAGAAAACCCTAAATCTAACCCATATGAGATGACCCTCCATATGTCTCATGTGGAGGACATATAGGATCCCACACACCAACACCCCCTTCATTGAAGCTGGGGTAATGGCTATGACGAGTCGAACGTAATGAATAAGAAGACACTCCTAAACAACTAAGGAAAATGTGTCAATGAGGCCTCGATAACTAAAAGCCCGATAAGGTGCCCATGTACAAACAACATCTTCCTAGAAGAAGAAGATGAAGAGAAGGACTCAGTATATCCCGAAGAAGATGAGCATCTTCATAAGACCTCATCCCAAGAAGAGACCACAAGTGAATAAACTTCACTTCAGTGAAGGGATTGGTGAATATATCTCGTAATCTGATTAGCTATCTAAATGTATCGAATATAGATGTTACCATCATGAATAAGCTCTTGTATGAAGTGTATATGGATCTCAATTTGCTTCATCTATTAATTCTAAATTGGATTTCTAAAAATTGAGATAGTTCTCATGTGTTATCACAATAGATAATGGTCGGTGGACAAAAGTGGATACCAAACTCGTTAGATTTCCCTGTAGCCAAATAACCTCTGTGGCAGTGTTAACTTCTCCCTTGTATTCTACCTCTATAGAAGATATTGCAATTGCATTTTGCTTCTAGCTAGACCAACTAATAGGACCTTAACCAAGAGAAAAAATGTATCTAGAGGTAGATTTCTGATGATCTAAGTCACCATCCCAGTTAGAATTTGTGAACCCAATCAAGTCAATATCCACCCCTCTAAAATAGTGAATTCCATCAATATAGGTGCAATGAACATAATAAAGGATCCACTTAGCTTCTTCCCAATGCAACTCATGTGGCTCTTGCATGAATCTGGACATGATCCCAATAACATAAGATAAATCTGATTGAGTGCGAGTCAAGTAAATCAAGCTCCCCACCAATTATTGATAAAGGGTACCATCAACCAAGGGAGTAGAGAAATAAGAAACCAAGTTAACCCCGGAAAGAAAAGGAGTAGGAGAAGACTTGAAATCGGACATTTGAAAATGAGAAAGCAAGTTAAGAGCATACTTAGGTTGTGAAATCAAAATTCTTGAGTCAGATTGTGAAATTTGGATCTCAAGAAAGTAATGAAGTAAACCTAATTCAGTCATGGAAAACCTATTGGCCAAGGTAATTTTCAAAGAATCAATGATAGAGGAAGAGTTGCAAGCGATCAACAAGTCATCAACATAGAGAACAAGAATTAGTATGGAGTCATCTTGCCATAAAATATAAACATTTGGATCAAAATGACACCTAGTAAACCCTGATGTAAGTAAAAAGGAGTCCATCTTGGCATACCAAGCCCAAGGGGCTTGTTTAAGGCCAAAAAGACCTTTTAACTTAAAAACGAGAGAGGGATCATGGACATAATCTGGAGGTTGTTCCATATAGATCTCTTCCTCTAGGTCACCATGAAGGAAGGAACTATTAACATCCATTTGATGGACTTTCCATCTGTTTGCTGTGGAAATGGAAAGGGTTAGTTGAATAGAAGTCATCTTTGCAACCAGAGAAAAGGTTTCAAAGATAATCAACCCCAACTATTTGGGAGAAACCCTTAGATACTAATCACAATTTAAACTTTTCGACATCTCCATCTACTCCATAATTTGTTTGGAACACCCACTTATACCAAACAATTTTTATTCCTTTTGGAAGAGGGCTGAGATCCCAAGTATCATTCTTCATGAGAGAGGAATACTCCTTATCCATGGTAGAATCCCACTCGGAATACTAGAAGCCTCCCGAAATACCGTGGATCGAGAGGCAGAGGTGAAGAAATAGTGGGGTCCAATGAAATCTAAGCGAGTACTTCTCATATCCAAAGTATCTCCAACTAAATCTCCGTAACTTTGTAGAGTTTTCCTAGCCTAAAGAGGATCGGGAGGATCGGCTTTGAGTCGAAGATTCATCACTTGAGTGAGAATGGACATAGTCCTCATCATCACTACTTGTCGAATAAGAAGACTCAAGGGTTTGATGTTCGGGAGGATCAAGAAGAGGAGCACGCTCAACAAAATCATCATTTGATGATTTAGAATCCAAATTAGCAAGCTAAAGAACCTCAATAGGTAGAGAAGTTGAAGTTGAAGAAGACTTATTGAACTTAACACTTCTCTCAATATAAAGCTCATGAGAATTAGGATTCAACAATTGATATCCCTTTATGCCATCAATATAACCTACAAAGATACAAGGTTTGGATTGTGGTTCCAATGTTTTACATTTCTTCTTAGGAATTCGAGACATAGCCTTGGATCCGAATACTCAAAAGTTCTCAACATCAGGCTTGCATATAAACCAGGCTTCAAAGGGTGTCATCCCTCTTACTACCTTGTGTGGAACATGGTTCTAAATGTAATTAGCACAATTCACTGCTTCATCCCAATACTACAGAGGAAGAGACTTCGAGTGAATCATACAAGTGGCCATCTCTTTAAGAGTATGGTTCTTTCTTTCTACTACTCCATTCTGCGAAGGGCTATAAGAAACTGTATGTCTGTAAGGAGATCCCTTCAGAAGTACAAAAATCCATGAACCTATTGTTTACATATTCACCTCCATTATCAGTTAAAATAACCTTAATAGACCATTCCACTTGTTTCTTAGCAAGAGCCTTAAATTCATGAAAATATTCAAAGACTTTCGACTTAAGCTTAAGAAAATATACCCAAGTATATTGCCAACATTCAGTAATGAACGTTAGCACATAAAGAGATCTAGTAAATGAAGGATGTAGAAATGGACTAGAAATATTGCAGTGAACTAGATCTAAATGACGAGTAGCTCTCAATGCTTTTCCTTTGTCAAAGTTCTTTTCAAGATTCTTTCCAAGGGTACAACCCTCACAACGACACTTAGAAAACTTAACGCAGGGTAACCCAAAGTGACCATTTTGTTTTGGCTCAATTTTTCAAGGTAGCAATAATTTAGATGTCCAAACACTCATGCCTTAGCTTACTAACCTCATTTGTATGAGTGAGAAAGCTAGTGGGCATAGAATCAGAAGTAAAGTGGGAAAATGTATACAACCATGAATAGTGATCCACCTTTCCCTTAGCCATTGTAGTGTCATCGTTAAGCTCACGAATAATCACCAAGTTAGGACCAAATTCCACTCGCATTCCTTCACCAAGGTGAGTAATTTGGTAAACCGATAGGAGATTGGTAGAGAGATCAGGAACACTCAACACTTGGTTGAATGTTCCCCCATCCATCTCTACCAATCCACTATTAGAAACCGACATTGTCATGTCATTACCCATCGTGATTTGGGACATACCACAAGGCTTGATGTTGGAGAACTCAACATGCGAAGAAGCCATGTGGTGCGAGGCACCGGAATCTATAATCCACATTGATGAAGGAGCAACTTTGGCTACAAGGGTATTTCCTTTCTTCTTATCAGATTTAGAACCTTTTGTAGTAGAAGACTCGGCCTTTGGAGCATTTTGTTTGATAGACTCAGGAACACCTATTTGATTTTTCTCAAGTAAATGAGTAAGGTGATCAATTTGTTTTCTCATACACATATGCTCTTTATGACTAAGATTCTTGCAATAGGAACAAAAATACTTGTCTTTTTGTGCTCTAGGCTCAAAAGTCAAAGCATTTGTGTTAAATTTAGTTTTGGTCTTGGTTTCCTTCTTAGGTTGGTCCTTTCTTTCTTTCTTCTTTTTAGTCTTCTTTTCCTTACTAGTACTCGCTACAAGGGCATGTGACTTGGACTTGAGAGACCCCATTTGAATGAGTTTGTCCTGTTCTCGAATGAGTTGGGATGAAAAATAGTCAAAGGAGGGCATATTCCAATCCTTTCCCAAGGTAGCTTTTGTAGCGTAAAATTTAACACAAAGACAAAATATTTAGGACCTAACTTAGAGAGAATTAACAAGATTAGTTGAGAATATTTCTTCTCTACTTGACATTCCTTTAACAACAATCTAGTGTGGACAAACTTAGAGAAGAATGCTTGTAGGTTTTCAAAATCACTAGGATTTAACCCTAGTAGTTCATTTTCCAACTCATGCACTCTCATGTCATCTTATTGTCCAAACATTCCATCTAATGTTTTCCACATAGAATTATGTGTTTTGAACGACTCAATGTGGAAGAGCAAGTAAGGAGAAATAAAAATGCAAAGAAGACCTAAAGCTTCATCACTATGGTTTAACCACTTAGATTTTTTAGGGTCATCATCTGGTTCAATCTCAGTTCCCATGGTGATTCGAATAACCCTTTACCCCTTAGTTTCATAATTATTTTCAATCTCCATTCTAAGAAGTTGAATGACACAAGTAAAGGAATTGAAAGTGCATCCATAGTGAAGAGAGAGAAAGAATGTAGAAAAGAAACACAAGAATCACAACCACCTAGGACAATATAATAACCCCTTGCTTTTAACACTTTATAGTTTAGTGCGTTTAATACAATCGGGTCTAAGCGTACATCTTGAAACACTTAAAACTCACCTTGAAATCAATGTAATAATGCGTAAGAGAAGAGATCATAATCATTTTTCGTGGAGCGCAAAGAAAGTGACACTGCATACACAAGCACAAGTGCAAAAATGAGGAAGGAGGTGAAATCAAATCCTGGTTGTGAGAAAAAGCATCTCACGTCACAAAGGATACCCCTTCTTTTTATGTAAACTATGGCAGATGCACTCACTAGTCACAATTAATAATAAGGGTAAAATACAATGTTTTAAACAAACTCAAGACGAGTATGAGAGATCTTTAGAATGCCAAAAATACACGAAGAAAAAAAGGATCTCGGAGTGTTACTGCACACTTGAGCGCACAATTAGTAAAAAATCGACAATAACGCTTAAAAATTATCATTTTGAAATACCTAATTTAGCTAATTTTAAAGCTATGGGAGTTAAAAAATGATAATTAATGTTATTTTGAAAAGATGATTTTTAATGATTTAACTAATCGTAAATGAGAGTTAGATTTGAAATTAATAAAACTAGATTTAATTAAATCTAATTAATTTCAAATAATAAAAAAATAATTAAGATCTAATTAAATATTTTAAATACTTTCCTTTTTTTTTAACAAAATCAAAATTAAATTGTTTCCCAATTACAATTTAAATTTTTTGGATAAGATCTAATAAGATCTATTAAAAGAAACTTTCTAAGATCTATTAAATTTAGATGAGACTAATTTCTATTAATATCTATTAATAGAAATAAAAAAAGCTTACCGTTATTTTAAAAAAAGGCACCCACCAAAAAGAAATGTAATAAACTTACCAAAAAAATGAGTTTGAGCTATGCAGTCATGGAGGGAAAGCCAAGAACGGTTAAGTGTTGTGGAGATGTGCGGTGTGCTTTGTGGAGGTGGTAACCGTTGGGGTAGATGGAGAGCTCAGGGAGGAGCTCGCAGGTGAAGGACTCATGGCCAACAACATACAAACAACAAACTGCAAACCACAACCACGCAGACTCATGACCTCACAGCACCACAACCACGAAAGGAAATGAAACTCACGGTCTCATAGGTGATAGCTCAGCCACGCAGACCACGAGAGACCTCGGTAGGTGGTGAAAGAAACTCACGATACATGGATCATGAGGAGGGTAGAGAAGAGAAAACCGACTGCAGCCACCGTAGGGAAGGAGATGGCTTGCCAAAAAAAATGACTCGACCAGGGGTTTGAAGCTCGGTCAAAGAAAAAAACACGAACTTGCCCATGGTTTGAAAGAGTTGAAGGAGCTCGGTTGTAGCTCGGTTTGGTGGAGTGAGCTTGGGACAGTACAAAACCAAAACTTCAAACTGAATTTTTTTACCTGAATCTGCAAAAAAAAAAGTAAAAACACAGAGAAAACTAGAAAATAGAGTTCTAAAAATAATTTCCAGTTTAATAAATGATTTAAAAAACCAAAGATAAAGAACCTCTATTTTAGCTTATCTGCTAGATTTAGCTGTAGCTAGCTAAATGTAGCTGTAAAACCCCTAAAAACTAAAGGAGATCTGTTCATGCATGAAAAACACAAAGAAAAAGCTCAAACTTTCCAAGAATAATTTGTTAATAACGTTAACAATAAAATTCCAGAATATAATGATTGAAAAAAACTTGCACGAGTAAAAAACAATGAAACCAAGAGTGATCGCAACTCAGATGATGAATGCACATTTACCTTATCTCAACTCTGATACCATGAAAGAGTTTGCAAGAATCATATAAAAAACTATGCACCACGATGAATTTACACTCCAAATGAAACGTAATAGCTCCAGCGTAATCAAAAGGAAGAATCGATCAATCAATGGAAGAACTTGCATAACAAAACAAAATAAATCTTACACATAGGGAAAGACATTGGAGTGTCTTGGCATACTCATAAATGTCAAATGAAGGGATACATATAGGGTGCCGAGTAACCCTAGTGCATGACACACAAGCAAACCCTAAACCTAACCCATGTGAGATGACCCTCCATAAGTGTGTGGAGGACATATAGGATCCCACACACCAACATCCTCACATTTCTCTCCTTGTTAAAGAATATTTGCAACACCTTTTAATAGAAAATTTCATCATTCCCATTGACTATCCCCAATGGGTTTCCAACATTTTCCCCATTTCTAAAGCATTGGGAAAACTATGCATATGCATAGAATTTTGGGATCTCAATCTCACTTGCCCTAAGGATGATTTTCCTCTCCCAAACATTGATCAACTTATGGATCTTACAATAGGTCATGAGATTCTTTCTCTCATGGACGGTTTCTATGGTTACAATAAAATCCTCATTTCCCTAGAGGATTAAAAAAACCTCTTTATCACCCCTTGGGACCTTTTTACTACCATGTCATGCCTTTCATTTTAAATAATATCGGGTGCTACTTATCAATGGGCCATGACTTATATATTTCATGATCTCATCCAAAAACCATTGAAGACTACATTGATGATCTTTTAGGAAAATCTAAGCATCGATGCAACCATCTTTCCATTCTTAAAGTCCTTTTCGAGCACCTCATTTGCTTTTTCCTTCATCTTAATCTAGCTAAATGTCTATTTAGAGTCTTAACTAGAAATCTCCTTAGCTTTATCATTTCTATTAGGGGCATCGAAGTTGACCCCAAAAAAATTAAGGCAATCATTAAAATGCCTCCTACCAATCTTAAGCAACTTTGCAATCTTCAAGTCCACCTTCAATCTGTTCATTGTTTCATTTCATAAATTTCTCGATCACACAACCTTTTCATCACCTCCTTCGGAAGGATATTGAATTCAATTGGGATCACAATTGTCAAAAATATTTTGACAATCTGAAACAATATCTCCTATCTCCACTAGTTCTCACACCTCCACATGATAGAGAGCCATTTTATTTGTATATCTCTGCCACTAATCATGCTCTAGTGTCCTTACTAGCACATAACTATGACCAAGGTCATGAGCAGGCTATTTATTACATCATTCATACTTTACATGACTGTGAGACCCACTACATTGAATTTGAATCGTTGTGTTGTGCCTTATTCTTCGTGACATCTAAGCTTCGACATTATCTTCTCAACCACAAGACTTACATCATGACTATCTTTCATCTTCTTAAGACATTGCAGTCTAAACCTTATCATAGTGATCATGTTACTCGATGGCTCATGCTCATGACAAAGTTTGACCTTGAGTTTATCACTTAAAAATCCATTAAGGGACAAGCTATTGTTGAATAATTTGTAGAAGTCCCTCTTCCTAGTGCACATTTACCTCATGATAAATAGATGGATGAATCAATTAATAAATTTTATCACAAATATAATCCTCTCAAATTCACTCTCTTTTTGACATCTCAAAATGTCGCAAGAGGAGGAGGTGCTGGTGCTATTCTCATTCCTCTATGGAAAATCCTATTCCCCTTGCATTTAAATTCAATTTAGAGTGCACAAATAACAAGGCAGATATGAAACCCTCACCTTATGATTTGAAACTACCATCTTCTTAGTGCTCAAATTGTTAACATCTATGGAGATTCTCGAGCTCATAATCAAACAAGTCACATGTGAGTATCAATATAAAAATGATACTCTTCAAAAATATCATGACATTGTTCATCTTCTTCTTGAAGATTTTGACTCTTACACCATCTAAGTTGTTCCTCGATTGATGAATCGTTTCACTGATATGATGACGTCCCTTGTGGCTCTCATCCTATGGAAAACTAGAGGATTCCAAGATTCCTGTTATTGTTCATCACCGTGACTAGCCTTTTCATGAGTTACCTCAGGTTAATCTTATTGAATATAATTCACTAGACCTTTGGTACTCTCAAATATTTGATTATCTATCCAAATCCATCCTTCCTCCTAATCTCTCCAAAAATGCTAAGAGGTCCTTTCTTCAATGCACTCACCGTTATGTGATCCTTGGTGGAATTCTTTATAAACACATATTTTTTGGTGTCCTTTTCCGATGTCTCAAATCCCATGAAGCCTCTCTGGACATCCAAAGTAAGTCCAAAATGGTATTTATGGTGGGCGATTTAGTGGATTAGCTATTTCTAAGCACGTTCTTTGTCTTGGCTATTACTGGCCTTCCCTTAATCATGATTATTGTGAATATGTTAAGAAATGTGAAAAATGTTAGAAAAATCCAATCTCATTTGTATTCCTAGTCAAGCTTTGCAGCTCAACTTAGGACCTTTAGCCCTTTTCACAATGGGGCCTTGATCTTCATAGCAAAGCATCATTCAATCATCATGGCCACATAATATTTCACCAAGTGGGTAGAATTAATCCCACTTAACTCAACTAAATTTGGCCCTATCATTAATTTGATCTATCAACACATCATCTACCGCTTCAATGTTCCCCATAAGCTTGTTGCAGACAATGAAAATTCCTTGGAAAAAAATATCTCAAGAAAATTTGTGACGCATTCAACATCCAACTTATTTTCTCTTCTCCATACTATCCCCAAGCTAATGACCAAGTTGAATCCACTAATAAAACCCTTAGAAACATTCTTGCCAAAAAACTATTGATCAAGCAGTCATAATTGGAATCTCTAGCTCCCTTTCTCCCTTTGGGCCTATCGTACTAACATTTTTACCTCTATAGGGGTGACACATTTTTCTCTTATTTACGGTTCTGAAGCCATCCTTCTTCTTGAAGTTCAAATCCCATCTTTGCACATATCCCTATGTGAATTCATCTCTGATGAAGATTATTGCCAAGCTCATCTAACACAACTTGAGATACTAGATGAGCATCACCTTCTCAATCTTAAACACCATCATGTTTATTAGGAGCACATTAAACATGCTTATAATAAGCACCTTAAGGAACATAAATTCAATGTCAGTGACCTTGTCCTAAAAGAAAATTAGAATGTCACTACTTTAGAAAGGATCCAACGTGGAAAGTTTTCCCCTAATTGGATTGGACCATATATTGTTACACATAAGTATGGGTTGGGAGCATATCATTTATCTTCCCTTGACAATAAACCATAAATGGAACTTCTTAACACATTGCACTTATGACCATTCTATTGTTAGCACATTTACCAATGTGCCCTTAGTCATGTCTTCGATCATTCATCCATCTTAGCCATTTCCATTTCTCATCGTGATGATTTGGAACTATGTGGTATTTTGTCACTTCCTAGATGTGACCTTAAAATGGGCCCCATAGATTTTACCATAGCATATTCCTTATGGATAGGTTCTTGATTTTGGTGAGAACTCCACAATCATCACATCTGTCATCCTCTTATTCACCTATTGGAACCATGCGAAGGGTCTAGGGGTGTCTCTTGTACATCATTTATCCCCTCCTCGGCCGGTTTACTTAGGTATTCCAAACTCTTCCCCATGAAAATTCAAAATTCATGGATGCTTAAATAAAAATCAAAGTTTTCAAAAATAGACTGATCCCTTAAAGGACAACTATTCATGCAAAGAGAAAAATCTAGAAATCAAAATCAAAATAAAATAGATCGATCCCTCGAAAGATGACTATCATTTATTCTTTCCATCTTTACATTGTAAAAAGTAGACCATACCCTCGAAGGATGGCTACTCTTTATGGAATTTGAAGGATTTTTGCATTGATTAGCCTTCCATTTTATTAACATCCTAAGAAAGATTCCCGCATTGATCAAATTTCTCTTTCCCCTTCCCAGAGCTGAGGCATAGTTTTAGGGAATACCACTTTCAGAGAACCACATTTCCTCTATACAAGTGCATCTCAAACCCCTTTTTTCATGTCAACATTAGGTCTATGAGATCATCTCATCTATCATTTCCTTATGATTTGTCAAATGACTAACTATCGTTGGTTATTTACTAGCATTTTCTTTGGTCGCATGTGCCTTGTGTCACCCAAGATCCTTTCTTGTTTACCTCCAATGTGGTTGGAGGCATGTTTTCCCTCACATTTTACTTAACATAACGTAGTCTCATTTTTACTCTTTAGGTCAAGATACTTACAGCTGCACCTTATATGCTTTTAGTCTATCTCCCTTTCCTAAAGTCCCATTGGGCCATACTTATATCCTTTTTAGGGCATACATTATTTTTCCAAAGTCCACATTCATGGCCATATTTTATATTCTCCCCTTAGGGAATTTTTTTTTCATTTTCTAATCCTCTCCTTCTCATTTTGAGGTCCACTTCCATGGCCATTTTCACTTTTAGGGCATTGTCTTTTCAATCTCAAAGTCCACTTTGGTGGCCATGTTTACTCTTCCTTTGGGAATTTTACCTTAGACTATCCTAATATACTTTGCGCATAGAATCTACTTGGTGTCTATCCCTTTTCCCCACTTGGGGCATATTTTAATTTTTCCCTTTTGCCTTCATGGCCATAATTTCCCCACTTGGGGCATATTATCTCTTCATTCATCTCTTTCGACTCTACCTTTTTGGCCTTTTCGTATCCCATTGGGCACCATACTTTTCATCCTTGTCCCCTATGGACACATACCTATTCACTTGATTCCTCATGTACGAAGGATTTCACATACTTTTGCATATAGTTGTACATAGTTTGATGACTTTCTCATGACCCATTGGTCATCCTAGCTTGCATCCATACTGTAGTGATATTTACCCACTTATTAGTCTCAGAATGTTGCTTTCCATCTCCATTAAGACTGTAATTTTCCCTTACCGATGTGATATTGGAGTCACCGCCATAGTTTTCATCATTATTGTGATCCTTTTTTCCTGGGGCATCTTGCCTTGGTTATTCTTTCACCCATATTTCATCACCCACCCACCCTTCATCATCTACCTTTTTCAAATGCACCATCGATTTCCCTTGGCATCATCAATTCCCCATTTGAGGGGAACTTATCATCAATCCTTTATCCTCATCCAACCCTTTTTATTTTTTCTCATGGCTTGCTACCACAAACCACTCAACAAAAAGGGGAAAAATGTAGACACCTAATTTTGGTATCTATATCCTCTTCAACTCGTGTTTGCATATTTTATTATTCATCCTTATTAGTTAATTAAATGTCATCCAACCCTTTTTGTTTTTGTCTTGTGGCTTGCTACCGCAAACCACTCAAAAAAGGGGCAAAATCTAGACACCTAATTTTGGTATATATATCCTCTTCGCTTTGCGTGCACATATTTTATTATTCATCATTATCCTACCATTATCTATATCCTCTTCATCTTCATAGTTAATTAAATGTCCATTTATTCTATCATTATCCATTCCTCATCAACTATCATTAATTAGTTAAGTACTATTAATTAATTAATTAATCATCTGATCTTTATTAATTTACATTAATTAATTCCCTTTTATTAATTAATTAATGGGTATCCACATCCACATGCCCTAACTAGCTTCTATTTTGGAATGATTTCATTCCAAATATATGTCTTATGCATCCCCATGATTTTTCTAACCTATCCTTATCTCCAACTCACCTACACCTCATCCCCAAACAACCCATTCCCACCTAATGATTTAAAGCATTTGGCCAACCCTTAAAATAAAGTGAAATCACGTTGAAAAAATAGAAAATTATTCATCTTGCAGAAAATTTACCTGGAATCGGTGGTGACCCAGTCTAGTTTCCACTGACCCTATAAAAATTATTTCTTCCTTCCCATTCAACATCATAAAATTGAGTGCAATCAGATTTTCTTGCAACTTGTAGATAATATTTCATGTCTAAACATTCCAAAAGCCATTGCAGACCTCTATACCTCCTTACAACGTGGATGCATCAATCAAGATCATTTTTTGTGAGATTTTCATTATTTTACATAACTTCAATCAGTTTTATCATATTATCTTGTGTTTTTCATATCTAACCTTTTGCAGGTCTAGATCATCAACAAAAAGCTCATAACTTTGTCATTGAATTATTTATGCAAATCCATTCTTGCAGGTTGATCATTCAGTTTGCCTTCCCTTGGCTTCATCAATCCTTTTCACAATCAATACCGATCCTTATCGATCACCATTGACTCACCCACTGTAACATTTTCTTTTTTGTTCCATAGCCACCCTTGACCTCTACATGTGCTTACCTTCTGTCCTAGATTATTAAGATTTCATCCCACCTCTTTGTTATAGAAAATCAACTTGTTTACACCCTAGTCACTCATTGACCGGGGTCCCGGTTTCAATCCCCAACATTAAATCCTTATTTTTCATTATCTCCTAATTTCTATTCCTTTAAATTTTCTCTACAGTTGACTCTAAAATTTCCGGACTTCGCAACTTCTAGATTGCACTCGATCTTGTGTAGTTTGCATATTTCTTTTGTTTTCCTAATCTAGTTCCTCAGTCTCCGTCAACCTAGACTAGGTAAGTTGTGTTTTCTAGTTTATCGCTTAAATCAATATTAAATCAATCTCAATCCTTCCAGATTTAGTAATTCTCTATTTCTTCATGTTATTTACAATTTTTTTATCTATTTCCATCTTTCTACAAATAGGGGTTGACATCCGCCGAGTAATCTAACCACTTCTCAGATCCATGATTGTCAGGGCATCCCCCACATACATCTATTTAATCCAATCCATTTTAGTTTTGTAGATCTAGAACTAGAAACAATCCATTATTCAACGCCTGTATCAAGCATTGAGAATCCGAGGTAACATAAAACCTCTATCCTTCTGAGTTTTCTAGTTTCTTTAGTATTTAGTGCATTCATTTACATTACGAATGAGAAAATTAGACAATAACTCTTTTCCCGAAGTATCGAAGGAAACATTTTCCAAGGAATAATCCAAATTGATGCAAGAATTAAGGAAATTAAATATTGAGATTCCATTCTAGAGAAAAATTAGATATATTCTAGAACTTAACCAAATGATTAAATGTATCTACATAAATACACCAGAAGAAAGAAACAATTTCTAAAAATAGTGCAAGTTGATGGAAAATTAGCTGATTTATTGTTAGGGAAATTGCTCTTACCTAAATATGGGGATCCAGGAGTCCATTCATTTCTATCACCATAGATGGTCAAACCATATCTAATGTTTTGGTAGATCTAGGAGTTTCTATTAATGTAATGACAATAAATATAATGAATCTACTATCTTTACCAGGATTGTAATCAACCAAAACTATCCTTGAAATGATAGAATAGTCCATTATTGTACTAGAGGGAGTCATAGGATATGTAATTTTCATTGTTGAATCATGAGAATATCTAGTAGATTTCATGATATTGCAACCCAAAACTAGAAATCGCTATCCAATTATTTTGGGAAGACATTGGCTTGCTATTGTTGCTGCATTTATTGACTATAGATCTAGAAATATGACTATCTCAAATTGTTCTAAAGAAAAGAACACTTCACTCTACCATCTTGCTCAACCATACCTTAAAAATTATAAACATATATAGATTCATGCTCAACCGGGATGGTATGAGCCCTTTTTATTTAGCAATAATTGTAGTAAAAAACTATGTGAATGAGAAAGAAACATATATGAGTTTTGATGAAAAGTCTAATCTGGCTCCAGAAAGAACCATTGTGTCTTCAAAAAGAACCAATTTGGCTAAAGAAAGAATCACCGTGACAACAAAAACAACCATATGGGCTACCGAAAAGGATAGTAAGGCTCCAAAATAAGTTAATATTGAAATATATAATTATGCTCCTTCTAAACCACATGCTTGTCATGAAAAAAAAATTTCAAATGATTTTCATTGTCCTTTAGCTAGAGTTATGTCTACTAAAAATACAAAAATCTTCCACTTGTTACAACTCCATTTTTTTCCTTTAAATTCTATGGTGAATGAAAAAAGAAATAAAACCTACCTAACATTAAACAAGTATCTATTCAAATAGGGAAAGAGTTGAAGAAACTAAATTTATTAATGTCGTGAGAAATCATTCCATGAAATTCACTTAGGATTATATTGATATGAGAGGAATACACCCTAACATATGTACTCACCACATTTACACTGAATATGTTAAACCAATTAGACAACCAAAATGTAGGATTAATCCAACACTCAAATATATTTTAAAAAATGAAATTGAGAAATTGTTGAAAGTTGGCTTTATCTATCCTATATCTAATATTCAGTGGGTGTCCCCACTTGTTATAGTTCCTAATAGGAATCATAAATGGAGAAGATGTGTAGACCACAGGGAACTTAACAAAGCTACAAAAAGACTATGTCCCTCTCCCATTTATAGATCAAGTTTTGTTTAATTTGGTAGGAAATAAATATTTTTATTTTTTGGATGGATTTAGAGGATACATATAATTTTCTATAGCTCCAAAATATCAAGATAAAACAACCTTTACATTTCCTTGAGGAGAATTTACATACATTTTTTTATCATTTGGTTTGTGCAATGCACCTGCTACTTTCCAAAGGGCAGTTTTGGCTATTTTTGCAGATCTTACTAATGATTGTGTTGAGGTGTACATGGATGATTTCTCATCCATGGGGCTACTTTTCAATAATATTTTAGAAATTTAAAGAAAGTGTTAGAAATATGTGAGAAACACATACTCTCTTTGAGTAATGATTTTTTTAATTATGGTTGATCAAGGGATTGTTTTAGATCATCATATCTTTGTTAAAGGTATTTAGGTTGATCCTAAGAAAATAGAAATCATTACCAACCTACTTGTTCCAATAAATCAGACTGATGTTAATATATTTTTAGGCCATACATGTTATTATAAAAGGTTTATCAAATATTTCAACAAAATTACTGCACCTATGTTCTCTTTACTCACAAAGGATTATGTTTTTGAATGGAATTCTCACTGCCAAAAAGCCTTTGAAGCCATAAAAGATAAATTGACTTCTGCTCCAGTTCTTAGAGGACCTAATTTAGGGAAACCTTTTCATATCTATAATGATGCATCTAATACTATAACAGGGGTATTACTTGGTCAAAAGGATGAAGACGGATAAATGTATGTAGTATACTTCATTAACAAAAACATAACACTTATAAAGAAGAATTACACCACAACTAAGAAAGCATTTTTGGATTTCATTTACTCTCTTAAAAATTCATGCATTATGTTACTGGATATAAAATATTTGTATACACAAACCATTCAACAATAAGGTATTTGATGAATAAGCTAGTAGTAGGGGTAGGATTATCATATGGTTACTCCTTTTGCAAGAATTTGATATAACAATAATTGATAAACTAGGGAAAGATAATGTTGTTGTTTATTTTATTTCAATATATAATGTTTCAGGTGAAGAAGAACCTATTGAAGACCACTTTCTAGATGAACACATGTTTGTAATTTCAGCACACTCACCATGGTTTGTTGATATTGCCAACTATCTAACCACAGGGAAGTTTCCACTTTATTTTACAAGTAAAGAAAGGAAAATATTAGTTAGAAACAATGCCACTTATACATGGTGTAATGGAATTTTATTTAAGTGTGGTCTTGATATGGTTATCCGTAGGTGTGTTAGATAATATGAATTATATGACATCATCGAGCTGACCATGATAAACTCGGTGGAGGACATTATTCAGCTTAAGAGGACAATTAAAAAATATTTAGAGATAAATGCTACTGGCCTTCATTGCACAATAATTCCAAAATACTTCGGTAATGTCATACATGTCAAAGGATGGGGAAGCCTACTTTGTCCATTGAAATGCCTCTTAATCCTCAACTGGTTTTAGGACCTTTTGAGAAATGGGGAATTGATTTTGTTGGACCAATAGACCCCTCATCTTATGAGAAAGAGTACATGTTGGTGTGTGATTATTATGTAACCAAATGGGAATAAGTTAAGCCCTTCCTTTTTCTAATGAATAAGATGTAGGTAATTTATTGTACCACAAGATCATGTAGATATTTGGAGCACCTAGAGCCACAATGTCTAACTAGGGACCTCAATTCATGTATAAAATTATTGAAGCATATGTAGGGATATATCAAATCAAGCATTGGGAGTAATCACCATATCATCCTCAAGATAATGGACAAGTTGAAGTTACAAATAAGGAACTAGAAAATATCTTGACAAAAGTTATGAATTCAACCATAAAATATTGGGTACAAAAGTTGTCTAAAGTAGTTTGGGATTACAATACAACATGGAAAACTACCACTGGTTTTTCTCCATATGAACTTGTGTATGGGAAGAAGCCACTGATTCCTATAGAATTTGAATTACAGACCAAGGAAAACATTAGAAATAGGAATTGAGATTGATGCAGCTCAGAAAGATAGGATTCTTTAGTTGAACAAGTTAGATGAGATGAGGATGGAAGCCCAACAATAGTCTACCCTCATCTAACATCAAAGAAATATTTGACATGACTCTCACATCAAGACTAGGAGGTTCAAATAAGGAGATTGGGCCCTTTTGTTTGACTCAAAGTGTGGTCTTCAATTTTCACCCCAATGCTATGCATGCTTTGACACTTCATTCTCGTAAGATTGAAATCTCACCCAAAGTGCAATAAACTAATAACCCCTCCTTTTTATGTCTACTAGAACATTAACATACATAACCATAATGATATCTATCCAATTATCCATTCTTACAAGTAAACTAAATCATTCACTCTATCTTGGAAACACATATAATAGGGAATCAAAATAGATCAAAAATAACTAAGATTCATTGCATAATTAAGTCACTATATTCAGACATTTCAATGATCATAATGCAACAACAATTATTCATTAATCATCAAAACCAACTATATAACTAGATGCTTATACATTACATTCAGGTCCATGTGAACATAGATTCATGTGTGTAACCATATTAGAGTAGCATAACACTAACACATAACAATCATCATAACTACCACAACAATAACACACACACACACACACACACACAGAGAGAGAGAGAGAGAGAGAGAGAGAGAGAGAGAGAGAGAGAGAGAGAGAGAGAGAGAGAGAGAGAGAGAGAGAGAGGTGGGTACTTTCCTTCATTGCATATGCACTTTCTAATAATAGGTGTTCCCAATATAGACTACATGCATGCTTTAAAAAAGCTAATAATAGATTATCCTATAAATAGAAATTTATTTAATCCTATTAATAGCCTCCATACATGTGCTTAATATGCATGTTAATTATCTAAAAATAGGCTTTACTTGGCTGCCAAGTCATCATGCTTTATCTCTTTGCTTGGTCATCACTCCATCCTTATTTTATATTTTTAGCTCGTGATTAGAAAAATCGAAAAATTCTGAATTTTGTCTACTTGGGCGTGAGCCTCCCGAACATTGTTTCCACCTTTCTTGCGTGCGCATTCGTGCCTCCCTCAATCGACCCAATATTCCACGATCTCTTCATACTTAGGAATTTTTTCTGCTCAACATTACTCCACACTAAATACATTTTCCATTCTCGTAAATGGGGATACTTGACTTATTTATCCAAAGAATTAATGAATAACAAACACCAAAGAATAAAGAATATAGATACAAATAATAAGGAAGAAAGAAGGAAATAATATTTAGCTTGCACTAATCTTATACTCCTCAATTAACTATGCAATAATTTGGGCAACCGCTTATTAAGAGTACTTTCTAGTTCTTCCCACTCCACTGGACATTTGGTAGATGTATCTCGGAAGTAAACCTGCTTCCTCTATCATCTCCTCAAGGGGTCATGTCTTCACCTTTATGCTCCAACTCCCTTATTACTCTAGATATACCCAATATTAAACATTCCAAGCCATGCATCTTACATGTGACGAGGAATCTTAGCTCCTCAAGCCTATTTTCATATGTCTCCTTTACTATCTTCGAGCATCTTGCTTCGCATGATCTCGACTAGGTATTCCTCATGCCCAAGCTTCCTTCCTTCTTTGTAGCTTAAACACTTACCAAATATTCCTCTTCCTGTGTGGTATATGCTTTAATAATGGGGTCAATGTTTTGAAAATGGTCAAAGGCCCATCCCACCTTCCTCAAATCATCCTTTATTATTTCCAACATGGCATCATATTCCCTAATTTTTCATGCTATAATCTTCTTATTTTTCTCCCTCTCAGCTACTATATCTCCTTCACTTATCCCCTACACACTTGGTTTCTCCTGTAATAACATATGCACCAAATCTTACAAGTAGTGTAGTGCTGAGGGATACATTTCCTTGGTTTTCTCTTCAAAACCTAGGTGTGCCTCTAAAATATCTTCTCCAATATGTTCTTCCATGTCTAGGATAGCCTTTTTGCACCTTTGTGCCTTCTCATTCTCCTTAGTGAGTTGCTAGAATTCCCATGCTTTATCATTTTAATCTTTCACCAAGGTCCGAATGGTGGCCACCTTGTCTACATTTCGTGCACGATTTCTCGCTACCATTTTATTTAGAGCATTGATAGCTTCCTCATCTATAAGATCTGTTGGCCTTATCTTGTCAACATTTTCTTTGGCACCTTCTTGAGTTTGCATGTAGCAAACACATCACGTGTAATTTCAAAGTCTAGCTGATCCACGTGCATCTACATGCTCCAATACAAAACCTTCCTTGTATGTATGGATGCCCCTTCTTCATTGATGACATCCCAACCATACAAATCCTATATTACCACAATGCTCTAGAATTACGTGCATAACACCTTTGACTCGATCATTGATGTATCTTATTTGAGGCATGCACATGACCTCATCATTTTTCCTTCTTCCACTAGTGTGCTTCCCATTGGGTATATGATGCTCCTTTATTATGCTTAGATATGTTCTTCCCGACACTTCATCCCTAATTGGTATCCTATCTCCTTTTTCCTCCTCTTCATGCTTTATAGGGCCTATATACATCTCATGGATCTCATGCATATCTACATCATGTGAATTTATCTCTTCTCTACGTCCTTTCTCCTCTAAGTCATGGATTTGAGTCTCTCCTATTCTGTAAATTTCTTCTCCTTGTTAAGATCTTCTACCACATCCTCTTCATCAATATCAAACCTTCACACCAGCCTTATTCTTCTCTTCTTATTATTCTCTGGGATTGGTTTAGGTGGTGAGGTGGTTGGTGAATTTGTAGGTTTAGAGGGCCCTATGCCATTGTCTCACTCTTCACGCATCCTCTTAACTCTTCCTCTAGTGTAATGTTTAAACATGAAAATGTCTTCTTTATCTTTCTCTTCCTCCTTCTCGTCCTTAGTCTTTTCTTCCTCTTCAAACCTTAGAGGAGTGACCTTGCACACTTTATTTTTTCCAACTGTTTGTTTTCCATTTCGTGGGTTTGGGACCTTCGATCATCTTCAACATATTTTCCACCGACTAATTTCAGCTAACAAAAATGTAGTCTTTAATTTACAACCCAATACTATGCCCGTTGAAACTTCATTCAAAAATACTCGAATGCTCACCTAAAGCACATGTAAATACCAGTCCCTCCTTTTTATGTCTACTAGAATGCTAACATGTATAACCATAATGATATTTATCCAAGTATTCATTCTTAAAGGTTAACTAACTCACTCTTGGTCTGTCTTGAAAACACATTTAATAAGGAATCATAACATATAAAATAATAACTAATATTAATTACATCCTTAATTCACCATATTCATACATTTCAATTATAATTATGTAGCCACAATTGTCTATTAATCATCAAAACCAACTATATAACAAGAAGACGATACATCACATTTAGTCCATGTGAACATAAAGTCATGCGTGCAACCATATCAAAGAAACATAACAATAACACATAATAGCCATCGAACTACCACAACAAAGAGCATAAAAATGTATATATAGAGGTGGGGACTTTTCCTTCTTCACACATGCACTTTCTAATAATAGGCATGCCAAAAATAGACTACATGCATGCTTTAAAGAAGCTAATAATAGATTATCCTAAAAATGGAACTTAATTGAATCATATTAATATCCTTCATGCATGTGTTTGAACTGTATGTTTATTAACCAAAAATATCCTTTACTTGACCACCAAATCATCATGATTTATCTCTTTTCTTGGTCAACACTCCATCATGCTTTTCTATTTTTAGCCCGTGATCGTAAAATTGGCTAAGTCCTGAATTCTGTCTACCTAGGCGCGAACCTCCTGTGCCTTTTTCCACATTGCCTACTCATACCTCCAACTCTCTCATGTGCTCCAATATTCCATGTGCTCTTCATACTTAGGCATTTTGTCTTTTCAATAAAAAGTACCAGCAATTCAAAGGAAAGTTGAGGACTAGGTGGTTGGGACCCTATTGAGTGCAAAGAATATATGATAATGGATTAGCCATTGATGGAGACAGAAGAACACTGCTTTGGTGAATGGACATAGACTAAGGTTGTATCAAAAGCCTCAAAGAAAAGAGGAGTTTACAAAATAAATTTAGTCCTATGCTGAATTTAATTTCATGGAAGAATGTGATTCTTCCACCTTGGTGTGTTAGGGAGTTCAAAACTCCAATAAAGGGAGAAAATTGGAATTTTAGATGACAGTATTCTCCTCTTACTCAAACAAATATATATATATATATATATATATATATATATATATGTATGTATGTATGTATGTATGTATGTATGTATGTATGTATGTATGTATGTATGTATGTATGTATGTATGTATGTATGAAAACCCAAAATAACAACATGTATATAATAAAGGCAGGTATGATAAATTTCTTAAAATTAAAACTAGCCATAATTCTTTTCAAATGCAGGGGTAGATAACCATAAATCAAAAGAAAACATATTCAATGAGGTAAGGTGCATTTATTCCTCTTACCTATGAATTTTTATTTCTAATACATCCAATGCATTTGATTTAATTAATTAATGAGCAAAAAGAGAGGAAGAACAAAGAGAACTTCTATATCTAATCATGTTGTCAAGAGATGAAGCCACCATCAAAGAACAACAAAAAGAGATTGAATTGCTCAAGATGAAAGTGAAAGGTATGGAAGAAGTTAACTTGATGTAGTCACACACTCTATAACAACAATTCACCAAGTTATAAATAATGTAAAACAATAATTATGCCCTTGTTGGTCTCCCAAAATTTGACTTCTTCTCCAATTGACAATTTCCCTCAACTCTACAATTACTTGCTCACTCACCCTATAGTGCTATATCAAGCTCAAAAAATTATTCTAAAACCCTTAAGTATGTCAATTTAAACAATGAAAATTATCAAAACAATCCAAAAGATTCATCGGCTTACCTTCTAACAGACTTTTTCCTTCTAGGATTCTTGATTAGGTCTTTGAAAACTATGTTTTCCTGTTATAGAGGATTGTTATGAATTATTCTAAATTATAACTTCTCCACCATTTCATACCACCTTCAACAAGTTTAATTACTCTACCTTCCCTCACAATTGTTCTACATGGCTTTACTAACTTCCTCCTTCTTAAGGTTAGATATTTCAAAACAAGGCCATTTTGTGCTTTAGTTCTTAATAGGCTTGATCAACTATTTCCTCATGTCATTTATCCTACAACCACATTTCCTCAATTATCAAATTAGCCATAAACCTTAAAAATATCCACTTCACCAACTTGTCCAAAAATTGTCCCTTTAATGATCTATAGTTCTAGAGATAGACTATCAACATCTTCTCTCTCTTTCTTTTTGTATATATTGACCAAAACCTATTTATTCTTGTAGAAGGGTCACTCTAGATGATTTTTACAATCTCAACTCTTTATTTCTTTAATTACTCAATCAATCCTTCATTCTTGTTTTGTTTCACTAAACTACTTTGTACTCACATAGTCCTCAATAGGACACACTTTGTCATAGATTACTTTTAGTTTAGGGATTATTGACTTATTATACCACTTGGATTTTACTCTCCTCTTTAATGGATGTTATGAATTTGTTTATTAAACTCAACTCCTTGAATCCCTCCACTTTTTTTTGTAGGCATGCAACTAACTTCTCAAATTTATGTCACATAGAACTTCCCGACACAAGTTGCTTAGCCTAAATATTTCAAACCCACTTGAAGAATCCTAGGGCAGAGAGATCTACAAAGTTTGGAGTAATTTTTTTATTTCATTAAGGAGATCACCAAGTTTTTGTCTTTGAAACCCTAGCCTGAGGGTTTGGAGTTGAGAGTAAGCCCGAGAGGAAAAAAATTGATGTTTCTTCACCTTGGTTGTATCTTTTTCACTCATGTAGGTTTCACAAAAATTGTGATATACTTTACCAACTATTATTATGCACCATATCTCATGATCAACCCTTCAACCTTCACTTTTAGTTGTATTTTCATAGTCTCATGAAGGATACTCAAAGAAATGGTATTACAATCGTACACAATTTCTTAGATGAATCTATTTTTACTTATCTTGGGAGACCACCATTTAGTAGGATTAAATCTAATAACTAGTTTTCACTACTCCTTTAAATTTTCAAAACAAGCATTCACACTAATGATCCATACTCATTCTTGATTGTACTATATGCTATTTTCAAACTTGCCAACTCTATCTAAGTTTTTAATACACATACAATTACGAAATCTCATAAGCATCAAAATAACACTAAATTTTTTTCTCTCTCACCATTTCAATCCCTCAAAACATGTATATATAGTGTTCTTTGAGCTACCGAAGACTAAATATTTTCACAACTTATCCCAAACTTGCAATCCACAATAATCACTTCTGAAAACTTCTTGGAATTCTCTTCTCTTAAATAACCATCTAGATGATGGTTTAGAAAATGGTTATAAAGGATTTATATATGTCTTCATAAACATTGTAACTACTTTTTGGTCCTTTAGACCCTTCCATTTTCACATTTTTTGTTACATTACAACATTAAATGCCTCTACCTAGTGTAAAACCCAGGATTTGAGAGCTAGGACACACTCTTTGACGCTTCTCGGGACTCCTAGACCTCATTAAGGTTTCCACCATCTCATTACATGTGTGAAGGATCCAAAAAAACATTAAAAGCAACCATTACAATCCAAAATTATCTTCAAGAATTCAAATTGGCATTTTGGAGGGAAATGACCAATTTTGAATTTGTGAAGGTCTTATTCAATCCTGACATACCCAATAGACCCTAGATGACCTATAGGACCTATCAACATACTTAGGAGTTCAAAATTGATGTTATTATCCTATATACAGACTAGGAATTTGATGCTCCTGCATCATAAATCTTCATTGAAAAATAAATTTCAGCAAAAAAATTCTCAAAATTTTGAAAAAGAAAAGAGCATTTTTGAGTTAAGTCTAGAAGTTGTAGATTTAAGAAACAAAAACATATTGAATAACTTAAATGATGACTCGACTAAAATTCATGAAGAAAGTAAGAAACTCCTTGGTAAAAATAAGATGATAAAAGTAAAATTTGAGTCCATTCAAGAATAAAAAATAATTTAGATTTTAAGTTTGACATCATTTTCAAATTAGTCCATAAAATTCTAGCCTACAAAAAGCCAAATTCAGTTTATAATCTATTTCTTCAGGAGCAATTTTATTTTGGCACCTCACCGATTGTGTCATGGTATTCCTTATGAGTTTTATGATGAAATTATTATTATGGATTCCTACAAGATGAGTGCCAAGGAACACCAAATCTTTCTCTGTGAACTATTTTTGTGTAATATGGTTGTCCCTAATGTTCCATATTTCTTGCTCAATTTATATGTGGGAGAATTTCAGCTTAGATCTTTCCAATCTCTACTATATAGTCACATTTTATGGCATAAAATAACTAATGACTTCATGAATAGGAAAATACCATTGGGTTCATCATAAGGCCTCAAGATGCCAATGTAAATCAAATGAGAAGAAAATTCAGAGCTTACTATTACTTGCTCGATTTTCTAAGCATACGACCACAAATAATGGAAGAATGCCTTAACAATTTAATCTCTTATAGTGGTACACATTATAGAGATGCTCTCACTTTGCATGTACTTATGATATGGGATACTCTAAAAATTCCATTGAAAAGGAGGGAGGTAATTTCTCCATAGAATCTCTCATAGAGTGCGAAGAGAGCAGGAATAATTGTGAAAATAATTTAAGATATGGATAATAAAGAAAATGATGAATGGATGGGAATGAGGAATAGACCACCTTTGGTTCTTAATCCTATGAAATCATGGAAAAACACTTCACCAAAACATGAGGAATATTTTAGAGAATGGTACAAATCAGTCTATGAACATATATGATTTAAGGCTACAACTTCAAAGAAATATTCATATCAAAGACGAAGAATTCAATATGGCTCAAAGACTTGAGATAATATTAATATAATAATAATTTGCAAAAAAGACTTGTAAATGTAAGGTGCAGGGGAGATCACGAGTCCATTGATTGAACCATTATATCACAATTATAATACTTTTTCTTGCAAACACATCGATCAATACATGGAATGATTAGAATTGATTAGGTCTAAGTAGGAAATAATCCATTTTATCCTTGTTAAATATTGTGGACCAATGGTTATGGTTTTTTTCCAACTAATTTCCTCGAAGAGATGTGTGGTGATGTGTACAAAGTAATGAATTCATGATAACCACCAATCCTTGCTGTCACAGTCTAGATTGACACCTTATGCTCCACTATAAGGATTAGTTAAATAATTTAATAAAGGTTAAAAACTGAGCTTGGTTCCTATCACTCTTTTATGAGTTGTAACAAACTTCTAAAACTGCTCTCACATCTAGCCGCCTAGATTCTTGGGCATATTTTGGAGGAGTGAGCTATAAAACAATAATCTTGATTGATTTGATAAAGAAAAATACAGATAGGCATGTGTGTGTAAAGTGTAACAGAAAACAAATATATACATGTGTAGGAGAATGTTTTTGTTGTAAGCTATTTTTTATTTATTTGTAAGAAAATGTTTGTGATCAATAAAGACATGATGTTTTGATAAGATTGTGTTAACAAACCAAGCCGAGGAAGAGCAAGGGCCCACTCAACTAAGGACTTGGCTTGTTGTGTTGGTATTTATGTCCCTATTTTGTTACAATATTTAATTCTCGAGTATGTTTTATAAAAACTACTTTCACTATTATAGTATTAGATAAGAATTTCTTTCACTATATTTTTCTTACACTGTATTTTCAATTCTTGTAACTTTCCTTTCTAAGTATTTCCTTTCCTACAAGTTTTGTTTAGAATAGTTTCATTTTACAAAGTGCATTTCCTTTTTGTATGTTGATTTTAGTAGATTAAAATTTTCTTATTTCCAAATAGAGTAGAAGTTGTTATTTTCAATAGATAGTTAAATAAACAAACAACTCAAGAGAAACAATCAAACCCCCAACAATAACAAAAGTACACTTACTACTTATATATTTATTTCCTTCTCTATATACTACCTTGGGAACATCCTTGGTTAAGAGTGACATCAACTGCAAGTTAGTTGATTAAATGATTAGAACTCATAGTGACCCATTAGCCCCACACCTCTACAAACAAGATTTACTATTTAAAAAATCACTAACACAAGTAGGGACCATTAGGCCCCTAAAATAAATATAAACAAGGTTTAGATAAATTAATCCAAAACCGAGTCAAGAAGAAAACCAATAAAAGTGTATAGAATACTCACGACACATATACAAGGAGAATGATTTATCCAAAACCACATGAAACTAACACAATAAGGCCAATTGATTAACAAGGGAAAGTGAGGTTTCGGCCTAAACGATCACTTGCGCATACCGGAGATGAAATTTTGAGTCCCATGTTCTCTTGTGTGAACCTGTAACATACACACTTGATTCACACGTCATCATACCCACTCGATATAATAAAACAAGTAAAAACTTCCACATACATCCAATAATTAAATCAATTACATGCTAAATAATCCAAATTAGGAATTAAAATACTATGTGCAATACGATAATTAACTAGAATGACATACATCCATAGTAGATAAAAAATAGAGTCTGTCTAAATCACATCGCGATAATCTCTATCGAATCATCACCATATATGGTAATCATAATAATTATAAAAATGACATACATACATTGTATACCAAATAAAACCCATCTAAATCACATCTTGATAATATCCATAACAACATCACTAAAACTAGAAATAAAAATCAAAACAATAGATTAGCATGTGTGCCTCATACACAACATGTATCACAAAGTTGATCCATGACAACACCATATAATGTCCAAAATAGTGTTGTATCAATGTTAAACAAATCAATAATATGAGTCAACAATAAAATATAGCAATAAACTTGTGGGCACTACATCCCCTCCCTTATACATAGAATTCCTCCCATAAGTAATAGGAAGGGGTAAGAATAATGACCTCTCAAGGGTATCACATCGTACCATGTAGTTTTTAGTCTCAAAAACATGTCCCACTAACTCTAACTTGGTTCAACATTAAGTGTATCTCACATTAGGATAATGTTAATCAAGAAAAACTATAGCTTCCAAGAAGGTTCATTAGCATCATCGTCTAAATTCTCTACAAGGTTCCACATAAGTGGATGTACAACATAAAGGTCACTTTTAAGGAAATTATTAATGGGTTAGCCAAGGAAACAACAATTGTTTTTTTTTTTTTTAATATCAAGTTATGCACATGTGGTGTGCATGAAACCACCCATGTACATCACAAAAACCATGTGAGATGAGAGAAAAATTTCTAAATTTATGAGAGGGTTCACTTCCTAGATCACAATTAACTTTAAAAGATGATAAAATTGTTCACAAGACCCTCCAATGTTTCCTAGCATTTGCACTCTTACTTTATGGGTCAAAGGTGAAAGGTCACATGACACCAAACATAATTAAAAATGATGAATTTCTTTGGAAATAAGTTTTAATTTCACACAATGAAAGTAATAATAAATAAGTATGTAATATCTAGACAACCATAAAGTTAAGATTAATTTTCTAGTTTTTCCTTGGGGTTCCATAGCTTGAACCCTTTTCTCAAGTATCATATAACACACCCATTAATTTTGATTTAGGAAACCGATAAGGATAAATTTAGTTTCTTTTGTTTAAAATTTTATCAAATTTTCCACCATGACAATCCAAATTCTGCACTACCACATCCCAACAATGCCACTATCACTTATTGAAACAAAAAATAACTAGTTTTTAAACTCAACAAGGCATATAAGAAGTTTACTAAGATTACAAAATTTACCACTATAACCAAGAGAAATCATGAATGCGTTGGGTGGAAAATGTATCTAAAAAGGAGGTTTCAAAACTTATCAAGTTCCTAGGAAAAGTAACTAAATTATTTCTTGGATGAGCTTGAAACAACTTGTCTGTCACACCTTCCCCAAGAGGTCAAGAGGAAAACAAGAATTGTTTCCTCCAATGGAAAGGTAGATTCCTAACTCTTCTTAATATCCTTAACATATGTCATTTTAACTCATTAATTACCTAGGTCAATAATGACCCATTAAATCCAAAGGGAATTTATTTTCCCTTAAACTAGAGGCATGAGTCCATTTTCAAACAAGGAACTTCAAATTCACCACCCCATTGAGTGGTAAAAACAATGGGGCCACATTTTCAAGAGGACCCCAAAACAACACACTCTCAAATAAACTCCAAATTCACATTGTTTGGCTAGAGGTTACATCGATTTCAAAGGATGTCATCACCCAAAGCACGTGGGATGAATATATAATACCGATTCTTAGTCTTTTTCGTAATGTAGCGTTAAATATTTTATCTAATAAAAAGCTAACAATTTTTTTCTATTATTCTTTAAATATTATACAAGAGTCTCCCAAGAGTCAAGTAACCAAAGGAATATACAGATTATGAGATGATGTAACCTTATATTATTCACATTACTTTTACTTGTCGTGTCAAGGAAGCGAAAAAAATGCCTAAGTCAACTTTATACGACCAAAGATAAGAGAGTATATGGCAATGAAAAACACACATTTCAATTGATTTAATATGTTAAGATTCACGTCTTATATAGCTTTTGAGGGTGATGAAAATAACATTGTCCTACAACCAAGATTGCTCATAAATATATTCTACATGTTCCTAATTACATATAGTTTTCCAAATTTTATTCGTAGTTATAAGACACAAGTTATAAATACACTTATAGATATAATTCTTATGGGTTTCCAATTATTGTATTTATTATTCTTAACACCTTATTAACTTGTGATTTCATGGGCCAACACCAATGTTGGCATGTAATCTCACCCCACCAAGTGAGAGACCAAATTTAAGTTATTTGTCTTCTAGAAGAGAGATAGAGAGAGTGAGATAATATTGCTATTTTCACATAATCATTATTTTTCTCTCTAAGAGATATGAGAAGAGTGAGAGAATAATTTCATATTATACACATTTAATCCTTAAGTACTAGAAACATGACTATTTAATAGTTTTCTTACCAATTTGTGAAGGATTACTATCACAAGTGTACCTTTTATGGTAATAAAGTTCAACCAAGTTACATTGTGATGTCCCACATGAAAAAATATAACAAGAGACCATTATACATAAATGGACTTGCTAGGCCCAAGAAGGGTTCTAAAGGACTAGAAGCATTACCAAAGTATCCTAAAAAATATCCAAATGTTATATTGAGGGTCTCGATGAAATTTTGGTTGTGGAACCTAAATTTTACTTCCAATAGTTCAAGGGATTCTCAACTTCTAAGAAACATAAAATAGTCATGAAATAAATCCTTATATAAAATCATTGTATAAGGAGATACCAACAACCATTTCTTCCATATATTTTATTTATTAGAGACAAATTATAGGATCTGAATGAACAAAATTTCACTAAATTATGGTTAATTTAAACATACAATTTTGAAAGGAAATTGAAAATTTTATAGGCCACTTTCACCAAATTTTCATATAAAATCAAGCTCGAGGAACATATTCTCAAGGAGTAAAATCTATTACAATTCACAATATTACAGTTTTAAGGTGTGGAAAAATATTTTCATTCATTAGGTTGAACTATAATAGAGTACATCTATTTACTTTTCACCCATTCCAAATGGGTTCACTAGGTTTAAAAGAGATGATTTTAACACTACAAGTGAGTGTTCTAAAGATAACGACTAAACTATGAGAGAGAATACCAAAATAAATGAACCAAAAAGTATGCCTCTTGGATCTAGGGAACAAATATACACTCTCTTGTCAAATTACAAATTATTTTCAAAACAAGAAGCAAGACTCCTCACGATGTCTACAAATGACAAAACAAACCAAAACAATTGACACCCAAAAATGCCTCCTAGCACCTAACTCATATGGGTCACATCATTCAACCAAGAACATGTGTAACACAACATGTTTACAACATTATAATAGTTTTCACCCTCCAAGAGTGTCTTGAAATGTCAAACAAGTCAACAAGACCTAGTACTCCCATTGCACGAGCTAGCCAAAATGGATATAAAAGGCCTACCAAAATAATTACCAAATATCCAAATGGAAAAAAACACATCTAACCAATTCTTCGTTATATAAATATACCAAAAATATATCCATATCCAAAAATTAGTGAGTAGATATCAAAGTGGAAGCACCTCTCTCCGAGGTTACTTATTAAAATTTTGCTATTACATTTCAACAATTCTAGCCAAAGTGGCTACTGAAATGGGTTTTGAAAAAAACATCCACAACTTGAAAAATCACTTTGTTAACTCTCATCTACTCTCTCTCTCTCTCACACACAAACACACACACACACACACACACACACACACACACACACACACACACACACACACACACACACACACACACACACACACACACACACACACACACACACACACACACACACACACACACACACACACACACACACACACACACACACAATCCAATGCAATTGACATAATACATTTATGATAACAAGGGCTCAAACTATGACCTCCTTTTTGGAGCTGATTATTGTGATTGGGCTAGTTTGTTTTTACCATAGAATGACCATAGGCCTAAAAACACACTAAAAAAATAAGCTCCCAAAGTAATTTTATAAAAACAAATATTTTTAAGAAATTAACATAGTGAAATACTAGAGGTTTGAAGTGGTAGATTACAGTTTCTTACCACATATCTCTAAACCATGGGTCCAAATCAAAACAAATTTCCTAGTTTTCAATAGCTATACCATACAAAAATGATTATTTGGGCTCATAACGCCCACAAATAAATGATAAAATGATCATATAAAGTTGTTTCAAAAGTTTTTATGGCATCTCATGTCACCAGAGAACATGATCAACTTAAAAATCTCTTCTATAGGAATTCGGGATACATTTTGCACACTATTTTTTTATAACATTTCTTAACTTTTGTGAGTGTTTTAAAAAGAGAAATTTGAATGAAACTTCTATTCAAATCACTACCATAGGATTAATTACCAAACTTACTCATCTAATTTAATAATTAGTCTTATAATACATCTCATAAGCATTGTCCACTTTCCAAAATAGTCACTTTATTGGTGTGGAGTCCAAAGCCCGTTGTGACATTCAACCAATGTAGGAAGGAAGAAAATAATTTTAGCGGAAACATTTTTATTGAACTAGGTGTTAAAACTAAGCTTTGATACCAATGTCGTGCCCAAGATTTCATGAAAAAATATTAATCCAAATGATTGATAAGAATTGGGACATTTTTTTAAAATTGTAAGCAATATTCAAACCATTACTAAACCAACTTGATACTCGAATAACATTTGACCATGGAAAAACCAATTAGTGTTTGCATTAAACTAAGGTTGCTGACTAATGATTAACTAAGTAATATAGGATTAGAATTTTGTAATGTTAGAAATGTATACTTATTCCTGCAAGTAAGGTTCTCAAGATTGACTCGTTGTCAATATTCCAACTAAGTCCCAAAATGAATGAATAGGGTAGATGAATCATTCATTTTGTAAGGAACATCACTTGAAATTTAAATGTGTCTTTCCCCCTAAAGCTAGCTAAACAAGGTGGGGTATAATTTTATCATTATTCTTAGAATTTGATTTTGATCAATGGTGTAGTTAGATCACCGATGATTGAAGAATGCAACTTGAGGTATTTATTCGGATATCCATCATTTATAATTGCACGAAAGTGCACACCAACGTCATTGTATAATAACAAGAAAATACAATACCTCTAATTATGGATGTCCATATAAATCCCAAATGTTAGTAACACTAAAATTATTGATTCACTTGTTTATGTTTAATTTAAATCGTTAAACTTAATTGTAGAGCAAGGCATAAACATAACATTGATTTTTCAATTGTGATTATTTGGAAATCACGTTTTCTTAATAGTAATCTCTCAACATCATAACACAATAAAATTTTCCAAGTCGTATAGATGAAACCATAGCCTTATTTATATTATTTATGATTAACTATATTTATTATATTTTTCCCCATCAAAGGGCTAGTTCAACAATGTAGGAAATTTGTTATATTTGACCACGAGTTAGGTTTGTTCATATGGCATAGGACCCTCCAATTTGACTCATACCCATTTATACCAAACAAAAATAATTAAAGTTAATTTTAAACAACTTTATTTAAATTTACTGGATAAAACTCACATACCTTAATGGACCAATGACACTCTCAATAGTT
Source organism: Taxus wallichiana var. yunnanensis (assembly GCA_018340775.1). Taxonomy (NCBI): domain Eukaryota; kingdom Viridiplantae; phylum Streptophyta; class Pinopsida; order Cupressales; family Taxaceae; genus Taxus; species Taxus wallichiana. Next base: position 92,545,424 of record CM031242.1, read on the forward strand.
ATGGAGAGCCGTAGGATCAAATAATTCGCATCATTCATTTTAGGTGAAGTTTTGAAACCATCATTTCATTCCTTTCATTTCTTCACTTGTTTATTCTTTTCTCATGTTATGGAGGAACCATAAATTTATATCCCATCTCATTACCTATCCTCACTAGGATTTAAGTCAAAGGAGGTATCTATTCAAGTTAAAACAGAGATATTTTTCTCCAGCCTTCCCATTTCCCAAATACACGTATTAGGTTTTATGGAAAAGGTATATGTATATATGATCTTGCATTAATCCCATACATAGCCAAGGGCATGGATCATGGCGATTATATTACCATACCATGCGGGTGGTTGCACATAGTGAAAGGATCCATGCCCCTAGAAAGATGCTCCGAGTAGTAGCGAGAGTGCCACACGGCTGATATAGGAGGTTGGTTGGCCACATGAAACGTATAAGGTGATTTGTTGATGCAAAATCATAGCACCCCTGGATGCAGATCAGGTTTCTAGGTTGATCACTTTGGCATCCAGTGTGATTGCATAACATTGAATCCTTTCTCTAAGTGTGGGACTTGAAAAATGAGAAAGAATTCTCCAGAGAAGGCTGGTTCCTATTCCTCTGTTCAGATGCACACGAAATATGCAGAGGGTTTTCTCAAAACCTAATCTAATCTGCCAAGGAGACAGGGTAAGAAGATGCATAAAAATAAATCTAAACTAATAGAGGTGATGCACCGAGGAATGAAGAACACCTATCTTGCCAATAAACACAGACCATTCAAATGTGATATAAGATCATGCACATATAACAAAACTTGTAGTGAAAGACCGGGAGGATGCAAGATGAACACGAGAGAGGGTTGAGAATCATCCACGACATATACAATACACTTTGCTGAGAATGCCAAGAGGAAGAGTCGATTACAGTTTCAAATGAGAGGTTTGAACTCCACAAATTCACCTGATAGGAGAAGAAGGGAGGAGCAAAATAGAAAATGTTCGACCTCTGAAAAGAAGCTCCTCTTTACAATATATAGAAAGAATGAGAGAGGGAAGAGAGAGAGGAAAGACAAATCTACCCCAACCACCTCCAGTTTGCATTCCATTCATCTCATCATGGCGAAGCGGCGGATCTGCAAAACGGCGGGTCATTCCCAATGTAAGCGTGGAACTGCCGCTGCATTAAAGTTGTTTGTTGAAGCATTACTTCTACTTGTTATTTCATGCCAGAGGTGTTTCTTGATTTTCTCTCTCCAAACCGAACCAAAATGCAAGATTGAACCTGGAATCGTGTAGAGAATCTCACAAGCTTTCCGTTGATATAAAGAACGTGCAAATCCGAGCTCTGGATCGAAAGATATGTCGATCTGAAGATTTAGGGCACAAAACAGGCGAAAATGGATTTTTAAATTTCTTCCCGCGCTCTGCCACCTAGATGACACGTGGCAGGTTCTGATTCACTGAGCAACTCTCTCTCCTCCACCTCTCGGTGGGCTTTCCTTTGAAATTTCCTTGTGGGCCCTAGCTGGGACACGTGGCACTATCCCATTGGTTCGGGCTGACCCTTCAAAACTCACCCTTTGACTTTTTGACCATTTCCTTTGTGACACGTGTCATGATTTGGTTGGTTCTCGGCCCTTTTGGCTCCTTCGCGTCCACCACGTCCATTTGTCCTGGATGTACCAGTGCTGCTTGGGACAAAAACCTCCTATCCGCCTGAAATGGGATTCCTCGTCCCTCATTTACCGATGACGTGGCGCAATCTGATTGGCTCTCGGATTTTTCGGCTATCCGCGTACCTCGCGTCCCTGTGGCCCAGATGTCCCAGTACAAACTTTCTTTGTTTCGGCCGAACCGGTGGTTCACGTCTATTTGTCCCAAATGTCCCAGTGCTTCGTGGGCCAAATTCTTCCGGTTCGCCCGATTCGACCGATTCGCGTACCTCGGCCCAGATGTCCCTTTGCCTCCGGACTGTTTGTTCTCATTTCGGCCGATCCGGCTGGTTCGCGTACTTTGCGTACTTGTGTCCCATTTGTCCCGGATGAAGACTTGGGAAAATTTTTCCTTCTTTCGGCTGATTCGGGCATTTCGCATCCCGCGCGTACCTGTGGCCCAGATGTCCCTTTGCTTCACGGGCCGCCTGGAGGCTTTTCGGCCGATCCGCGCCTAGATGTCCCAAATGTCCCGACTGCTCCTAGGACTAGGACTTAGCCATTTTTCGTGATTTTTCCTGTTTCAATCTACTTGCCTGGAACTGCAAAACTCTGATGCATGTTATCGAAATTTACCCTGGGGTGAAATTTTGACAACAGTTTTGATGACTCAGCGGGGTCACCTGCCTGCTAGGTAGAAGATCAGTGGCCTTTTAGCGATCCATTGGGCATGGAGTTATAAGCAATAACCTGAAACGAGCCTGATACTGCAACTTCTTCTCCAGCAACACTCTGAACTGTAGAAAACAACCTGAGAGCAGCAAAACCTGTGCCAAAGCACTTAGGGAAATAGAAACCTAACTACCACAGGACAATGTGCATATGCACTTAGAGGAATTAAAAAAATCTAAACTAATATTTACAAGGGCAAACCTTTTTTTTTTTTTTTTAGTAGCAATGTTTAAGATAGATTCCGTTAACTGAATCGAAGTTCCTCTCCATCCAATGCGATAATTGGAAGGCATTACTATTTTGCATCCCGTGACCATGTAGGGACCACTCCGATGGCATCAAACTTTGAATGCCTTCCCGGTTTTGCTCGATCTGCATCCCATTTCGAACTAGGTCCCCTTCCCGAAGGTCCTTGCTCTTGCTCTCTTATCAAACCATCTTTTTACTAAGGCTTGATCCTTTTCAATCGTCTCGAACCGCATGTTCTCTCGATTTCTTCTAATTCCATCAATTCGCATACCCACCTCCATTGGTTCGAACTCGGATAACTCAAAGCGCTTCATGAGCTCCAAGGATGGCAATTTAATGATATAGGCAATCGCCTCCTTCCCATAGACCAACTTGTAGGGAGAATTACCTGTAGACCTCTTTGGTGTTATCCTGTCAGCCCATAACGCTGATTTTAGCCTTGTATGCCATGTTCTTTGATTTTCATCCAGAGTCCTTCTGATGATTTTTAGCAAATTCTTGTTTGTGGACTCTGCATCATTACCTGCGGTACTAATTTGAAGAGGTGCTCAAATGGATTCCATTCTTGACAGCCCATTCTCGTAATTTTGGAACCTATGAATGCTAATGCATTATCGATATGATGGTGGACGGCACACCGAACTCCAGTTGCTATTTCTTCATAAAAGTCTAGTATGTTAGACTCACTTTCCTCTTTGAGTGTTACTGCTTTGGTCCACTTGGTGAAATAGTCTGTCGCTGTAAGAATCCACTTGTGGCCTTGACTCGAATTGGGATTGATGACTCCAATGAAGTCCAATCCCCATTGCATGAATGGATGATCTACTGAAATTGGACGAAGGGGCAGTGCTGCTAACCTTCCTTTCCCTGTGAAGAATGCACATTTCTTGCATTTCTTAACCCATGAGTAGCAATCATTGAATACAGTAGGCCAATAGTAACCAGCTTTCATGATTTTGAGAGCTGTTACTCGTGGGGTGAAATGGCCTCCTGCCTCCCCATCATGGAACTCGTGTAAGATCCTCTCAACCTGACCTGTCCCAATGCATCTTAATAGAACACCGTTGATGTCTTTTTTAAACAAAACACCATCAACAAGCACATATGGAACTGCTTGTAATCTGAAGTACCTTCTTTTTGCTTTGCTCATTTCTGGAGGGCACATGCCCGTCTGTAGGAAATGTATCATATTCTGAGTCCAACAGGGAGTGGACACATCATCATTTTCCTATTTTTGATCATCTTGTAATAGCAGGACAACGTCTTCTTCATCTTCTGGGTTGTCTGGTTGTTTGGAAGCGAGCTGCTCACACAAACCTTTGCCTCTTACCAGCTTGGTGATCTTGATCTCAATGTCATACTCCATGACATGGGTGATCCATCCTACCCTTTTCTCATTCAAATCCTTGTTGAGGAGGAAGTCCTTAACCCCAGCATGTGAGACTAGCAACTGGACCTTGTTGTTTGAGACTAAATGCTTGAATTTCTTCAAGCTTCTGATTACTGCAAGCACATGCTTTTCAATAAAAGAGTACCTCACTTCGCAGTCATCTAGGCTCTGGCTGAAGAAGGCAATTGGCTGTTCATCATTATCTTTGTTCTGCTGTACCAGAATGGCAGAAATAGTGTCATCACCTCCAAATGCATAGAGGATGAAATCCTTGGAAAAGTCTAGGTTGATGAGAGTGGGTGCTTGGGAGATGGCTTCTTTGATTGCTTCAAAACTCTCCTTGCCTTCTGTCGTCCACTTGAAAGCCATGCTTTTCCTTAACATTTTGGTGATGGGCTTGACAAGGGCTGCAAAATCTAGGACAAACCTCCGAACAAAGTTTATCCTTCCCAGGAAACTCTGAAGGGCTTTCTTGTGGCTTGGCAATGGTAGTGCTCTTATGGCTTCAACCCTCTCTGGATCAATTGCTAATCCTTCCTTGGAGACAATATGGCCAAGGAGCTTCCCTTCATGTGTAAGAAAGATGCACTTCTTAGGATTCAAAGACACTCCAAACTTTCTACACCTCTGAAACACTTGCCTGAGGTGAAAGAAATGGTTTGCTGCATTCTTTGAGAAGACAGTAATATCATCTAGGTATATCAGCACTATCTTGTTGATCAAGCCTTTGAATGCCATATCCATAGCTCACTGGAATGTTGCTCCGGTGTTCGATAGTCCAAATGGCATCTTCTTGTAAGCATATGTGCCCCATTTGGTTGTGAAGGCTGTCTTGAACTGGTCTTCCTCCTTCACCATAATCTGATTGAAGCCTGAGTAACCATCAAGTAGTGAAAACCTTTCTGAACCAGCTACGACCTACAATATTTGCTCCATGGAAGGGAGTGGATAATGGTCCTTGAGAGAGGCTCTATTCAAATCTCTGAAGTCAACACATAGCCTGATCTCTCCACTTTTCTTCCTGACTGGAACTAAGTTGGCAACCCAACTAGAATGCTTGATTGGGAATATGATTCTTGACTCAATCAGCTTGTCCAATTCTTTCCTCATGAGAGGCTCCATGTGTGGATTGACTGGTCTCTGTTTACGCCGACAGCTTAGTATTTGGATCCAACTCGATGGTATGCTGAGCTAAGTTGGGATTGAAACCTTTCAAGTCTTCATAGCTCCAAGCAAACACGTCAGGGAATTCTTGACATAGCTGTATGAACTCACACCTTTCTTGCTCAGTTGTCATCTTTCCAATTTGCAATGGCTTGTTTTCTTCTACCAATATGGATACCGAATCTTCTCTCTTAACCCGAATGTTTGCTTTCTCCTTTCTAAACTGATCATTGGGGTTAAAAATGGACTCCAAAGTGATAAGTCCCTTGGGTAGCTTGTCAGTTCTCAGCTGTATCACTTGGTCACCATATTGTTGTTCCAACTTTTCTTGATTCTTAGCTGAGAACTCAGCTTCTTCTTGCAAGAAATGGATGATTTTTGGTCATTCTCAAATACTTGCCAAGCCGACATCGTTATCAGCACCAAGGCCCGACAATCACGTGGATGTTTGGCTATACCTTGTCTTGTTGAATGTTTTCTACAATGTCAAAGGCTTCCCCTCTTTCTTTGTAATCTCCTCACAAGAGCCAGCTTGATTCTCTTTCCGAGGAATGGCTTTAATGCCGAAACCCTCAAAATCTTCCATGAGGTCCCACACCCTATTCTTGTAGCACCTAAGTAGATCATTTTTGGCCACATGTCTGTCCCTTGACCTGATTTACAATCAATTCACTATCCCCAAAGACTTGCAAGTTCTTTATTTTTTTCTTGATTGCCCAATGCATCCCTTGCACCAAGGCTTCATATTCAGCAGTGTTATTGGAGCATGCAAATTGAAATCTAAAATCTGAATAGTACTTTACTCCTTGAGGTGAAACAAGCATGGCTCCACCTCCTGCACCTTGTCTACTCCTTGATCCATCAAAAAACAGCTGCCATACCTCATTGTCATCCTTGTGGTTTGGCTTGGTGATGCTAGGAATAGGTTGACTTTCTTCGTGTATACAATAGACTCCTAGCTCAGATTCTTCTATTCCTTGATAAGGATCAAAAGCATGCACCTTGTTTTCCCATTCATCAAGAGTCAAATCTGGGATACTTCCAACCTTAGTGTCAGCTTCATCAGTGCTAGGGTGATCTTCTTGATCAAATGCTGAGCAATTGACATTAATCTGACTTGGAGTGTAGGGCTCAATATGGAAGTTTGCAATAGGTTCAGATCTGATTGTGGCCTTAGTTCCATATCTCGTTCTGAATAGCATGTGAGACCAATCAGTGGACAAATATCCCCCAATCTTGGCAGTGAAGTCCCTTGACAAACAGAGGGCAAAGAGTGGTGGAAGGTCTATGATTGACACATCTTGTAAAACAACAACATTTGGACATGCGTGCAAGGTAAGACTCAAATTTCTAATCACTCCAACTGTTGCTATTGCTGTCCCATCCAACTGCACTACTCCCTTAGATGTTATTTCATACTGGAGCCCTAACTGATCAGCTATCTGTTTAGGCATTACTGAGCTACTTGCCCCGGAGTCTATCATGCAATTGTGCACTAGCTGATTTCCAATGATTAACGAAACATAGAAAGGAGGGGGTTTCAACATCTTACCTTGTTGTCCTCCATGATTTCCCTCAGGCTGGGCAGCATTTGTAAGCACTTTGTCTTGTATCTGCTGATTCGAAGTTGGCCAGTCCTTCATGGCAGCTTGCAGCAGATCTCTTTGGCCTGGGATAGCTAGGGATTCCCACATAGATATATTGACGTTTGTTTTCTTCATCTGATCAATGATACTGAATGGTGATGAAGGATCTCTCTGCTGCCCCTTGGTTTGCACATTTACTCCTTGTATGTGGGCAGCAACAGCTGGCATTTGAGTTGGCCTAGGGGCTGTTCTTGGCTGTCCTTGTGCATTTGAAGCGGGACTTTGCTTGCCAATCATTTGTGGAGCCATGGAAGGTTGTGGATTGGCTAGGGCTAATGGCTGTTCTTCACCCAAATTTCTCCTTTTTGACCTTGTGTTTGCTGCAACACCTTGAGAAACTGCCTGGTTCATGCCACAAAAATCCTCTGCTTGCCAATTTACCAATGTGGTGTCATTTGGGGCTGATTGTTGTTTGAATGTTTCTTGTTGTTGGCTGTTTTCTTGACTGTTCTCACCCTCCACACCAGTAGTTGTTACCATTAAAGCTTGAGTCAAAGCACCATTGAAGCACATGGATTGATTATGAGGCTCATTACATGGAAAACACCAATCATACTCCTGGGCAATGTTGTTTTGTGCTGGTACTAATGCCCTAGAGGCAGATATGGCATTTGGATTATAGGGCTGGAATGGTCTATTGACAGGAGGCCTTGTTTGATTCATATTTGCAGCTAGATTAGGTGGCCTTTGAGGCTGATATGGCTACCTATTAGGTTGAGCTTGAGGCTGATATGAAGGTCTAAAACCTTGAGCTTGCTGTCTTTTTAGAGTGACCAGCTCATTGCCTAGATTTTGCAATTGCTTCATGAACTCTTGAAGCTCATTTGGGGCACTTAGAGATGAAGTGGAAGCTTCATTTGAACTCGATTTCTAGGAGTGGGAATAGGAGCTAAGACAGTGCTTGACTAGCACTGGGTTCTATAAACTTGGATATAATGGCATTGGAGGCCTAGGAGCTAGCTTGCCACCTGAATCAAACAATTTTCAGCTCTAATGGAAATACTATAAGCAGCGAGGATAGTTGTGCCTCCCATAGATTGAACCAAAGATAGAAATATCAGAATTTAAAGCTTTAAGGTAATATAGAAAATCAACTTCTGTTGGCTTTGATATTCGGAATTCTATCCCAAGACCTTTGAAATCTGAAGTTGAAATCAGTCAGCTGCTCGTTGGGGGCTCTCTTGATAGTTGTCAATTGTTCTAGTAGAGACAAATTGTCTCCCTTTTCTCCAAACTTGCTCATGAAGTGCAATACATAGCTGATTCCAGTTTGTGATAGAGCCAGCTCCAAGGCTCCTAAACCATTGCAATGCTTTCCCCTTGAATGAAGACGCCAGCAATTTGACAGCTACATCCATTTCATTTATCTCATGGATTGCACAGATGTTAGCAATGTCTTTTACATGATCACCAGGAGTGGTATGATTTTCTCTAGTGAAAAATGGAATGTTCTTCAATGCTGCAATTGGAACTGGATTCTGTGCATTGAGGGCGAGTGGGCTGCTGCCAGTGAAATTGACAAAGGGATTTAGTGGTTGCGCCATTCTGATTGGTCGAAGGACTCTTGAATACTGAATGAAAGGCCGAGCAGGTGGAGGAGTTGAGAGAGTTCTGTTTGGTGGAGATGGAGACCTTTGAATCCTTCTTCCTCTTTGCCTTCTTCTTGGAGATAATTGCAGGTATTCAAACAGCACTTCTTCTTCTCCAGCTCTTGACCTTGTGATTCTTCTCATAAGCGTTTATTCCTCTATTGCTGAAACGAGTTGATATTTCTCTTGGAGTCACCAGATATGTGAATAATAACTCTTTTCAAGCAAGAAAATTGCAGCCGATGCATATCAACTTTGTTGCAAAAAAATGAGACCTCTAGGTCCCACCAGGCGTGCCAAAACTGTTGATGCAAAATCACATCACCCCTGGATGCAGATCAGGTTTCTAGGTTGATCACTTTGGCATCCAGTGTGATTGCATAACATTGAATCCTTTCTCTAAGTGTGGGACTTGAAAAATGAGAAAGAATTCTCTAGAGAAGGCTGGTTCCTATTCCTCTGTTCAGATGCACACGAAATATGCAGAGGGTTTTCTCAAAACCTAATCTAATCTGCCAAGGAGATAGGGTAAGAAGATGCATAAAAATAAATCTAAACTAATAGAGGTGATGCACCGAGGAATGAAGAACACCTATCTTGCCAGTAAACACAGACCATTCAAATGTGATATAAGATCATGCACAGATAACAAAACTTGTAGTGAAAGACCAGGAGGATGCAAGATGAACACAGAGAGGGTTGAGAATCATCCACAGACATGTATTACTTGCTCCAAAGATTGATACAATACACTGCAGAATGCCAAGAGGCAGAGTCGTATTACAGTTTCAAATGAGAGGTTCGAACTCCACAAATTCACCTGATAGGAGAAGAAGGGAGGAGCAAAACAGAAAATGTTCGACCCCTGAAAAGAAGCTCCTCTTTACAATATATAGAAAGAATGAGAGAGGGAAGAGAGAGAGGAAAGCCAAATCTACCCCAACCACCTCTAGGTTGCATTCCATTCATCTCATTATGGCAGAAGCGGCGGATCTGGCAAAATGGCGGTGTTTGTCTAACGAAGTGGCGGCGAATCGTCACTGCTGCATTAAAGTTGTTTGTTGAAGCATTACTTCTGCTTGTTATTTTGTGCCAGAGGCGTTTCTTGATTTTCTCTCTCCAAACTGAACCAAAATGCAAGATTGACCCCTGAAATCGTGTAGAGAATCTCACAAGCTTTCCGTTGATATAAAGAACATGCAAATCTGAGCTCTGGATCGAAAGATATGTTGATCTGAAGATTTAGGGCACAAAACAGTGAAAATGGATTTTTAAATTTCTTCCCACGCTCCGCCACATAGATGACACGTGGCAGGTTCTGATTCACTGAGCAACTCTCTCTCCTCCACCTCTCGGCGGGCTTTCCTTCAAAATTTCCTTGTGGGCCCTAGCTGGGACACGTGGCACTATCCCATTGGTTCGGGCTGATCCTTCAAAACTCACCCTTTGACTTTTTGACCATTTCCTTTGTGACACGTGTCATGATTTGGTTGGTTCTCGGCCCTTTCGGCTCCTTCGCGTCCACCGCATCCATTTGTCCCAGATGTCCCAGTGCTGGGACAAAAACCTCCGATCCGCCCGAAATGGGATTCCTCATCCCTCATTTGCCGATGACGTGGCACACCTAATTTGCTCTCGGCTTTTTTAGCTATCCGCGTCCCTCACGTCCTCTGCGGTTCGATGTCCCATGCGAACTTTCTCTGTTTCGGCCGAACCAGCCGGTTCACGTCCATTTGTCCCAAATGTCCCAGTGCTTCGCGGGCCAAATTCTTCCGGTTCGCCCGATCCGGCCGATTCGCGTACCTCTAGCCCAGATGTCCCTTTGCTTCACGGGCTGCACTGAGGCTTTTCGGCCAATCCGCGCCTAGATGTCCCAAATGTCCCGACTGCTCCTAGGACTAGGACTTAGCCATTTTTCGTGATTTTCCCGTTTCAATCTACTTGCCCGAACCAAAAATCTGATGCATGTTATCAAAATTTACCCTGGGGTGAAATTTTGACAACATGACATAGGTAAGGGACCCAACCCTAAGAGGAAGGATGAGAGAGGTTTTACTTAGACGTTATGGTAGAGGCATTTGGGTGTCACGGCTAAGCTATGACCCTGTTATCACATTGATTTTGTTAATATTATTATTATAATTTCAAGACAACCAAATTATTATATGTTAAAGCTCTTTTGTTAAAAACCCTATATATAACCATTAAATTTATTTTAATTTTTTTTTTAATAATATCCTTCTCATTTTACAAGGCCCGTATTCAAAACCACATTTTCCTATTAGAATTACTCTTTTATGATATGCGCACACACACACACACACACACACACAAAAGAGTTCCAATAATTTTAAATGAATTCACAATTCCAAACTTATTTTCTTTTTCAACAATTAAATCAAAGAGAGACTAAGTTGATAATTTAAGAATCTATTTGAGAACCATAGGATAAATAAATAAACTAGGAGTATTTTTAAGAAAAAACATGATTCCTCATTAGACCATTGTAATGCCACTAACCAAAAATCAATTTCCATTCTCTTTGTATTTCATAAATTCAAATCTGCCTATATGAATAACGAGTAAAAGTTTTCTCATTTCAAATTACCATACATGTAACTTCATTTCATGTGATTTTAAACAACCTATGCACCAAGTAACTCTTCCCTTAATATTTACAAATAGGTTTTTAAGAAACCAAATAACAATCATATCCTTTCTATAATATTAATATTCTTGACCAAGATCATTTCCCTTTCTTGTGTCAAGAACTTATAAATTTCTTTTTACCAACATAAGATTCACACATAATTTCAAGTGATTTCAAAAAAACAATGAAACCAACCAGCCACACTTTTTCTTATTCAAAATGTAATATATACAACCAATTCCATTCCAAATTCTTAAACAATATCAATATCATCTCTTTACTTATCATCAAAATGGGATCTACAAATGAAGGAACAACATTTTTTCTCTCATTACAACACAAGTCTACATCTCCCTTCTTTCCAAATACCAAATTTGTAATCAAGATGAAAATAAAATTTATCCACTAAATTCAATCTACTTCTTTACAACATTGGATTGACAAGAAAGAATATGAGACCCTTTTCACAAATTTTCACATCTTCTCACTTTAAAAACAATCTTGGTACACGAATAAAAATGAGATTCTCATACAAGGTACCATAAATTTCTTCTTTTCCAAAAACTTACAAGAACCCAAATATTAAAAACAAGTGAATAATCTTCCTAAAAATGGAAAAAAATGTCCAAAATTTTGTTTGAGATCAACATTTATTTATTCACAAGGAAAGAGCTCCAAATCCATTAACAAGGCTCTAAGAAACATGATCCATCAACAAGTAGAGAATCTCCAAAATGCAAGAGAAACGACTTGGTTTTCCACCCAACCTATTGACATCATTACATGTCATCTCCAAAAATGGAGGACATGCTATCCTCCCTCCAATCCCATGGGAGAGAGAGGTTGCATGCCTCCAAGTTTCACAAGAAGGGAAGAACACAAGGTTCAAACACACACATTCACAAACTCAAAACATCCACCATAAACCAAACACAATGAAGAAAATATAAATTTATTCATGGAGGGGAAGAGGGGAAAGTATTCCCATTTCCAACATTTGAAAATCCATATCTTACATTTTCCCAACAAGAAAACCATACTCCAAACTTTACCAAACCTCCAAATCCCAACTCCAAGCCTCCTCCTTACCAAGGTTTTTCAAACCTTGGAATATTTCCTTGGCAAGGAAGGGAGATTATTTTTCAACCCATATGAAATCTCATCTCCCTCATCAACCATATGAGGGAGGAAGAAAATAAAAGATAAACCCCATCATGGATTTCCCATCAATCCATGTGGGTGTAAGAGGGGGTTTACACCCTCTTCCCCAACATACCAAGTCCATATCAAGTGAGATGGATGGAAACCAAAATAAAAGTAACCACATACAATACACTAAGAATTCAACACAAATGCACAACCAAACAAGAAATCCATTCTATACATTTTTACATAATGCAAAACATAAAACAAAGAGGATGAGAGCATACCTATAAACCAAGAAAACCAACCTCCAAATAAATTCCAATCTCTCACGCTCCAACTCTTTTTCAAGATTTCCTAAAAATCCCAAGTGTAAAATGAAGTCTAAAATTTCTTACCCCCTCCAAAGTGGAGGAATAAGAAGAGGAATCTCTATGATCCTCACTAATGAGAGGGTGACATGTGTCCCCATCTTCCTCACAAGTCCAAGATTCCCCTTAAGTCTCCATCATGCATAAGACAAGGGTCTTAATGAGGGGAATCTCTAAAAAAATTAACATAATAAAATATAAAATCCATCGCAAAAAATCTTAAGAGGGCACACAAAACAAGTTAATTAAGAATATGGGGACAAGAGAGGCTCAAATGGGAGGAAAAACCATTTGAACCTTGAAAAAGGCCCTCTTACCCATAGGTAGGGTCTAAGGGGTCTATTTTCATGTAAATGAGACCCCCAAAGTGAAAAGTAACCCTTCTAATTTCCACTTTTATCCCAAATTCGAGTTTGGAAAAAGTGGCACACAAAGAGAGGTAGTGGGGCCCACCCAACCCATGTTTAAGTGGTCCCACACCTCTAAAAATAAGATTAACAATTTAAAACATCACTAACACAAGTAGGGACCATTAGGCCCCTAAAATAACTCTAAACAAGGTTTAGATAAATTAATCCAAAAATGAGTCAAGAAGGAAACAACTAAAGGTGATCGGGATATTCACAACACATACACAAGGAGAGTGATTTATTGAAAACTCTTGAAGCCAACATAACAAGGCCAATCGATTAATAAGGGAATATGAGGTTTTGACCGAGATAACCACTTTTTAAACTTATAGGTACAACTATGAATCCCACATTCTCTTGCGTGAACTCGTAACTCCGCACATTCAATTCACACATCATCATACCCACTCGATATAATAAACCAAGTAAAACGATACCACATACATCCAATAATTAAATCAATTACATGCTAAAAAATCCAAATTAGGAAATCAACTAATATCTGTAATGAGATAATTAACCAAAATGACATACATCCATAGTAGATCAAAAATAGAGTCCATCTAAATCACATCACGATAACATCTATCACATCATCACCATAGCTAGTAATCATAATAATTATCTAGAATGACATACATCCATCGTATACCAAATAAAACCCATCTAAATAACATCCTAATAATATCCATAACAACATCACTAAAACTAGCAATAAAAATCAAACAATATATTGGCACCATGTGCCTCATACACAACTCGTATCACAAAGTCGATCCATGACAACAGGAGATATATAATTCTTCTATATATAGGGGGAAACCTAATCTACTCTACTTTAACTATATAGAGTAGGTGGAGTGGCTCAAATGATAGATCAAGGGTGACTATCGAATATCACCGATCACTAGGCTTACTCTATGATCTATATGGCTTATATAGCTCAACTTGAGCATTGGGAGAGAATTATCTATCTAATCTATGTAGGTCCATATATTTTCATGATTTAATTTAATTTGGATTAAATCTATATTGTAGAGTAACTATTGTAATAATTGATATATAAATTGTAAATATAAAATAAGATGTAAGGAATAAAGCATGTGTAATATAATACCCTAAGAAAAAAAGAGAGATGTTAAGAATTAGCTGATTTTTGAGTTGAATAGAGGTGATTTGGGTAGGTAAAAGTGTAGGATAGATAAATAACATCGTTAATGCTCACCGTAAATTATGGGACTCGGGAACCGTGTAGGACATGGAGTACGCATACGAGGGACGAAGTGCTTGGGCACTAGTGGTCATGCAAATACTCATACATTAATTTATTCTCGTGTCACAAGATTTTCACTATTGATTCTTATTCGTCACTTGATATTTACACTTTGATCAATGAGAGTACCAGTAACTTGAAAAATAGAATGACTACCTACACATGTCCATAAGCCACATCAAATATAATAAAAATATTTAGAATGTGGAGTCGAATGACCACGACACTCATATGAAGAGTGAAATTATTTCGAACACTACATCTCAGACCCCATGTAGTTCTTGTGTGTGTAGAAATAGTTCCCTAGGATGCCCTTGTGCAAGTTTCACAAATGATATTGGGCTAGATTTAGAATGTAACAATGTAATAGTATGTGTGGATGGAATAAAATAGACTTCCCCCTCCTATGTAGTGTATGCAGAAGTGATGCAACCCTTGTCCCTTGTATGGATGCTAGATGGATTCCTTTAAAGTGATTTAGTGCCTTTGGATGCAAGCTTAGGTGATAATAGTAATGCTTAGTGCTTGGTCCTTCATTTTGAAAGCATAACTATGTATTTATATGATTCCTTTGTTTAAATTTTGTAATTTACAACTGGAAGGCCAACCCATAAGTGAAAAATATTCCCAAAAGACAAAAGAGACCCAAAAAGAGCGAGTAAAGGTAAGAAAGGGCCGGGATTGCTTAATATGGACAAAATTTCTTTGGCGCTAGTGTTCTAACTCTGGGAGCTAGTGTTGGAGGTAATAAAAGATAAATCAATCAAGTCCTATTAGGGCTGTAGGGTGTGTAAGACCAAAGAGAAAGAAGATGCTAGCATGCTTTTAGGACCTATAAATTTACCCAAGTGTGTGATTCTGTGTTTACTTTTTCCCCCAATTTATGCTGTTGAGTGAATACTTGATAACATAAAGTAGATAGAAGATACATACCTTATGATCATGTAGAGTGTAGGTGATAGCATGCTGAAAGGACAAGTGAATCATGGAGACTAGGAAAGGGAAATGGACCCAAGGGTGAATCACATGCATTGTAGTTTGCTTATGTGGCTTGTGTGAGTTGCTTCTTGTAAGGATGAACTCGTAAAATAAGAGAAAGAAAGTAGTCAAAAATTTGTATGAAAGATCAAAGTAATTCATGTATAAGTAAGTTAAGTGTGTCAAAGTGTGTAAAAGGAAAGTGTGCACTGGTATATAAAAGAGTAAAGGATATACAAGTTTCTTAATGCCTGAAGTTGCTGATTTGGAAGGTTAAAGGTGAGGTTTTTGGGTGATCTCATGCCAAGAGTGATATTTTTGGGTGATCTCATGCCAAGTGCAAGTTTTTGGGAAATCACATGCCAAGTGTCAATTTTTTGGGAAATCTCATGCCAAGAGCAAGTGTTGGGGAGAGAGGTCTAGTTTTATTCTCTATCCATGAATCTTCTTGATAAGAACCACTACAGATGGTACATCCTGATTTGTTCCAATTTTTGGAGATAGAATGCATTATGTGACTTAAGGCTAGTGCATGCTACTATAGAACTACTTTGTGAATTGATGTAGAATTTTTTGTACTAAGAAATTTCTTGTATCTCGACCCCAAGACAATAATTCCCAGGAAGGACACAAGTACCTAGGAACTACTATCGATACTAGACACCTTGGTATATGTTTTGTATGTGGGGTTCAAGTCTATTTCTAGACTGCTACGTGACTATGTTCCTGTGTTGTTTCTATACTGTTATGATCTGAACTATAGCTCTGATTTGCTGTAGAGGTGATTTTTTCACCAAATGTACACCCCCCTTGTTTGGGGTACATGTGACAATATTCGAGAAATGTGGCTTAAAGGAGATGACTTGATGTTGATCTAAAGTATATACTTTTAGGGAGTAGGGGATTTGTATGGTAGAAACTAAGGAACATGATAACAAAGTGTGCTACTAATAAGTGTTAGTAGTATAAATAGTTAACATGCAACAAAATACAATGTAACAATCAAGAAAGTGTGCGAAAAGATAAACTGCAAAAAATGGGTTTCAAACATAGGACATCACTCACAATGTTACAAGAAAATTAGGGCCAAAGCAATAAAAAGCATATAATGTTCATATAAGAAATAATGCATATCCCATAAACAAATAACATACAATAGAAATCAATAACAAGAAAAATGTATCGATAACCATGGCAACATATAGTCCTACAAGGAAAAATCTACACATGAAGTACTTGTTAACATATTAGAAAGATAAATAGTATGTCTAGTGCGTGTGTGTAATAATGAAAAGTAAATTAATTGTAATGAGATGTAACACTAGAACTTGTGTGGTATGTGATAGTAGTGGAAAGAGATGCCCCTAGTATCCTCAAGGGGATTGGTAAAAGGTACAATGTTAAACATCATTGTGATATGCAAGAACCTATAAGAGATCTGCATTCACCTCAAAAGACCAAGTGAACGTGCATGCATATATATATATATATATATATATATATATATATATATAAAGATGACGACATACTAAGAATCCATCTACTATGGAAACCAAAGTGTAACATGAAGATAGAATAAGCTAGAAAGAGTAGATGTAGCCAAGATTTGAAAATGGTGTATGAATGAGATGGTATGATATGTAAAGTGTGAAAATTATAAGAGCATCATTCCCCCTAAGGTGGATGTATATGAGGTGAGTTTAATTTATATGGACCCTCAATAGTCAAGAACAAACCATAGAACAAGAGTGTACAATCTGGTAATAAGTACATTGTGTAAGTAGATGCTAGAAAGATGTACCATGAATCACAAAGCATAAAATGTATATGATGTAGGGTTTATTTAGAATTATACCTTTAAAATTCAAGTACAAACCATGGAATTATATTTCATCATAGGGTAATGGCGATATAAGGTGTGTATCAAAGTGGAGAGTGTGTAGAAGGAAGATTAGACATGATGCCGGGAGTGTGAAGTGTATTAATAAACACTAGAGAAAACTAATAGTGCTAGAAATGCAGGGGAAGGTGTGATGACCCCCAAGTGTGTAAGTGATGGAGATTAATGATGACATTTGAAATATGTCTTGGTCATCAATATAAACATGAGTCTCGATTGAAATCAGGAATTAAATGCTTAATTAGAGGAGGTTGGAGAGGGATCTTGAATGATGGTGGATTAGTTTGGATTGATAACATTGTAGATGACTTAGTAGGAGGAGATGATGGGGTAAAATTTTTGAGAGGTGGTTGCTTAGTTGGGATTGATAACATCGTAGAATACTTGATAGGAGGAGAGGATGGAAGATGGATTTTTAAAGGAGGATACTTAGTCGAATGGGTTGGATAAGCGAGATCTTGGTGAACGAAGAAGGAAAATTAGTGATTATGGAATGATACTCGTTAGACATAGAGGGAGCAGATTTTGGAGCCCAATGGGATTTAACAATAGGAGATGAACATGTAGCATAATGTTGTGTAGAAAATGAAATAAAACCTTGATGCTCAAGGTGCTTAATTCTTTACCGTAAAGCATATAAATCATTTTCATTATATCCATTAAGTCTATGATAATTACAAAATGGGAGAAATTGGTATTTGATAAGATGATAAGGAGTGTAGCAATGAGTAGTTGGAAATTTGATCAATAAGTAATTGAGGAGCTCAGAAGAATATCATGTTACTTAGCCTTTAGATAAAACTTGAGAGGTGGTGGTAATGGTAAGACTTGGGGTTCACTTATATGAGCACATGTGGAAGACATATGATTAGGATGAGGTGTAGAAGAATAACTAACATGGGCATGAGAAGCATCCTTGAGATGTTGGATTTCAATTGTGAGAGATGTAATCATGGTTTCCATAGCTTGAATTTTATCTTGAAATAAACAATGTAAAGATCGAATTGACTCACAAATGGATTGATTAGTTTTGATATCGGGACCCATATGGTCATTAGAGAGGCAATAAAAGATAGAAATTACTTGTGTAGGTTGTGTATTATGAGGGATATACATAGTGTCTAGGGATTTTTGAGGAACATATTTGCAAGGTGGGTGCATTTGAAGTAATTAGTGCAAGGATACTTGATAATTTTTAGGTGCCATGAAATAAGATCGGATATAATTGGTAAAAGAGAGATCTACGTGTTTTATCATGAGTGGGGTCCACTAAATGATTTAATTTAATTTGGATTAAATATATAAATTACAGATTAACTACTATAATATCTGATATACAAATGCTAAATATATAATAATATGCAAGCAATAAAGCATGTGCAATATAAAACCCTAAGTAAAAGAGAGAGATAGGAAGACTTAGCTGATTTTTGAGCTGACTAGAGGTGATATGGGTAGGTAAAAGTGCTAAAAAGATTGTAAATAGTGTTGTTAATTCTCATTGTAAATTTTGGGACTCAAGAACTGTGTATGACAAGGGTGCCCACATGTTGGAAGAGGCACTTGGGTGTTGATGATTAGATTTGTGCATTAGTGGCCATGTAAATGCTTAGAAACTGATTTCTTCTATGTCACAAGGGTTTCAATTTTGATTATTGTCTCTCACTTGATAATCAAACTTTTATTACTGAGTGTACATGTAACCTGAAAAATAGAATGACTACCTTTACATGTCTAAAAACTACATCAAATCTAATAAAAAAAGATGCAGAATGTGGAGTCAAAATGACCCTGGTAGTCACTCGAAGAGTGAAATTACTGTCGATTTATGCTCTACATCTTAGACCCCATGTATTTCTTATGTGTGTGTGTAGAAATGGTGCCCTAGGATGCCCTAGGATAGATCTAGAATGTAGCAATGTAATAGTATATGTGGATGGAATAAAATAGACTTCCCCCTCCTATGTAGTGTATGCAAAAGTGATGTAGCTCTTTTCCCTTGTATGGATGCTAGATGGATGAATTTGAAGTGCTTTAGTTCCTTTGAATGTAAGATTAGGTGATAATATTAATGCTTAGTACTTGGTCCTTCATTTGGAAATAATAACTATGTATTTATATGATTCCCTTGTTTGAATTTTGTAATTAACAATTAGAAGTCTAACCCATAAGTGTAAAATATTCCCAAAAGATAAAAGAGCCCCAAAAATAGTGAGTAAAGGTAAGAAAGTGCTAGGAGTGTGCAACATGGACATAAGCACACAGACAAGTGGTGTTTATACGCACCTAAAATTGCATGTGATAAATTGTCATAAAATGGTTATAAAAGTCCCCAATGATGATTTAGGTCCTTTCAAGGTGTTCGAGCTCTAAAGTCCATTTGCAATGTATATTTGTTGCCTAGACATCTTTACTTAGCCTTCCCATGCTTTTCCAGCTTACTACCTCTTTCTGCACATGTTTTTTCCTTTAGTGTAAGAACCGCCGCTCTGCGTGGGCCGTGGTTCTAAAACCATTGCCAAAAACAGGGGTGATGGTCCTAAAATTGTCCCTTGCATAGGGCAGCGGTCTTGCCCACTTTTTCTAGATTACCTCATGTGTGTTTTAACATGTAAAGGTTCACTTAATTTCACTTTTAGCATGCATTTGTGAGCATAATTGTCTAAAATTAGCTTTGATTGCTTGGTTCTCCTTCCTCCATATATTTTTAAATAGATTTAATTAGTTGGAACTACTTCTTTCCTTAAGCTTGAAGGCACCTCCCATCCTCCATTCCTATATATTCCATGCTTGTATTCAAGCAAAAGGGCTTGATAATTTTTGTGTATCTTACATTGTATTGCTACTACGATCTTGCTAGGAATTGCATAGCCAAGCTATGATCTCTTGTGCTATCTCTCTTCTACTTGCATTGCATCCGGACTACCATCAAGCTGCCATTGCTCAAGCGCCATCCTCCTGCTGTTGTTCTTGCATTCCTAATCCCTTGGACTCACATGAACACTTGGAGAAAGAAAGGAACATATTGAGGGGACAGATACAGATACAACTAGATTTTCCAAAGCTCTTTCTTGTCCAGGTTGGAATTATGTGTTTGTTTGCTTTGTTTGTTGAATTGTTAATTTCAAATCACTAGTTTTAATCAAATATCAAATAGAGTAGAAAATCATTCATATCAAATAGAGTAGAAAATAGTTCATTTCAATATATTAGAAAGTCACAAGTAGATCAAATCATTAGCAAGTTTTCCTCTTTAACATTACTAGGCAAGTAGTGGGGAACAATAGCCCCCTTTTAGGGTTATGATTTTTTCTTCACCTTCGAGGTAGAGAATTAAGGGTTTTGATTAGATTAGGTTATTTGTTTGAGGTTAGATTCACACATTCGCATAAATAACTAGCTACATATGGCTGATTACTTGCCTTTATTTTATTTATTAGATTAGAGCGTATTGCTTAAAATTTAGAAAAGAACAAAAATATTTTCTTTGGTAGATTAGTTTTCTTTAATTGTTTTGATCTGAAATATTGTGAAAAATACAAAAACATAGATTGGATTTCCTTCAGTAGTTAGTTTTCTTATCAACATCATTTATTTCATTTTGTATGACCATCAATGGTTCAAAATAGGAAAAAAACATATAGTTGTGATCCCTTCATCCCACAACCCAATGAGCCAAAATTGATAACTGATATTGATACCAGTATACATTTGTGAGTCTTACACACACCTATAAATTTTGTTGAGAAAGAGAACAACTCAATATGCTAAATGTCACTACTAATAAAGCCTATGACTATTGGATTGATCCTAGCAAGGGTTTGATTACGTGCACGACCAATATAAGGGTCACAACCTACAAAAGTCTTTGGTTGTGATCCTCAGGTCCCATAACCTAATGGGCCTACTAATCAGTTAGAAATTGACACTAGTTTGCATACATTATTATTCAGATCTTCACCACTTCCACCAGACATTATTGCACAAATTTCTTTACTAAACATAACAACCGACTAGGATAAGACTTTCTGGACTAGACTATAGAATCTCCCATAAATCCTTGTGGCACCACCACACCTCTCACTCTTATTTCCATGACCTTGTCTGAAAATCTATATGAGGCACCCGCAGTCATTTTCCATGTGTTCAACAACCAACAAACATAATCTCGGTAGAGCTCGACATTTATTAGAGTCTCCAAGCGGCTATTATCTTAGACCAAGCCATCACACCACTTCAAGTTAGGAGATCATTCTTTTCCTTAGACTCGTAGATCCCGATATTGTGTGTTGAAGATATAAGATTGCCTAATTAGCTTGATCCCCATCATTACACTCACATTCACATTCATTCTACACCGCATTGTCTCGGCATGACCTCAAGAGGTCGGGTGTTAATAATTTAATGTATTGATTTTCTATCGTATAAATTGGTGAATCCGATATGAAGAGATAGTCTCTAACCATTTCCACTTTATTCATCCATCCTTTATTAAATAGGTATTCTTAAACCCCTTGAATATGTCGGGATATGATGAGTATGATTGACCCATCCTGGTTTTGACATGTACAACTACCAATCAAGTATACCATAATAATCACCTTCACTTTCAACATGGGTGGACAACTGCTCAGTTGCTCAAAACCCTCTGCTTCAGGGAACCAATGTTGGTTCCTCTGTACATATTGAGGAGCTTGACCAAGTCACACAGACCTATCCTCATGAACAATCAAGTTCAAACAACATGAATTTCACTGGTGAAGCAAGTTCATCTCCTTGGGTATTGTTTCAACAACCAATTAGCATGCAATCGGATCAAATCACACATTTAGATGAGGATTATTTAACATTATATGCTAGGAGTGAGCAACACTTCTAGAACATGACCCAAGCTCTTGATAGGCTACAAGGACAAGGTGATGTCCTACTCCAAAACAATAATGCTACCCCTCCACCAACCAAAAATACTACCAATGAGGGGTGGTAACATAGTGAACAATTCATAGTAAGATATCATACTCCTTAATAACCTCTGAGGGTTCAACAAAAAGCACCTAAGAAAAGCATTGCCCCATCAATGGGTGATGTCATCTCAGCTTTGGTTGAAAAATTCAAGGAGCTAGAGCTTTCCCAAAATACTCAAAATTCATATGCAGAGAAAGCACTAATGTCTCCCACCTAAATAATTACAGAAAAATACCTACTGTATATAGAATCCTCTAGTTTATATGAATACTCAAAACCCTGGAGATCTGCTTACAGGGACGGGCACCTTAGGTATTCCCCCTCATGCCATATATGGATATCTACAATAGGCATTAGCTGGAAGTGCATTCTCAAACACCATACTAGCTAGAAATGCAACATTCCCGGCTTCATGCCTTATCTCTCTCAAACTATCATTCAAATTTCATGAACATATTCCATATCAAGGTAATCAACCCCCTATGTACACATGTATTCTAAATCTCCATAGGGGACATGTACACCTACCTAGGTCCATATAGATAATCACATGGGATGCCATATGCCCCAAAAATTTCTATGTTGTCCCATTTCAACAAGTGATGCAACCTCCACCTCAAAAATAAGGATATTCAATGGTGAAAACATACGCAATGGGGACCTATTCTCGAATATATGGTGGTGTTTTTACAGGTATGAATTTACAATAACTATGTAAAGCATGTGATGATTAATGATGGGGTAGTAGTCAACATATTCCCCTTCTCTTTTCTTCAAAAGCTAGGGTACGTAGAGACCAATTTCTCTTTGACACGAAATATGCGAAGGGGATACAATAGCCTCAAAGCAACATAAATCGGAGCTATAGTGTTTTTGATCACCCTGGATCTAAGACAGTACTAACCAAGTTTTATATTACAGATCAAGAATCCAACTATAATATGATCATTGGTCATCCTTGGATTCATTGCATGAAGGTGATTCCCTCCACTCTATTTTAGGAAGTTAGGTTCCTGCATTTAGGGAAGGTTTTTGTGGTGTAGGGTGATCCAAAACCCTTTGACATACACCTAGCCAATTTGAAAAAGAGGCCAGGGTCCACTCTAAGTTTGAGCTTCCTAAAAATAATTTAAATAAACCTACAAGCTCAGTACTAGAGGAAAAGTTGGTTCCTACAATAGAATTAGAAGTCACGGGTTTGATTGAAGGCATTCTAGTAGTCGAGATGAAACCGTCATAGTAGAGATAATATCATTAGGAACTATGGAAAATATTGTCAAGCTATTGGAAAAATATTTACCCATTCTCCTTCCTTGATTCTATGGGCATGGGACATACCCTAGGACTCGGTTCTCTACTAGCAAATGAGGTTTGTATGGTTGAGGTAATTGAAGTAAAGGAGAAACTTTCAAGAGATGATCAAACATCTATTTTTCCAAGTAATTATTAAACTCTTCATTTTGATAGAGCCAAGTGCCATTTTGGCACTTAGGGAAGGTGTGATTCTTACCTCTCCTGAGGGAAGGATTCTACCCTTTTCCTTCAAATTAAAATTTGAGTGCACAAATAATGGAGTTGAATACAAAGCCCTTCTACTTGGTCTCATCGTAGCCGAAAGAATGGGTGCTCTTAATATTAGGGTGTTGGGTGATTCACAACTGGTTGCAAATCAGGTATCCAAAGTATATGAGACTAGAGCTAAGCATTTGTAACTTTACAAAATAGTAGTGCTGAATTTAATGAAGAGGTTTGAATTCATATCAATTGAGGAAATTCCATGAGACTAGAATCTCCTTGCAGACTCAATCACAACATCCACTTCTCACTTTACTCCAAGCGGTGAGTTGGAAGATTCAAACTTCACGGTCTCGGTTCATGTAGAACCTTTGGTTCATAAGACACCAGTAACTCCAATGTTGACATACGTAGAGACTGAGAGCGATTCTGTCATTGCAGATCACGTTGACATTGACAAAGTAACTCTAGAATATCTAAACACTCTCATAGCTACATCTTACACATCACGAGGTTAATCTTTCTCTAATTCCACACTCTTCTTCCTATTTTGGAAATCCCATGGTGGAATCCTCCCTGGAGGAACTTGACATTTGTGAGGTAGGAGAAGAGGGGGATTTAGAGTTGCCTCTAACCCCTCCCTGAGTTTGAGGAAGGAAACACCTCCTTAATCAAGGGTACAATTGATATAAATATCGGGACCAAGGAAGAACCAAATATTTTGAAGCTAGGGTCCTCTTTAACTCCTGAGGAGGTTGAAATACATACCTGAATTCTCAAGGAGCATAAAAAAGCATTCACGTTTAATTATAAAGAAATGACGGGGATTACATCACACATTGTGGTACATAATCTTGTCAAAAAATCATATGTAAATCTAATTAAGAAAAAGTCAAGGCCCATGAAGCCAAAGGTGGCCCTCATGGTGAAGGAAGAAGTGATGAAACTCCTCTAGGTGGGATTCATCAAGCTAGTTGACTACTCTCAATGGGTATCTAACATAGTCCCCGTTCTCAAGAAAAATGGAAAGATCTACATCTGCATAGATTTTCGGGATATAAATAAGGCTTGTCCCAAGGATGATTTCCCATTACCATCCATCGATGTTATCATTGACGTAATAACAGTTTTTTTCATTGTTGTATCTTATGGATGGATTCTCTGGGTATAATCAGATCAGAATATCTAAAGAGGATCATGCCAAAACTATGTTTATAACTCCTTGGGGAACCTACTATTATGCGGTCATGCCATTCGGGCTTAAGAATGCTGGTGCTTTATGTACCAACGAGTGATGACTTATATATTCTATGATCTTATACATAAGATTGTGGAATCCTACATGGATGACCTATTGGCTAAGGCCAAAAATCACTTTGTGATCACCTAGAGGTGCTTTGTATCATCCTTTCTCGCTTAATTGAATACAATGTCACATTGAATCTAGAAAAGTGTATTCGATGTAACGGAGGCAAGATTTTTGGG
Organism: Taxus wallichiana var. yunnanensis; assembly: GCA_018340775.1. Taxonomy (NCBI): domain Eukaryota; kingdom Viridiplantae; phylum Streptophyta; class Pinopsida; order Cupressales; family Taxaceae; genus Taxus; species Taxus wallichiana. Next base: position 92,570,526 of record CM031242.1, read on the forward strand.
TACATCATATCTTCATGAGGAATTGATTTAGACACAACAAAAATTTGAGTTTTATTGGAAATGATTCCACCAACAGATGAGTCTGAAATTAGATATTTCTTGGAAAACTTGGGGAAATATGAAGATTTATCCTTGACTTGACCTTTTTATTCACCCAATCAACAATTTGTTAAAAAGGATTATATCATTAATTGGATGGATGAATGAAATGAGGCCTTCAAGGTAGTTAAATAATTCTTATTATCCCCTCCCACACTAATTCCATCTAGATCAGATCACCCTTTAATAATATATTCACGAGCTACGATGTTTATTGCTTTGCATGTTGGCTCAAGAGGATGATGATAAACAAGAATGTGCAGTCTATTTTATTAGTTGAACATTGCTTGATTATGAGACATGTTACACCCAAGTAGAGAAAGAATGCCTTGCCATAGTCTTTGCAATGAAGCACTTAAGACATTATATGCTGAATCAAGAAACAAGGGTTATCGTTAAGTCAAATCACTTGCAAACATTCCTCACACAAGGATCCTTGTCTAAGAAGGATGAGCACTTCATAACTCTGATGGGTGAATTTGAGCTAACATTTTTAATCATAAATTTGTCAAAGGACAAATCATTATGGATTGGTTAGCTGATAATCCATTAGATGGAGGTGATCTGGTAGATCTAGACTTCCTCGATGAGTGTGTGTACTTCATTGAGACTAGGCCCCTATTTCGTGTGTCCATGGTATAATGACATCATTAATTTTATAATGGACCATACGTACCCAAAAGGGGCAACATTGCAACAAAGAAGGTGGCTATGTGTCATCATTGTTAAGTACATTATTTTGGAGTAAGTTCTCTACCGTAGGGCCTTTGATGAAATGTTGTTAAGATGTGTTGACACAGAATAATTTGAAAATATTCTTTATGAAGCACAAAGCAGGGTATGTGGGGGTCACTTTAGTAGCCACACCACTTTGCTTGAAAGATACATTAGATGGGATATTTATTCCCACCCTAGAGCATGACACATTAGATTTTGTGTGTAGATGCCTCAAATGCCAAGAGTTCTCCCACGAGATCCACATACTAGCACTATAACATACCCATTTTAAGACTTTAGAAATAAGGGAATTTTTTATATATATAATGTTCACTGTTCTAAATAAAGCATTATTTAGAAAAAATATTCCATGCCAATCAAATTTAAATAGATAACCATATGTAGCTGTAATGACTCGGTGATCCACCAATCTATTCATTCCATAATTTGGTAAGCTATCGATCTATTAATGTTATCTTATGTATTGAGTACATATCATATACTTCATATACTTGGTCTTCCTACCCTATGTTGGGTACTGAGTGATCTGTTTAAAGAACATATATGAATATCTTCTACCAATATTCATCGATATCATGTTGTTTTAAACTTGGTGACATAGAACAACGTAACCAAAGAAATTGCAATACTTTGGCCAAATATTTACAACATACTGTGTATTTCACTATTCCTAGATGACATACTCATCATATTGGAATACTTTCTTCACCTCACTCCTCTATTATCATGATTTGTCTTTACTGACTACCATCAGTCCACTTGTTCAGGTTTAACCCTAGCCCTAGATAGAAACATAACTTATTATAGGAAGACACTCATAATGGCTTAGGGTAAATGGGCATACTCGGTTGACCTAAGTCAACTGGATGTGCCAACGTACCTTGAGCCATTGGAAGCTAATTCCTATCCTAAATATGCTCCTATCCTGACCTAGAGAGAAACTAAGTTCAAGTCCAAGTTCTTATTATGTGTAGATCTGGATGATCAATGTGGAAGGGTGATGCCACATGTCAACTACAACATTGTATTCTCAAGAAGACCCAAGCCTTCTCAAAAGTACAGCCTGCAATTGGCATGTGCCAACATCCTACAAAAACTACCTCATCGAGATGTACATACCCCAAGGAGATTGTTAATACGTTGTTAGTTTGGATTATTTCTTGATTGCAACAACCCTGCTAAACCCTAATCCAACACTCAATAAGTTCTTTCCTAAATTTGCTTCATTTAGTCCATGAAGAACTTTGTTAAACTTATGGTTGCTTTTAATGTTCGATTTCTCAGTTAAACTGGTAATTAACCAAAATAGGACAGTGTTATCATAAGTTTCATTTAAAAAGTACCATAACTTTTAGAAAGGTTTAACGTCTGAATATATCCAATTAAAGTAGACTTCATACAAAATGAAGTCTAATAAATTGTAATCATATCTCCAAACCTTTTTGGTTTATATTCAATTGAGAGAGAGAAAGAATATTTCTCTACATGTTTAAGTATTTGGATATATCATTTCCAATGTCCATATTTCTTAATGCATGTTCATTATGCATCACCTTATTATGTTAAATTGTTTTAGATAAACACATCATATTATGCAACTCAACAAGTTGCTTCATTATAGGGAAATTGAACTAATTCCCATTATCCATTTTATCAAAGATAACAAGATAAGCATAACATAATATAAAGAATATCAACATGATGGAACTTTCATCTTCTTTATAAAAGTACGAGATAATTTTCACAACTCATGCAAATAAAACAACTCGCAATTCATCATTACAACTTGTAAAATTAACAAGACTATGCTCTCTAGGCATACTGCATATCAACAACCTTTATAAAATAAAGTATACAACTTTCTTTTACAATTCAATAAAAGAATGAATTATAATTATTTACTAAGAATTATACATATATCAGCCAATCCATCATATAAGTTTTTTCCTTCTTTTACCACTTAAGTCGTCCATCTACAAAAATAGATAGTATGGGTCAGTTTAATGAATTGAGCATGATAAGCACTAATCATTAAAACAAAGTGCATTCCACTAATTGTTTCATTAAAGCAACACTGCTTTAATGAGACAAATAAGTCATCATAAATCAGCATATATGATAAAAGAAAAGAAGTACATTAATAAACTTAGATCAAATTTATAAGAAGAGCAGAATATAATTATCAATATCTACCTAAAATCATAAGTTCTATTATTTCTATCAATGGCTTGTAACAACAATAATCCTGCCATCCATTATTTCTTAATTCTATCCTAATAGAATACCACATTCATCTTTTCTAAGAGACAAAATAAATGTAAATAGTATGGCTCCTTCAAGGGTGATCCCTCTATATCCTAAGAAAGAACCATTATAAATCATGCCCAACTTATAACATCAAAAAATAGACCAGATAATAACAAGAGTTACTGTTCCTTTCTGGGATAACAATATTGTAAATTCAACATTAGAATATACATCAAACAGAACTCCATAACCAAACAGGAAGGTAAGGAAAACCAAAACAGTCCAACTGTAACTCCAATTCCAACTCTTCATGTTAGAAGTTTCAACCAAATAACAACAACAATGTTCTCAAACAAAACAACTCCAAAGAGGAGTTATTCTCTACTCATATTCTTCACCAAGGATAAGGAGTACAAGTGTCAAACCTACATTTATCCATATAAACTAGGCAAGACTAAACAACAACAGTCAAACCCTTAAGTACAAGTTACCTTATCAACTGAACCTTCTTGGCTACTGGTTCTCAACATTATTCTATCAATGGTTCGACAAGGTAGACCAACAGGTCTCAAGAAATCACTATCTCAAAATGGTTTTGAGTAAAGAAAAGTTTGAACATTGAATCTATCCAAGGGCGAAAAGAAGTAACATAATAAGAAAAGAACCAATGGTAGATCATTTTGTTCAACTGAACAAGAAGTTCCAATTTCAAACCGGTTCAGGATGACAACATACTGCAGACCCTAAACGATATATATATATATATATATATATATATATATATATATATATATAAAGATCTCAAAAGAATAAGAATATAAAATTTCATTCATGAAGAATCCCAAGGCTCAATCACTGAGTCAGTTGAGAGTGACATCCCAAACAATAACGATAAGTTTCAGAATTACCCACGAACCCAAGACTGAAGATTCACAAAGACTTCACTAATAATACCAAAAAAGGTAAATGGTTCGTGATTCAAAGAATCATCTTAATACAACTGAACAGAGAGGGAATCCTTCCTATTATTTTAGTGTCCAAGGTAATATCACAATCTTTCAAAAGATAGATTTAATTAAAAGAGATAGAAGAGTGGGAGAGCTAGAACCCAAAATGTCTAGTACAAAAGTTGTCTTGGTCTTAAATCCCCAAGCAACAAGAACAAAATAGCAAATAGAACTTCACAAGCACAAAATTACTACAGTGGTTCCTTTATACATCAACCCAAAACATGGGTTTCTTCCAAACAGTGGGAAGAGATCACTTTCCCCAACTCCCACACTCATACTATCTCACGAAGTCGATACAGTCAAAACATGATAGAAGTTCAACATTACTTAAGTCATTTCCAATTTCCAAAGCTCAACAGAGAGATTAAAATGACTCAAACAAGTTCCCACACCATTCCTAGGTGAGTACTCACTCCAGTAAAGAACTATAATTCAGTCTTTACTAAAGAATAACCCAATACGAAATACTAGGACAGGTTCAAAAGAATTGACCCAAATGCAAATCCATAACACGCCCATGTTAAATGAAAGTATAGAGTCAAAACCCAAGTTCACATTCATGCATTCAAAACTTCCCAAACCAAATCAATGATGTGAGAATAGTGATAAAATACAAACTCCAAGAAATAGTTCAGTAATACATAAGTTTCCAAAATAGTGGTTCCATTCAAACGAAGTTCCAACACAAACGTAGTCAAAACAAAAACTTCCAACTCGAGTCTACATCCAAAGAACGCAACCTAAAAGAATATAAAACAGAACTAAAGTTTCCTGAGTTCATATGCATGTATTTCCACGACAGTCAGTTCAAAGCTAAAGACTTTGAATACCAGATTAAGATAGTAAAAATAGAAATACAGATCCAGTTTCCCATATCATTTTTACTTGCATGCTGTCCTAAAACTCGCACAGAGGGACAATTTCCCAACATTTCAATTTTGCCAAGGATTAAAATCAAACACACAAGGATTCGTAAAACCCAACAAGCAAAAATAACCAGACAGGCAAAAGAAAACAAGAATCTCATGAGAGCAGAGTTGTTTTAATGAATCATTTAGAATAACATAAAGAATTTTAATAGTTAGAGCCTATCATGCCTGATAGCACTTCCACCAACTTGAAGGAGACTTCCAACTCTTTTTCTCCTCCATGAAAAATCAACAATGAAACATCTTTTCCTTCCAAGCTTCATATACTTTCCCTCGATCAAAAATAGATTGTAAAAACCAAATATAGATTTGAGTTGAAGGTAGAACTATTGGTTCAAAGAACCAGTTTGCTCCATGCAGAGCAAAATCTGCCATGCAAGAAAAACCAAATGACCTCCTACAAACCCACCTCCTATGTTTCCAAGATGGTTTGCACGTGAAGACCGAGGCTCATAAATGCCATAAATGCCAGTTAATCCAAAATTCCCACCTATATTTACTTGCCACCGCCACTTAAATTTTGCGAATGCCAATTCAACACAAAAATACAATTCCATATGTTAGTGGAGTTTCCACGTAGGCCTCCTCCAAGTCCACTAGCCCCCTACCAAATCGCGGATACTTTAACATTTAAAACCTTATCTCCTTCCTTAAATTCCTTTGGAACTGTCACCCTCAAGGCATGCAACCCCTTTAGGTCCCCTTTAGTTTAGGTTAGATTCAAATAGAACTTAGGTTAATCTAACATTTACTAACATAGGTCTTAGAACATTAGTCATTAGAATCCCACCTTAGGTTAGGTTCAAATCACAACCCTTTAGTAATAGGTAGTAGCTAAAATAGCTTAGTATCCCCCTTAGTAACTCTTCCCTTATTTTCTTAGCATAACACTTAGGTTAGGATGCCAATCCCATAATAGAATAAGAGACTTAGGTTAGAACAATATACACATAAGTAAACATAGCTAGAACTTAGCTGTTCTCACCTAGCTTAGGTTACCATTAGGATAGTCCTTAGATTTTTAGGACTCGAACTTCTCCACAGAGAATTGAATTTTGCTCAAGTCCTTAATGTCTCGCCAAGATCAATCACCAAAGACCCGGGCACAAAAATACAACTGAACAAAAGCAAGTTGCATCAAGACCAAGAATTAGTATCATGCAAAATTCAGTTTTCTATGTTCCTTAAGCTACTGAATGTCAATTTTACCATTCAGTCTATGAAGAAGACTTGAAACATTCCTTGGATCACTAAAATTGATCCAAGGATGAGTCAGAAGAAGAAATAAGTCTGCAACTCTTAAAACTAGATTGCAGCTCATCTTTTCAAGTGAAAATGGATTCTTGACAACCATATAATTTCAGTCTAATGATTTTTAGGAACAGAAAATATTTATCCCAATCAAGCATGATCTCCAATAGTCAAAAGAACACATATTTATCCCAAAAATCACATGTCAACACTTGAATGCAAAAGAGGAATATATCTCATTATCGGGGTGTTACAGGCACAAACTTTGGAACCAATTGTAACCCCATGGCTCTTTTCCTCATGGGGCCTGGATTGAATAGGGAAATTATATCCCTCATCAATATATGGCCATAACTTCATAATCACGGCCACAAATTACTTTACCAAGTTGGTAGAAGCCATGCCTCTTACCACTGTACCTGGGTCTATGATCACTAAGTTCATCTTAAACCAGATCATTTGTAGGTACGGTGTCCCACAAGTCATTATCTCGGATAATGGCACATCTTTCAAAAATGACAAGGTGCGTGAATTATGTGAAAATTTCAAGATAAGTCATCACATGGCTTCTCTTTATTATCATCAAGCCAATGGAAAAGTTGAGGCTATGAACAAAACACTAAATTCCATCCTCCTTAAGACCATTAAGGAGATCAAATGAGATTGGAATTTAAATATTTTCCTGGCCTTATGGGCCTATTGGACATCAGTTAGGATGCCAATAGGGGAAACTCCATTTTCCTTGGTATTAGGTGCGGAAGAAATTTTTCCACTCGAATTTGAAATACCGAGTCTACATATTTTGCTGCACGGAATCTTGGGAGAAGAAATCTATCGAGAAGCAAAAATATCTCAGTTAGAAAGTATTTATGAGGTTAGACTCAATGCTGAACAATTCCATCATGTTTACGTTGTCTGGATGGCTTGATAATACAACAAGAAGGTTTACAAGCATGAAATATACAAGGGATATTTGGTCTTAAGACTTAATAGCTAGATAGACAAAAATAATGGCAAGGGAAGAAAATTTAGACCTAGGTGGTTGGGTCCATATCGAGTAGTAGAAGACTACAAAATGGGGCATTTCACTTGTGTACACTAGAGGGTGAGGAGTTTAATGAATCATGAAATCTCTTCACCTAAAGAGGTATTACACATGATCCATTAGCATTTTCATATGTACATTACTGCATCTGCATTGCACTTTCATTTTCTAGCTCATTTTATAAAATTTGTGATCAAGGGATTTATTCTTATAGCAACTACTAATTTTTTTTTAAAAGCATTGGCAAAACATTCAAATCATGTCTCTTCAAATTTTCATAGTATCATCAATTGTTTTCAAATCATTTCATCAGTTCAAATAGGATAAGACAAAGTTTTGACCATGATCATACCAAGGCCTGCATACTTGGTTATGCTTATAGTCTCTTTCTAGATTAGGTGTCTTTTCCTATAGTCTATTCTAGAAGCTTCATGGTGTCACATCTATCCCATAAACATATCTCTGAAAGTAAGAAGATACTAATTTTTTTCCTAGATGAGTAAGTCAAATGCAAATCCATAGAAATTTTTTATTTTACACATTTATTTTCCCTACCAACCTTCGGTGTTGAGCTTGCATCTCTTATTGGTGATGTAGGGTTGGGAAAGGAGATAAATGCCCTTACTCACCTATTCCTTTTCCATAGTGATGAGCCCATGCCTCCTATTGGTAGCATGGGGCAAGGTGTAGGGGGTCTCTTTGATAAACTTGAAAGTTACAAATAATTCAAATATTGTGAAATAATAGGTACAAAACAAAGTGAGTTAGATGTCCAAAATTCCAAAAGAGTTTAAAACCTCAAAACTATATTTTTTCATCCAAGTAACCATCTATGGATCTAAGTCTAGATAAACTGGAAAGTAAATCACATTCTAAACTATGAGGTAACTTGAGTAGGGTGAGGTTGTAGTGTCCTATATAATTACCATTCAATAATAAATTCTTAACTTATGCCCTTTCCAGCTCTTGGTGTTGATCCCTCACATCCTACTAGTTACGTGGAGTTGGGAGTGGGGCAAGTACATTCACTTATCATATCATTGTATCACCACATTTTTCCAAGATAATATGAAGTATCAAAGATTGCTTAAAGAAACTAAATTTCAACATCACATTGTGTTCACATTATCATATATTAGCATTATAAAATACAAAAAATAAATCATTTTGTTATCATTTCACATCCACTTTGCATACATTCTAAAAAGCATAGAAAAATAGAAATTGTAAACATCTAGAGTACACATGAGAAATAAACCAAAATAGATTCAACTCGAGATAATGGATTACCAAACCAAAATAAGAGTTTGTATATATCATAGTGAGTCAAGTTTCTATACAATGCCATCATGCACTAGGGCATGGTCAAAACACTCACAATGAGCCCGAAATATACAAAAAAATCATATAGTTCTCGAAAAAATGGAAACAAAGCAATAAATGGCCCAATGGCCTGTTAATCCCTATGGGATCCCTTAGATGGTGCACAACCACATCCAGGGCTCCTGTTGTGGCTATGACGATGTTGGGAGTGAACCAAATGGTGTGAATGATCATGGTGGTGGCCGCTAGCTATGGTCTCATTGAGGGAACGGGTCTACCTCATTAGATACTTGATAGCCTCATATCACCACCATGGTATGAAGGGAGGTCACCACCTCGATATCCTCCAAACAGGAGTGAACACGTCATTGTGTTTGCCGATAGCTAGTGGCTAACCTGAATCATCAGTTAACTCGGCTTGTGTCTTCCTCGAAGGGATCAGTAGGGTGTCCATGCAAACCCATTAGATGAGCTCTCTCCACTCATGTGTAGTCACTATAAGAAGGGAAAAGAGAAGAAATAAATAAGTTAGAAAACCATAAAACAAAAATCAAAAGAGAATATCAAAACTAAGGTTTCAAATTAACAAAGGCTAGAAGAGTGTCAAACATACTCGGATCTCTAGGCATCCAGGTAGGGTCAATGACTGCTGTTTCCGATACTACTGGCAGCTATGAGGCCTCCCTAACGCTAGAGGATAAATTTCATCGATCACAAACTCATCATCCCCCTCCCCATCTAGAGGAAATGGATCCTCTAAGACCAAGGTCTCTCTCTATGCTAGCCTCCTCGTGTGCGGCTCTCAACATCTCCTGAGTGTCATGCCACTCAAGATCACTCTCCTCCTCTGCCATATGGGATGCCTCACTAGGATTATAATCCCCCTCATCATAATCTCAGTCTCTCTCTGATTGACTCATCATCTGTCTCATCTCTTGTGTGCTCCTCAAAATTAGAGTCTACACTAATAGGATCATCCTCCTTTTTGATGTGAGTGAGAGCATCCAAAATTTAGAGTAAGGGCACTCGAAGGGCACTAGCTACCTATTAAGCAAGAACCACATGCCTTACTATAATAGGCACACTTGGCATGACCAATTTCTAATCAATATCCCCTCTAGGGCCCCTCTAGGCCTCTTGAATGGTCCTATAGACCGATACCACTAGGGGAGGTACATCAATGTATGGTAGGCCAAACTGGCCGAGGAACTGGATCAAATGTGTGAATCTCAACTCTACTAGCCCTATCAACTAGCTGGCTTGTACTAGAAAAAACTACCACCATGGTCATCTTCTGTCCTCACCACCCTGCCATGTCCCGGTAGGGAGTAAGAACCATGTATTTTGTAGTTATAGAAACCACTAGCTGATGAGGTGTCCTAAGAACTAATATAGCTGTCCACCTCACTTCCTAGATGACCCCTGGGTCTAATACCTATACTCCCCTTCCATAAGGGGTGATATGCTCATATACCTAGCTCATGACAAGAGTGGGGTGGCTCAGTGACTGCCCCTACAATCAAACTACCCTGTATAAGTCATGGTAGGTAGTCCCTAGGATGTCTACTCCCCATGCATACCTATGGCCATGTCCCTCAATTTGTGTGATAATGGGAGCCCAACAATAGAGAAGAGTGTTTCCTCCTTGTCCTTGATCAATTGTAAGGAAAAGACACCCATAATGGCTCTACGAATGATCGGAATAGGAGCGTACTAATTAGTTAGACTTCCATTCCCTTCTTTGAACCAGATGAGACAATGACGTCTCCCATATACATGGCCCACTGTGTCATCATGGATCTGGGATCTGTTGTCTCTAAAGTCAGTCTTCTCCGAAGAATCAAGAGCCCAAGGATGCGTATACATCCTCCAGAGTAATAGTCCACTTGCCCCTAAAACCTGGAAACTAGAAAGTGTTCTGATTTGTGTCCCAATAGGAAAAAAGTCACACAATATGGGACTAGCGGGGCAACATGGGGTACCCATGCAATCCTCCAAATACCTTCCCTTTGTAGAATGTCCCTCTCATCCTGAGTTCGCTAATCTGAGAATCCCAAAGAGCTAATCAAATTCTCTCTCTTGACTCCAATAGATGTATTCCTCCTACATTCACTAAAACATGAAAAATCCAAAAAGATCCAAGTTAGTGAACATTTTCATCATTCTTTAGAACCAACACCTAGTACAAAGTGGAGGTTCCAGGATCGCCACCCAAGTAGAGTTGTGGTCCCGTGACCACCATCCAAGTAGGGTGGTAGTCTTGTGACCGTGGGGCGGTGGTCTTGAGCCAATTTTCCAAACATGCCCTTAACCCTAAAAAATGCTCAAAAGTGCAAAAAAGACCATTTTCGACAAAATAAAAGAATGCCCTATGGCGCCCCCTAGAGACTCATTTCAGACAAGAAAATTTGAAATTATTCCCCTCTAGGTGAAATTTTCAATGTTTTTACATTTTAGGTATAAAAAGACAAAAGTGAAGACCGTGTTAGTCAATCTCCCGCATGTGGAGGCGGTGGTTACGAGCCAATTTTCCAAACATGCCCTTAACCCTAAAAATCCTCAAAAGTGCAAAAAGACCATTTTCGACAAAATAAAAGAATGCCCTATGGGCGCCCCCTAGAGACTCATTTAAGACAAGAAAATTTGAAAATAATCCCCCCTAGGTGAACTTTTCAATGTTTTTACATTTTAGGTATAAAAAGACAAAAGTGAAGACTATGTTAGTCAATCTCCCACATGTGGAGGCATGATCACTATTCCGCAACAAAACTTTTAGATGTACTCTTGTCAGAAATGGTCACCATGGATCCAGAGCTCCAAATTCACCAAATTGAGAATGCACAAATGAATTGGAAAGTGAGTTTGTTTCGATATGTGTGTGTGTGTGTGTGTGTGTGTGTGTGTATTTATATGTGTGTCTATATATATATATTATTTTTAACCTCGTTTTGAGTATATGTTTTCACGGGGATGGAACAATGGCATAAGTATACCTCTATGTCCCTGCATAAAAGGTAAGTTCTCTTGTCATTTTGATTTAGTGTTTATTTTTCAATGTTTTATCTATTTGCACTCAAGTCTTCTTTTTCTCTTGCAAGTAGCAGGAGTTTGGGTGGTAAAATTTTGACACACGGGCATGTCAGGTATAAATTCTAACTCCCTTTTTGGGAACACCATACTTGGACTCTACGTTTTATGCCTTTTCATGGCTAAGATGCTTCTTCGAGGGGGCAATATGTACGCACCCAAAATTACATGTGCTATATTGTTACAAAACAAATATAAAAGTCCCTAATGATTATTTAGGTCGTTTCAAGAAGGTGTTTGAGCTTCAAAGTCCATTCGCAGTGTATATTTGTTGCCTAGCGGTCTTTACTTAGCCTTCACACATTTTTTTCTAGCTTCCTGCCTCTTTCTACGCATGTTTTGGCCTTTAGCACCGGGATCGCCGCTTTGCACAGGTGGTGGTTATAACACTATCACCTAAAACAAGGTGGTGGTCCTAAAACTGCCACCCTACATAGGGCGGTGGTTTTCCCGCTTTTTCTAGATTCCCTCACGTGTTTTAACATGCGATAGTTCACTTAATTTCTATTTTAGCATGCATCTATGAGCCAAATTGTCTAAAATTAGATTTTATCACTTGGTTCTCCTTCCACCTATTTTAAAATAGATTTAATTAGTTGGAACTACTCATTCTTGCCTTGAGATGGAAGGCACCTACCATCCTCCATTCCTATATATTACATGTTTGTATTTAAGAAAAAGGGCCGAGAATTTTTGTGTATCTTACATTCTATTGTTGCTACGATCTTGCTAGGAATCACATAGCCAAGCTCGATCTATTGTGATCTCTCTTCTACTTACATTGCGATCAGGACTATCATCAAGCTACCATTGCTCAAATTCCATCCTTATGCTACTGTTTCTTGCATGCTCAATCGCTTGGACTCACATGAACACTCAGAGAAAGAAAGGAACATACCGAGGGGATAGACATAGATACAACCTGGATTTTCCAAAGATATTTCTTGTCCAGGTTAGAATTGTGTGTTTGTTTTCTTTGTTTGTTGAATTGTCAATTTAAAATCACTAGTTTCAATCAAATATCAAATAGAGTAGAAAATCCTTCATATCAAAATTGAGTAGAAAATCATTCATATCAAATAAAGTAGAAAATTGTTCATTTCAATAGATCAGACACTCACAAGTAGATAAAATCATTAGAAATTTTGCCTTTTTAACATTACCGGGAAGTAGTGGGGGCAACAATAGCCCCTTGTAAGGTCATGATTTGTTCTTCACCTTTGAGGTAAGGTTTGAAGGGTTTTGATTAGATTGGGTTATTTTTTTGAGTTTATATTCACACAAGTAACTAGATACATCTAGCTGATTACTTGTCTTTAGTTTATTTATTAGATTAGAGTGCATTGCTTAAAAGTTAGAAAAGAACAAAAATATTTCCTTTGGTAGATTAGTTTGCTTTTATTTCTTTGATCTCGAAATATTGTGAAAACTTCAAAAACATAGATTAGATTTCCTTCAATAGTTATTTAGCTTATCAACATCATTTATTTCATTTTGAATGATCATCAACTATCCACAATGGGAAAAGACATATAGTTGTGATTCCTTGGTCCCAAAACCCAATGGGAAAGAATTGATAACTAATATTGATACCAGTTTACGTTTGACAAGATTACTACACACACCTATAACTTTTGTTGAGAAAATAGAACAACTCAATATGCTAAATGTTGTTACTAATCAATCCTACAACTATTGGACTGCTCCTGACAACAAGGTTTGATTACAAATATGACCATATAAGGGACACAGTCTCCATGAGTCTTTGGTTGTGATCCTTAGGTCCCATAACCCAACGGGCTTGTTAATTAGTTAGACATTGACACTAGTTTACATATAATAGTATTTAGATCTTCACCACTTCCACCGGACATTATTACGAACTTTATTTATCGAACATAACAACCTAACAGGGATAAGAATTTCTAGACCAGACCAAAGAATCACCCATAAACCCTGTGGCTCCACCATGCCTCTCATTCTTACTTCCATGACCTTTTCTAGAAATCTATATGAGGTGTCCGCAGTCATTTTCTACGTGTTCAACAACCAACAAAAAGAATCTTGGAAGAGCTCAACATTTATTAGAGTCTTTGAGTGGATATCATCTCAGATCAAGCCATCACACCACTTCAAGTTAGGAGAACATTCTTTACCTTAGAATCGTAGATCCCGATATTACGTGTTGAAGATATAAGATTTCCCAATTACCTTGATCCCTGTCATTACACTAACATTCATGTTCACTCTACACCGACTATCTCGGCATGACCTCGAGAGGTTGGGTGTTAATAATTTCATGTGTTGATTTTCTCATTATACAAATTGGTGAACTGACATGAAGAGCTAGTCTCTAAATTTTTCCGCTTTCTTCATCCATCCTTTATTCAGCAGGTATTCTTATATCCCCCGAATGTGTCAGGATACGATGAGTACATTTGACCCATCCCTAGTTTTGACATGTACAACTACCAATCAAGTATACCACAACAATCACATTCATTCTCAACACGGAGTACAACCGCTTAGTTTCTCAAAACCCTCTGCTTTAGGGAACCAATGTTGGTTCCTCTATATGTATTGAGGAGCTTAACCAAGTCACATAGACCTATCCTCATGAATAATCAAGTTCAAACAACATGAATTTCACTGTGAAGAAAGTTCATCTCCTCGGGTATTATTTCGGAAGCCCATTAGCATGTAATTGGATCAAATCCCACATCTAGATGAGGAGTATTTAGCACGATATGCTAGGAGTGAGAAACACTTCTAGAACATGAACTGAGCTTTTGATAGGTTTTAAGGACAAGGTGATGTCCTTCTCCAAAACAATAATGCTACCCCTCCACCAACCGAAAATACTTGCCAATGAGGGGTGGCAACATAGTGAAAAATTCATAGCAGGATACCATACTCCTCAATAACCTCTAAGGGTTAAAAAAGAACCTAAGAAAAAAATTGCCCCGTGAACACGTGATGCCATCTCAACTTTTGTTGAAGAAGTCAAGGAGCTAGAGCTTTCCCAAAATATTCAAAATTCATATGTAGGAAAGCATGAACGTCTCCTACCCACATAATTATAGAAAAATACCTATTGCACAGAATCCTCCAGTTTATATGAATACTCAAAACCCTAGAGATCTGCTTACGGGGATGGGCACCTTGGGTATGCCCCCTCATGCCATGTATGGATATCTACAACAGGAACTAACTAGAAGTGCATTCTCAAACACCATACTAGCCAGAAATGCAACATTCCTTGGCTTCGTGCCTTCGATTCCATATCAAGGTAATCAACCCCCTATGTACACATGTATTCTAAATATCCGTAGGGGGACATGTACACCTACCCAGGTCCATATGGATAACCATAGGGGATTCCATACACCCCAACAAATGTCTATGTTATCCCATTTCAAAAATCAATGCAACCTCCACCTCCCCAATAAGTATATTCAATGGTGGAAACATACATAATGGGGACCTATTATGAATATCTCAAGGAGCCCACTGGAATTCTCCATTCGGACATTCATGCTCCCAAGACCCTTGTCGATCTTCCGAAATTCAAAGGGGAGGGTGATCTTAACACCTACATAAAGGCTTACACAATGAATATTTGAGAGTTGCTCCCATGGGATGTAGTCATTGCGAAAAATTTTCCCTAAGATGCTAGAAGGTATTGTTCTTGACTCGTACTATAGAATACCAGAGGCTTTACTACAGTCATACAATCAACTCGTATTAGAATTTATTAAATATTTTGATATGAACAAGCTTTTGAGAATAGGAATCAGGGAATTCCTTCATATCAAGAAAGAGCACAATGAGTCTACAACCCACTTTATTCAAAGGTGGTGAAAAGTTCTCTACTCCTCTGCAAGTGCTCCAAATATGAATCAAACAGAACTTTGTGATTTTTCCTCCACTCTCTCAACAAAGAGACAAAGGAAGAGGTTTAAAAGTTCTCACAAAGGATCTATAAAGAGGTGCTAGAGGGTGCTCTTCGAATTAACCAAGCAACCATTGACAGTGGTCATAAGACTTATGGAGCTAATGGAAGGTTAGTCACCCCTAATCAAAATAATCCCAGATTACACCAACAACACAAATAGCAATCAAGGACCAAAAATCCTTAATAAGAATCGTGGAGTCACGAAAGATGGAGTGACAGACCAACCTAAGAATCCTAACATTGTTAATGCTCCCAATAATTCCTTTTCAAATAGCCACAATAACAATGCCAACAATCAAATAAATAATAAATTCTCTCCCTCAGTCAATGCTATAGATTTTAACCACCAACAACAAAAGCAACAACAAAAACCTCAGCAAGCAAGACAAACACAGACCCAAGGCCCTAACCAATACCCAAGAGGGTATCTGAACCAATTTCAGAATCAAGGGAAAGGGTTCTGAATTTTAACAATAACAATCAATAGCTGAACAATAACCATAATTTCGGGCCACAATAGGGTGCAAACAAAAGGCCTTGAGATTATGATCCTGATTTATATTATAGTTTCCATAGGGTTCATGGGCATGATGTAAGAACATGCCTTGAGCGTAATAAGTTTTAGAACATTTGAAAAAGGATCAAAGACAATTATTTGTTGACATGTTTTGGCTAACCCAATAGCTCCCACTCAAAACACCTACATGGGACCTGTATCTCCACATAACACACCACCGGGAATCTTTAACAATCCTCTCCCTATGCATCCAACATATGGTAGAATATATCCCAACGGTTTGAACAAAGGGATTGTAATAGGGACCCATGATTGTGAAGCCTCAACTTCGTCAAACCCACAGGTGGCACCTCCTTTGGTTGGTCATCAACAAACAAAAATTGTGGGGTTGGAGGAGTTGGAAATTGAACTGTAAATTAACACTGCTACTAGAACTAAGGACTATTCTTCATAGCCTATCCCAATCTACCCGACTACTTCAGATGACATTTGTGATACACTAAGAAAGCCAGTAGGGGCTTATGATTTGATTAACAACTTAACTAAGACATTCTCACACATTTCCTTCTTGGATCTGTTAAAGAATTCCCCTGCTCATAGGGCCACTCTACTAGAAGCATTGGGTCTTGGTCATTTGGCTAACATCACCCCTCCTCCAAAAGCACAAATAAACCACATGGAATTTGATGTCTATCCTCTAGGGAAGCCTGAAAGAGATGTTGGATTTGTATTCAACATCAACAAGATGCCCATAGATGCTAAAATAGTTTGTAGGGGTGATCCGACATTGTTTTTACAAGTATAGATTTACAAAAACTACGTAAAGCGTGTGATGATTGATGATGGGGTAGTAGTCAACATAGTCCCCTTATCTTTCCTTCAAAATCTATGGCACGGAAAGAAGGGTAGTGTACATGAGTTATTTCATAATCTAAGGATTTTGGAGTGCCTTTTATTCTTGATTCTAGAGGATAATTTCTTAAAGTGTCAGTCCTCAAATGATGTATGATTTACTTACTTATATATGCTTTCAAAGGTTATTATATCATGAAATGCTAACCAAGGGGATATATTTCCTAATAAGAATGTGATATAATCAAAATAATTAGTCTAAAACATGTTAATCCAAAGCCATAGATTGAAGTTAGCTTGTTGATTTGTTTAACCCAACTGAAAATGGTAGTTTTGACCAAAAGGGAAAAACATGTATTGACTTTATGGGTCGAAGGATGAATTTTTCTAGGTGTGTTTTATGTATTTAAAATTCATAAACTAATGAAAAGAGGTGTGCAAAGATAAAAATGTAATTGAAAAGCTATTAGGGTGTGTTAAGCAAGAGTGAGGAGAGTGCATTTGTACATGTAAGTGTGTAATGTCAATATTAATAGTGTCAAAGGATAGATTTCTAAAGTTAATACTCTACAAATCCCCTCATTACGGATAGGATTGCATACATCTGGGTCAGATGATACTATATGGTCTTGGACCAACATGTATTCTAATGACACTTTCAAAATTAAACCTTACTTTGGGTCTTATACTTCCTTTGGGTCGACCTTTTTTAGATAAATCATCTATATAATTCTATATAAACAAGTAAATACTACCTCATTTGATAACTGAGAATCCTTAAGCAAATACACTAGAGAACTCACTTCATACACTTGCAAAAGGCATCTAAAGCTCCATAAATATCATAATTACATATATATAGTCTTCAAGAAAACACACACATTTGGTCTAAATATCAAAACTAGATCAAGGAAACCATCTCTCTATTCCACAAGATTCCAAACATCATCTCTCCATGTGTTATAACAAGATCCAAGTCAAAGAAAACATGAGATTTTTTTTCCAAATTTGATTGATATATAGATATCACATACTAGGTGGAGAATGGTGTGTGGTTTGAGGCCTCTTTAGAGTATTGTCAATGTCTGTGGTCCAACCCTTTTAATGTTTTTTTATAAGGATTTTAATCCATGTCTAGGGTTTGAGATGATGATCAGTCCATTTAGAGAGATTCACTGCATGTGTGACAATTAGGGTTTGATAACAATAAATAAATCCAAGAAAACAAGTAACCTAGAAAGTTACAAGAGTCATATCATAGTAGGTCTAAGATCATATAGAAGGTCCTAGAACATAAAATATGGTCCTGAATGTGTTGTATGGTCTTGACATAGGCATATTCCAAATTCTAGCCCATTTTGTGAGGGTTTCCCAAGTTAAGTTATCCCAATTTTTTGTTGTACAATCCCAAATCTTTTCAAAAATCAACTATGGAAAGCTAAGTACCTCAATACCTCTATTTTGTGCTTTTAATTATATGTTAGGTTAACTAGTGTGGTGCAATATTTCTTATCTAATTTAAGTTCTTATATTGTTATATCTTTCTTAGTCCAATAATCAACTCTTATGTATCATAAACCTAGTCAAATCAATCAAGAGATTTAATTTATGGTTAAATTTTTTTCTGAACCCAATTTTGATCAAATTATTAACCTAAATTAGGATATATTCCTTGATTATTAGACACATTGATTTAAAAACTCGAACCAATTCGTGGGTTCCCATTACTGTTACCTCTCATCGAGTTTATGCCTTTCCCTTGTTTATCTTCATGGATACTTTTGCACTCCTTCCATCACTCATAATGAATATATTGTGTTATATTATTACCAATTTTTTTGATATTCTCCATCTTTATCTTGACACATATCCCGACTATGTCATGGCTACAATACTCATATCTTTCTCTTTCCATGATGAGTAGATATCTTTTATCACTAATGAGCTTCCTCCACAAGATATCATTGATAATGGTCTCCTGATGTATATAAAGGTCATTATATTCCATACTTTAATAAAACATGTTCTTATTGATATTGGGTCTGACCTTACTATTTACAATTTTTCCTTTTTACATTAGTTAGGCATCCCTACTAACAAGTTATCCCCATATTCTATTAGTATCCATGGATTTGATAATGTACTACATCAACGTCTCGATCATAACACATTCCAAATTACTTTAGGGTCCTACACTCTCCCAACCCTCTACCATGCCATGCTTAATGGTCTCAGATTATAATTTACTCCTAGGTCATCCTTGAATTAATGTTATGGACATCGTACCTTCTATGCTTCATAATTGTCTCAAGTTCTCTCACCGAGTATTGTTTTCAACATCAAATCCGATCCTGCCCCTTCTAAATTTTATGCCACTACAAATCATGATAAGATCAGTGCCCCTCATATTTTTCCATGTTTCTCTTCTTATCACACTTATGGTAAAGGATACCAATTTTATTATAAGAGTACGGTAGAAAAGGTCTTGGTTGTCATGTTTAGGGAATCCAGAAGCCTCTTTCTATAAAATATCAATAATTTAAAGAGGCTAATGGATATTCCATACATCCATGGTGTAAACCTTCATTTGTTCCAAAATTTCTACTAGCCTCACATCACCTACCTCCTGAGGTATTCACATTACACTCCACATAACCTCTACAATTAATGCAACCCGAGATTTATTGATGATATTATATCACAAGATTTCTTATCCCTATATGTGTTCTTAATGAAGAATCCCTTCTTGAATATGTTGGTGCATATGAGGATATCCCTACCTACTATCATAAGAACAATTTTCATCATACTCTGTAAGCTTATGCGTATTTTGGGGATGAGGTTTCTTTTGACACAATACCTGATATGCTAGATACCATTTCCACTCAACCCTATGTTGAATATCACTCAACCTTGTTAAATGAAGAAACCACCTCTTTTAATTTTGATAACAATGATGACCCTCACCCGGTATTTTTAGCTACCATCCTTAGTTTTATCGAATGGTATGATATCCAAAAAGTATCGAAAGAATTCTCATGAATTTTTTCTTGGACCTATAATGACATGCAAAATATCCACCCTCTATTTCCATGCATAATATTGTATTATACGATGATTCCAAACTAGTCTAATACAAATATTTGTAAGATGTACCCTAAGGTGGATTTATCGGTTGAACGATAAATTCAATGAATTTAAGATTTTGTCTTCATCCACGTTGTTGATTACCCCACTTTGGGTTTCTAATATAATACATATAACCAAGCCCAATGGAACAATATACTACCACACTAATTTTTGTAACCTTAATAAAGTTTTTCCCAAGGACACTTTTCTACTTCCCCATATTGATATGATCATAGAATTAACCACAAGATATGACATGTTATAATTTAGTGATGATTTTTCTGGATAAAAATAAAATTAACCTTGCAGACCAAGAAAAAATAACTTGTACAACCCCTTGGGGTATATTTTACTACACAGTTATGTCCTTTGAGATAAAGAGTGTTAACACCATTCACTATAATTCCCATAGATTTTTACCCCTAGAAACCACTAAAACCATGGTATTTTTTGTTTTTTTCTTCTACTCTACACATACTTTAGAATTGATTGTCTCCAAGGTCCAAACAAATTTTACTTGGTACAAAACACAAACCATGATGCCAACACTCCATTTTTTATGAGCACCAATGAGAGATAGTGTTGACACAACCCTAATCCAAGCTATGTTATGTTTGAGGGTCCATGGCACCAAGTTCAAGCTTCATTGAAATGTTTAACAAGATGAACAAGCAATACTACCAATAACTAATGTCGTAATATCCCCAAGGGAGAGGAAAAAAACAATATGTAAAGCACTAGGGAGAGGTAAAAATGAGGACTATATCTCTATAAACATATACTTATAAATTTACATCATATAAGGATTTTCTCCCCATGTAATAAGAATTTTCTAAATGAAAAATAATTTTTCATAAGCACGAACATCCTCATAAATGAGTCCAAAAATGTCTACACCATATTTTTCAAATGAGTGTAGTATAAAACAATATAATAACCACATAATGGTTTAAGCAGGAAGGGATTTCCCTACCATGCACATGAGTCATGTGGTTCACATCTCCACTATAGTTAAATTACTTTGTTTAACATTTTAGTTGAAGAAAATTTCATCTGAATGGTTTACATGCTCTTATCTAAATCTTACATAATTATCGATCATAATAAGTACATATTATTCATTTCATATAGAGCTTGTCTTACAAGGGGTACACTTTATTTAGTTTTGATCTCTTTTACAATTTATTTTTATAATTCCACTATTAGTGAGAATTGATTTTAAATGCATATGAGTCTCATAATGCTCATTCTCAAGCTAAGGATTTGTTCTTAAAAACATGTTTTCATGACATTTTGTTTTAATTTCATTACAAAATGGGAAAATTACCATGGAGTTAAAGGACGAAAAATTTGAAGTTCAAATGGGAAAAATCCAAGTTTCCTTTTTATGTAAACTTCCACTCTCTAGAGAAAATTTACTTCCCCTATAGTTAGTCATTATTTTTAATAAATAGGTTATGTTATGTCAAAAAATTAGTACCCTAAGATTTGGGTATGTAGATCTCTACTTTTAGCTAACATGAGACCGTCTCTCAAGTTGCGGGACTTGCTACTTGAGATGGACCTTTGGAGAAGGTCATCTTCCTCTACCTAATCTAATGCTAAAATTACTCCTAAAGAAATGCAGCTAAATACTCCTAAACTACCAATTCAAAGGGACTAGGGAGAGAGAAGGGTTAGAGAGATGCATGAAAAGGAAATCCTACACTAAAAGGTGGTGATAACACCAGAAAAAGGGAGTGAAATATCCTATTTGAGGGAGGAGGAGGAAAATGAAGCAAGGAAAGGCCAAAAGTATGTGACACAAACCAAGGCTCCATTCACCATATTTTCTCCATGAAACAAAAGAACAAAAGCCTATAAATGAGAAATACATACACACAAAAAAACAAAAAGAATAGAGAAGCAATGAGATAAAATAAAATGAATTCTATGATTGAAAGAACACCACAAAACACAAATTTCATGGCTATTAGAATATGCACAACCTATTACATGAGTAGAGTAGAGGCACAAATACACTTTATAGGACCATGTGAAGGTTTGCATCTCATTAATGGTGAGAATTTTTTTTTGACATATTTTCTCCACATCTTAGAAAATCCCATTACTTCTCAAATGAGAATTTTACAATATATATATATATATATATATATATATATATATATATATATATAGAGAGAGAGAGAGAGAGAGAGAGAGAGAGAGAGAGAGAGAGAGAGAGAGAGAGAGAGAGAGAGAGAGAGAGAGAGAGAGAGAGAGAGCCCTTCACCCACCAAAAAATCATTAATGCACTGAAAAAATAGTGTGGGAGGCCTACCAAACTCATTCCCCAATGTATTTTTTCTTATTGGAGAACAAAATTCCCATGTCTTCATTTAATTTGATTTGATTGCTTGGAAGTGTTCATTGAATGTTGGAAGTGTTTTGCTTATTTTTTTTTAATAATGGCAAATAGTTTTTTGAAAGGGACTATACCCTTGAATACAAAATAAGGCCTTTAAGCCGGAATAAGAGTGAGAAACATAAAGCAGACTAACCAAGTCCGTAATACAATGAAATTCCACGTAGCCCGAAAACACTACACAAGCGAGACTTAACAAAGAAAACATCAAAGCAAAAAACAAGAACTCGACAAACAAGAAACAGTAAGAATAACAAAAGAGTGCAAGCAGGTAGAAGCATGCAGGACTACTTCTTGGCTGCTTGATCAACACTGATCTTGAATTTTTCCAAGCATGAAACATACCCAAAGCGGTCATGTGGAAGCATCCGTCTTATCGAGCTCCTTGATGGTTCTTTTGCTCTCTTTTTCATTGCCCCAAAGTGTAGCTGGGACACCGCTGAGGTTGGAAACACTTTTGGCATGCCCCACGATGAATTCCTCAATGGCCCTAAAGGCAGCAATGTTGTAATCATGCCTAGTCTTAGCCTTCCCAAGGCGGAGTCCAAGGAGGTCAGCTTTTTGTATATGTCTTCAATCGACTATTGTCAATGCTCCCTTCCCCCTCCATGCTTTTCTTACCTTTTTGCTTAGCTAGGTTTTTGACCTCATCCTTCAGCATTTTTATCTCAGCCTCTAAGGCCTCCAGTCTCTTGGAAGGGTTATCCATCTGTGCTTCCCGGGGACTGGCACTACTTATGTTTAGCAGGTCACGTGCAATGTCAAGATCAAGAGGCTCTTTCCCTGCTGCAAGAGTCTCAAGGTTGAGTCTCCTAGAAGCCCTGGTGAGTGGACGTTTAGAGGTAGAGGTGAGGTGGGTGGCAGGAGGAGCAGTAGGAGGAATAGAAGGAGAGACATGTGCAGCCGGCATGGGGGTAGCAGCACCGGTGGCAGGGCAGCAACAAGGGCAGCAGGAGAAGCGGGGATCGGCGCAGCAATGAGCCCATCGGAGCCGGGCTAGGAGAGGAAGGAAGACCGGGGTACTTGAGAAGGTAGTATTTGTGAATTAGCAAGATAAGACCTTGATGCAAGGGAACCGCCCAGGTATGCTTCTGGAACTCCAAAATGGAGTGCTCAAGAGAGTTTAAAAGATAATGAGGGAAGCAAACCAATCTATTCCTACGGAAGTGGTTTAAAAAGATGAGATGCTTAGCTGGGACAGTAACAAACCTACCTTCCAAGGAGATGAAATGAATCATCATGCGAGTGACTTCATCAAATGGTGATGGAATTGAGCTTACAAGCAGACCCGCTGTGCTAAAAATAAGCTTCTCATCTTCCTCCACAAATCTTCTTTCTTCAGTTTCTTTGATAACCCTTTTGTTGATAACCCTTTTGTTGAAGAAGTGTTTTGCTTATTTTATTCCCATATAATACACATAATTATCTTATTTTATGGTTCCATGGTGAAGTACTCGAAATATGATTCCAACGAGTATAATTTCATTGGATTTGGTTCCTTGAGTCAAAAGTTATTGTTGTGCGGGTTTCTAAGGTGACTTAGCTTGGGTTTACAAGCTAGCTTTACTTCCCAACTCTATCGAGTTCAAAACCCACATAACTAACCTTTCATTTACTGTGGCTAAATATTTTGAGATTACTTCATTTGTGGGTTTCCAAACATGCATTACTCCACACTAACATGAGTCATTTCCCCACATCACTCTCTCCACCTCTTTCTTCGTGAAATTTTAGATGTGCTTTGATTTTCAGCCTTTTCCGAGATCAAACCCCACATTACTTCATTTCATTCATTTTTATTTGCAAGTTCCCAAGGTGCCATTACTCTTAATTTTTACTCATGGGATTTTGGGGTGACTCTGCTTGAATCAGGTTTTTGGGACTCCATTACTTTACTTGAGCTTTTACCTAGCCTTTACTTAGCAAACACGAGTCTAATCCCCGCACCGCACTCTTTTCTTTTCTCCTTCATTACGGGAATTTTGGACTACTTTTCTTGCGGGTTTCTAATCCCTCATGAATTTTTAGCTTCATCGAGTCCAAAATTGAAGTTACTCATCACCTTCGCTTTTGCTTCGGTTTGCGGGTTTTCGGATGTGATGAACTTTATTACTTTGGTCCGTGGGTTTTAAAATGACTTATCTTAGGATTTTACTTGGCTTCTAATTAGCAAACTTCCCGAGTCATTTTCCGACCTCCTCACCTCTCCTTCTTTACAGGTTTATGAGGTTCCTTAACTTAAATAAACAAGCCCCACTAATTTTAGTTTACCCGGTCAATTCCCCGCACAACTCTTTGGCTCGTTGAGCTCTTCTTCCTTCGGTAGTGCTTTTAGGAGACTAGAATAATTGAACCAAGCTCTCACTACTTTAGCACGTTGAGTAGCTCAAACATGAGCTCACAGAGCCCCTCTTCAACCTTGACATAGTTTGAACTTTTATCATTTTCTCCAAAATTCCATTAACTGTTTGGAATATTTTAGGATCTAGGGAGTTAGGAAAAATAAAGTAAAGTACCCCACGCCAATTTTCCCAATTTTAACCATTTTTTTACAAATTGGATAAATATGGACTTCTGAAGCCTATATAGAGGGGAATGCCATAAAATGACCACATGTGCGCAAAAATCATGAAAATTACCTGAAATCTCTAGATTCCTTATTGAAGCTCCATCAACTACTCAAGTCCAAATTTTCGAGTGAATTTTTGCTTGGGACTCACGGGACATCTGCCTACTAGATGAGCTGATAAGTTACCTTGAAGCATTGATTGGGCATGAATTCACTTGGTAATCATGAAAATCATCTCGAAAATTGAAGAACGACTCCTAAGACTACTTGCAAGACTTTGATGTTTGGACTTGGAGCTGATATGCTATTGCTTAATTGACCATCCACATTATGAAAATATTTTGAACAAGGTTTTATGTGAGTGGAAAATTATTCTAAATGTGAAATTTCACTTGTTCCTCTATAAACTGATCTCATTGAGATGAAGAATGAACATCTAAGATTGTCCCAAAATCTGATTTCTGCGAAGTATGAAGAGATGAAATGATTCCCGACAAATATCAAGAATTATATAGCTCCGAGACACATGTTGATTAAGGAGTGCACTTGGAACTTTCTTAAAAATATGATTTCCCCATGAACACTTCCTCTAATGAGCTGTGTAATAACAACAACGGAACAAAAACTATGTAAAAAGAGGAAAAATCATACATGCTTCAAATGGAAGCATGTAGAGTGTGCACAAGCACTTCTATTGAAAGAAAACCTACCTAATCTACTCTAACCAGAGGAAAAGAAGCTAAACAAAACCTACAACAGGTTGTGAGAAATAACATCCTTTCCTCACAAAATGCGGCCATGTGATCTGTTTGGCAAAAAAATCACCTGGTGGGAATGAAAGTATGACTTGCACTCCCTATATCTTCAAAGTATCATCTAGAAACAAAACATATACCTCCTCAAGCTATTATGAATTTTTATCGGGAGGTGTTACAACTAATCTTTGGCACATTGTAGCTTATCCTCATGCTCTGGAGTGAGCATTATTGGTTGCAACTAATTATTTGGATCTAAATAAGATAAATATTTGATTGGGCATGGATAGTCCTCCGAATTTTCCCATCTTATTTGCTTACAACTCCATAAATGAAGCCAAAAGGAGAAATTTCTTCCTTTTATTGGGTTCTTGCAAACTAATCATGCTCTATTCTTGCCACTCTTACAAAAACACCTTTGTCTCCACACTTGTATTCTAATTTTCCTTCTCAAACAAGAAGTGTGAAAATTCAAACTCATTATCCATGATGACTGATTTTTAATGTTGTCATTGTTTTCCTTTTCTTCCTCCTCGTCCAACATGAAGTCTGAAAGATGAAAATCATCCATATGTTCTTCCTAAGGAATAATTTGGGGAGAAGGATATTATGATATAATTTCCCGATGACTGATCCTTGAGTGTTGTTTGCAGCAAGAGGTTCCTCATGTTGAAATAAGGATGATGGGACTATAAAGGTAGTGAGTTCAATGGGATCTTCCTCACCAATGCAATCCTCCAAATTTGATAAGAAATAGGAATCTTCATTGTTAATCTCTGAAGTATACTCCCATGGATCTCATCCTCCTTGTGCTCTTTTGAATTTGATCTTCTCTTTCATTACTGATTCTGCAAGCTAGGATGAATCAACAACCTCTAAGAATATAGTTCTAACATGAACACTACATTCAGAGCATATAAATTGCTAATCATATATTTCTTGTTCTTTCTCTACTAAAAATCAGATTCCATCTTGTGTTCTTCTACCCCAACGATTTTTAAGGTTTTACCAACAAGGTGGCATCCGACTATACCCAAACATGCAAGCCCAATTCTTTAAATTTTACACAAGCTCTTCTTTGCTGGGCTCTTTTTCTTGCTACCCTCCTTGACTGATTTTCTAATTTTCTTCCCGAAATGGACTTGGGAATGCAAGAGAAGGGTTGGGCTGGACAACATGATTTTATAATGGTTGAGGTGGAAGGGAAAGTGCATAATTTTCTTGTAGAAAAGAAACAAAAGAAGAAGTTTTAAGGAAGCTAGGAATTTTAACCTCAGGCTTGGGTGGTTGATCATAGATAGACATTGAATATTGGTATGGAAAAGGTGTAGGAACATCCCATTGACAAGGTTATCTAACCTTAGACTAATTAGATTCCAATTCTTGCAAATATGAAATGAAACCAACCATTTGGGTAAACGAATCAATCATTACCTCAAGCCTTTTTTTTGGACTAAAAAAATCAAGTATGGGACCTCCCCATGGATAGGGCTACCTTAAAATAGGTTTTCTATGTTGCATTATTTTTAGTTTATCCTTGACAGCTTCAAAGATATTCTCCATCCTTTTAATTCTTCCCTTAAGGTCATCTTTAGGTGTTGGATAACCTTCAAAATTTGCATACTCCTGGGAAAATGTATTCTCCATCTATTTTTTTTCCATAAGACTAATATAGAGGTGTGCTTAAATAGTTTGAAGAATATTTTTACAAGTTTGGAGGTGGATATAAATGGCACTAATGCTACAAATGATGATTCCAACAAGGAAATGAAGTCATGATTACACAACTTTATGGGAAAGGAAATGAAAATGAAAAGGAAATGGTTTGATAGTTAAGAAAAAGGGTTGTTTGGATCAATGGAGTCACCAGATGTGCTTGAGCATGCCTCCAAAGGATAAAATTTCACCAAGAGCACAAAAAACTTGATAAAACAAAGTAGTAAGGTGCTTTAGACCTGTTCTATTAGGCATGCCAAAAATGCTATGTAGAAAAAGTAGTACCACGAGATTTGGCTATGCATATCTCTAATTTTTGCTAACATGAGACCATCTCTCAAGTTGTGGGACTTGCTACTTGAGATGGACCTTTGGAGAAGGATGGATTCTATTACCTATACTAATGTTAAAACTACTCCTAAGGAAATGCAACTAGCTACTCCTAAAATACAAATTCCAAAGGACCAGGGAGAGAGAATTGTTAGAGAGATGCATGAAAAGGAAATCCTACACTAAAAGGTGCTAATAACTATTTCACCAATAAGTTGTGTACATACGAGTAAAATAGATGAGGTAAGGGTTAGGAGGAATACCTGTGAAATGAAGGTGGAAGGTAGAGTGCATGCGTTCGATTTCCCAATCCAAAGGTTGATTGCGAGAACTTCCTTTTGCTAGGAGGAAATACCTAGCAAAAAGAAACACAAGACCACAAGAATAATATTAAACAATATATGTCAGTGGACTGCCTAACGTATGCTAGATCTCGGGAAGTGTGATACTTCCTAGATGGTTTTCAATCCACTATTTAATACAATTTAATGTAAGAAATAACGTAAGAAAATAACATCCTACTGTAGTTGATATGATTTAGGTATCTCATTCAAATACAATAAGAAAATATAATCTAATAGGTAAGGTTATGATCAGATCTGGAGGTTAGGCAGGTAGCCAAGGTGACTAGAATAGGTCAAGATCAGGTTTTGGGTGGTTTTGGGTTATTTGGGTGAAGGTTATGAGGTTGTTGTTACAGGAAGAATTACTAGATACAGAGACCGATGTCGGTTGGGTATGACCAATGTCGGTTAAGAGGGAAACCAATGATGGTTTAGATTAACCAACATTGGTAGAGGGAGACTGGTAGAAACTTAGTAAAATTGGTTTTGTAGGTTCTTTGTGATTGCATAGAGAATGGAAGAAGGATGGCTAGGTTGGTAAAGATGTTGAGGATGCTCGAGAGATGTCTATAGTTAGGTATGGAGACATAAGAATTTGTAGGTGGTTAGGTGGATAAATTGACATGAAGGTGGGAAATGATGGGATGTAAAAGAGACTAGGACTTACAAACAGAGACAAGGAAACTAATCTAAATAAGTATGGGATGATGCAGATCCAAATGCACTTACTTGTATTCGCAAACCTAGTGGTTGGATGGGGGTGATGGTTGATCTGTCAAACTAGTGGTCATTGTCATGCGACAAAGTGCTTCCCGAATGCTACCGTGAATTCCAATGTCTTCGATCAACCTTGGTGTAGGCTAGGGTGTGTTTGGATGTGCGAGAGGGCTTTGGTTTATGTTTGCATCTAGCTATCTCTCTATCCAAACTGGAATGATTCCTTCAACCTATGGAACAAGGTTACCAAAGTGAAAATATGGTAACCAGAATGGTTTAGGTTAACTGGCATTGGTTTAGGGTTAACCAATGTCGGTTACATCAGAAATCTTAGGTTTCCAAAATAGTAGATCTTAGCTTTTTTTTTACCAATTCTTCCCATTGGTTCTGTTTCTAAAATGGTATTTTCCATGTAAGTAAATGGGAATGTTGTTAGAGAAAGAATAGGCACATAGTGTTAGGGTTAAACTAAGTCTTAGTTAGTTATGGTAAGTAGATATTAAGTCCTAGTTAGAGTGAACATGCTAAGAATAGGTCCATTATGAGGTGTCTAGGTGATGTGGCTAGGTGAGGTCATCAAGTGAGGACATTAATTAAATTAATTAAAGTAATTAGTTCAATTAATCATGTGCACTATGGGATATTAATATGTAAGGTATGGTTTATTTAATTGACAAAAAAGTAAGTGATTACCCCATGTGTGGGTGAGAGATGGGTTACCCCGTGTGGGTGAAGGTGACCCCCTCAAACAAGGAAATGATGAGGTGTAATATGGAATCGTAGAGTGGTTTGATAAATGTGTAGTTTGTGGAAGTGCAACAAGGTAGGAAAGGGTATGAGTACTATGGGAAAGGGTGATGGTTAACTCGGGTAATAAGTAATAGGCTAGGGTCAAATTGGGTAATGGGTAATGACAATAAAATGCACACACATGCATAGAATGCAACATGTTACCAGGTTGAAGAGCTTGCAAAATCTACATAATTCAAGGTCGATAGGTTTATCAAAACAAGGTTTAAGTGATTTAGGTATCCAAGGCATAGGATATGGTCCGGAAACACATCATAGGTCGTGTGCATGAACATTTACGTATGTTCGTACACCAAAGGTTTGGCCAAGATAAACAGAAAAAAAAATAGGCAAGGTATGGTTGTTAGGCTAAAACAACATGGGTAACAACATTGCAAGGTATAACGAGTACACAAGGTCAATGGTCACACCAAGTAGGTCAGGTCTAGGTAAATAGGTCATGGCATGGGTAAGGCCAAGGTATAGGTAAAATAAAAAATCCTAAGATGCAACTAAGGAAATGTAGGGGTAGTTTGGGCTTGTAGGTAGGTTGTAATAAGTGTGGGTGAGGTCAAAGGGTATTGGGAAATGATGAGTTGAGGTCAAAATGGGAAAAATGGGGTAAAAATGGTAATAGCAAGTGACCGTTTTTAGCTATAAAATAATCA
Source organism: Taxus wallichiana var. yunnanensis (assembly GCA_018340775.1). Classification (NCBI taxonomy): domain Eukaryota; kingdom Viridiplantae; phylum Streptophyta; class Pinopsida; order Cupressales; family Taxaceae; genus Taxus; species Taxus wallichiana. The sequence goes on from CM031242.1 coordinate 92,601,000, forward strand.
ACGCCGGTCATTTCAGTTAGGGTTAATAAAAATAAAAATCCATATTTTACGGATTCATTTTAACATGTTTCTATTTGGGAAAATGACAAAGCGGTGGAGTAAGAGTAGAAAGCGATGGTACAAGGTGTTTGAGTTGAGTTGTTGAGTGACTAGTGAGTGTGTAACACCCTTGATTGTTGTTATTTTCCTCCTTTGCATTTCAAGTGTTGACATGTGATTTTCCTCATAAAGATATGTTCTTTTGATTGTTGGAGATCATGCTTGATATGGAAAAATCATTTCTATTCTTAAGATCCTTTGAATGAATCGGAATGGCTTCCTTGAATCCATTTTTCACTTCTTTTAGGTGAGTTGCAATCTGTTTTAAGAGTTGTAAACTTATCTATTAATCTGACTCATAAGGAATGTTTTAAATATACTATGTGGAATGAATGGTAAATTGACATTCCATGAATTAAGAGACATATTGACTAAACTTTGTTGTTACAAGTTCTTTGATTTTTGTGTGAACGTATTTGCATTCAGTTGTATGTTGTGCTTGGGTCCTTGGAGATTGATCATGGTAGGACATTGCCGAACATGAAAATACAGCTGCTCACTAGGTATAGGAAGGATTCGGGACCCTAAAAAGACTTTCCTACGGAATCCTAAGCTAGGTAAGAATATTTGCTACCTAAGCTATATCACTTAATAGAATTCTTATTCTAACCTAAAGCTTCCTATTCTAATTTTTTGGTTGATTGGCATCCTAACCTAAGCTCTGTGCTAAAGGATATAGAAAGGTTAGTAGGCTATTAAAATTAACCTAGACCCTAATACTATAAGGTATTATGATGATCTAACCTAATGCCTAAAACTATTATGTTGTCAATTAATTTAACCTATGTAGAAACTACCTAAGGCTATGTATTAAGACCTATGGTGGAAATTTGTTGTTAGGGTTATATCCTAAGGTATATATTATAAACTACCTAAGGTCTAACCTAAGCAATTTGATCTATCCTAAACTAATGGGTATGAAAGGGGAATTAGGTGGTCGCATGCATTAAGGGTGATGGTTCCTATGGCATTTATGTTATTGATAAGGTTTTGAATGCATAGGGTATTGCCAGTTTGGCAGGGGCTAGTTGACTTGGCGAGAGGCTTATGTGGAAGTGTCACTAAAATGGAATTTCATGTTAATTTTGATTTGGCATTCACCAGACTTGGAAGGTGGTGGCAAGGAAGGATAGGCGGGAAAATTGGAATTAATGAAACTTATTGTTTTCGGTTTTCGTGCACAAACCATCTTGGAAGGCATGCAAGTGGGTTTGTCTAGGGTTGTTTCACTTTGCATGTTTCGCAATTTTCACTCTGCATGCTCTTTAGTTTTTTGAACCAGCAGATTGAACTGCACTTAATGGTTATTTTTGAAGTCATAGACCTATTTTCGGTTCGTGGGATGTATAAGAGGCATTGTGGAAAAAGAATATGGTTGTTTGATCTTTCGTGGAGAAGAGGAGAAGTTGTGAGCTCGGTTGGAGGTCCCCTTCAATTTGGCAGAAGCACTATCAGGCATGATAGGCTCTAACCATTAAAATCTCTTGCTTTCTCTAAATGTTTTCATAAAAACAACTCTGCTCTATTAAGATTTGTGGATTGCATATTTTATCTAGTTATTTGCTTGTTGGGTTTAATAAATCTTGTGTTCTTGATCATGAATCCATGGTAAATATGGTTTTATTTGGAAACTTACGTTTTGTTTGTTTAAAAACATGATACATGCATGTAAAAATGTATTTTGTAACTCTGTTTGTCATTTTTATATCTGGTAATTGAAGGGTTCTATTTTGATGACCTTCGTTGCTAATGATTATTGTGCTGAGTTATTTGGGAACCTTGACTTCCACCTGTTACTGTGGGAATTCATGTTTGTTGATCTTGAGCTTGTATTGAGCTCATATTTTGTTGTATCTTGTATTCAAGCTCGTATTTCTGTTTGGATCTTGTTTTGGTTTTGTGTTCGATTTGAACTGTTGATAGAGGTTCTTGTACTAAGGAATCATGTTTTGATTCTTGTGACAACCTGGACTGTTGTTGAAGTCCGTATATGGCTTGGAGCTTGTGTTTTATTTTCTAGTGACCATTTGAACTGTTATTGAAAGTTCATTAAGTACATGACACTCATATTTTGCTGTTGGTATAGGTCTAACCCGGTAAAAAAAAACTTATATTTCGTTTAAATTGAGAAATAGGGTTTGATGAGATGTTAACAGAAATGGAAGCTCTCTACTTTTCTGAACTGTTAATAGGTATTTGTATACTACCTTGTTTTAAGATACTGGTGTATATTCGAACTCATGTATGAGATTTCATGATGTGACACTGTATAATTTAATTGTTACTAATGTGTTTGGAAATTGTAACTGAAAGGTGTTGGTTCTGATTATGGTATTATTTTGGGTTTTCTTTGTTTAAGATGTAAACTAAAAAGAGAATATGTTGTTGTCCTGAACTTGTGTATATTCACTTGAGTGGTACCGAACCTTTGTGGGAGCTTATGTTTAACATTGTGCTTGGAATTGTATTACGAGTCCTGAACTGGTTGTATTACAAATATGATCAATTGGGTCTTGGCTTTGAAATTGGGTTTATTACTTGATTAAATGGTTTAAAAACTCATAACTCTTTTTGAAACAAACTACATGCGCAAGGAGAAAAATTGGAGGCATGGTTTAAATGGGTTGTTGGGTAACCTCTTCGAGATCTTGTTTGGAATATCTTGTTGGTTAATCATTCTTCTTGGAACCCCAATCTGTTTGCTCTTGTATTAAGATGTTGAAATTTATTGCAAGTTAGTTTCTATCTTGACTGAGCACATGGGTAATTTTGGAGTTGTTAGTTTCCTATTCAGGTTTTACACTTCTTGTTGGGTCCAATAAATGAATGCTTGAGTCTTTAAGGATAAAGGAAATTGTGATTTCTTAGGGATGTAGTGTTGTTTTAAACTTCACTGTTATACTGATTCGAGCTAAAAAGGGAACTCATGCCTTTTTATGGTAAAGATTTTAGGGAAGGTTTCAATACATTTTCTTCTTATTCTAAAGTTGATCTTGATCTCTCCTTTGGGAATAAATTTATGAACTTATTTGTCTGTATTAGAAAAAGGGAATTGTTGTTAAGTATAATGAGATGAATTAAGGATTGAATCATATCCTATTAAGATTCCTTTTCTAAGGTTGTTGGGTTAAGTTCATTTGATTGGAACCACCTGTTAATTATTCTTATAGGAAAAGAAGATTATTACGTTGTTTAGTCTTCTTGTACATAACATTTGACTGAAATAATGTAGAAATAGATTGATGATTGGTTTGTTGAACAGAAAATGTAAACTTGTTGGTTGACTGTTGATCCTTTATTTCCTCTTGGATTAATATGTGATTCTATTCTGATGAATATCTAAAATGTTGAATTTTAAGGTAGTTGACCTTTAAATGAAATAGTTTAAGTCATGACATGAACCTATTTCTACTTTGTGGATGTTATGTGTTTTGGGCATAGTTGAAATGGTTTCTCTTCTTCCTTTTCTTAAAATTTAGGTGAATCACCCTATTGAGAACCATGTTGTAAACACTTCTTTTGTCTTATAGTAAAGATAAGTGTTGTATTCTATTATTGTAGAATTGGGAACAATGAGATGATAAGATCTGTTGTTTGATAAAGGTAATTGTTAGGATCAATTAAACTTTAATTTGTAAGGAAAATGTTATATATTCTGCTCTTCTCTCTTAGAAGTGAATTCAGATTTATTAATGTACTCCTTCTCTGATTGTTATTACTTATGCTTATAGTATGATATACTAATTGTTTCATTAAAGCAGGGTTGTTTTTAATGGAACAATTAGTGGAATGCACTTCGTTTTAAGGCTTGGTGCTTATCATGCTTAGTTCATTGAACTGACTTGTGCTAGCAATTTTTGCAGATGGACTTCGTAAGTGATAAAAGAAGGCAAAAACTTATATGATGCATTGGCTGATTTAAGTCTGATTCCTTGTAGTGAATTCTGATTCGTTCTTGAGTTGTATTGAAAAAGAAAAGTTATATTCTTTTTAGAATGAAGGTCAGTGGTTATTCTGTATGCCTAAAATGCATAATTTTTGTAAATGTATAAGTTTTAAAGATGAATTGAAAGTTGAGAATTTACTTGCATTGGATGTGTAAATTATCTTGTAATTTTATAACAGAGATGGAATCCTATCTTGTTGATATTCTCCATATTATTTATATGCTTAATTGGGTATTCTTGGATAAGTTTGATAATGGGATTTAGAATAATCTCCCTAAATAAGATGCAACTTGCTAAGTTGCAGAATTTGATGGTCATATCTAAACAATTCAACATAGTAATATGATGTGGAATGAACATTTAGTAAAAACTATAGAATTTGTAAATGATATAAAGGGGTGTTAAACCCTAGCACTTAACCATGTAAAGGAAGACTCTTCCTCTCTCATAAGAATGCAAATGAAAAGGAAGATATGATTCCTAATCATTAGACTTCATTTTAATAAAGTCTACTTAGTTATAACCTAGGTGGTTGCTACACTTCCTTGAACAGTTAAGTCACATTAAATGGAACTTATGATGTTCTGTCTTGTTTTGGTTAATGACTTATTAATCCCATTAAATGAACATTAAAGGAAATCTTAAGTCAAGGAAGTTATTTAACAATCAATTGAATCTGGTATAGAAAAGAACTTAAGGAGTGTTGGATTAGGGCTTGGCAAGGTTGCTGAAATCTATATTTAATAATCCAAATTAATTAAATTATAATAAGCTCCTAGGGGTATGTACATCTCAATGAGGCTATCTTGTAAGATGCTTTGGCACATGCCAATCTGCGAGGGTTATACCTTTGAGAAGATTAGGATCTTCTCAAGGATATAGCGATGTAGTTGACATGTGGCAACACCCTTCTGTATTGATCATCTAGATCTACACACATTGGACTTGAACTTAGTTTCTCTCAAGGTCTGGTTAGTAACATGTTTAAGATAAGGAGTAGCCCTCTAAAACTCAGGGTACCTCGGCACACGGGGTTGACTTAGGTTGACCCAGTATGCCAACTTACCCTAAGTCTTCATGAGCCTCTTCCTATCATAACATATGTTGTTAACTCGAACTAGTGTTAAACATCATGTAAGTGGACTAACGGAAGTCAGTAAAGGAAATTCTAGATAACAATAGAGTGGGGTGAAGGATGTATTCTAGATTGACGAGTATGCCATCAAGGAATAGTAATACGAATAGTATGTTAGACATGTTTGGCCAAATTATCACAAGCTGTTGGTTGTGTTGTCATGTGTCACCTAGTCTAAGGTTCGTGATGCCAATGAATATTGGTAACAAATATTTAGATAGGTTCCTTAGATAGATCACTCAATACCTAGAATAGGGAAAGAGAACCAATTATACGTAGTATATGGAAAAGTATTCAATACTTAATGTTAAACATGAATAGATTGGTAGTTCATTGAGTCATGAAATGAATAGATTGGTAGCTCACCGAGTCATTATAGCTACATATGGTTATCTGTTATAAGAATGGTTGTTAAAGAATGTGTGTTCTAAATTATGTATTTAGAACAGAGAACATTATTCATGCCAAAAAAAAATTCCCCTTGTTTCTAAAGTCTTAAAATGGGAATGTTACAATGTGATTGGTGTTTGGTAGGTGGGTCCATGAGATCAATTGGAGCCATTTGATTGGTGGTGGGGTTAGAGGTTGATTTGTGGCATGACATAGGCAAGAGAGGGTTTGGGTGGGCCACCAAAGGCATGGAGGCCTGACGTACCACCACATAGATGACATTGAGATGAGGTAGGATTCAATCTAATTCTATCTTTGGATTGAAAATAATGTTTTAAATTGGTTTGGGTAAAATGAGGTTTGAATGAAATGAGGGAGGGGGGTCCAATATAGTGTAAATAGGGGTGGGAATGAAGTTAGGGTAGGTTTGGGTAGGGTAGAGTAGGTTTTTAGGGTGTTTTGGTCAATTTTTGAGAGGGAGGGTTTGGGTTTCAGTTTTTATGTTGCGGCAGAGACCAACATCACCAGGGGGCTAGTAGACATTGGTTGGCCTTGGCCAAAGATTGGTCAAGACCGAGGTGATCGATACTAATGAAATTTAACCAAAGGTGTCGATTAAGGAAAACTGGTGATGGTTAAGGAGACCAATGATGATTAGGGATGATGAGAAATAGGGGTAAGGAATGGGTAGGGGAAGGAAAAATAGTCAAGGAAGGGCTAAGGGAAGGTGTATGTAGGGAAAATATGGTAAAAGGGTATTTTGGTGGTGGTGGGGTTGGCAAGTAGATAAAATGAACTAATATGGGTAAGGATGATAAGTGAAAATAGGTGTAATAATACACTAGGAAAAAGGGGTAGTTGGTAGGGTTGTGGTTTGGGTAGGGTGTGGTGGGAAATAGTTATGTCATGTAATAGGTGTGTTGGGTAAAAAATATGTTGGGTATGGTCAAGGCTGAACAATGTTGTGTCCGATTGGTGCGAGATGAGAGAACAATTTCGAATACGGGAGCAAGTACTACCTTTTTGCAGGAAATATGGTCAAGCATGATTGCATGAGGAGTGGAGGCACATGGAAGATGTAGGATTGATTCGATTCGATGTTACCAAGATGTAGCTTGAGATCCTATTTTGATGGTCATACTCATTGATAGATGGAATTTAACGACTAACACTTTTCATTTACCAATGGGTGAGATTACTGTCACCCTTGAGGTTGTATACAGGATGCTATGACTGCCAATAGTTGGGGAGTAGGTCTATTATATTAACTTAGAGGCCTTAGAGGAGCTGATAATGACTATTTTTGGAGAGGTGATGGTGGAGCTGAGATACCATAGAGCAAGCCTGAGCTATGGAGACATGTACATGGCCTATCCTCAAGAGATGAGGTTGGTTGTCCTGATTATAGAGGTGGTGTGTTATTTTGCATTTCTAGATGAGGAGGGTGGGATATTCCCATGAGAACTTATAGGAGTTCTCCAGGACATGATATAGGATAGAACATGTTTTTTGTGGGCACCAACATTCTTGGTGTAATTGTACAGAGAGCTATGGGCCTACGGGAGGCTACAGAGGTTAATTTTGTTTTCTACCTTCCTTATTCATTGTTGGGCATACGAGCACATCATATGTGTGCATCCAATTGGTTTACCCTAACCTGATGCATTCGATGTGGGCTTGGTCTCGAGTTGGTTATAAGCGTTGGATACTTATTGGGGGAGAGAACTGGGATGTTAGGGCTACACATGATGTGGCATATTACAGGCATATGTTAGAGGGATTGTCAGGGGTTGACATTATTTGGAGGCCATATGTTGGCTTCCCTTCTTACAGACACATGTCAATAGAGTTGGAGGAGCTACAACTACTTAGGTGGATAGAGGGCCGTCATGCCGATGAGAACGATATGATACCTATTCATAGGGTCAGACGACAATTTGGGTTTCCCAGGATGTGCCTCTACCATTCCCACAGTACATGAGAGATGATGTGGAGAGGCATATTCCTCTACCACAACCGATCAAGTGCCTTTGATAGGGCAAGAGGAGCAGGTGGTGGACATGGGGATTGATGAGACCAAGGTCACTGATAGATATAGGAAGTGGTGGACGATACAAATATGGGAAACACCACCGAGGCTAGGGTAGCTTGACTTAGCCACTATTATAGTTCAAAGGGACACATTGCAGGGGCAGGTGGCCACCCTTTTGACACAGCTTGGAGTATTGCAAGGGAAAATTACAAGATCGGAGGCACAGTTGCCACTTTACAGTGCAGTGGTAGCTTTACAGTCAAGGTCAGCACAGGACATGTACCCACACAAGGTGGTGATGGTGATGGGGATAGGTAGCCACCTTACAGGCACATATAACAGGTTTGTAGGGTTAGTTGGCCATTGTAAAGGCTCAGACTATGGCCCTACAAGCCCATGTCACATCACGGCACATCGATAGGCCTAGGGATAGGGTCCCGTATTATAAGAATCAACGGGACAGGGTCCCATAGTATAGGGAGGAGGGAAGGGTTCATAGGTATAGGGAAAAGGACATCATTAGCAAGAAAAATCTCATAGGTTTCTATGAGACCTATGAAACTACCATGACAATGCCAATTGAGAGATTTAAGGATGCCCTGAATGAGGCTAGATATTACCGAGGATCGTGTGACAACCGCAGGGGATATATGTCCCCTCCTATGATGAGTACAAGACACAATGGGAAGTGAGTGAGAGGATGAGCTCTTGTACATAGCTCGAAAGCACAAGGGGTTGGCGATCCTTGGGATAGGTTTAGGGTGAGGCCACGAGTTCACGGAGGCTAGACCCAACTACAAGCTAGGAAGTGACGAGACCTAGGAAAAGTGTAGAGATGTTAGGAGGGTTCTAGGGTGGAGGAGAGGAGGATGAGACATATGAAAGTGGCATAGATATTAGGTGGGGTGATGATTAGTCACCGTACATGATTATTATATTGACTTTTTGATATATACCGGCCTGCATGCCGATGATAGTGAGGTTATACATGAGAGGTTTTGTGAGTAGATTATTATACTAACCTATGTGCCGAAGCTTTTGAGGGTTTACTTGAGAGATAATTCTATTATTTTGTAGTAGTGTATATTTTATGGATACACAAACTTCATTTATAGATGGTGACATCAATGGTATAGATGATGTACTTGTGTTTTTAAATTTCTATTGTTATTTGAGTATGTATGGAAACTAGGTGGATTAGGCATGGTGGAGTTAGGTCGGTTTAGGCATGTTGGAGTTAGGTCAATTCAAGCATGGTGGATTCAAGTCGGTTTACGCATGGTGGACTCAGGTCAATTAGGCATGGTTGATTCTAGGTGAGCTAGGTAATTGAGGTTATGTAGTCATGACTAAGTTAGGTGAGTTAGGTGTGGTGGAGTTAGGTATAGGCATGATTTGGTCATGTTTTTGGTTTTGAATTAATTTCCAAGTTATTGGTAACATGGGAAATAAATGATGATTTATGTGTATGTGATGGTGTAAATTTAAAAAAATGGATATTATAGAAATGTGGAATGATTGATTAGATGTTTTGATGGTGTGATAAAATGGTAGATATGTATGAATGAGAAATTTCCAAATTTTATGAAAAATGGAAACTAATTAAGGGTGAATGCTAATAGAAAACATGTGGGAAAAATGGGTTAGGGTAAAGAGTGGCCGAGATAACCTCCAAGGGCCCCATGCCCTCAAATTGCTTCCTATATAACCCCAACGAAAAGGGTCCTCAGGCCAATGTGGTTATCCCATAAGGTAGGGAAGAATATGATGAGGTAGAGGAATGGGTTAGTAGGTTGTAGGTATGATTGGGTCTAGATTGTAGGTATGGTTGGGTCTAGGTCATAGGCATGGTTGAGTCTTAGGTGAAAGTGGAAATATTTAAAATGTAGATGTCGATGGTTTGGTCTTGTATAGGAGAATCAATAGGTGATGAAGAAGGTAGATGGTAAGAGGTGACAAAAGATCCACCTAATTGACCAAAACAAATACGAGTCAATCATACCAAATATTTTCTTATGAACATAAGACCCTAAAGACGTTGCATGATTGACTATGCTAAGGGTGAAGTAAGTCACATGATCACAAAATGTCATTTTTGCGGCAAGTCCCTCGAGAAGATATAAGTTTAGGGTGAAAAGGAAATGAGGTGAAAATGGGTGGTTTTAGCGTAGCTTAGTGTAATGCGACATGCTTACTTGGCAAGAAACCCATGATCAAAATAGGAAATTCCATGACAAATTTTTTATCATTTTCACTTTGTGCTTTTGTGTATGATCGACTAATCAATGTGGGAAGTCTATGTGGGATGAGTATATTATCTCCTTGAGGTCTTCGTGAAGTTGATCAATGTGGGAAGCTTCTGAGTATTTTATTTTGTTTTTGCAAGGATAGTCCCTAGACTATGTGCAATATGGCAAGCTTTGTATAGCTGTCCTTCGAGGGAGCAGTCTATTTATAGCGGTGAGATAGAGAGAAGAGATGTCCCTTTTGAGGGAGTCATCTTTTTGTTGGAAGTTTGACTCAAGGAGTTGAATCCCATTTTCTTTTGAAATTATTTTGCTTTTTGGACGTTTTTAAGTTATGGACAATACTAAAGTGGAAGATTAGGATCTTTTTATAAGACAAAACCATAGCACAAAGGTTAACTATGAAAGAGATGGTTTTAAATGATGAAAGAACATGGGATTACATCTTGAAAAAGATGAAAACTATCCATGAAAATCATGCCATGATTAGATTCGTGGTACTCATATTGAAGATAAGAATGAAAGGTGACAGGGTAATCACATGATTTTTGTTTAGTCATTGACCAAAAGAATAGGTGATATGAAAGATGAAGGGTGCTCAAGGGATGAGCCTAAAATAGACAGAAAGTAATATAGGATTTGATTCAAAAATATAATGGTCGAAGATGCAAGGCATTTAGAAGATCGGAGTTCAGTTTACCTTCGAGTGAAGAAAATGATAAGCACCCGATCCATAGGTATGAGTAATGATACATGTTTCAAGCTAATTAGGAGCAAATTTCCCCGTTTACTTTTCTCTTCTTTGGTTACATGTTGCTTTTCCTTTAGGAAGAGGTCACCGACTTGGAAGGTTCTCTCATGGACTAATTTTTCATAGGAATGTTTGATACTTTTTTGGTAGATTTGGAGATGATCAAGACCATTGAAAGGACATTCATATAATAACTCAAGTAGTGTTAAATGGTCCTGGTGAAAGTCATCATCGTTGAGCATGTCTTGGAGTGTGATGCAGAGAGATGGAATTTGGAATCTGAGAGGCAAGAAAACCTTAGTACCATAGACTAGAGAGAAAGGTGTGGCAGTAGTTAAAGTGTTAATACTAGTGTGATAAACCCACGAGGTGAAAAAAATGTGCATATGCCAATCCTACCTAGTATTGTTAACTAGTTTCATAAGATTTTTGTTCAAGGTTTTATTAATTGATTATTTGTTTGTGGGTGGTAAGGTGAAGAGACACCGAGTTGAATGCCAAAGGAGTCACAAAGTTTTCATATGGTTTTTTTTGAATTGCTTGTTGTTATCGGTGATGAGATGGTGCGGAACACCAAAGTGACAAATGATGTGATGGTTAATGAATTCACATATTTTATCATCTTTTGTAGAAATGAGAGGGATGGCTTCTACCCATTTAGTTTAGTATTTAGTAGTGGTTATAAACCATTGATGATGTTGTGAAGAATGAGGATTGATCTCTCTGAGAATATCCAAAACCAATTGAGAGAAAGGAAAAAGTTCTTGTGTGATGTGTAAGGCATGACTGGGTGTGTGATGAATATTAGCATGTTGCCGAAATTTCACACAACATTTGACATAGTCACAATAGTCGTGGTTTAGGGTTGGCCAATAATAGTCTAGGTGAAGAATGCATTCAGCTAAATCTAACCTAGTAAAGTGACCTCCACAAATTCCATCATGAACTTCCTTTATGGTGTAGAGGATTTACAAAATTGTAAGGTATCGTAAGAGAGTACCTTCAAATTTGAATTTAGAAATAATACCACCCATGATGACATATCGAGAGAAACATTTAAGAAAGGTGTGTTGTCCATTACGAGTAAGATCGAGAGGTAAAATGGAAAGGGAAAGGTATTCTACAAACTACTTATACCAAAGGCCATGATAGTCAAGTGCAATGGTTCCAATGGAGTTGAAATCTCGAGATAAATAAGAAGGTGACTACAAAATTTGTATTGTAACAAAGATTTTAGTCGGAAGGTTAAGTGGGTATCTGAGAAGCCAGGAAGGCCATGGTATCCACAATTTTTTAGTAGAATGTGGGGTGGTTTGAAGTTCATAATGGTCAAAGGTAGTCAAAATTATGTCGACATGGTGTTTTTACTTTTGGATTATTTTGTTATAACACTGGTATATACCATTTACTTGGTTTACAACTGGTTGAGAATCACCAAATATATTAATTGATTTAACATCTAGGGTGATGGTGGTTTGATGGCTTAATATAAATGCTTCATATTCGGTGATGTTGTTAGTACAATCAAAATCTAATTTGAAATATAAAGGCATAGGTTCACCATTAAAAGGAATGAGGACAACACTTGCACCACCTCCAAAATGACATTTAGAACCGTCGAAGAATAAGGTCATTTGATAAACGGTATCATCCAAACAGAGGGTAGTAATTGATTCATCCAAAAAATCCAAGTTAGAGGGTTGATCTATAAAAAGGGGTGCATCTACTAGTTGGTCAGCGATGCTTTGGCCCTCGATATATTTTTTATGGATGAATTAAAGGTCTAGGTATGTAAGAAGCATGAGACAATGTGTATCACATTGGTGTTGGTAGGGATTGGCATACATGTAATGTAAGGGGTCAAAGTGTTAGTGATGAAAAAGGTTTTTGGTTGAGTAGGTAATGATAAAGTTTAGTGGAAACAAAAAAATAAGGCTAAGCAGATATTTTTGGCATGGGTATATCTAGTTTCATATCCTAAAAGGGTATTACTTATGTAGTAAACCACTTGCTCCCTATGTCGTTCATCGCGATGAGTGAGCATGGCCCCCAGGAATGGCCAGAAGAGTAGCGAAATGTAAAGATAAAATTGTTGGTTATCCTTAGGAGGAATGAGAATAGGTGGTTGGAGAAGGTATTATGTTAAGGTGTTAAAGGATTTTGGAATTCATCATCCCATTTAAAGGAGACATCATTTTTGAGGAGATGATGAAATGGTTGCGATTGTCGAAATTTGTAAAATAAACCAACAAATAGATTACAACTTACCTTTCAAACTTTGAAGTTGACAGTTATTAGTAGGTGGATGCATTTCAAGAATAGACTTTACTTTAGTAGGATCGACTTTTATTCCATGCAAAGAAATGATGAAACTAAGGAGCTTTCATGATAGTATTGCAAAGACGCATTTCTTAGGTTAAAGGAAAACACAATACTTGATGAGGCGGTCAAAGATGACCTTAAGGAATGTAAGGTGTTCAGCCCGATGTTTGGATTTGGCAAGAAGGTCATCTACGTAATATTCCAATATGCGATGCATTATGTCATGGAAGATATAACTCTTATCCCACCGATATGCAACACCAATGTTTTTAAGGCCAAAAGGCATGACTTGATAGCAGGTCCCCAAGGAGTGATGAAGGTAGTTTTGTGTTGATCTTCTAGAGTGAGTAATATTTTGTTATAACCCAAGAAACCATCCATGAGTGATAATATCTCATGACCAGTGGTGAGATCAACAAGTTGTTCAATACATGGTAGAGGAAAGTCATCTTTAGGGAAAGCTAAGTTGAGGTCATAGAAATATGTGCAAATGCAAAGTCCCCCTATCGCTTTTGTGATAGGAATGATGTTAGAAATCCATTGGGGATAGTCAATGGGTAGGATGAAGGAAACTAAGAGAAGGCACTGAAGTTCCTCTTTGACAAGAAGAGAAATGTGAGGATACATTTTTGCATCTTTTGTTTTATGGGTTTGGATTCAGGAATGGTTACGATATTGTGGACCACAATGTTTGGGTCAATACCGGGCATATCAGCATAGGACCAAGAAAAAGTGTTGCTATGGTCCAAAAGAAAAGAAGTAAAATATTCCTATTCAACAACATCTAAAGATTGACCTATCTTTAAGATGTGTGGGTTGTCTTAAGTGTTAATGTTGATTTTTATGGTCGATTCATTCAACATGGTTTGTGTCTCAGAAGGTAACAACTAGTGAATATAAGAATATTCTGCACCAAGGTAGGTGAGGATAGACTCATCATCCTAACATTGAATGAAATTAATATAAGGTGTATTGTCATCGATCATGTCAGGATATAGGAAGGGAAGAGAAGAGGGAGCCTTACCATCATGTTGATAAGTCAAAGGTCCTAGGGAAATTATGTTCATGAAAAAAAAGTTATGAGGAATAGATTTGGGATCTATGGACTCCATGGGTGAAGGTGGTGATGTTGGTGAATGGGGTGGAGAAGGTTTTTCATCCTTAATGAGGTTGATGTGGGCCTTCTTGGAAGATGGTGCGACAAATCCAATTCCACTATGATATTTGTGTTTATGGGTGGTACATGGGATGACAGTATGACAACCTTGTTCGTAAAAAATGAAGCTAAATCCTTTCCATGCACAACGGTGAAGGAAATTGTGGGTAAAGTGGTGGTTAGTGAGAGATTAGAGGTTAGATGAAAATGTTCATGTTTGGGATGGAGGTTTGGGTGAATAGGTGGTAGTATCAAGTCCCCCATATGTTAATTTGGTGTGAAGGTGGTGTTGTCTTTAAATCATTGCACCCTCCGAATGGCCAGGATGTGAATAGGATGTTTGGTGTGATTGGGACACATGGGATCACCTCTCAAGCTGTGGGACTTGGGCTCGAGGTGAACCTCTGGAGAAGGCCGACTTCCTCTTCCTAAACTAAGTGTTGTACTACTCCTAGTGTAACAAAAATGATTATCTAGTCCTATGCTAACATCTTCATGGGGTTTTAGGGAAAGAGATTTAAAGAAATGAAACTATACTAGGGATGGTGATGCACCATATTGGTGCAATTTCTGGGTTTGCACACTTTGCTCTGATTTTCCATGCTTCACTTTTGCTCAAAAACGTTTTATTGGCTCGAGCTGGTGATTTGCAACTCATTTTTTCAGTTGGATGCTTTCAAATGCCCTCATTGTTGTTATTCTACCCTAAATTGAAGTAAAATCCAAGTTCCCCCATTTGTGCCCTGATTTATTCATTTTCATGGTCTACCATTTTCTCCTTTGCCAAATCATGAAAGAGCTCGAAATTGATCAAATCCTGAATGATGCAAGTGTTTCCCCAATCCCAAGGTCACAAATGATGTCAAGAGATGATTCAGTTGGTTTAAAATGAAGAATTCTACCTTCCTGTCAAAAAATTTAGTTTCTAGGGCATTCCCTGAATTTTTCACATTTTTGACATGCTCTCGGGCCGTCAAATTTATCATTGTAAACTCTATGCTGACATGGCAGGCTCTCATTGGCCGGGTGTGGTCGGAAAAAATGTTATAACTTGTCAAATTTTTAATTTTTGGCGAAGGGAGAATTTGCTCCGTGGCCCCGCATTTGCCTAGTGTGCCTACGTGGCATGATTTGATTGGACAGATGGAGCAGCGAGTGGCGGAGGTCACTTAAAAATTTTGCCTTCATTTTTGCAAATTTCTCAAAATCAAATTTCTGCCCGAAGGCCCACAGCGAATGGCATGATGACACGTATCTAGGAGGGCCAGGCAGATGGCGAAGTACTTGGAAAGTTTTGATGTCTTTTGGCTCAAAGGTGTCGGGGCAAAATTTTTCTTGCACGCCCATGCCCAATGGGAAGATGACACATGGAAAGGAATAGTCAGGCTAGTGGCGGGGGTAACTTAAAACTTTTTCTTCATTTTGGAAAAAGTTCTCAATGTTAAATTTCGACCCGAAGGCCCGCACCCAATGGAAGGGCGACACGTGTCCATGGGAGCAAGGGAAAAGCGGGGTGATGCGTGTTTTTGGATTTTTCCTTTGGAGGAAAAATTTTAAAGTAACATTTTGAGCCAGATCTCATGCGAATCACAATGTGACACGTATGCACAAGGATGAAATGGAGAGGTGGAGGCTTGGAGGCAGTTGAAGTTTTTTAACTTCAAAAGGTAAGAAGGAAAATTTCGTTCAAGGTCCCGCCACCAATGAATAGTGGACACGTGTCTAAATTTTGATGGAAATTCGAGTGCGGAGGAAAGATGGAAAATTTTCCAAATTTTAGCGAAAATATCAAGTGAAAGATAAACCCGCGAAAAAACTTGATGAGTCGGATCCGCATCCAATGGGAGATCGACATGTGGCAAAAAAATAGCAGGTGTTCAGGGGCGCAGAACATTTTAAAAAAAAAATCCTTTTCTCAAAAAGGGGAGCAAATTTTTCATTTTGGCCCATGATTTTCAAACAGGGTCCACGGGAGGACACGTGGCACATCTAGGGGCCCACGGGAAACTTTTCAAAATTTTTCCAAAATTCAAAGGGGGTTTAAAATCCTTTTTAAGGATTGGGGGCCCACCCCAATCATGTTTGGACACATGTCCCACCTTGTGTAAAGGAAAAAGGGTAATTTTGGCACTTTTAGAGAGGATTTGAATCTGCCACGTGGAAGGCTGGCATTTAAAGTTGATTTTAATCAATGACAGATGCATTTTTTTTTTTGGGTGCCATTGGAGATCCAAGAAGTGTGGAATCGTCATTTTTGCACCAAAACACATGAAATTTTATATGAATCTGCATCCCTTCGGCCTTTTGAACACAATGGAATCATTTATTTGAGATGATTTGGTGCCCTATAGTGTTTTTTGTGAGATATTTTTCTCAGCCCGTGAAAAACACGTGAAAGGTAAAAAATGAAAAGTTGCAGAGTTAAAAATGACAAGGGAAAAGGGTGAAAAATGATTGTAAATGCATGCTGGCATGGTGGAATGCCAAAAATGTGACCCTAGGATGGATAAGGATCTAAGTTCATGTAATATTTTAAAATATTTGTGCATCTCTGGCATTTGGCGAGCTGTTTCATAGTTTTATATCATTTTTCATCAAATGGATAGGGTTTTGTAACAAATTTGATCCCTTTGGCATATTATTTTCTTGGGATGTAAGGATTCAAGATGGAAGAGGGTATATGATGTAGTTTGGAAGAATTTTTGTAGGTCTGTTGAGAATTTTGGAGGAGAGAAGAAATTTCATAGGAAAAAACTAGAAGAAGTCCATTTCCTTTTTGAGAAACTGCCTGAGAGCCATTTTGTTTCTATTTTGCATCAAATGTTCATCATGTTGAGTTGGTTTTAGCTGTAAAGCCATCAACAAGCTTTGAGATTGTCTAAATAACATTCCCTTGCTGATATATTTGATCAAATTCTTGGATTAATTGGTTTTATCTCTTGGCAAAGCTTGCATACACTTGTATTTCAGTATGTTTTCAATTTGTGTTTCATGCTCATGTTGCAATCTTGTGTTTGGGATATTTATTGGTCATGCATGGTCTCATTTCTTGTAGAGGGTTTGAAGGAATCTACAATCTTCCATTTAGAAGAGCATTCATTTGAGTGGAGATAAATATATTTAAATTCATCTTACCTTCCTTGTAAATTGAGGGTATTTGTAAACCTTTGGGTGTACCTTAGGACATGATCTAACAAGGGGTTCTGAATGCTTTATTGATATTTTGCTTCAAGCCTTTATGGCAGGTTATCAAATTTTTTATGGAATAGTGCATATTTGGGCATCCATATGTGCACATATCCTGGTTGAAAGAGCACTTCAAATTCATTAAAATATCTCTGCTATTTAGGTGTTGTAATTCTTTTGCAAGGTTTCCCAAAGAAGGTGATGACTCCTAACTACTCTTGTCCCAACATCTCTCATCAAAATTTCATTTTAAACTAACTCATCCTACCTACAATACCCCTGTATCTGCATTGTGTCCACAAAAGAATTCAATCCTTTCACAAAAATGCACAAAGTTGATCAAGGTTTTATCATGTCTTTAGCAGCTCTAGCTTTGCTTTGAGAACATTTCCATCATTTAGTAGTGACATCTCTTTTGAGTTTGGATAATGGATATTTGATCATGTTTTCACAAAGCCTCCTCCACATCATACACAAAATATAAGGATATCTCCATCTCCTTACCATATAGGGGCTGAAATATAGGTTCTCTTGCCTTGGTTGATAGGCACAACCTAAAATAGTGAGGGTTAGATCAAAACCCTTATGAAGGTGCTATCCACTCCCTCAAATATTGAATGTAAACAAGCAAATAGGTGTTTTTACTAGCTACAAATGACATACAAAACATCCATCTATCCTTGAGTGTCTTGTGCAAATTCATGATGTTGTTCAAATTGTGAAGGAGATTAAATCTGGATACCAAAACCCGAGTGGCGCTGTTTGCTGGGAATTCTTGCAATTTCTTGCTGGTTTTGAAGCATTTGAGAGGTTTGACCATTTGTGTGATTAAGTATTTGAGTTGTTACATTCTTGAGATATCATTTCATACTTCAGATCTGGATGTTTTGGGTA
Source organism: Taxus wallichiana var. yunnanensis (assembly GCA_018340775.1). Classification (NCBI taxonomy): domain Eukaryota; kingdom Viridiplantae; phylum Streptophyta; class Pinopsida; order Cupressales; family Taxaceae; genus Taxus; species Taxus wallichiana. The sequence goes on from CM031242.1 coordinate 92,619,158, forward strand.
AGAAAGACTTCAAACTCAGCCTGCTCTCCTCATCTACTAGTAGTTTATGTGATTTGGATGCACTTGTTTTTGGTTGAATTAAGAAGAAGAAAATCTAATTTGTAAATCCTTGCAAGTTTTCAATATAGCATGCATTTGACAGAATATTTTTAGTGCTTTCTTGCACAACTAAGGTGAAAATTCTTAGTGGCGACTCCATGCTGTTGGGATTTTGAAATACCAGTTGTCTAACACATTTTTATCATTTGATGCTTATTGTTTAAATCTATCAAACTGGAGGGAAGGAGATCCCTCTTCATCAAGGACTCTTCTAAGAATTTTCTCACCAAATCAAGAAGCTTAGAACTAGAAGGAAGAAGAGTGTGGAAAGTGGTTAGTGATTTGGTTGCAAGGAAAGGAATCCCCATAGTTGAATTTGAAGGAGAATAGCCTGTCATTGAAGATTATAATTCCTCTTCAAGTAGATCTGATTCAGGCAATATTCTTGCTGATTTTCATTCTCCATCAGGTGAGGGACCTTCTTGTGTATTTAAAAAACTTGCTCCTAAATCTGCTCTTGTGGTTTCTAAGTTTGCTAAAGTTTATCAAGAGAGAGAGCCTTTGGGGGGTTGTCATTTTAAAGATCATTCATCTATTCCAATCAGACCCATTACTACTCCTCATCAGCTTGTTTCACCTCCAAGATCACCCCCACCAAACAATATGGCTCAACCTAGACCTCCATTTGTTGTAAACACCTTTGGTCCTATAAATTTTGGAGGAATGGATGGTTATCCAAATGTTGTCCCACAGATGTGAGAAATAGGTTACCAAAATTCCAAGGTAACAATGCCATAACTAGAGATCAACATCTCAAACTCTTTGTTAACATGATGGAAGAATTTGAAATAGAATTTGAGGATGTGTATATCAAGTTGTTTATCCATACACTTGAGGAAGATGCAAGAGATTGGTATAAAGCTCTGCCTGATAACTCTATTGATTCATGGACTGAGATGAGTAATGCATTCAGATTACAATATGGAGACAAAACAGATCCAAGGTTCCTTCTATCCGAGTTTGAGAATATCAAGAAGAACCCTAATGAGACCGTTCATGATTTCAATACAATATTTAATAAGACATTGAGAAGGCTGACCTGTAATTTTGAGGCCTTGTGATGAATCTTGCTTGATCAAATATGAAGATGCATTTGATAAAAAGGAAACCTATTACTTGAGAGACAAAAATCCTACAAACTTGAGGCAAGCTTTCACCATGGCACTTAAAATTGAAAATAATACTAAAGTTGTTGGTAAACCACTTAAGAGGGACGATGTGAAGTTGATAAACCCTAAGAAGCCACAAAATAGCAAGGGTGCTGATTTGGAGGATGTTGTCAAGACTTTGGCAGGGGCTATCAAAGAAATTTCCTACAAATTAGCCCGATCTGAGAAAGGAATTGGGAAAAGTTCATAAGGAAAACAAAGAACTCAAAACCATGATAGATTTGGCAATCATCCTAGGGGTGATCAAAGACAAGATGACAGAGGTAAAGGGATTATTGGATCTACAAATAGACAACCCCAAGCACGTGAAAATAGAGTGGTGCCTGACCCTCTGACTGTAAGAGTTGCTGTTGTTCAAGAAGTTTCTGATATGGATTGGTGTGACAGATGTTTTCTTCCTCATCCGCCATGTGAAATGGACTAGCAAGATATTAATGATGATGATGAGAATGAAATGGATGATGAAATTTGTATGATGGGCAGCTCTTCAGGCTCACAACAAGCAACAACATCAACATATGTGATAAGTGTAAGGACTATTGCAACCTTTTGGGATTGCATAAAGAGGGTACCATTTCTTTCTCTTCCTCAAGCTCATGATGTAGATGTAGTTCAGGCCTTTGAAATTCCTAATAATGAATTTGAATATCTAAGGGCTTTAATGATCAAGAAGTATGATGGTGGTATTCCTTCGGAGGAAGATAGACAATTGTTAATGAATGTTGTGGTTGGTCAAGAAAAAGAGTACAATACTAGAAGTAAAGTTGTTAGAGGAGATGGTCCTCAAGCCAAGCCAAAGACACCCTTGCTCACAAGCATTCCCAAAGATAATCCTAGAAGAGAAACAATTGCTAAGAACCCTGCTGTCCCATGCAAAAATATCAGTCCTCTCCATGCCCAGGCTGCCAAGAATACTTCTCCATCTGATGAACCTTCTTGTTTCCCTTCCAATGCTATTTTGCCAAAGAATTTTCCATATGATATAGCCCAAGTATTGAGCCAAATTAAAGTGAGTGTTCCCATTATTGAATTGCTTAGAATTCTGAACACAAGAAAAGAGCTTTTGAATACTTGGGATTGAAGGAAGAAAAGAGTATACCAAGCAAAAATGTAAATGTTGTTGAGAATCCTCTTCAAAGCATTGCTGGCCCTGAAACACCACCACCAATGGAAGATCTTGGAGAGGCACCTGAAGTGTATTTGGGGACATCCTTGGTTGATTCCCAATTGAATGTTGATCCATTCTTCACAACTTTTCTCATAAAAGGTAGGTTGCTTCACAATTGCATGTTTGATTCCGGTGCATCATGTAATGTTATGCCTCTAGAAGTTATGAATGAGTTGGATATCAAGGTGACAGTAGCATATGGGAAGTGTACAGCCATGGATTCAAGGGAAGTTCTGGTTGTTGGTTGTGTGAAGGGTTTAGTAGTGCAACTTGTAGCCTATCCGGGTAAGAATTTAAAACTTGATGTTGTAATTGTTGACTGCCCTGCCAAATGGGGTATGCTTTTGTCAAGGAAGTGGGCTGCAAGTGTTGGTGGTAGTGTTCAAATGGACATGTCCTATGCCACCATTCCCATTGAGGGCAGCCTTGTCAAACTCTATGGTGAAAAGAAGATGTTACACTTGATTGAAGATCCCAACAATGCTTCTTATGAAGTGTTGTTTGCTGATGTAGATGTTGACAATTTCATTGGTTTTGCTAATGGAAAAGAGAATAAGATGGATAAATCAGAATGGCTTGGTATGGTAGGTTCTCCATGGACATTACTATTTGATGGAGCTTGCTCCAATGTTGGAAATGGTGCTGGTATAGTGTTGGTTTCCCCTAGTTTAGAAGAGTTTCCTTTTTCCTTCAAGCTCAATTTTGAATGTACTAACAACATCACTGAGTATGAGACATTATTATTGGGATTAAGGATTGCATGGAAGTATGGCTCGTAAAGGATATTGTTGCTAAAGGAGATTCAAATTTGGTTGTCAAGCAAGTAAGAAAAAGTTGTATGTTACAAAAAATCAGCATATGCGACAATATAAGCATGTTGTTTGGGACTTGATTGAAATGTTTGATTCCTTTAACATTGTTTACCATGATAGATGTCTTAATGCTGCTGCTGATAAGCTAGCTATTCTAGGTTCTAGATTTGACAATTGCACCATTTCACCTTTTTGTGAATATGATATTGAAGTGCTAACAAGGCCAGCTGTCCCGGATAATGTGAAACATTGGCAGATTTTTGATGATGTCCCGGATAATGTGAAACATTGGCAGATTTTTGATGATGATGCACAAGTGTTGAGATTCTTACAATGCCAAGGAGAGTTCACTGTCGAATATTGATTGAGAACTAATGGTGTGCATGAATGAAGGTAGAGAAGCTTTGTTTGACAAAGATATTATAAAATTGAAAACAAATACCATTCCTAAGGGTCTTGTTGCACTTGAATCCAATTTTAGCAATGTTGATTGCGTCGTTAATAGAAAAATGTCTATTTCAAGGGATGTGGAAGAGCACAACTTGGGAACTAAAGACAAACCAAGGAAGATCTAGTTGGGCAGTCATCTTAGCAAAGAAGAAAAACAATCCTATGCCCAAATTTTAAAGAAATATTAAGATTGCCTTGCTTGGTCTTATTCAGAGTTGAAGGCATATAGAGAAGATTTATCTCAGCATGTGATCCCTCTTGAGGCTAAAACCAAACCATTTAGACAAAAAAAAAGGCCTATTAACCCACTACTTTCCATGAAAATGCAAGAAGAGTTGAGAAATTGAGAGATGGTGGCATCATTCAGCCTACTAGGTACTCTTCTTGGGTTGCCAACCTTATGCCAGTTAGAAAGAAGAACGGAGATCTCAGAATTTGTGTGGATTTTAGGAATCTAAACAAAGCATCTATGAAGGACAAATATCCTTTACCAAATATGGAGGATATGCTGTAGCTTGTGACAGGGTCAGAAATGCTTTCTACTTTGGATGGTTTCTCTAGATATAATCAAGTAGTTGTCAAAGAATTAGAAAGACTTAAGACAACCTTCACTACTCCTTGGGGGACTTATGTTTTTGTAAGGATGCCTTTTGGATTGATGAATGCTGGTGCTACTTTTCAAAGGGCAATGGATGTTGCCTTTGCTGGTTATATCAATGAGTTTATTGCAGTTTATCAAGATGATGTGACTATTTTTTCAAGGTAGTGAGCAGACCATCTGCAACACCTAGAGAAGATGCTTTGATCAGATGTAGGGAGTATGGAATTTCACTTAATCCAAAGAAGTGTCATTTTGGTGTGTAAAAGGCCAAGTTTCTGGGACATATTGTATCTAAAGAAGGTGTTATGATAGACCCTGAGAGAGTGGAAGCAATCAGCAAGGTGCCTATTCCAAGAACCAAGAAAGGTATCCAATCTTTCTTTGGCCAAATCAATTTCATTAGAAGGTTTGTCTCCAATTTTTTTGAGTTAACTCTTCCAATCACAAGCATGCTAAGAAAGGATCAAGTTATTAAGTGGGAAAAGGCTGCCATCCAAGATTTTGAAGGAATAAAGGATGCACTCAAGCATGCACCCGTTTTGGCAGCTCCAAACTATAAGATGCCTTTCCAAATCTTCTCTTTTGCATCTGAATTTACTATTGCATCAGTTTTGCTACAAAAGGATGAAAATGGAGCTGAGAGGCCTATTTCTTTCTTTAGCAAGGCTTTACAAGTAGCTGAATTGAGGTACACAATTATGGAGAAACAAACATTTGCATTAGTAAAAGCAACAAAGATTTTCAGGCCCTACATTTTGAGTTCAAAGGTTGTTGCTTATGTTCCCCACACCATGGTTAAAGACATCTTATCTGACATGGAGATATCAAGAAAGAGATGTAGATGGGTTAACAAATTACAAGAGTATGATATGGATATCCAAACAACAAAGCTGGTAAGAGGTTTAGGTCTTGCCAAACTCATGGCTGAGAGTAATTTGTAGAATGTAGAAGTGAATCAACTAGGGGAAGAAAGGGTAGATCTCCTTGAAAAATTGATGAATTCTAAGTGGTACAAGGATGTGGTCTATTACCTCAAGCACTTATGCTGTCCCAGTCACTTAAATAAAAATCAGAAAAGAGCCCTCAAGCTGGCTTCTTAGAAATATGTCATAACAGACCTTGGGTTGGCTTGGAAGAACCCTGAAGGTGTCCTCTTGAAATGCATAACTGAAGATGAAGCTCCCAAGTTGATTACTGATTTCCATGGGGGAGTTTGTGGAGGAAATTTTGCTAGGAGAGTGATAGCACATAAGATTTTAAGAGTTGGTTATTGGTGGCCAACTCTTTTCAAAGATGCAAACCAGTAGTTAGAAGGTGTGATAGTTGCCAACATTTTTCAGGAAGATTGAAAGCTTCAGGATCCCTTCCTTTGTAGCCTGTATCAGTTGAAGCTCCTTTCAAACAATGGGGAATGGATTTTATTGGTGAGATTTCAGATCCTTCTAGTGCTGGTTACAAGTGGATCCTTGTAGCAACTGATTATTTTACAAAATGGGTTGAGGCAATTCCATCTAGAAAGGCAACACACCAAGTGGTAATGGATTTCTTGCTGAATCATATCATATGCAGATTTGGGGTTCTAGTTAAGATTGTGTCTGATAATTCTATGTGTTTTAGAGCCAAGCCTTTGATGGCAATGTGCAATGAATATGGGATAAATCTGACTTATTCTTCAAATTACAACCCACAAGGGAATGGGCAAGCTGAATCAAGTAACAAAACTTGCTCAAGATCATTAGAAGAACCTTGGAAATCAACAAGAAGAAGTGGGGAGAATAGTTGAAATTTGTAGTTTGGGCTGATAGGATAACTCCAAAAAGAGCAACTGGTAAAATCCCATTTGAACTGGTGTATGGAACTCAGGCTTTGCTACCATTACACTTGCAATTATCCACTTTTCAGTTTGCCCAGCAGTTGGAAGATCAAGAGCATGGCCCATATGAATCAAGAATCAATCAGATCATTGAGTTGGATGAAGAAAGGAGAGCTTCTCATCAAAGGCATGTCAGGTTTAGGGAGAAATTGAAGAAGTTGTTTGATAAGAAGGTCACCCCTAGAGCTTTCAGTGTTGGAGATTTGGTTTTGCTGTGGGATAGTAGGCATGAAGACAAGGGCAAGCATGACAAATTTGATGCTCTATGGATGGGCCCTTATGCCATTGATATCAGGATTGGAGAAAATACATTTTTTCTCAAGGATTTTAATGTGGATTTGTTGGATCTTCCTATTAATGGTAGACATTTAAAACACTTTTTGGATTAAATCCCCAAAAGAGGTATGCACAAGTTGTATATTTTGTATAGCCCTTATTTTTGTTTTGTATTTTCCTTGTTCTTGCTGTTGTTGGCTTGTGGTTTTCCCTTTTGTCCTTGGAAACCATTGGTGGTGTGGTTTTCTCAGCCTATTTTGGTGGAAATTCTGGTTTTTAGGGCTGTTCTAGCATGTTTTCTCCTTGCCCAATGGATTTTTGGCACTTGGTCTACGTCTTGTTCTTGTGGCACTCACTGGGAGTGCCCATCCCCAGGAAAGAGCCAATGTTGGTGCAATTTCTGGGTTTGCACACTTTGCTCTGATTTTCCATGCTTCACTTTTGCTCAAAAATGTTTTATTGGCTCGATCTGTGATTTGCAACTCGTTATTTCATTTGGATGCTTTCAAATGCCCTCATTGTTGTTATTCAACCCTAAATTGAAGTAAAATCCAAGTCCCCCCATTTGTGCCCTGATTTGTTTGTTTTCACGGGCTGTACCATTTTCTCCTTTTCCAAATCATGAAAGAGCTCGAAATTGATCAAATCCGAATCCGAGCAAGTGGATAGGTGTTCTCCCAAGCTACAAACGACATACAAAACATCCATCTATCCTTGAGTGTCTTGTGCAGATTCATGACGGTGTTCAAATTGTGAAGGAGATTAAATCTGATACCAACACACCAAATAAAGGGTATTTCCAAACTTAGGAAGGGTTAATTTGAAGAGGGTGTGTGCACCACAGGTCAACCTCACCTACAACAACTTAGAGAGGGTACATGATACAACAAACTAAGAGACACACATTCCCTTTGTTAAACTTTATCGAACAAGAAATATACCAGTTTCCCAGTGAAGAAGGATGAACTCAAGAAGGGTGAACAGACACCACAACTCAACTGCATGCAATACTCCACCACTCGATAAGCATAGAACTCCAAGAACTTGCAATAGAAACTTAAACTTGCACAAAGGTACCTACAACTACGAGAAAGGCACAAAGAAGCACTGAAATGATGAAAGGACCTAGATTAGTCACAAAACACACACTTTTATTGCTTCAATAACATGCACAATGCATCATACGTTAAAAAGAGGAAATAGTTACCGTTATAGTCTCGAAGAGGAGGCTTGAAAGTTCTCTCAACACATAAGAACAACTTGCAGAAGAGAGAGGATTCTTGAAAAGTATACACTCGCCTGAGATATCTAACTGTCCAACTTGTCTGAACTATTGGAACCCTTTGAAATGAGCTTCCAACTTACATTTATAGAAGAATATGTGAGAAAGAAGAGGAAATGTCATAATTACATTCCTAAATTGAAGGCCCATGATGTATTTATTATAGTTAGTTGAACCACCTGAGAAGGTTCCATCATGGGTCATTAATTGCCTGATGACCTAGTCTTCTCAATTAATTAAAAGAATATTTAAATAATAATAATAAATATTATTATTAAAATATTTAAATAAAAATATTAAATTAATTAACATAATTTCGGGACCCCTATTGACCCATTTGAATTGAAGAGGAGGAGGTTCCATGTGGATAGAGTCTGCACATAGCCCAACTCGGTGAGTTTCGAATCCTCTATAAGCTCGACCGGAGCCAATTTACCCCACCGTCATGGATTTTTGAACACCATGTGAGCCAATCAAAATGAACTCAATTCTCCACAACTCGTCTTCCACCAACTTTTCTCGATGCTTCGTGTCATCTTACCTTCTTTCAAGAACCAAACTCCTGAGTTCTTCTCTGGCTCAACTCACTTGAATATAGAGCTTAACCCAACATTTCTAAAAAGAATGGTTTTACCACAATGCTCACGGTTCTTCCTTATTATATAACACTTGTAGTAAGAATGTTTTGGTTTTGCCATAGTAAGCAAAATTATACCTTTCAAATGATGAGAAAATGCCATTACCAATAAAGACCTAATGCTGTCATGATGATGACCTAGGTTCATGCCCATAACATGTCGATAGACACCCTTAAGACTGGTTCTTAGCCAAAGAGACCTTTAGTATTTTGGCAGTGAACTCTACAATCTCGGCTCCAATCAATAATTATGCCACTATTGGTATCTTAGTATGGCATAGGTAGCTGTTAGCTACATAATATACTCATTTTTACAGAAACTAAAAAGATCCTTTATGTTATAATTTGCAACACATAAAAGAAGCCCTTCAAAAAAATACATTGAGCAACTAGGGAAACCAAGAGGACCTTGGAAAAATGTACTAGTAATAACGATATGAATTCTTCCTTAGTCATGGATCAAAGCTAATAGAAATAAAGCTAGATAAAATTAGCTTGAAACTACAATATAATCGTCCATTGTAAAAAAACAAGCTTCTCTCGAACCTAGTAAAAGAATACTTTTATTGTCGATTAGACATACATAATGTAAGGGTAAAAATATTGCCTATTACCCTCGAGTTTCTCAAAGAGACCATTTACAAGTAACAAGGATGTAGCATACAAAACGGCCAACTAGGTATTTTCAGAGTTGACCTTCACATTCAATTCATTTCTAGGAGAAAAAATGTTGAGCAATATGAATCGTTTCATTCTGCACCGTAATAAACCTTCACCTCTTGATTCAGGAAATTTTATGAAGCCTTGAATAACATGACTCCAATCCATTGTACATGGTAGTGAATATTTGTTTCCTATGAGCGATATGAATTGTTTCATTCTGCACCGTTATAAACCTTCATCTCCTGATTCAGGGAAATTTTATGAAGCCTTGAATAGCATGACTCCAATCCATCGTACATGGTAGTGAATATTTGTTTCCTATAGCTACCATGGATCTGAGTTCAGAATAAGGATAAGCCTACAACTGCATTATGCTAGAGCATTGAGAATCCCGAATTTGAGGATGCATTCAATACTGAATAGATAACGACATAGTTGGACAACCTACTTGCTGGAAGCACTCAAAATAACTTCTACTATACTGCAACATGCCTACTGCCTGGTGTGCGGGAGCTTGTCACCTATCGCTTCCATCTAGATGAGTTTTTAGCATCACTTTCTTGTTAAACTCTTCGTACATGAGCCACAACTGAGCCTTTAACTCATCGCCTTGGTTGGAGTCTCAGTGATGAGATATAAAGCCACTTTATTTCCTCATAGTGGTGAATCGAGTGATTCTCTAGGCTAAATTCCAAAATGTTCTCCTTCTCCCATGCATTTGAACTAAAAACACTAACCCCCACTCGCTATGTTACTCGGTATCATTTAACAAACATCTGTATAATGCGGCAAACAAAAATCTATCTTGGCCTGTAGCCTCTACTGAAATTGGTATCATGTCACATTTTTTTCCCCATAACCCACTCCAATTCACAACTATCTTATTGATTCTTCTGGTGACTCACAAAAAGACTCATACCACTCCAAGCTGGATGGAATTCTCATGACGGATCACCATTGTATGATCTCCACTTGGAAATTTGATCTGATTTCTCCCGTTTGCGGAAGTCTGATTATGGTTTTCCATGGTTTTATCATGCTTGGCAATGTTTTCCCAAATTTCCACATCCTTGGCAAGATGAGACTCGGGGCCCCCTTTACGTGAAAACCTTATGTTGGCTTTCCATCCCAATATTTCCAATTGACCATGCTTTCCCAAATATCCCCTATGCGGAGTTAACAAATTGTCTTGTCATTCATGAAAACCCACTTTGAAATCATCATGGAATTTTACCATGTGTGGAAATATCATTCTCTTGGTGTAAACATTTCAGCTGTAGCTTGTAAGGTGTGATAATTCGATGAAAACATTTATACCTGATGACCTAGTGGCTCGTTGAAGATGCTCATATAATTGCAAAGCAAATTATGCTTCATGAATATTCTGATATGAAACAATTCCACCTCTATGAGATTCACTTCCATGAGTTACATCGTAAAACAAGTAAGGTCTCGATAGAGAATATTTGTAATAAATTTCATCAGATCTCCCGGTAACACTCTCACTGTCACTTAATCGATTTTGATAAAAATATCTTGAAGGAAAATCCCGAATTTGAGGATGCATTCGATAATAAACAGATAACAACATAGTTGGACGACTTGCTTGTTGGAAGCACTCAAAAAAACTTCTACTATACTGCAACATGCCTACTACCTATGCACCGAATGCTCAGCCGAGGAAGGTCTGAACACCATTATAATTCATAGCTCTTTTAAAGATATCAGTTTGACTCAATTTTACATTGGTATCCTATGATGCTTATACTATCTTCCTGGGTCGATAGAATTCCTTCCATTACGTAATTACAAACCCGAGATTCAATGATGTTGAACCTCCCATATCTACATAATCTCATATGATCTCAGTCAAACAAGATAATTCTCCCAAGTGGTTGGTCGAGCACTGTCTTAATGGATTAGACCTGGCCTCATGTTAACTTAGCTTTCCCTGACTCGACCTTCATATCTTTTTGCATCGATCTCTACCGAGATCCTTATAGAGTTCCTTTTGTTTGTCAATTTTCAACTAGCTATATTTTGTATTAACAAGATCTCATCAAGCTCTTCCAACTGAGAGACTCTACCGAGATGATTTCTGAGATGACTATCAATTTGACACCGGGTTCTTTATCAACTCGACCCCGAACTCTTCACTGAGTTGAGATCAACTGGGTGCCTTTCGATGCTAGGTGATCTCTTCATATGTAATTTAGGAATTATTTTTAATTATTGTATCTCGATAATAACTAGAGGTGGGTTCCTGGGACTATTATTTCATTTTGAACGTGATAGGACCCCGTTGTCCAATCTTGCCATGTGTGCAAAATTGGATAACATTTTTGGTGACCTCTCGGGATGATTTCCTGCTAAGCATGATTCCAGTAGCCTTAAGTCATCCATTGGGCATGGAGTCTATTTTGGAATCCCGAAAGTAGTATGATTTTCTCCGACACATCCTCGGAATCTCCTTAAGCATTACCGATATCCTGGACCTCCTAGAATTATAAGCATGAACTATACTTGAATCTATTGAATGCTTGAAATTCATTGGAACACCGCAAAAATTTGAATGAAGCAGATTTTGAAACTCGTATGGAAACCTTGAACCTTTCTTCTCCTTGACACCTTGTAATGATGAAACAATGTGCAGAACAACACAAAACATATCAACAAGGAAAGCAAAACAACAATACGCAACAATGTGCATAAGCACTTAGAGGAAAACACCTAATTTAATTGTACAGGGGTGGAATGCTTCTCAAAAACAAGCTTTGAGATGTATCCCATTCACATGAATGGGTAATTCTTCTCCATTGAGCCTAGATAGATGAAATGAATTTGACTCTTTTCAACTTGTGATGATGTATGGCCCACTCCAGAGAGTGTCAAACTTGGCATGCCTACCTGGTTTGGCCTTGTCTTCATCCCATTTGAGAACTGATTATCCCTCTTGAAAACACCTGTCGGACGCCTTCTTGTCAAAATATTTATTAACTTGAGCCTGATGCTGCTCCAAAGTTTTCATAGCCTTGTCTCGTACTTCCTTTAACTCCATGAGTTTAGCAAACCTTACTGTCAAAGGATCACTCTCTATAATTTCAAGTTGATGAGCTAACTCCAAAGAAGGTAACTCCAATGAGAGCAGGAGTTTTGCCTCTCTTCCATATACAAGAACAAAAGGAGAATTTCTGATGGCCCTTTTAGGTGTGATCCGATCTACCCATAAGGTGGTCTTAAGATGTGTATGCCAAGTCCTCTTGTTAGTCTCCATTGTGTGCTTAATAATCCTTATAAGGTTTTTGTTGCTAGACTTAGCCAATCTGTTTCCTTATGGATATTAATTGGACAAAGTTTTGAGGTATACCCCATTTTTAACAGCACATTCACTCAATTTCATAGCAAGAAAATCCAGCGTGTTGTCTGAAATAACTGTAAATGGAGCACTAAACCTCGTCATTATACCCTCCAAAAAATCTAGAACTACCTTTTCATTGCTCTCTTTTAATGCTACCACCTTTGTCCATCGAGTAAAATAGTCTGTTGCAGTAAGGACCCACTTATGTCCATCATTGGATGGAGGATTAATCATTCTGATTAAGTCCAACCCCCATTGAACAAAGGGTTGATCCACTTGAATTAGATACAGTGGAAGAGCTGCCAACTTCTGCTTACCTGTGAAAAAGGCACATTCCTTACATTTCCTTACCCAGAGATGGGCATCCTTGAATAAATCTGGCCAATAGTAGCCAGCTCACATGATCTTGGTAGCTATTGTTCATGTAGAATAATGTCCTCTAGATAGGCCATTATGAGACTCTTCTAGTATCTTACTAACCTATTCTGGTCCTATGCACCGAAGGAGGATGCCGTTTAAATATTTTCGAAAGAGAACACTATCTACCAAAACATATGGGATAGATTGAAGATAGAAAGTTTGTCTTTGGTTTTTATCCATGTTTGCCAAATATGCTCCTGAGAAGAGGAAATTATTCATTTTGGATAACCAGTCAGCTTGATCAACATTCTCATCAGTATTTAGGAGTGTCACGTCCTCATTACCTTTTGATTCCATGTCTGCGACAAGTTCTTGACGACATAACCCTTACCTCTCGACAAGTTTAGTGACTTTGATGTGCACGCTCATACTCCATTACCTTTGTGATCCATCCAACATGCTTTTCATTCATTTATTTATTCGTAAAAAACTCCTTGACACCTAGATGAGACACCATCGGATGAATCTTAATGTTGGACAACATGTGCTTGAACTTATTCAAAGATTGAATAACCGCAAAGACTTTCTTTTCAATGAATGAGTATTTAGACTCGTAGTCTTTGAAGGATTGATCAAGAAAGTAATTAATTACTCCAATAGGTTGTTGTTTTGTTGTGTGAGGATCCCCGAAATGCTCTCCTGACCTACAAAAGCATAAAGGATAAAATCTTTGTCAAACCTAGGGTTCACAAGCGTGGGAGCTTGGGAAATGGTTGTTTTGATGGCTTTGAAGCTTTCTCGTCCTTCCTTTGTCCATGAGAATGGAATGTTTTTCTTCAGCATGGCTGTTAGTGGTTTAGCCAATGTCACGAATTGAGGGATGAATCTCCGCACGAAATTTATGGTTCCTAGAAAACTCTGGAGGCCCTTCCTGTGACTTGGGAGAGATAAGGACAATTGAATGGATCCTAGCTAGATCGATTGATAATCCTTTTGCTGAAACAACATGCCCCAATAATTTTCCCTCGTGCACTATGAAAATACATTTCTTGGGGTTAAGTGAAACCCCAAATTCCCTACACCTTTGAAAAACTTTTCTTAGACGCGTGATGTGATCTTCTGCATGTTTAGAGTATATAGTTATATCATCAAAGTAAACCAAAATAATATCATTGATTAGTCCCTTAAATTCCATGTCCATGGCTCTTTGGAAAGTAGCCTCGACATTGGACAATCCAAATGGCATTTTATCATAGGCATACGTGCCCCACTTGGTAGTGAAAGCCATTTTGAATTGGACGGATTCTTGGACTAGGATTTGATTGTAACCTAAACATCCATCGAGCAAAGAAAATATTTGAGCTCCTACCACCGTTTGAAGGATCTGCTCCATCGATGGAAGAGGATAATGGTCTTTTAATGATGCTTGATTCAAATCCCTAAAATCTATGCATAACCGGATCTCTCAATTCTTCTTCCTCACAAGCACCAAATTGGCTACCCATGAGGAATGATTGATGGGAAAAATTATACAGGCCTTGATGAGCTTGGTTAGCTCCTTTCTCATTAGTGGCTCAATTTTGGGATTAATTGGTCTCTGTTTCTGATGAACTAGCTTAGCATTAGGATCCAGTTTGATGGTATGTTGTGCTAGACCTGGATCAAAACCACACAAATATTTATAGCTCCATGCAAAGATGTCATGATACTCTTGACAAATTTTGATGAAATCTTCTTTCTCTTTAAAAGTACACACTTTTCCGATCTTGAGAAACTTTGCATTTGATACTTCGACTTCCTCAAAATATTCTTCTTTGACCACCATGTTAGGGCTTTGTCTTTTGGCTTGGTCATCTGAATTGAAAATGGATTCCAAAGTGACTAAACCTTTTGGTAACTTGTTTCTTTTTAATTGGATAATTTTCTCACCATATGAATCTTGCAACTTGTCTTGATTTTTTGCAGCAAACTCCACCTGTTCTTGCAGGAAGAGGACAATTTGGTTATCACTATCGAACATTTGCCAATTACTCAAATTATCGGGACTACATCTGTCAACCACAATTTTAAAAAATTGCTGCCCTTATTTCATGATATCAACTGGTATGTTGTATTGTGAACCAATTGTAGCAATCCTATCTGCATCTTGATTTTGACCTCTAGGAATTGCATGGATTCCAAAAGCTTCAAATCTTCAATCAGTCCCAAAATCGGTTCTTATATGATCTAAAAAGATATTTTTTGGATGCAATATGTGCAGAAACTTGATGAACAACTAACTCACTATCTCCAAAAATAGTTAGGGCCTTGATTCCCTTCCTTTGGGCTAGCTGAATTCCTTACACAAGAGCCTTGTATTCAACAACATTGTTAGTGCAACTAAACTACAACTAGAAAGATGAGAAGTACTTATCTCCCTCTGGAGAAATTAATATAACACCAGCACTGGATCCATTCTTACTTCTTGATCCATCAAAGAAAAATTTCCACAATCCTTTATAATCACTTGGTGTTTTGACAAGTTGTGGTATGATCGTATCTTCTTCATGGATACAATAAGTACCTAATCCTGTTTCTTCCAAGACCAACAAACCAACTTCTTCTTCTACTAATACATCAGCATAGGGATCATACGATGATCTCTACTTACTTCATCTAGCAAATTATTAGGGACTTCTTCAACAAGGGTGGTTGGTTCATGATCGGAATCTTCTTCTTCGAGATTGCTGATGGTGTAATTTCCATTTATGGGACTAGCAGTGTAGGATTCTACATGATTATGGCAGATTGGTTATGCCCTTATAGTTACTTTAGTTCTGTATCCAGTCCTGAGAATCATATGTGACCAATCAGCCGATAGGTAACCACCCATCTTGGCAGTGAAATCCCGTGATAGACAGATGGAAAAGAGGGGAGGGAGATCAATGATCGATATGTCTTGGGTGAATGAAAAACTTGGGCATGCATGAATGGTAAGTTGAAGTCCTTTGATAACCCCAATAGTCTTAATAGCTGTGCCATCCAGCTGAATAACCCCTCTTGTAACGGGTGCATATTGTATGCCTAGTACATCTGTGATTTGTTTAGGCATGAAAGAGTTACGGCACGAAATCGATCATGCAATTATGTACCAGGTGTTTGCCAATGATCAGGGAAATGTAGAATGGAAGTGGTTTTTTTGTCGTAGGAATAATTTTCCCTTCTGGTTGACACAAAATTGTAGTTGTTGTCACTCCATGGCCTCGGTGATCCGCTTGGTTGTACCAAAAACTGTTTAGAGCTTCTCGCAACAAGTTTTCTTTGAGAAGGGATTGAGAGTCGTCCCACATGGTAATGCTCGATTTGTTTTCTTCATTTTTTCTACTATGCTAAAGGGAATTGATCCTACTTTGATGAAACCTTTTTGGGCATTGGGGTCCTCCTTTGGAAAATGTTTGTTGGGTACCGTGATGCCTAGAGAACCATATTTCCCTGCGGCGTGGCTAGCTGGTGTTTCTAGTGATTTCTTTCCCACATTTTTATCAACTGCCATTTGTAACCCAGGTTGAGAAGTGGATGCTAGATCAACTTCGGAGATTGAGGCTCCATTTCTCTCTTCTTGGAATGAGTGTTTTATGCTATCACTGATGAAGAATCTATATTCAACCCACAAAAATCTTCTGCTTGCCAATTTAGCAAAGTAGATTCTTCAGTGCCTGCGGTTTATCTGCTGCTTCTTACGTAGATGAATTATTTGTTAATTCTGAAGGGGAATATAAACTTTGAACCATAAGGGCCTGGCTAAGAACCCTATTGGGACAAAGATTTTCATTGTGATGTTGAGATTAAGGATAGCACCATTTGTAGTCTTGAACTAGATTATTTTGAACAGGTACTATAGCTCTAGATGAGCTAGCTACAAGAGGGTTCTGAAAGTTCAAGGGCTTGACATTTGTAACTTAACTTGTAGTTTGATTTTGAGGCTAATTATTTCCTTGAAAAGGACGCTTAGCTTGATATCTTGTTGATTTTGTGGTTGATACTGGATAATTGTATTGAAACTATTTCCTTTTGAGTGCAACGAGCTCATTTCCAAAATTTTGCAATAGTGACTTAACTTCAAATAGGTCATTTGAAGAGGCAGGGGAAGATTGAGATGGTTTCTTGGAGTCTACTGAATAGGAGCAATGATAGGCTGATGATTCGTAAGATCTGGAGAAAATGGCATTGGTGGTCGTGGAGCTATCTTTCCAGCCTGAATCAAAGAATTCTCTACACTTATGGCAACTTCGTAAGCATCAGGAAGTGTAGTCCCTCCCATGGACTGGATCATAACTGCTACATTGCTATTCAAGGCTCGTAAATAGTACAAGAATGCATTATGTGCAGAGGGATTTACAAGCGCTAGAATCTGATTCCAAGTCCTGTGGAATTAGAAGTTGAAATCACTCATGTATTCTTGGGGAGCTCTCTTCATAGTAGTGAGTTGTTCTAAAAGTGATAGGTGATCACTTTTTTCTTCAAACTATTTACATAGATTTTCTCCTAGCTCATCCCAAGTGGTTATAGTGCCAACACCTAACCCGCAAAACCATTGAAGTGATTTTCCCTTGAAAGAGGTAGTAAGAAGTCTAACTACAACATTATCTTCGGTGATATTATGTATCACGTAGATGCACAGCACATCAAAGATATGCTCCACTAGAGTAACGTGAGTTTCCACCATGTAGAAGGGTAAAATTTTGGGTGTCGTAACATTATCGGTCACATTGAGCCAACATAAGAGGACCGCTTGCATTGAAAAGGGGGAAAACTTGGTTCCTTTCCATATCAATGAAAGGTTGATTGCTCTGGGTGGAGGAAACCTTCGTAAGGAGAAGTCGAATGAACCCTACTAGGTAAATCTGCGGATCGGGATGTGGAAATGCCTCTTCTTTTCCTCTTTGGAGGAGACAAGGAAAGTTTGATATGCTGATAATTTCCTTGCTTTGAAGAATCTCTTGTCTAAATTCTTTGCATAAGTTACTTTGACCGAGATTTGGAATCTAGAGATATAGAGTTTCCAGGTACTTTGACTTGTGTAAGTCAGAAGAGAAGTACCAACTTTGTCCCACCAGCGTGCCAAAAATTGTTGTCGCCAAATCGCTTCACCCTCCGAATGGCTAGGATGTGAATAGGACATTTGGTGTGATTGGGACACACGGGATCACCTCTCAAGCTGTGGGACTTGGGCTCGAGGTGAACCTCCGGAGAAGGCCAACTTCCTTTTCCTAAACTAAGTGTTGTACTACTCCTAGTGTAACAAAAATGATTATGTAGTCCTATGCAAACATATTTATGGGGTTTTAGGGAAAGAGATTTACATAAATGAAACTATACTAGGGATGGTGATGCACCAAATAAAGGGTATTTCCAGACTCATGAAGGGTTAATTTGAAGAGGGTGTGTGCACCACAGGTCAACCTCACCTACTGTGACTTAGAGAGGGTACATGATACAACAAACTAAGAGACACGTGTTCCCTTTGTTAAACTTTATCGGACCAAGAAATATACCGGTTTCCCGGTGAAGAAGGGTGAACTCAAGAAGGGTGAACAAACACCACAACTCAACTGCATGCAATACTCCACCACTCGATAAGCATAGAACTCCAAGAACCTCGTAATAGAAACTTAAACTTGCACAGTGTACCTACAACTACGAGAAAGGCACAAAGAAGCACGAGAAGGATGAAAGGACCCGATTAGTCACAAAACACATATTTTTATTACTTCAATAACATGCACAATGCATCATACATTCAGAAGAGGCAATAGTTTCATTATAGTCTTGAAGAGGAGGATTGAAATTTCTCTCAACACACAAGAACAACTTGCAAAAGAGAGAGAATTCTTGAAAAGTATACACTCACTTGAGATATCTAACTCGTCTCCCGACTTGTCTCGAACTTTGGAACCTTTTGAAATGAGTTTCCAACTTACATTTATAGAAGAATATGTGAGAAAGAAGAGGAAATGTCATAATTACAATTCTAAATTGAAGGCCCATGAGGCATTTATTACGCTTAGTTGAACCACCTGAGAAGGTTCCATCATGGGTCATTAATTGCCTAGTGACCTAGTTTTCTCAATTAATTAAAAGAATATTTAAATAAAATATTTGAATAATAATAATAAAGATTATTATTAAAATATTTAAATAGAAATATTAAATTAATTAACATAATGTCGGGACCCCCTGTTGACCCATTTGACTTGAAGAGGAGGAGGGTCCATGTGGATAGAGTCTGCACATAGCCCAACTCGGTGAGTTTCGAATCCTCTATAAGCTCGACCGGAGCCAATTTACCCCACTGTCATGGATTTTTGAACACCTTGTGAGCCAATCAAAATGAACTCAATTCTCCATAACTCGTCTTCCACCAGATCTTCTCGATGCTTTGTGTCATCTTACCTTCTTTCCAGAACTGAAATCCTGAGTTCTTCTCTGGCTCAACTCACTTGAATACGAGCTTAACCCAACATTTTTGAAAAGAAAGGTTTTACCACAATGCTCACGGTTCTTCCTTATTATATAACACTTGTAGTAAGAATGTTTTGGATTTGCCATAATAAGGACAATTGTACCTTCTAAATGATGAGAAAATTCCATTACCAATAAAGACCGATGCTACCATGATGATGACCCGGTTCATGCCCATAACATGTCGATAGACACCCTTAAGACTTCGTTATTGGCCAAAGAGCCCTTTGGTATTTTGGTAGTGCACTCTGCAATCTCAGCTCCAATCAATAATTATGCCACTATTGGGATCTTAGTATGGCATAGGTAGCTATGAGCTACACAATATACTCATTTTTCTAGAAACTAAAAAGATCCTTTATGTTATAATTTGCAACACATAAAAGAAGCCCTTCAAAAAATACATTGAACAACTGGGAAAACCAAGAGGACCTTGGAAAAATGTACGAGTAAAGACCATATGAATTCTTCCTTAGTAACGGATCAAAGCTAATAGAAATAAAGCTAGATAAAATTAGCTTGAAACTATAGTATAATCATCCATTGTAAAAAAACAAGCTTCTCTGAACCTAGTAAAAGAATACTTTTATTGTCTGATTGGACGTACATAATGGAAGGGTATAAATATTGCCTATTACCCTCAGAGTTTCTCAAAGAGACCATTTACAAGTAACAAGGATGTAGCATACAAAACGGCCAACCGGTATTTTCGAGTTGGCCTTCACATTCAATTCATTTATAGGAGAAAAAAATGTTCAGCAATATGAATTGTTTCATTCTCGCACCGTAATAAACCTTCACCTCCCGATTCGGGGAAATTTTGTGAAGCCTTGAATAACGTGACTCAATCCATCATACACGGCAAGAATATTTGTTTCTGCATCTTCCGTGGATATGATTTCAAAATAAGGATAAGCCTACAGCTATATTATGCTAGAGCATTGAGAATCCTAAATTTGAGGATGCATTCAATACTAAATAGATAACGACATAGTTGGACAACCTACTTGCTGGAAGCACCCAAAATGGCTTCTACTATACTGCGACATGCCTACTACCTGGTGCGTGGGAGCTTGTCACCTATTGCTTCCATCTAGATGAGTTTTCAGCATCAGTTTCTTGTCAAACTCTTCGCACATGAGCCACGACTGAGCCATTAACGCATCACCTTGGTTGGGTCTGCGATGAGATACGAAGCCACTTTCTTTCCTCATAGTGGTGAACCAAGTGATTCTTTAGGCTAAATTCTGAAATTTTCTATTTCTCCCACGCATTCAAACTAAAAACACTCGACCCCCACTCGCTATGTTACTCGGTATCATTTAATAAACATCTGTATAATACGGAAAGTGAAACTCTATTTGGCTTATAGCCTCCACTAAATTGGTATCATGTCACATTTTTTTCCCATGACCCACTCCAATTCACAACTATCTTATTGATTCTTCCGTGACTCGCACAAAGACTCGAGACCACTCCAAGCTGCGTAGAATTCTCATGATGGATCGCCATCATATGATCTCCACTTGGCAATTTGATCCGATTTCTCCCATTCGTGGAAGTCTGATTATGGTTTTCCATGGTTTTATCACGCTTGGCGGTGTTTTCCCAAATTTCCACGTCCTTGGCAAGATGAGACTCGGGGCCCCCTTTACGTGGAAACCTTGTGTTGGCTTTCCATCCCAATATTTCCAATTGACCATGCTTGCCTGAATCTCCCCTACGTGGAGTTAACAGCTTGGCCTGCCATTCATGAAAACCCACTTGGAAATCATCATGGAATTTTCCCATGCGTGGAAATATCATTCTCTTGGTGCAAACATTTCAGCTGTAGCTTGTAAGGTGTGATAATTCCGATAGAAACCTTTATGCCTGATGACCTAGTGGCTCGTTGAAGATGCTCATATAATTGCAAAGCAAATTATGCTTCATGAATATTCTGATATGAAACAGTTCCACCTCTATGAGATTCGCTTCCATGAGTTACATCGTAAAACAAGTAAGGTCTCGATAGAGAATCTTTGTAATAAATTTCATCAGATCTCCCGGTAACACTCTCACTGTCACTTAATCGATTTTGATAAAAATATCTTGAAGGAAAACCCCAAATTTGAGGATGCATTCGATACTGAACATATAACAACATAGTTGGATGACCATCTTGTTGGAAGCACTCAAAAAAACTTCTACTATACTACAACATGCATACTGCCTGTGCACCAAATGCTCGGCAGAGGAAGGTATGAACACCGTTATAATTCATGACTCTTTTAAAGATGTCAATTTGACTCAATTTTACATTGGTATCCTATGATGCTTATACTATCTTCCTGGGTTGATAGAAGTCCTTCCATTACGTAATTACAAACTCGAGATTCAATGATGTTGAACCTCCCATATCTGCATAATCTCATATCATCTCGGTCAAACAAGATAATTCTCCCAAGTGGTTGGTCGAGCACTGTCTTAATGGATTAGACCTGGCCTCATGTTAACTTAGCTTTCCCTGACTCGGCCTTCATATCTTTTTGCATCGATCTCTACCGAGATCCTTATAGAGTTCCTTTCGTTCGTCAATTTTCAACTAGCTATATTTTGTATTAACAAGATCTCATCGAGCTCTTACAACTGAGAGACTCTACCGAGATGATTTCTAAGATGACTATCAATTTGACATCGAGTTCTTTATCAACTCGACCCCAAACTCTTCACTGAGTTGAGATCAACTGGGTGCCTTTCAATGCTAGGTGATCTCTTCATATGTAATTTAAGAATTATTTTTAATTATTGTATCTCGATAATAACCGGAGGTGGGTTCCTGGGACTATTATTTCATTTTGAACGTGATAGGACCTCGTTTTCCAATCTTGCCATGTGTGAAAAATTAGATAATGGGTGGGGAGGACTAGGGAAAACATCTCATATGAAATAGTCATAACGAGGATGTTGGGTAGGTTTCCATACTCTTACAGAGTGAGGAATGTGTTGATATTGTAGAGGTAGCATTCTCCTAGAGTGAGGCATTGAAAAACACCTTATAAGGGATTAGTAGTAGATATGTGGGTAGCATGGATAGATGATTTACTAGGTGATTATGTAAGAGGGGTATCGGTCGATGGGAAGTAGATGGGCCACCGCAAAGGTTGCGCGAGTAGTAGGAATAAGAGAGTTATGTGGGAGAGGTGGTAGAAACATTGGTGGATGGGGCTATGGGTGAAGGAGAAGTGGGGGTAATGCTAGATGCCTTAAATGGTATAAATAAATCATTAGGTCAAGATCAACATGTTATAAGTTTTAAATGGAGACGGTCACCGATGGTATAGTTATGCCCTTCATGTTTGAATTTTACATAACGGTGTAAAAATGAAGGAACACAACCCATGATGTGAATCCAAGGTCGAAAAAAGCAACAGGTTATAATGGAACTCCCCCTCTAAGATGTAGAACAATTCTGAGATAGTGTGAGGGCCCACATGAACATGAAGAATAATGGTGCCAAAGGTGGAAGTGATGGTGTCATTAAAGGAGTGCAACATAACTGGGTTATTATGCATGTAATTTGAAGGGATGTGCATTTGATTATATGCGTGGGAGGATATGATGTTGATGCTAGCACCACCATCGATCATAATGCATCATCTGCATATATTATCAATATAGACAAAGATGAAAAGGGTAGGATCAGGGTCATATGATTGGAGAGGTACAATATCCTCATTAGAGAAACTGAGGGTTGTTACTTGATGAGTGGACATGGTGGTAGAAGAAGGATATGGTTTGGTAAGCGAGGCCACATGGTGAGGGATGATAATGGAGGCCACCGGGTGTGGGTTTTTAGGTAAATCCTTAATGTATTGAAAACCTCCATAAGGGCTTGTTGATGAGATTAAGAGGTTTGGGCGAGATCGTACATAAAGAATATTTTATAGGGTATTGATGTAATTATTTTACCATTGTACAATGGGTTACCCCATTAGAAATAGGGTATACGGATCCTCAAATGGTAATTTTGGAGTGCGAGTGCGAGATGGTATATTGGGCATGGGGCGGAGTTGATGAGCTAATTGCTTTTTCTTTTCCTTTGTCCTTTTGGGTGCGGTAGTAACTTGGACCATGTTAATATGAGGGAAGGAGGTAGATGGAGAAGGTATGTCATGAGTAGTATAATGACATGATGGGAAAAAACCTAATGTGGGGTAAGAACCTTGTGAAATGAGTAGGGAACACTAGCATTTAGGTGGTGGTTTGGCCAACTCTTTGATACGGACCATGTTGATCTCAAATTTTAGAGGTGGATAAAAGGGTTGTGGGGTGGAGATGAAGGTCATTGAAGAAGTAAGGGATGATGGTGTGTGGTGATAGGTGAAGGTGGAACATGGTCCTCATCAAGAAGATCATCATCATCAAAATTTTCTTCAGGAGGACATAATTGGAGGAGAATGGTTTTGAGAGCCTTACAACCTTCTACATCATGTCCTGGCACATGATGGTAGGCACAAATTTTAGTTTCATCAAACCCTTTTGGTTTGGGTTTGAGGGGTTCGTAAGGTCTAAGAGGTGGTAATGTGATGACTGAGGTCTCTAAGAGGTTAGCTAGAATGTTGGCGCGGACCACGCCAATGGATCACAGTGGGAGGTGAGTGTGGGTTTGGGTAAAGGTGTGGATGATTGTGTGGGAAGAGGCATTATAGGAGGTAGAATAGGTTGGACCACTGGTTTGGTAGGTGGTACTGTCTTAGGTTTTGATGGTATCTGCTTAGGTAAAGGTGTGGTAGAAGAGCTAGCAATGGAAGGTTTTGTTGGTTTAACTACCTTGTTGGAGGGTAGTGGGTTCTTGTATTTAGATTACACCTTCTTGGGTAAAGGTGAGATGGGAGTACGTGATGTAGAAGGGAAAATAGATGGTGGAAGAGGATGGGTTACCCATGGGGACAATAGAGTTATAGTGGAAGTGGTTAGTAGAGGCCGGGTGGATGGTATGGGTTGAAGTTGTATAGGAAAATTTGGGGTTATAGTAATTGGTGGAGGTATAGGTGGTAAGAAATGTACGGGTGAGGGTGAGGGTGTTTGTTGTGCAGGTAAATGAGGTGTAACGAAGGATTGTGATGAAGCAATAGGTTGCTTAGCTTTTGATTTTCCTTAGGTAGGAATTGGTTTGGACAAGTTTTATGGGTAAGGTCCTATGATGTATGGAAGGTGTGAAGGTGAAAAAGGTGTGGTAGGTGAGACCGGTGTATGTGGCCTATAAGGTTGGGTCTTTTTTTTTTTTTTGGAACAATTTTGGTATGGGTTTGGGAGGACACGGGTAAATCTAATTTGATGGGTGGATGGGTAAGGCTTGACATCGACAAGACACCCAAGGTAGTGATGGGTTTAAATATGGACAAAGATATAAGTGTGAGTAGGTTCTTAGGCATAGGAATGGTTTTGGTCATGGGTAAAATTTCGGATGTAGGTAAAGGTGATGAATAAGAGGCCATTTCGACATGCATGGTTAGGGTTGATCTGGTTGCTAGAAATACCTTTGGATAGATCGTGGAGGTATCTTCAAGTAACATTTGCATTTGAGTGAGACAAATACATCCCCAAAGAATGGAATTATCAACATAATCCAAGCGATCAGCTAGTCACAAAAATGGGACTACTGTAAGAGGAGATGCAGTTGGTTTGGTGGAAATCCCTATAAAATATGTCTATGAGACAGGGAATTGGTTAGCCTCGGACTCTATGGGTAAAAGAGCTCGAGATCAGGTCAATGAGATCCTGGAATGCTGATGGAGAATTGTCCCCAACAGGTAGTGGCATGTATGAAGAATCTCCCATGGGTAGGAGATATGGTAGGTGGGGTGAGGTAGACTTCTCTTTTGGTGGAGGAGAAGGTGATGACAATTCTCATGTGGGTGGGAGAGTTAATACTATTGATTAGTTGGTAGGTTTTGGGTAGATGGTGAAACAACATCAACAAAATTTTTTTAGAATCCTCTGTGAGTGTTGGGGTAGATGAAGGGGACTACTTTGAGGGTGAAGGAGTGGAAGAGGTGTGCTCCTCCATGGGTAGAGGAGCTCGTGCCAAAATTTCCTCGATAGATGAAATAGGTAAAAATTGAGGAACCAACAGTATGATATCGAACATAGTGTGGACTTCATGGACATTTATGTCATTGGTTGAAGGTTCAATATTTTGATTAGATGATGGTGTATGGTTGGGGAAAAAATTCTTAAAGATATGAAAGTTTTGATTTGTTGGCGCATTTAGGTTGTCCATGACATGATATCCATTATCTAACATTTCATGGACAATGTTTTTAAAAGTTATGCAATTACCGTCACTATTGCCTTTGACATGATGATAATTACAATAGTCATGTTCCTTATACCATGCAAGCATAGGAAGAGTAGGATCAAAACCAGTATGAGGCTTTATGAGGGGTAGTGTAACGGCTCCAACTTTAAGAAGATTTTCCAAGATTAAAGAATAAGGATCTCCAATTGGAGTGTACTTCAGTTGTTCTTGCCGGATCTAAAAATTCTGAACAACGGAAATATTGGAGGAAGGCTTAGATTGATTAGATGGATGAGATGGATGGTCTTTGAGAACTACCGCATTGGTAGATCCCTTGGATTTTGAATAATTATTTTGGGGTTTTGAAGACGAAGAAGAATCATTTGATTTGTATGTGGCATTTTTGTTCCGCAATTGGATTTTCTTTTCTTCAATGGCATGAATTTCTAGCTTTTGTTCCACAGTAAATGCTTCGTCGAAGGTACGAAAGGTTTGTACCTACATAGTTGGTGAGATATGTCTACCAAAATCTCTAGTGAACAAATATATAAGTTCATCTTGAGGTAACTAGAACATTAATTGGTTGATAAAACTTCACCAATGAGTAATAAAATCTACGATAGATTCATTGTCATATTGTCATGTCGAATATAGGTCAGTCATGGTGACTTTTTTGACTACATTGATTGAGAAGTGGTCCAGGAATGCTTCAGCCACTTGGTTAAAGAAGTAGATGGAATGTGTAAGTAAATTGCTATACCAATCTAAGGTAGGTCCTGTTAGGGACATGGGAAATGTTCGTAGGAGTAAAGCATCATCATGGGAAATTAGATAGTACCCATGTTTGAATGACCACAATTCTATTGTGGGTCTTCTTTACTATTGAAACAGATTGAACTTAGGCATTTCCCAATGCATGGGGTATGGGAGAATAGGAATAGATGGATGAATAGGCTCATTATAGATTTTGTCATAAGTTAAGGAGTTACGAGAGCTAGAAACTGATGCTTCTAATGTCTACATATTTTCCATCATCATTCTAATGAGGTCATTGGTGGGTTGTGAGGAATGGGTGCCTCCTATAGTAAAGGGAGGTTGATGATGGGTGTATGATGTGGATGAAATCCTAGTACATGGGGTGTTGAATATGAAAACTATGAAGGGGGGATAGATATAGGTGGAAGATACCCTGAATAAGTGATAGATGAGATTGGGGGTTGTTGGTGATGTGTGAAAATAGGTGGGGTAGTCGTAATGACTCTCATGGTAATCATGGGTAGAGATTGAGGGATAGAAAGGACTAGGTTTTGAAATGGGGTGTGGGTTACCGACACCAAGGGTGGTTGTGATGCAATTGGTATATATGAGGAAAAGGGGTAGATGGGGCCATGCTCAAGGTGGTTGGTGAAGGAATGGTTGACACCATGGGTGTAATAGACGTCATTGGTGCAGTAGCTATAGCAGATGTGGGGCCCAATTGAGATAACATAGGGGTAGGGTGGATGAAGGAAATGCTTGAGCTAGTGGTAGTTGACGCAGAAGTGGGGGTGAGGGAAAGAGGAATAGATATAGGCATGCCGTATACTAGTTTTCTTGAGGAGTCTTGGGTAGATGAGTGGGAAAGATAGTATTGTAAGGTCGTGGGATTCTAGTCAAGGAGTCTTGTGAACTCCTCATCGCCGGTAGAAATGGTGATAGGCTGAGTTGGATCCATAGGTGACAGGATGGAAGGTGGTGATGGGATAGGTGGGAGTGGCTAAAGACTAGCATGAAATATAAGGGTGTTGGCTTGGTTGCGAGTCAACACCATGTGAATTAGCATGTATTAGGTTAACGTATTCTCGTACATGACACAAAGAACATTAGAAATAGAAAAAGAACATATATTGGTGGTAGGACTTGGTCAATGTTTCAATTAAAAATAAAAACAAAGAAATTGACGCTAGTCAAAGTGATCGATGATGGTTATAGTAACTAATACCGATTACTGTGGGAAAACACTAATTTGAGAAAATGAAGCAGAATTGATGAAAATGAAATGGAGAAACTGTGACTTGATGTGATATCATAAATTTGGGAATATGATGGTGTCCCGAGGACCACAAATAGAAAAGAGAAGGTGATGAGAGCTATTTTTGGTAAAATAACCAAAAGAGTTGGGAACCGACACCGACCAAGTAAACTATGGATGGTCGATGGGAACCATTGATGGTCACCGGATCGATACCAGCTTATTGTGAAATATGAAGAAGTGAAGAAAAAAGAATTTTGTAAATTAAATCAGTGAATAGTTAATCCAAAAATATGAGAATGATAATATAAGGCCTTAACACACTCAAAAATAGTTAGAATGCTTTAAATATGATGGTGGAGTGTGAAAGGAAGAAGAAAAATAAGAAACGTAATCCTCACAACTCAAAACGTAATTTAGGAAGAAAGATAAGAAAAACACATAATCCTATGAGTGAATTTTATGTTATTTTAGCTTATGTTATTTGAGACTAACTTGTGAATTTAGAATAGAGTTTTTGGTTGGGAAGGTGTCCTATGAAGATGAAATCTAAAGGGAGCTTTCAGGTTATGTTTTGGGGGACGGTCCTTTCTCTGAGATAATGATTAGACATAGAAATCATTTGGGCACCCACTTTCAATCCTCTAATCATGTGATCATTGATAACTTCTTCTAGGTAAGATGTTGTTTAAGAAGATGTGTAAATTCAGATTTGTGCAGTTTGGAAAAGAGAGAGAATAGAAATTGATTTCTATGGTTCAATTATGTCAACCATTAATCGGGCATGATTTCCAAGCAAATAGGTTGCCCTTAGTTTTAAATCTGAGCTAATAATGCAGCATATAAGGATGAAATGTAAACAAATTTACAACTAAAATCCATAGTTATATTCAATGTAGAAAATTATGAATAGGAGAGAGGATGATTTTCACTAATGCAAAAAGAAAGAAGAATGATTCTTTTTAAATGCACCAAAAGAAATGTTTCATTTAGAGTAATTCAAAAAGGAGCAAATTACCAGAGAAGAATATTTAGTGAATAATGATTTAGAAAGGAAACACTCAAGATGCAACCTATATGAATATAAATAAACCCAAAATGAGGGTCCCACCAGTGTGCTAAAATGTTTCACCAATAAGTTACGTACATATGAGAAAAATAGATAGGGTAAGGGTGAGGAGAAATACTAGTGAAATGAAGGTGGAAGGTAGAGTGCATGCGTTCTGATTTCCCGATCTAGTGTTGATTGCAAGAACTTCCTTTTTGCTAGGAGGAACTACCTATGAATGTAAAAAAGACCACAAGAATAATATTAAACAATATATGTCAGTGGACTACCTAGCGTATGTTAGATCCGGGAAGTGTGATACTTCCTAGATGGTGTCAATCCATTGTTTAATATAATTTAATGTAAGAAATAACGTAAGAAAATAACATCCTACTGTAGTTGATATGATTTAGGTATCTCATTCAAATACAATAAGAAAATATAATCTAGCAGCTTAATGTTATGATTAGATCGGAGGTTGGCAGTAGCCAAGGTAAGTGGAATAGGTTAGGATCAGGTTTTCAGTAGTTTTTGGTTATTTGGGTTGAGGTTATGAGGTTGTTTTTATAGAAAAAAGTACCGATACAAAGACCAATGTAATTCGGTATGACCAATGCTTTGGTTGAGAGGGAAACCGATGACAGCTTTAGATTAACCGATGTTGATAGAGGTGAACTGGTAGAAACTCAATAAAATTTGGTTTTGAAGATTCTCTATGATTGCACAAAGAATGGAAGAAGGATGGCTAGGTTGGTAAAGATGCTTAGGATGCTCGTAGATGTCTAGAGTCAGGTATGGAGAACTAGGAGGTTATAAGTGGTTAGGTGGATGAATTGACAGGAAGGTGGGAAATGATGAGATGCAAAGGAGACTAGGACTTACAAATAGAGACAAAGAAACTGATCTAAATAAGTATGGAATGATGCAGATCCAAATGCACTTACTTGTATTTGCAAACCTGGTGGTTGGATG
Source organism: Taxus wallichiana var. yunnanensis (assembly GCA_018340775.1). Lineage (NCBI taxonomy): Eukaryota > Viridiplantae > Streptophyta > Pinopsida > Cupressales > Taxaceae > Taxus > Taxus wallichiana. The sequence continues at coordinate 92,648,721 of CM031242.1, forward strand.
GGGGTGATGGTTGATCTATGAAACTAGTGTTCAAAGTGCCATGACAATGTTTCTTAGAATGCTACCGTGAATGCCAATGTATTCAAATTAATCTTGGTGCTGGATAGGGTGTGTCTGGATGTGCGAGAGGGCTCTGGTTTGTGCTTGCATGCAACTATCTCTCTCTCAAACTCGAATGATTCTTCCAACCTCTGGAACAAGGTTACCAAATTGAATATATGGTAACCGATGATGTTTTAGGTTAACCGGGTCGGTTTAGGGTTATCCAACATTGATTACAAGTGGGAAATCAAAGGTTTGCCAAAATAGCAGATCTTGGCTATCTTTTTACTAGTTTTTTCCATTGGTTCGAGTCTAAAATGGTATTTTCCACGTAATTAAATGGACATGTTATTAGAGAGAGAATATCTAAGTAGTGTTAGGGTTACACCAAGTATGAGTTAGTTATGGTAAGTAGAGATTGAGTCCTAGTTATAATGAACATGCTAAGAATAGGTCCATGATGAGGTGTCTAGGTGATGTGGCTAGGTGAGGTGGTCAAGTGAGGGAATTAATTAAATTAATTAATGTAATTAGTTCAATTAATAATGTGCACTATGGGATATGAATATGTAAGGTATGGTTTATTTAATTAACGAGGGCTATAAGGTTGGTACTAACTAATTTTGGTGTCTACAATAACACCATAAAAGGGGAGTAAAATATTCCATTTGAGGGAGAAGGGAGGAGGAAAATGCAACAAGGAAAGGCTAGACAACTATGACACAAACCAAGGCTCCATTCACCATCTTTTCTCCATGAAACACAACAACACAAACCTGCAAATGAGAAATACATGCACAAAAAACAACAAGAATAAAGAGGCAAGGAGATACAATAAAATGAATACTAGGGTTGAAAGAACACCACAAAACACAAATTTCATTTCTCTTAGAATATGGACAGTCTATTACATGAGTAGAGTAGAGGCAAAAATAAAATTTTCAGGCCCATGTAAAGGCTTGCAACTCATTGGTGGTGAGAAAAAATTTGATAGAGTTTCCCCACATCCCAAAATATCCCATTACTTCTCGCATGAGAAGATGGAGAAGAGAGAGAGAGAGAGAGAGAGAGAGAGAGAGAGAGAGAGAGAGAGAGAGAGAGAGAGAGAGAGAGAGAGAGAGAGAGAGAGAGAGAGAGAGAGAGAATCCCAAAATACCCCTTTACCCACCAAAAAAAAATCATTAATACACTAAAACACGGTGTGGGAGGCCCAGTAAAACTCATTCCCCAATGAATTTTTTTCTTGTTGGAGAAGAAAATTCCCATGTCCTCCTTTAATATGATTTCACTTCCTAGAAGTGTTCATTAAATGTTGGAAGTGTTTTCCTTATTTTTGCCCATCTACTATATCTACTTCTCCTATTTTATGGTTGTTTTGTGAATTAATTAGAAATATGATTCCAATAAGTATAATTTCATTTGATTTGGTGCCCTAAGTCAAAATTTATGGTTGTGTGGGTTTCAAGGGGACTCACTGCTTGGTTTTAGGAGCTAGCTTTACTTCCCAACTCTATCGAGCTCAAAACTCACATAACTCACCTTTCATTTGCCTTTGGATTGGTATTTCGAGATTGATTCACTTGTGGGTTTCCAAGCATGTATTAATCCACAACTAGTGCGAGTCATTTCCCCATATCACTTTTTCCATCTCTATTTCATGAAATTTCGTATGTGCTTTGCTTCTCAGTTTTACCGAGATAAAAACCTGCATTACTCCATTTCATTCATTTTTCTTTGTGGGTTCTTGAGGTACCATTACTCTTGTTTTTCCTCACTAGATTTCAGGTGAATCTACTTGACTTGGGTTTCTGTTATCTATTTCTTTACTTGGACTTTTACCTCGGCCTTTACTCCTCAACAAACATGAGTCTAAACCCCGCACTAAACTCTTTCCTTTTCTCCTTCATTGTGGGAATTTTGGACTGCTTTTCTTGTGGATTTCTAAGCCCTCATGACATTGCAGCTTCACCAAATCCAAAACCTAAGTTACTTTCCACCTTTGCTTTTTATTCGGTTTGTGGGTTTTTAGATGTGCTTAAATTTATTGCTTTGGTCCACGGGTTTCAAAATGACTTTACTCAGATTTTACCTAGATTCTACTTAGAATTTTCCCTAAGTAATTTTTCCGAGCTCCCAATTCACCTTCTTTACAAGTTTATGAGGTACCTCAACTTGGAGAAACAAGCCCCACTTGACTTGAGCCTTCCCAGGACATTTCCCCGCACAACTCTCCTGGGTTCGATGATGAGATCACCGAGCTCTTCTTCCTTCCAGGGGTGTTTTGGGAGACTAGACTCATGAAACCGAGCTCTCACTACTTCATGTCACTAAGTAGCTTGGCCATGAGCTCACTAAGCCCCTCTTCAACCTTGACCTTTTTTTTAAATTTTCTCATTTTATTCAAAATTTCACTAATTGTTTGGAATTTATTAGGATCTAGGGAGTTAGGAAAAATGGAATAAAGTGTCCCCAAGCTTATTTTACCAATTTTAACCTTTTTTTTGCAATTTTGGCTAAGTATGGACTTCTGAATCCTATAGAGAGGGGAATGGCATCAAATGATTACAAGTGCCCAAAAATCATGAAAACTACCCAAATATCTAGATTCCTCATTGAAGCTCCATTAACTAATCAATACCAAATTTCAAAGTTGTCCATTTTTCCAGGGGGTAAAAATGGATAACTTGTTGATAAATTTTAAGAAGCACTTAAATCACATAAAGTTCATGTTTAAGTCAAGAGCTCATAATTTCAAAATACACGTTTTTACAAAGAAAAGTTCATTTTATCATTAATAACAAAAAAACGATCAACGTTGAGTTACATGATAAACTCCAAGTTTCACTTTACTTCTAAAACCAACATATTTAAATAAAAATTATTTGATAAACGAATTTAATATAAATCCTATCCATTAAAAACATCTTAAGAGGTATTTCATTAATTCAACTTAAATTGTGACATCTAGAACCCTCTACAGTCAACTAGAGTAGATACGTCATCTCTACCTCATGAGAGAATAAGACCACTAAAAAGTTTCCCCAAAATGGTTTCCCTCTTTGTGACCTTGAATTTTAACTAAAGTCTTTGAAGACATGGTTTCCATCGGCTCCAATGGGAAAAGTAGCATAACCCCCAAGTTTAATATCTTGTAAATTATTCCTAGGTCTCATATTGTTTAAAACATCCTTAGAAGGTAAGGTCTACCATTGGTTGATTTGAATCATGCACACTTACACACATATAAATATAGGTATCATTAGGTCTCTAGGAACATAAGTGAAGATTGGGTTCATAACATACCTTGAAGAAGATGGTGGTTTCTTGAGCGAGGTCACTCATTAACAAGACACACCTTTTTTATATCTTTTTTAGATCGTTACTTCTTTTATATCCCATTAACATAGAATGACATAGGGATAACACATGTCCAAAGGATAAAATTCTAAATGATTACTAGATTGGAGTTATCTTGATGTTTTTTTGAACTAACATCCTAACAGCTTTTAATCCATTTATGATTTCCTATGAGGTGGTAATGTGTTATTTTTCTGATTAGCATACATGTTAATTGATGTATCCTAAACATATGACCCTTTTTACTAAAATATATTTGATGCCAAATTGCACTAATATAACCAATAGCATTCATACGTCCTACTTCCTCCCAAACCACAATGAAATTTTTAAGCATTAACCACCCATATACTTATATATATTTTTATTAAATACCTTATAACACACATATACATTTTTTTGTTATAAAAAGGCTTGTAGTCCACTAAAGGAATGAATTTATCATCTAACCATTGATATTGTTATACAATAACATAATTATATCATTTGAGTAGTATGAATACAACATTATCAACAACTAACATCCAAGTTCCACAAATAGTAAAAATGAATACAACTCAACAACTTATTTAGATAAATATGGTTATCATTTCATCAAAAAAATTAGTAATACTTCCTCTTGCTTAATACAACAATGTTATTCTATAAATACACACCAAATAGTATTACTATTTCAAGTTTTCAAATGTATTCATTTGAGTAGGTACATGTTATTGTAACATAGTAAGAAAGTTATTAATTCCCCTTTCCCGAGGTACTTGTAAGAAAAACATGGTCACCCAAAAGTTAACATGGAATTCTCCTATAACTAACATTTTTATGCATATACAAAACTTTCCATTCACAATGAATTCAAAAAAATTTCACACAACAAGAGAGGGTAGGAATACATAATTAATATAATTTGATTTTCAATCTAGAGAGATAAAGAGAGAAGAGAGAAAAATACCATATTTTCCACAAGTAAATTTCTCAAAACAAGAGACATAAATGAGTTCAATATAGTCATGTGATAGTGGCTACAAGTTTCCCAATAATTATTAGGATTAAAGGGGGTACCATGACAGTTTTCTTGTTATTGTTGCAAATTTATGAAAATAACCAAATTATCTAGAGTGGCTACAAAATTTATTTCAAAACTAATGTCTGAAACTCAAACACACAATGTGTTAGTATCCATCTACTCCCCTATATACAAAGAAACCCTTGAAGTCAAAAAACACAATTCTTGTGATCGAGGTTCAAACTGTGACTACCTTACCAAAATTGATTATCATAATTGCGTCAGTTTGTCCTTGATGTAGAACAACCAGAGGCCTCTAAACCCCACTTGTAAAAATCAATACTAAGGTTATTTTTTCTAAACTAATGGGTTTTTAGGGTTGTCATGGTGAAATTAAAGAGGTAAGAGGAGGTATAATTTTGTTTCCCAACACATGGGCCTAAACCGTGAGCCAAAACCAAACTAAAATTTCAACTTTTAGTAGTTTTTCAAAGTCAGTGAAATGTTCAAATTTGGGCTCCTAGGTGTGTGATGCTAAATGATCAAATGATCATTTAAAGTCATTTTAAAGGTTGATGTGTTATTCCACATCACCAAGGAACAAAATCAAACCATGAATTTATTGCTATGATGTTTAAAGAGGTGTTTTATGCATTGTTATAAAATGAGTTTTATTAACTTTATGCAAGTTGTTTAAGTAATATGTTTAAATGAAAAATTGAGTTGAGATCACTAATATGGTGGCTATGGTTATCTAGTATTATTACCCAAGTTTTTATAATTATCTTAGAAGATAGTTTAAGAGTAAATTTAACACTAAAAGGGGTCATTTTAGTTGTACATAATATAAATGTTTTATGCAACAAGTCCTTTACATTAACCAAACTACATAACATTCCTTTGATTTAATTTTTGATACCACTTTGAAGGAAAAATATAAATGCATAAATCATGTTAGATGTAGGTGAGAAAAATTTTGTATTGAAGAAATGGATAAGAATGAAGACATGTGAGAAGGTAGAGGGATGTGTGAAGGTATGTGCATAAGCATGGAAACAAAAATTGTAAAAGGAGAAGTTAAAAAAAGTGCATGTAGAAGTATGAAAAGAGTATGCGCGAAAGGTTTGTGCACAAGGGCAGAAAGAACAAGAGTTAGCCAAAATTATGGAATGAGCTAAAAATAGACAAAAGTAGAGATAGTATTTTCACCAAGGCAAGCTAAATATAGGATATGCATGGAAAAATAAAAGATAAGTATAACATGGTGTGGAAGATAAAGCAATATATTTATAACATGGGGACAAATCTAATTATAGCACACAACAAGCCACTTATGAAGAACCACATGATGATGCCTAATTATAGGAAAACACAAGCATGCAGACTATATTTAGGAATTGTTTATTAATATATTAAAACATGCAAGCTGTGAAGGATAAGATCCTACCATATATATATGCATATAAGTTTATGTAATGGATGGTATGTGGTGCATGCATGTATGTGTCTATAAGTGTGTTCAAATTTAGATGTAAGGATGTGTGAGCTTGTGCGATTTCTGTCAAGTATCTAAGTCATGTGTTTGTAATGGATAATCTATTATGGATTGTCAAAGTACGAAGAGATGCATGTGGTGTAATTGGCATCCATATTTTTTTATTGATTGTATATATTGATGAATGAATACAAGCTCCTTTGATAATCAATTATATGTGCACACACTATAGTTTTCATATAGAATGTATATTTCATGATGTGTTAATCATATTTCTAGGGACCGTGTCTTGACTGCTACCCTAGAAGGAACTTGATATAGTTGCATGCAATTCATGTAAGTACTTAGACCTGGGTCTAAGTGAGGTGCCAAAGATGTGCCCAAATTTTGTATGCTAATTCACTAGACTACAACACAACATTTTGGTTCTATTGTCGGGACTTTCTTTCATTTAGGTTATTAAGATGTGGTGAGCTTATGAAATTTTGGTTGTCATTAGAGAACATTGAAAGGTGGATACATGACAAAGAATACGAGTTTGCATAGAGATACAACACTGGTGATTAGTTTAATCCATGAAAATGGGTCAAGGATAACCTATATGATTCACTCTATAAGACTCTCTTTAACTTATTTCCATGGGAATTGTATGAATGGTTAGAAACATATGCACAAAATAGAGGAAGTTTGATCGGGTGAATGTAGATATGGAGTCGGGGTAAGTATTAGGTGTTAGCTAACTTGGATGAACCATGGACACATGTAGTAAAGTGTTATTGGGAAGGCTTATTGCAGAATTACACTTTAGAGTACATGATCTCAAAATTTTTATGCCAACAGAATCAAAGTTCTAGTTCCTTTGTGATCCTAAAGGATCATATTTACACGCACTATAGTTGGCTGAAAAAACCTTAATGGTTGAAATGGGACTTGAAAATTTTCCAATGGTAAGCTGAACAATTATCGCACACAAGGACATGGGAAGGGGTTAGAAAGGATGAAACTGAGTTAGGTGGAATTAGAGAGAGAAGAGAGACTACACATATATAATGATGTGCAAGGGAATTCAAAGAGGTGCTAAAAAGAGGAATGAGGCTGAGAAGTCATGATTAGAACCTTCCAAAAGGTGAGGGACCATAGGACCATGACCCTTTGATAATGAGGAAGTGCAACAGAAGGACCCCCTAAATATCTAATGAAAGTGAGTCTAGTGAGGAAAGAATAAACATTGGCAAACATCCGACTCACCCTAGAATGTTATCCCTTATGCTCGGTACTCAAGAATCGAAGTTCATATATGGAATCTACATAATGATGAAGAACAAGAAGGTAATCAAGGATCACCACATTGGGTTATATATATAGGTAGATACGTGTTAGTATCAAAGTTAGGAGGAATAATAGGTAAAGGCAATAGGATCTTGTAGCCGGAAAATATTTTTATTTGTAAGTAATTAGGTAGGTATAAAGCTAGGAAAAAACATTATCACGCTACTTATTGATAGTAATCCCATAAGCGGATACCAAGAAAAATGGTTGGAGTGTAATTTAGCTTTACTATAGCGATGAAAATTAGCACTTCATTAGGTCTTGAGGTAGAAACATGAGGCTCAAAATAATCTAGTCCCCCAAGTGGGGTCAACCCTATAGACAAAAAATAACACACTTTGGGTATATATTTAGTCATGATTGCATACTACTATTCATATGATTCCTAAGTAAGAAAATTACTAATTAACCCATGTATTTGGCCATCTTTTCTTTCTTTCTATTTCCACTTTTGGTCTTGCACACCTTCTTTCTTAGTTTAACCTCTGAACCTTCAGTTTCTCTGAGTCTGGACACCAGCACCTAGCTAGGAAACTAGTGCCAAATGCCCCCATCCCCTCTAGGTGCCCCTGAACTCTTTGTAATATAATATTATCTTTTTTGTAGTTGGACTTTTCAAAGTTAATTATGAAATTCAAGCAAAGGAATCATATAAATATAAAGTTATGTGATCATAATAAAGGACCAAGCACTAAGCATTAGCTATCACCACCTAAGGTTGCATCCAAAGGTTATTCAAGAGCATTCAAGCATCCATTATAACATCCATTCAAGGGAAAGGGACTTCATTATTCTACATACACTTCATAAGAGGGGAGTTTATTCTATTCCATGCACTTATCTATTACATTTATTTATATCTACCTACTTTCTCATTATCAAGTGTGACATGCACAAGAGACACCTAGAGAATGATTCCACACACACACACACTCATAAATACATTGGGTCTAAAATGTAGTGCAATGATTAGTCATAAGATCACTTGTTTGGAAACCGAGGATAGTCCAACCCCTCATCTTTCATCTTTATTTTTTAGGATTTGATGTCTCTTTGAGGGGTTTATAGGTCATTATTTCATTACAGGTAATCTTGGATGATATAAGGAAAGAGATTTGATAATAAAGTATGGTCAACTTGCATATTCTAGGCATGCTACACATGAAAAGCATGAAGATGTTCTTGACATGCTCTTAGGCCTTAATTGGATTCGAAGATCTCAGTCTATTGTAACCATGAATCACTTGCGTCTAAAATTCATTCACAACAACCAAGTCATCTCTATAAATGGTGTTCTACCATCCACTCCATGGCAGTAACATCCTATTGAGGTTTCCATTGCATCAGTTAGAGCATCTAGGTCCCCACCGCTATCAAAACTAAAGTAAAAACTACTCTTAACACACCTACTTGCACACGTCCTACGTGGTATCATCAATGTGCTATTCCATCACATCATTTTAGGTCCATATCTAGGACAACTCCTTCATCTAGGAATACTTCACCACCTTATTTCACTCCACATAGGTGTCCATCACCCCCACACTCTACTTCACATAGGTTTCCATCACATACACGCTTTACTCCACATAGGTGTCGATCGCCTCCATACTCTCCTTAACATAAGTGTTCATCACCATTTCATTCTATTTCACATAGGCATCTATCACCTCTATAGTATACTCATTGATCAAATTCTTATAGGATTCATTTATTTTCACAACATTTATCTCATATACATCCACTCTTAGAGCATGATCACACACCTTCATCTCCACAAGCATTGGGTGGAGGACCCTCATATTTCAATTTTATCAAATAGCACATTCATCATCACACACTTGGGGGAATCACACTTATCTCCCCTAGTATCAACATTCATCTTATTCTCTCACCACTTCACATCTATAATTTCATATACATCTTGATACATCAGTATCATCATTTCCCGATGATGCACTCTTGTGCTACGGTTCACACTTGACTATTGAGGGAATCATATACACATGAACCTCACACACTACACTACACATTACACACTACACATTTCACACATTCATCTCTTTCTTGTATCATCTACTCTACGCATTCACGACATATCTTTCTAACATCTAATTCTTCGCATTGCAATCATTACCCTATGATGAAATCTAGTTCCATGGTCCATACTTGACTTTTGAGGGTATACATATCAAATGGAACTCACCACACTCACACACTCTACACTTTGTGATTTGATGATCACTTATTTTTAGTACTTACATTCAAACCATTTCCCAATAACACACTCTTTTTATATGGTTCATTCTTGAATGTTGAGGGGAATATAAAAACAAACCCCACTTCATGCATATACATCCACTCAGGGGGCACACTGCTTCTATCACTCACACTATATTCCATTCCATCTCATCCATAATATACTACATATCTTAGTTGTATTTACTCTTGCTTACTTATGCTTTTACATGTACACTTTATTACACATGCTAGATATATGGATTGTATGTCATTTTCATTATCACACACACATGCAAATTCACTTACTTTCTAGTTATGATTGCAAATTTTACATATCTATACACACAACATGGATGCTTGCATAGTAGTTATTACCAGTCCCATAGTGGATCTTGGGGGCATCCACTTTCATACATTATAGGTGTTATTGTTTCATTTTGTTTCATAGCACATTACTTTATCATATTATACATGTGTTAGTGCAAAATCACAAGACTTCGGATGCGAGATCAAGTTTCTAGGTTGATCACTTTGACATCCAGTGTGATTGCATAACATTGAATCCTTTCTCCAAGTGTGGGACTTGAAAAAATGAGAAAGGATTCTCCAGAGAAGGCTAGTTCCTATTCCTTTGTTTAGATGCACACAAAATATGCAGAGGGTTTTCTCAAAACCTAATCTAATCTGCCAAGGAGACAAGGTAAGAAGATGCATAAAATAAATCTAAGCTAATAGAGGTGATGCACCAAGGAATGAAGAACATCTATTTTGCCAGTAAACACAGACCATTTGAATGTGATATAAGATCATGCACAGATGACAAAAACTACAAGTGAAATACCGTGAGGATGCAAAAATGAACACAGAGAGGGATGAGAATCGTCCACAGACGTGCATTACTTGCTCCCAAGATTGATACAATACACTACAGAATGCCATGAGGTAGAATAGTATTACAGTTCAAATGAGAGGTTCGAACTCCACAAATTCGCCTGAGGAGAAGAAGGGAGAGGCAAAACAGAAAAATGTTCGACCCTTGAAAAGAAGCTCCTCTTTACAATATATAGAAAGAATGAGAATGGGAAGAGAGAGGGAAAGCCAAAACTACCCCAACCACCTCCAGGTTGCATTCAATTCATCTCATCATGGCGAAGCTGACGGATCCCAGTGGTAAAATGGCGGGTAAATTTGTCTAATAGAAGCAGCGAACTGCTGCTGCATTAAAGTTGTTTGTTGAAGCATTACTTCTACTCGTTCTTTCACGCGCAGAAATGTTTCTTAATTTTCTCTCTCCAACTGAACCAAGATGCAAGATTGACCACGGAATCATGTAGAGAATCTCACAAGATTTCCGTTGATATAAGGAACGTGCAAATCCGAGCTCTGGATCAAAAGATATGATGATCTAAGATTTAGGGCACGAATGACCAAGACGGATTTTGAAATATTTTCCGCGCTTTGCCACACTGGACGACACGTGGCGGGCTCGATTTTCTCGAGCAACTCTCTCTCCTCCACCTCTTGGCAGTCTATCTTTTGAAATTTCCTTGTGGGCCCTAGCTGGGACATGTGGCACTATTTCATTGGTTCGGATCAGTGCTCGAAAACTCACCCTTTGACTTTTTGACCTTTTCCCCTGTGACACGTGTCATGATCTGATTGGTCCTTGGCCCTGCCGGCTCTTTCGTGCCCTTCGTGTCTTTTTGTCTTGGATGTCCCAAACTGTTTGGGACATAAACCTCCGATCCGCTCGAAATTGGCTTCCTTGTCCCTCATTCGGCTGATGACACGTGGCGCTGCTTGATTGGCTTTCAGCTCCTTCGGCGATCCACGTCCCGCGCGTCCCTTTGTCCCATTTGGCACAGTGCTGAAATTTCTTGTTTCAGCCGAACCGGCCGGTTCGCGTCCATTTTTCCCATTTGGCACTGTGCTTCGTGGGACAAATTCTTCTGGTTCACCCGATTCGGCCGATTCGCGTCCTTGCGGCCCGGATGTCCCAATTGTTTGAGCATCATTTTGTGCCCATTTCGGCCGAATCCGCTGGTTCGCACCTTTGGGCCCGCGCGTCCTGCATCGTCCCACTCAGCAGTTAGTCATTTTTTCTCCTCTTTCGGCCGGATCGGCTTCTCGCGCCCGCCGCGTACTTCTGTCCCAGATGTCCCTGTTGCTTCCGGACTGCCTAGAGGCTTTTCGGCCGATCCGCGCCTTGACGTCCCAAATGTCCCGACTGTCCTAGGACAAGGACTTAGCCATTTTTCGTGATTTTTCCTGGATCAATCTACTTGCCTTCTGCAACTTTTTCCACATTTTCTCAGAGCTTGCTCCTTCCTTCTTCGGCCAGGGGAGTTAGAGAAATATCTGAGGGAACCTTAGAAACATGATTTTTTCCCCGAATCAATCCATTTGCCTGGGATTTGAGAATTCTGATGCATGTTATCAAATTAACCCTGGGGGGTAAATTTTAGATAACAACATGCTTTGAAATACTTTTTATCTTTCTAACATGCTCATGGGTGCTTCATGTGCAACATTTGTCTTGTGGGTCTATTTGCTTCCATGGATGTCTCCACATTATTTTCTCATGCTGGTCATTATTTTCCATTATTTTTAGGTGTTTCCCTTTGTCTTGTGTGCACACTTATATGTTTTTGGCATAGTCAACCTTGATTATCTTGTGACATCATGAGTGATGTCCCATGTTTGAAACCCACTTTTTGTGTTTGACATTACCTTCTTGCGTAATTTTTTTGCATCTTAGCTTAGAAATTATATTCTTACTTGTTATCTTACATTATATCTTCTACATTCATGTTTTTTCTTGCACTAACACTTGTCTCCTAGCCACTTTGTTTGTGTGTGGCTTGGTTTTTACCAAGCACGCTCCTTCCCCCATGTATGTCATAATTTCCACACATTGGTAGGTACTCCTTTAGGCTGCATTATCCTCAGTGATGTCGCATGTACCCAAAATGAGGGGGAATCATTTGGGTGAATTGGTCACCCCATACAATAGTTCATAGTCATATTTCATCACAAGACAATATTGGTACAACACAATCATCAACATTAGATAGGTCTCAAATCTTGACTTGGGTCCTTGACAAAATAGAGATACCAACACCTAGACTCGTATAGTAGCACTTGGGTGCCCTTGACCCTTCCCCGATGCCCATGACTAGAGGATAGTTACATAGAATTCTTTAGTGTAGCACAATCTACAAAACTTAACAAAAAAAATTTAGACAAGGTAGACAATCCTTTAGCTCTTAGTATGCATACATTACAACTTTTTTCCCTCCCATAGCATTGGATTAGTAATGGCTGAACCAGATCATATTTTTAAACAACATATGTAGTGGTGTTCCACACATTGGGAAGTAGTTAAAGGTTGGAGGATGACACCAAAATTTTCTCCCTACACTTATTCTAGATCATTGGCATGAGATCGCTTGAAAAACTTGTAGGCGGAAAAAATGGCATGAGATCTCTCAAAATAATAGTTCATCAACATCATCTACATGATCCTTTATACACTATTTTCCTCATCACATATTAGGTGCACATGTTCCTTTTTTGTACATTTTCATTTTACATACTTCTTTACATGATTTTTACACATATACATGTGTATTTGAATACTTGTTTGTTTTTCTCTTATGCAGATCCATTTGTATAATAAGCGATAATAAACATCATTCAAAACCATCATACATCAACAAAAACATCAACAATAGGTACATTGGTGACATCTACAACATGCATTTCTACCTTAGGGTCATTATCTCATCGTTTTTGTGCTTTCTCATCTTTAGTCTCCATGCTTCACCTTTTTATAACTCCATGCTTTTCCTTGTCACTCGGTGTGATTCTTGCAATAGATCTACATGGTTATCAGGTACACATATCTATCTAATTTATGTTATTGAGAATTTTCTCAACAACATAAAGTGAGGTAAACCTCGTAGACACAAAATCACACACTTTGGGTATCTATTTCATCCTAATAACATACTACTATTCATATGATTCCTAAGTAAGAAAATTACTAATCAACCCATGTCTTTGGCCATATTTGATTTATTTCTATTGCCACTTTTGGTCTTGCACACATTCTTGCTCAATCTGATCTCCAACCCTTCGCTTTCTCGAGTCTGGACCCTAGTGCCCAGCTAGGTTGCTAGTGTTAAATGCCCTTGTCCTGTTTGGGTGCCCCAAACCTCTTTGTACTTTACTCACATATTTTGGGTACTTTCTATCCATTTGAGCTTCTTATATTTTTTATATTCAGCATTTTCAAGGTTAATTATGAAATTCAAGGAAATAAATCATATAAATTATGTGATCATAATAAAGGACCAAACACTAAGCATTAGCTATCACCTTCTAAGGTTGCATCCAAATTTTATTCAAGAGCATTCAAGAATATCTTATAGCATCCATTCAAGGGAAAGGGAATACATTATTCTGCATACACTTCATGAGAGGGGAGTTTATTCTATTCTATGCACACATCTATTACATTTCTTTACATCTAGCTGTGTGCATGGTTTATTTTAGCAAGGTTAAGAAAGTTAGAACTAACACCTAGTAGTCATATAACCAAACTAAATCAAATTCAATGCACCATCATGCTCATAGATTAATAAAAACTAATCTACTAACATCCTTGCATTAGAACATGAACAAATATTCAAACTAACATGTTAATCCATTAACTTCTATCTCTATTGAATGCTAAAAATGAAATCAACCTATTTAGATCCTTAACTATCAAAGGTTTTGATTGTATGTTTGAATCCCAAGGTTTTCAATAATGAAGTCTTGTCAATCCATGGCTACTAGACCATTTGACATATTTCCATATGACTTCAAAACTTGGATGGATGAATACAAGAAATGAAAGTAGCTAGCCTCTCCAATGAAAAATGCTCCAAGATGACAAAATGGCTATAGTGTATTTACTATATGCTTCACTTTTTTCTCAAGGAATATAAGTGTAAAGGTAGGAGGAGGGATATTTATATAGCCCAATAGATAGAGGAATCTCTACATCCCTTTGTATATGGGATAATAGAGATGTTGAGTTAGTTGTGGATAAAGGGGTTTAGAAAGGGTTGAGTTCACTTTAGGAGAGTTTAATTTGTCCCTTAGTGACTCATGTGGATAAAGGGGGTTTATTAATTAACCAAAGTGATTAATTAATAGGTGTACAAGAGTATAAAAGATTTTTAGAGGAAGATTAACATGATTTAGACTATAGAGGGGAATTGAATAAACTAAAAAACGATTTATTGATTTAATGAAAGGGGAAGCTAATTAATTAATAATAATGAATTAGTCTAGAAGAAGGAAACGATTAATCATTAATTAAGGTATTTGTTGAATATAAGACTTAATTAATTAATTCCATGTAATTAATTAATAATGATAGGAGGGAAGATGAGTAGTATTAATAATATGTCGCCAATTTGCTTGGGAAAGGAGATAATTAGTACAATTTAAGTATTTAAATTATTCAAGATAAATTATAGGTGTCTACATTTTCCCCTCTTTGGAGTGGTGTAAATGACGCTACTTCTAAGATAGTAGATGGATAAAATTTTGAAGGGGTAGAAGAAAAATTAGTAGAAGTGAGAGATGCCCTCGAGTGTCATTGGGGTTATGAAGGAAAATGATCGACGATCGAAAAAGGTGAGAAATGGATAGAAGAAAGGAGAGGAGAAGAATGCCTTAGGTGAAACAGAAGAATAGTGTTGATAGGAGGGTGATGTAGAAGAAATATGGGGGATCAGAGAGAAAAACTAGATTTCATCCTTTGCATTGAAACAATCGTATTGTCATCATATTACCAAAGATCTACATCATCGACTTCCGATTAAAAATATAAGCATATGAAAAAAATAGAATGACATGAAAATTCATACTACAAACAATTTTCCATTGCTGAAAACACCAACTCCATGCAACATACAAAATGCAATGCAATATGAGAAGGAAACAAGCTCATTTAACAAGGAAAACAAGTACAAACACACATATTCCAACCAACAACGGTCAAGACAATTGTACAAATATTTTTATCAAGTTGAACATATCCACAGTGGTCATGATTGATTGCAAGGGTTAAAAATGATTCCCAAGCAAGGATACATGCAATGGAAGATGATGAAGGACACTAGATCTAATGAAAAAGTGTAGTGCACTATGAAACAGATTACAAACAATTATATGTGCCCCAAAGTACTAATGAAGCAAGAAAGATAGCTTTGAAAAATGGTTGTAAAGATGATGATCCATAAGTCATGTGATCATTGAAGATGTGAAAATTTTCAGTAGGATAGGAAATAATACCATGTGCAAGACACAAGTTCAAGCCATTATGAGTGGGCTTACCTGTTTTTCTAGGTTTTATAATTTTTAGGATTTTGATGGAAAATTTTAACTTGTTTTTTGGATTTTGGATGGATATATACATTTTTAAAAAAAATTCCAAATTGGTGGATGTGAGACACATAGAAGAAAGTAGAAAAATTAGTATGAATCACCCAGATGTAAGAAAAATGCCCCAGGGGGAAGAAAGAAGAAGTGGACAATGTTATCCATATTCCACCCTTAGTCCAAATATTGGATTAGCCATGACCCCGCATAGAAGGAACCTGAGAAAACTCATTTGGATCTATAAATTAGTCACAGAAGGACTCAATCATGGAGTGGCGGAGGCCGAGAGAGACTAAAGGATCCTATACAAAGGAAAATGACTCTGTTGAGCCATTTCCATGTCTTAAATCTATTTTTCAAGTTATAGGTAGACTCAACTATGAAATATCAGGGTCGAGTAGAAGGGGCAATGCCACAGAGGAACCAGAAACAAGAAGGGGAAGAAATGGTGAAGATCTGAAGTCCTCAGGCTCGAAATGGTTCAAGAAAAGGTCTAAAATGATTAAGTATAGAGGAGGTAGAAGAGGCCACGTATCTTAATGACGCTTCTCCAAAGGTGAAGGCAAAAAGGGGATCCCAAACTTGCGCCAGATTTCCACGTGTCCAAGAGGAGTTTCGGGGTCGTGGGAGTATTTGAGTTTTGCATTTTGTGCAAAGGGGAGAAAAGATAAATTGTGGACCCGCAAGCCCTATTTTTTCTCTAATTTGGCTACCATGTGTCCCATATCAAAGGGAGACACATTTTTCAAACTATTTTCCCACCCATTTATACACATTCAATACAAACTTTGACGGGGCATATCTTTCTACTCGTGGATAAAAATATAGCGAATCTAACACTATTGGAAAGATCTCATCCTCTCCTATGCCATAGAGGTCTGAAACTTTAATTTTGAGGAGGTTAGGTGAAGAAAAATGGAGGAAATGTCTTTAGGAATTTAATGTAGGATCTCCTTGCCTCAACAACCATATCAGATTTGATTTGTTCCATCATTTCCTCTTCCTTCAAGGTGCCGAACCAAGGATTGATGTATTAAATATGGATTTGGGGGTAGATTTTATTAGAGGCATTAACAGTGGTGATTGAGCTTCAACCTATTTTTTCCCATTTCTCTCTCTCTCTTTCTACTCTCAGGTTGAATCTATAAAGTTGGGGAAAGATTCATTTTAAAGGGTTGAACTTCCTTGTTTTGCAGGCTCCTTTTTCTTCTAGCAAAGGAATTTGTGGAATTTCAGGCCTTCCATCAAATTCACAATATATTTCTTGCCTCTTGGCTATTTTGTAATGTATTGTATCAATCTACAGAGCAATAAAACACATTTGTGATCGATTCTAGATCCTTCCTATCTCTTTTTCTCACATATGGTCTTTCGTTATAAATCTAGTTATTTGTGTTTGATTATTGCATGTATTTGTTGGTTTGTGTCTATCAACAACTAGTGTTCATCATTCCTTCAGTGCATCACCTTGTAGTTTAGTTATTGTTTATTTCTTGTACCCCTTTCTTATCCCTGTCTCCTTGGAAAGTTTTAGATTAGGTATAGAGATAAATCCTCTATAAGTTCTCACATATGCATTTAAATAGAGGAATAAGGAACCAACCTTTAATCTAGAGAGCTTTCCCATTTTGCAAGGTCCTACACCTTGGGGAAAGTTCAATGTTATGTAATCACACTAAATGAGTCTTTCTTAGAAAAGTAGATCCATAACTCATTTGGGGGTGCTTTGATTCTGCACTAATAGTTTTGACATGCTCTGTGGGACATTGAGGATAGATTTTTCTCATCTTTCCAAGTTGTCTCAATATCAAACAACAAATATTAAGCCATTGTGCTACCATACTAATAGTTTTGGCACACCCAGTAGGACAGGTCTGAAGCACCTTACCACTTCACTTCATCAGATTTGATGTGCTCTTGGTGAAGATTTCAGCCTTTGGAGGCACTTTCAAGCACATCTGGCTACTCCATTTGGTCAACAAACATTCCTCTGAGTTACGCAGACCTTCTTCCCATCCATTTCCACCCATTATTTCTTCCATATCCTTCATCTTCTTCAATCCCATGAAGTTGTGTAATCATGAATTCTTTCCCACCATGGAATTCTCATTTACAGCAACAAAACTATTTCCATCCATCCCCATAGTTTCAAAATCCTCCTCTAAATTAGTTTTATAAGCCCCATTATCCTGAAAATGCATACAACCCCATTTTTTCTAACCAAAATGTTTATGAAGAATAGGTTTATGCAGATGATGGTGGAAACTCCTTAGCTGAAGCTGATTTTGAGAGGCAGATGAAAAATATTGAGATGGACATGATGTAGCTCAGAGTTAGGTGCTCCAAAATGGCATCTGAAGTTGGCTACAATGCCCCTTGTTTATGGGTTGGCCTTGTACCAGGCTAGTTTAGACCCAACACAAGTTGCACCTCATCATTGAGATGTTGCCCCAGATTATAGAGTGGGTGGAAGGAGTGGAGGATAAAAAATATAGCATGCCTTCCATCCCTTCTGCATCCATCCTACCATTTTCTTCCGAGTCCCCTCTGCCTAGTTGTACCATAAATTAACAACCCCCTACCAACATGCCTTCCCTAGCCAATTTCATCATGTTTGATGACTGCATGAAAGTTGAAGAATGGTGTGACTCATACAATCTCATTGGGAAGAGGAAATCATATGGGTGCCTATTCTAGATGAAAATCACTTAGCTTTAGAGGGCATGGTTCTAGAGGAGAACCATATGGTTTCAGAGGCAACAAGTGTAGAGCAAGCCATAGAAGAACCTTTAGTTCTTCCTCCCACTTCATCCCCTTCAAACTCTAATGTTGAAGAAGAGTTTGAGATTTCAAACTTCATGTTTGAAGATGAGGGGAACCATGGTGATAAAATTGTAGATTCAAAGGACACCATGGAGGAGGTTGAACACACGCAACAAGACAACGAGGAGGTAGATTATCTATCTAACTTGGAGGATTGTCTTGATGGAGAGGATCCTAAGGAGATCACATCATTTTCTCCTCCATCATCTACCTTCTAAGAACATGAGTCTACTACCATGGAGGAGAACATCTAAGGAAAACAACTTGCATCTCACAACAGCCCTCAGGAACCAAGGTTAGAGGATCTTAATCTTCCATGTTCTTCTCAGGAGGAGGAAGGAAACAACGAAGACCCCATCTCTCCCACACCATCCACTCAAGAAGGTCTGCAAGAAGACTCCATTCTTGGAGTTGAAATTTAGAGTAACAGGCACATCCATCGGATCAGACCATGCCCAATCAGGTACTTGGCTTCATTGGAGCCAAGGGAGAAGCCAAAACCAGTCATGCCCACTCCAGGCATGAGGATGAGCATCAAAGTACCAAGGATCAGCTACAATACCTCTGGGAACCAAGTGAGTAGCTGATTGAAAAGGTATTTATTTTGTTTCTAGTTGATACCTTGATGGAGGGAGTGGAGAAACAATTTGTAGTTAGCCTTCCACTCCTAATAACAGCCATGTTTAGCTCCAAATCATTTGCATGGCTGCCAATTTTGAGGAAAGGAAGCTATTTTACACAACCAATTGTAGGGTTTGTTTAGCTCACCTTTGCTCCTAGCTAGCATAAAGTAGGTAGGTTTGCTTTTAGTAGAAGAAGTTTTATGCACACTCGCATGTTCTACTAAAAGCATGTATGATTTCCAATTTTTGTACATAGTTGTGGTGCTGCTTTTATTGCTCTTATGTAGTCCATTCGAGAGACAGATAAAGCCCTAGGTTAAAATAATTTTCTATTCTCGAAACCTTCATTTCAAGATTTCTTATGAAAATTGAGAGTGCAAATAGCTGGGATCATGAATCAAAAGAAGAATCAGTATCAAACCATCATTCTCGACTCCATGCCCAATGGACACAACAAGGCAATTGGTCTTCTCATCTAGCAGCAGAGATACCCCTATGAGTTGCCAAATTGTTATCCATATTTTACCCCAGGCCAAATATTGGATCAGCCACAACCCCACATAGAAGGAACCTAAGAAAACTCATTTGGATCTATAAATTGGTCACAAAAGGACTCAATTATGGAGTGGTGGAGGCCGAGAGAGACTAAAGGATCCCGCATAAAGGAAAATGACTTTGTCGAGCCATTTCCATGTCTTAAACCCATTCTTCAAGTTACAGGTAGACTCAACTATGAAATAATAGGGTTAGAGTAGAAGGGGCGATGTCCCGAAATAAGAAGAGGAAGAAACGATGAAGATCTCAAGTCATCGGGCTCGAAATGGTTTAGGAAAAGGTCCAAAACGACTAAGTGTAGAGGAGGCAAAAAAAGAGGCCACGTGTCCTAATGACACTTCTCCAAAGGTGAATGCAAAAGGGGAGCCCAATCTTGTGCCAGATTCCACGTGTCTAGGAGGATTTTCGTGGTTGCGGGAGTTTTTGAGTTTTGAATTTTGCGCAAAGGGGTGAAAAGATAAATTGTGGACCCACAAGCCTGATTTTTCTCTAATATGGCTGCCATGTGTCCCATATCAAAGGGAGACCCATTTTTCAAACTATTTTCCCACCCATTTGTATGGATTCGATACAAACTTTGAAGGGGCATATCTTTCAACTTAGGGCTCAAAATATTGCGAATCTAACACCATTGGAAAGATCTCAACCTCGCCCACACCATGGAGGTCTAAAAATTTAATTTTGAGGAGGTTAGGTGAAGAAAATTGAGGAAACATCTTTAATATTTTAATGTAGGATCTCCTTGCCTCAATATCCAGATCATATTCGATCTGTTCCACTGTTTCCTCTTCCTTCAAGGTGCTAAACCAAGGATTGATGCAAAGAAAGATGCATTTGGGGAAGATTATATCGAGGCATTAACAATGGTGGTTAAGATTCAACCTATTTTTTCCCGCTTCTCTCTCTTTCTCCTCTAAGGTTGAATCTATAGAGTCGGGGCAAGATTCATTGTAAAGGGTTGGACATTCCTTGTTTTGCAGGCTCCCTTTTTCTTCTAGCAAAGGAATTTGTGGAATTTCAGGCCTTCCATCAAAGTCACAATATATTTCTTGCCTCCTGGTTGTTTTTTAATGTATTATATCAATCTGCAGAGTAATAAAACATGTTTTTGATTGATTCTAGATCCTTCCTATCTCTTTTTCTTGCATCTGGTCTTTCGTTATAAATCTAGTTATCTGTGTTTGATTATTACATGTATTTGTTGGTTTGTGTCTATCAACAGAACTAGTGTTCATCATTCCTTTGGTGCATCACCTTGTAGTTTAGTTATTGTTTATTTCTTGTACCCCTTTCTTATCCCTATCTCCTTAGCAAGTTTTAGATTAGGTATAGAGATAAATCCTCTACAAGTTCTCACATATGCATCTAAACAGAGGAATAAGGAACCAACCTTTAATCTGGAGATCTTTCCCATTTTGTAAGGTCCCACACCTTGGGGAAAGTTCAATGTTATGCAATCACACCAAATGAGTCTGCCTTAGAAAAGTAGATCCATAACTCATTTGGGGGTGTTGTGATTCTACACTAACAGTGACAAAGAATGTCCCCGCATACAACGTAAAAAATTAATAAAATAATTATTCAATAGAGTGTGGATAAGAAGAAAAATCACCTAGGAGTAATAAAAATTATCCTAGTGAGAAGAAAGGGGTACTAGATGGCAAAAAAATGCCCCAACACGATGAAAACTGTAAGAAAAATAATTATTTACTTAAAAATAATAATTACCGATGACAAATAGAAGAAAAAAATGGTCAAAACAAGCCTCTAGGTATCACTTAGGAGAAAAATGGCTTGATATACCCTCCATGGGGGTAAATCACCATGACCAATTCATTTGTTAATGACTTCGCCACGTTTTTACCACAAGAAACTAATAAAGATGAGGACGATGGTGAGAGCACGAGATTGTTTGAGATGAGCTAACGCAGTTTGGGGGTATGACCGACATGCTAACAATGGTGTATTTGTGTGTAGCCTAACCCTCTTTGTCAATTTTGTAATTAATTCCCTTAATTAATGCTAGAATAGGGGTAAATTAGGGTATGGCACATGTGTTTATGGGCAGGTACAAGTTCCCTAATGATGGTGTAGGCACCCTTTTAGGCACATGCGTGCACACACAAGTGTCCTAATGATGGCATAGGCACCAAGAGGCATGTACTTGCATGTGCATACACCTTCAGTGTATGTGCACATGCATGCACCAAAATGATAGTGCACACACCACATATACACACATGTGCGCATGTGTAGGCACACAAAAGGGTGCAACCACTCGTAGATGGATGTGTGCACATGTGCATGCCAAAAGAGAGTACACACATCATGGTGTTTGCACCTACCATAAAGGGTACATAGGCACATGGATTAGACGAATGAGAGAGGAAAAAAATTCCAAAAAGGATGACACTTAGAAGAAAATTAAGATTTGTAGATGAATCTTAAAGAGCGATAGGAAAGACTTAGAAGAAATGTTAGTGAGTGACTAATGTAATGAGTTTGTTTTAGAGATGGTTACCCATGCTACATATGCGAGAGTGACACACCTACATAGCAGAGCTAGAGGGGAGCATGCGCTGATAAGATCGGTGCATGACGGTGATATTATTAGAGGTGGTGGGCCTAGGCCCTGTTGCTCGTATGCCTTCCATCACACTGGACCATGGTCTACTTACCACATTGAGTGAGAAGTGGCACGGTGAGATCCAATGCTTTAGGATTCCAATGGGAGAGATAACAATTACTTTGGAGGATGTATGGTGGATTCTTTGTGTACCTATTATAGGCTCGATGATCGAGTACATGAGTGACCTTGGGTGGTTCAGGGGAGAAAAGTGACCTATTTAATCATGATGAGATACCCCACAATGGCATGAAAGTTTTGTTACACAAGTGTATAGCTGATCCGACATTGCACCAGGGCCACTTTACATGATGTCACTTATTATTGGGGTTTTTCTCACTGATAAGACAAGGACATCCTTTCCTATAGGTTTGATGACATTGGTACATGGAGTATTTAGTGGCGAACGACACTACACGGGCCAACCTCCCTACTACAGATTTGGTCTTGGGATCATATAGCCATCGGTTTCCTATAGGTGCATTGCATTCCCGAGCCCTAGAAGAGCCGACATACATATCTTGGGTTCCTATAGGTGATGACGTATGGGGGCACCTAGGCAGCTTGTATCATTGTAGATGAGAGTTTGATGAGATGCTAGATAGAGACATTATATGGAGGCCTTACAGCATATATAGTGGCTTGAGGATGGAGCAGAGCTCGGTGTCTATGCGGTGGAGCACTTTCTTCTTGGTAGCCGCAACTACATCATAGAGTTATACAGAGTAGACCGATGTCAGTGACAACTAGGTAGGGTACAGGGGGTTCCACAAAACAAATTTATGGTATTCCCGTTGAGATGTCGAGAGGCAGACTATGGGGCCTTGCATACAGGTGGTTAGAGCCAGCGCTAGTTTTTATAGGTGGTACCACAGGCATGGGACCTAGCCTGATAGATTAGAGACCTGGGTACTACTTCTGACTACATGGATTAGTACATAACTATTTTACCTTTACATTTGATTATTCCAAATGAGGCATGGGCAAGGGCACTCACCACTACCGAGCTCCCTTATAGCGGTGATGAGGGGGAGGATGCAACAACCCATGACCTAGATGATCCATTTGAATGGAAGCCACATGACGGGCAGGGTTTAGAACAGTGTAGGGATAGAGGTAGTAGGGAAAATTATAGGCACATGCATAGGTTCCCATAATTAGATTACAAGATTAGGGATAGGCCTTGAGATAGGTACATGGAAAAATACATGGATAGGCCCCTATGGTGTAGTGGATGGTACGAGATAGCCGCCTACAACAACAGATGCAGTAGGTTACAACAGAGAGGGATAAAACCTAATCCCGTATTTTGGTAGTGACAGCAGAGTAGGACTAGGCCAGACCCAAGGGAGGAGATGGATTTTCTCACTTTCAGTAGATACGATAGATGGCTACCTAGATGACCTAGGTGATAAGCCTACTACAACAAATACAGGATCAGCTATAGCCCGTGATACTAGAGAGAGATCGATTGAGGATAGAGTGGGCTATGGGTCAGGTCGAGTTTTCTCGAATATCAGCAGAGATAGCATCCTTTTGACACATAGATGGCACAGTGGTGACATCCCAAAATCATAGATATTTGGTGACAGAAGAGGAGAGAGCCTCATAGTATCGATGCTTGTACTATGAGGCCGTTCCAACTGAGTGGTGGGCACCTTCTTATAACCAACAGTCGAGTAGAGTGATGAGGTCAGAGAGGCCTCATTCCTTAGTGGAGTAGCCATGGGGACAGCTTGCACAGGGCTACCCGGCTTAAACCTATGGATTCTCCATGGGATAGGCCAACTAGCCCATCTGAGGGCTCCAGTCATCCCTGATTGATCAGTCTATTGATACATTTTCCTCTTGACGAATGCTCGAGCATCTTATGCTCAATGTACAACATTTTTATGGATGACATTTTTTTATATATGCCTCTCGATGAAGGTAGTAACATTCTTTAATTGATGTATAGTACTTTTGATGTACGCCTCGATGAAGGAATTTTTGATGTATATCTTTGTCGAGATAGATGTGTAACACACATATATATATATATATATATATATATATATATATATATATATATATATGGACATTTTGACATGACACATGTGTTATGAGATGATGGATATTATTTGTTGTTTTGATTGATTACATGGATATATGGATGTGTAATGATGTTAGCTGATTTTATTTCACATGTATATGTATCCTTATTTTTGATGTGCCGCATGCGCTTTGATTTTTTAGATGATACATCCACATATGATATCAAATGTATAGCTCATGTGATGTGCTAGATTTACTGGACAAGATGATATGATGATATGGGTGTGGGGGGGATATATTTTGATATTTGTGATCCCTCTTGCCCCCATTTGATGATACAATATGTGATGATTAGCTTAGCATTCATGTATGATGTATACTTAGCTTTTTATTTATATGATATATAGATGATGTTAGATGTGATGATATTGATGGAAATATGATGATGTGATAACAAAATGATGCACATGCAACATGAAAACACAATCAAATGTTAACAAAGAACACAATGAATCAACACAACAATGTACCATTATACACCAAAGATGCAAAACACACTTTAATATGCACAAGTAAGAATAGATCTAATTTAATCAAGAAAATATGAATCCTTAACAAAGTATATCTAAGCAACAAACTATACAAATGTACAACCATGAAGCAATTATACAAACAAACAAGCAAAACAAGAAGCAAGATAAAGGAAGTAGATTAAAGTAAATGTTTTTGTAAGATTGTTTTGTGAAACAATTTTCTATTGTTTTGATTTTTGTGAAACAATTTTCTATTGTTTTAATTTTCTAATATTTTTGAATGTTTTTGTGTTTTTCTAACATTTTTGAATGGTTTTGTATTTTTCTAACATTTTTGAATGTTTTTGTATTTTCTATTTTTTTGAATAGTTTTGTATTTTTCTAAAATATTTAATTTTTTTTGTGTTTTTCTAACACATTTGAATGTTTTTATATTTTTCTAACATTTTTGTATTTTTCTAACATTTTTTAATGTTTTTGTATATATCTAACATATTTAAATGTTTTTGTGTTTTTCTAACATATTTTAATGTTTTTGTGTTTGTCTAAAATATTCCGAAGCTATGCACATGTAACCAAGAAAACGTGGATGCCCCCAAGGTGATAGATGGGGAATATATAAGGGCCATGCCACATTCTTAAAAATAGGAAAGTTGAAGTTGTAGAACTGCCCCTAGCGTTAGATGGGGAATAGAAAAGACCATCCCTTCATAGACTAACAATAGGAGAAAAATTTAGATTAATGCGTGACAAGATTAGGCTCACAGGGAATCTCGGATGCAGATGCAGAACTAGCCCTAGGCTAAGTAAAAGTACCCTCTAGATGTAAGATGCTTGTGAACAACGAATCTTCCCAAGGTGCTAGAAACCAATTTTCACCAAAGGACCTATCCAAAGTGCCACAATTGTGTGGTTTTCACTTATGGATGACCTGTTTTCTCTTTTTCTCTTAATTTAAATTTTTTTGTATTTTTAACATTTTACCCTATTTTTGGTTTACAATTCTGATTTTTGTGCCATGTTTAAGTATAAAACCGCTTAAGGTGCATGGAATTCATGGGCTCACGAGAGCTCATCACCATTGGGGTGGGAAATTTTGTATGCTCTTGTGCCATACTTGGCCACGATAACATAAGGTCCTAACCAATGTGGTTCGAACTTTCCTTTCTTCTCTCATTCTACCCTTGTGTTGAATTGATTTTCCTTCATGACCAAATCACCAACCTCAAAATGATGAGGTATGATTCTTTTGTTGTAATTACAAGAAACTCTATTCTAATACACTTTAAGATGATTTAGGGTGTGAATGTGCTTCTCATCCAGTAGTTCTAACTCTGTCAGTCTAACCACTCTATAATCTTCATCCTTAACCAGATAATCCTTAAGAGAGATTCGTAGGGAAGGAAGCTTGATTTCTAATGAGATGATAGATTCTATTCCAAATACCAGGGAATATGGTGTCACACCAGTAGGAGTGTGAATATATGTCATGTAAGCCCAAAGAGCTCTGTGAATTTGTAAGTGCTAGTTGGGACATGTCTTACTCACCATATTTTCCATGATTTGAACCAATGTTTTGTTAGTGGCGTCAGCTTTCCCATTACCTTGTAGATAATATGGCATAGACTACTTTAATTTTTATTTGGAAGCGATGAAAATGGCCCTTCACGGTCTTATTCTTGAATGCTTTTCCATTGTCGAGAACTATGGCTGTAGGAATTCCATTGTAGACACCAAATTTGTGTCTTACGACCCCTTGTGACCCGCATCTCATTTCACAACCTAACCTCATCACCTAAACCTTACACGATTATTAATTACCTTGTAATTGATAAATCCACATCACCTTACCTACCACCTCATTTTTCCACCTCATCATGACCTAGTCCTAACCCTAAACTAACCTAATTAAGACCTATAACTTGGTCCACACCTACATCCATGACTAATGACCCCTTTCTCGCACCCAAAACCGACCTTCTAGTCACTTGACCAAGCCCGTAACTAATCTCTCGGGAGAAAAGTAGGGAAAGTGGGCTATTTTACTAAAAATAGCCTGCTTTTTCCTTACCGATACCGGTTCCTACTCGACCACCATCGGTTCCCTGTAAATGGGCTCCCCAAACCAAAAACAGAGGTCAAAGGATTTTTGGATCAATAGAGAGCATCAGGAGCGATCAAGAGAATCTGGATCTTTACTTGGCTGAGCAGAGACAAGTGAAGAGACAAGAAGAGTTTACAAAGAAAGGAGATCAAGCCCAAGACTGCAACTGGATACCAGAGCCCTGTGATACTCAGCTGATCATCGGGAGGGAGATATCTCATCTTCTGTGTGTCAGGCCATCCTACCTCAGTTCTGCCTTTGTCATCAGAGTTCTTGGACCTGCATCTTCGTCAATAACTAGTAAGTTACATCTTGCATGTCCTTTTAATAATACTTCTTAGACTTTTGAATCACAGTCCTCACAAATCCATTCCTAGATCCACTACCCGGCAACATATTGCATCTAACTATCCTTCATTTACTTCTCATCACCTCATTACCTAATATCACCCATATACTAGCCTTACAAACAACACAGCTACCCTACAACAACAACCACCCCATAACACAACTAACCCACAGATCCTAGACCCTACCGATATCGGTTATCAATAGTAACCGGCATCGGTTATTGTGGTTCAAAACCAGAAATCAGCCTTTCCCCTACCTGTTTCAACAAAGCAACTTAATTGATATTTTACAGTCTTTGGTGTTAATTCATATTAGCAGGGAAACTGACCACCTTCGAAAGGAAGTTTTATATTTCCTGGGCCCAAGGCAGTTTCCTCATTTATTGTCTAATCAAAATCTTGTGGTCTTGTGTTCTTATTTGCAGGTAGTCCTTCCAAGACAAAAAGGAGTTCTTCGCAGTCAGCCTGATCTTTCTCTACGGTACGCGCACACCATCTCGACATTCAACAGGTATTCCTCCTAGCCCTAACCCTTATCTGTTTCTAAAAGGAATGAAAGGATAGAAGCAACTCTATTCCAAGAGAGAGATAAACACTCAAATTATTATGTCGTAGGTGGTGTGTGTAGGTAGGTCAGATGAAGGTAACAAAGTGACCGATAGTGGTTAGAGATAATCGGTATCGATTCTTGCATCGAACCGGTACCAGATTAGCTATAAACGATACCGGTTCTTCACGCAGAATTTCCGAATGTGAGAAAACCCTTGATGGATTGAATGGTTGTTTGTTGTTTTGACATATGTAGGAAGAGGCGAGTTGAGGATGAATGATAGTGTGATAAGCCCAAAGGGCAAAGGGGATGTGATCGTGCCAATTTATTCTGGATTCATTGACAACTTTCATGAGGATTTTGGTTAGGGTTTTATTAGAGGATTCAGCTTGTCCATTTGCTTGTGGATAGTAGGGTGATGAGAAGCTGAGTTTGATACCAAAGTTGTCACAAAGGTCCTGCAACAACTTGTTTTTGAAATATTTTCCATTATCTGTTATCAGGCGATGAGGAACACCAAAACGACAGATAATGTGGTGGTTAATGAACTCTACAATTTTTTCTTTTTTAGTTGAAATGAGCGGAATAGCCTCCACCCATTTTGTGTAATATTCGGTTGCTGTGATAATCCATCGGTGACGTTGCGAAGAGGACGGATGAATCTCACCAATAAGGTCTAAACCCCATTGTGAGAAAGGCCAAAGATCTCGGGCGACCTGTAGCGGGTGGCTAGGAGTATGTTGAAGGTTGGCATGTTGTTGACACATAACACAACGCTTAACATATTCGTAGCAATCGTTATTGAGAGTAGGCCAATAATAACCTAGGCGAAGGATTCGTTTGGCCATGGCAAGGCCGCTAAAATGTCCGCCACAAATACCGTCATGGACTTGTTGGATGGTATGGGTGACCTCCGCACCGGTGAGACATCGAAGGAGGATGCCATCAAAGCCACGTTTATAAAGGAGTCCCCCCATAACAACATAATGAGAAATGCGTTTAAGAAACACGCGTTTTCCGGTACTAGTAAGGTCAGATGGGAGAACAGAGGTTGTAAGGTAGTCGTGGAATTGGTGATACCAAGTATCCTGTGAATTAGCAGACACATTATTTATCGTACAAACAACCGGGGCTGAATAAGATGGGGCAAAGAGTTGTTGGACCAAGATGAAAATGTCAGAGTCAGTTGATGAAGCTGGAATTTGCGAGGCCAAGCAAGCCATAGTATCCGCAAATTTGTTAGTGGAGCGGGGAATGGTTTGGATAGAATAGTGAGTAAATAAGGCTAGAAGTGAATCCACATAGTGTTTGTACTTTTGAAGTTCCTCATTTTTGCATTGGTAGATGCCCATAACTTGATTGACTACCAATTGAGAGTCGCCAAAAATATTGATAGATTTGATACCTAAGTGTAACGCAACTTGGAGACCCAGAACAAGGGCCTTGTATTCCATTTGTATTATTAGTGCAAGGAAATCGAGTCGAATGAGAGAGGCATAGGCTCGGATCGAGAGGAATGAGAACAACGTCGGATCCTCCGCCGCGCTGGCATTTGGATCCATCGAAGAAGAGGGTCATTGGATACGACTCCTCCCTGAGTGAAAGAGTGGCGATGAGTTCGTCGGGGAATGTAAAATTGGTAAATTGTTCCCCTGGTAAAGGGGCTTCCGCAAGTTGGTCTACGATGGTTTGTCCTTTGATTGATTTCTGGTGGAAAAACTCAAGGTCGAGGTTGGCGAGGAGCATGAGCCATCTGGTGATGCGTTGGTTTAGATGAGGTTTGGCATACATGTAATGGATGGGGTCCGTGTTGGTGATGACGAAAGTTTTGTGATTCAGAAGGTAGTGTCGGAGTTTGGTGGCCACAAATGATAGGGCTAGGTACAACTTTTCTACATGTGTATACCTAGTCTCATAGTCCACCAAAGTACGACTTATATAATAAATGGCTTGTTCTCGATTCTCAAAGTCATGATGTGCAAGCATGGCCCCTACAAAGTGGTCGGTGGCGGAAAGATAAAGGTAGAAAGGGCGGTCGTCTTGGGGTGGGATAAGCACGGGTGGCTGCAAGAGATAAGCTTTGAGAGCCTCAAAGGCTTGGTGGCACTCTTCACTCCATTGAAATTCAAAAGCTAAAGGTCTCTCCTTCGTAAGTTGTCTTTCTTAACCTTTCTATCTCGAGAGAGGTGACCGACAAAGGATGGTTTTAAAGCTTTGCATCCCTCCACATCATGTCCTGGTGTGCGGTGATAAGCGCAGATTTTAGACTCATCATAACCTATAGGTCGAGGTTTAGATGGGTCATAAGGTCTAAGTGGGGGTAGGGAAATGGTCGCATTCTCCACCAACATAGCAAGGATTTTGGCGTAAGATCCTTTGAGTGGGTCAAAATTGGAGGAGGATGAGGGCATTGGTTGTGCGGGTTTTGGTAATGTTTGGGCATGGTTGGTTCGTACGGGTGGTGGTTTAGCCAAGGGGTGTTGACACGTGGTTTTCACTAAACGTGGTTTCTTTGGCGCAGGAGCTACGTTCAGCTGGTTAGATGATGAGGCTACAGATGACGTGGTAGCGGGGAACAACCACGGAGAAAGGGGAGTGATAGAAAATAAATCCTTTGATGATGGAGTTTGTTTAGGGTTGATGGGTGGACAGGATACGTGGGGTGACAATGTTGATATATCCTTTGATCTCTGTATGGGTGTAGGAGGCGTAGGTTGTTTTGAAGAAAACGCAGGAGGTATGATATATTGATGCAAGGTGGAGGGATGAGGTCCCAATATGGAAGGTAGCTGTGACGATGATGGTTTTTATTTTGATAGAGGCACGGATGGAGTTTTTCTCCTAAGTGGCGGGCGGCTTACATTATACCATAAGTGAATGTCAAACCTCGCTGTGTCAAATCTCGTGCATATGGACCAAATACTGTTGTTATCGCTCCCCGCGCTGCGCTAGGTAATGCCTGATATACTGGTTTTCCTGTAATAGGGAGTCTCAAAATATGGAACACATCTTCCAATGTTACTGTCATCTCCCCTGTTGGCAGATAGAAGGTATTTTTCTCAGGATTCCATCTCTCAATCAACACCTGCAACATAGCATGGTTACGTGCAATTCATGAATAATAGCGGATTCCACTTAACCCCAAACGATTTATCAATGTCCATTCAGCTGGTGTTACATCCGCTCGGATTCGTGACAACAGCGCTGGCACACTATCATTCATCCTCAACTCTGCCTCTGCCTGCATACGTCAAAACAACAAACAACCATTCAATCCATCAAGGGTTTTTTCTCACATTCTGGAAATTCCTGCAGCAACCGGTATCGTTTATAGCTAACCGGTACCGGTTCAGTAACCGATACCGGTTATCTCTAACCACTATCGGTCACTGTTACCTTCATACAGCCTGCCTACACACACCACCTACGACAATAATTTGAGCGTTTATCCCTCTCTGTACATACAGACATACCCGAAACCCCTGATTACCTACCCCGTCACACTCACCTCATCTATAACCCTTGCTATCATGTTTTCTTTCTCATATCTACCCACTTAATCAACCCCATCCTATTCACAAAACATGCAAAAATCAAATCACAACCAAAACGTTTACCTCTTGGGTTGCAGCAGCTTGAGGTGGCACTTGTCTTCCCTCTCGTCCCTGCCTGCTGGATGCTTCTCCTCGTTCTGCCATGATCACCACCCTTTTCAAATTTTCCTTTCTGCCATCTGAATCTCAGATCACATTCACTTTCCCTGTCTCTTTTCTCCTTACCACTCAAACCTCTCATGCAATTCCTTGCCTTAGTCGTCAAAAAGCGTCGCGTTCGTGTATTTAACCTTTTGCATGGCTCTAAAAATAAGAACTTCAGTTGCCACCTACGCTTTTCTATTTTTAGAAAAATCTCATTTTGGAATAACCGGTATCGGTCTATACTATACCGACATCGGTTAGCTAACCGACGTCGGTCACATACCCACCTTTCTCAAAACATAGTCCTTTTCTTTATTTTCTCTCTAATTTTTGGAGGCGCCCGCCTCTTTTTTCTGCATACCAACACCGTTAGCTATAATCTTTTCATCAAATCCACATCTCATTACAATTTCATTAACATCATCCATTTACATTACCAAAACAAACAAATCATCAACAAACGATATCAAAAAAAAAAAAAAAAAAAAAAACTATCAACCTATACACCATTTGGAGCCAACTCATCAGATACATACATTCAATGTCACAAAAACCAGCAACAAAACATGCAACATTTCATAATATAACATGACATCCATATATACGTGCATCCCATTAACAAAAGACATCACCATCATCAATATATCAACATGACAATTAAACTCATCATACATCCTATATCACAAACCATCGACAAAATACTTAAAAACATTTTGAACACAGCATGTGAATCAAAACATCATATCTATATATATATATATATACAATGTTTCCAATATACAATGTGCCCTGCATCGGGGCCTCTGTGATCTCATAATCCAACAAAGCCGGCACGCAGGCCGCAATAACCGTCAAAAACCTCAACACGGCTCGCAGGCCGGTCTCTCATATCAAAAACATACTCGGCTCGCAGACCGGTATCAACTATACAACTCATACTCGGCTCGCAGGCCGGTATACAATAAATGAATGAATGAATCAATGAATACATAATATGTAGGCACGCAGGCCTCTATAAACATAACCGGTTCGCAGACCGGTGCCCATATCCAATATACAAATACAAAAACAATGTCGGGATCCCTCAGCTCTCCCCACCGCCCTCAGCACCTCTCCCTGCTGGTCCCTGTGGTGCCTCTCGCCTCCTACCTGTAACAGACACACCGGCTGTGGCTGCACCTCCCTGCGATCTCTGACTATGAGAGGTCTCTACTCTATAGGCTGCATATGGCTGATACTCAGCTCCGGTACCATCAAGAACATCCTGATAGTACCGGGCCTCCGCTCTCACCTCCATATACCTGTCCCGTGCCACCATCGCTGCTGGGGCTGGTCCCCTAACTCCTACTACCAGTGCCCCCGTGCCTATGCTGGTGCCGCTGGTGGTACTGTGGCCGGGTGGTACTGTGCCCGCTGGTGGTGGTACCTGTACCTGTGCCTGGGGCTGTGGCTGTGCCACTGCTGGTGGTGGTGCCTGTGCCTGTACCTGAGCCTGGGCTAGCTGCCCCTGTAAAACACCTATCTGTGCCTGTGCAGCAGCAAGCTGCCCCTGTAATAACTGTACCTGGCCCCTGAGCTGATCTCACTCTGCTGTCACCGCTGCCAAGTCTGGCTGTGCAGGCTGTGCTATCCTCGCTGCTCTCTGACCAGCCCACCAAACCATATATGCTCCCGTATAACCAGCATCATCTACAGTGTCATCTGCTGGCCTCTCAGCAACCCAATCTGGGTCCAAGGGCTGTGGTGCAGGCAGTGGAGCCTCTACATCATCCCTCAGTACGAGGGGAAGGGAGGTGGCTTGTCCTGTCGCAGCCCCATCTGCCTACGTACCCTCTCTAGGGGTATCCTCTCATACTCTCCCGGCCTCCGTCCTGCTATCCAGAAAGTGTACTGGATCAAGCGCAACTGTAATCGGGCTCCTCTGCGTGGGTGATGACCTCTGTAAGGTCTCCATACGATGTCTACCGCTGTCAGGCCCTCTAATAAATGCCTATAATAAGCAACGTCCCACCCTACAAGCACTGCTTGTGGCTGGCCCATGACCCCCAACCACCTCTGAAAGCCGTATCTGTATATGACCTGTGGCCCTGGCTGCTGGGGCAGCCCTACTGGTCTAATGCATATGATATGCTCATATGCCCAGCAATGTAGCAAAAAGGTCGAACAAATCCCAAATTACCTCATCCGGCGATAGCCCCACAGCTCTCGATACAACTGTACCAGGTATACTGGTGCCCAAGCATAACAGGTGTGCTCCTCCACCATCTCATGTAGCACCCCCATCGCACTGCCGTGGAAAGCGGCCTCCCTCTGAGTCTGGGAGGGCGAAGCAGGTGATCCCGATCATCATCAACATGGCAAGCCGTGTCTCATGTCGGTGCGCACGGTACATATCACCATACCCGATGCTCGCACTGTGATATGTCAGTAGCGCAGCTGCATCCCCGAATACGTGAAGGATGTTGTCCATGGCTGTCTCTGCATCCACCTGAAAGACTGCCTCTCCATCAATAGGTAATCGAAGGATGCGATACACATCCTCCAATGTGATGGTCATCTCTCCAGTTGGGAGATGGAACACATTGGTCACCGGATCCCATCTCTCGATGAGGGTGACCATCAAACTATGATCTCTATCAATCACCCTGTAACGCTGGACTCCACCAAGTCCCACCTCGTGCATGATGGCCCAGTGTGCCGCGGATACGTGTGGCCGCATCCGCACCAACAGCGGGGCATCATCGTCCCTCATGCATCGTCGCCATCGACGTGCCTGCAAAACCAACCCACTACATTAGCCCTACTCTTTATCACAACATCTACTTTACCCTCTATACCCCCTTTTATCCCCCCGACCACACCCCGACTCTCTAACACACCCCTCTACCCACCTATCTTCTACAATATCCCCCTCCCTCTTCACACCCAAACAAACAACCCACATCATACTACCACGAAACCGAAACGATACCCAAACAACCAAATCCAACAATCGACACAACTTAAATCATACCAAAACACCCCTACCCCATCCCAAAACCATACTCACAACACCTAAACCACAACCAACAATTCAACACCAAAACATAACCCAAACCAACCAAAATAACTACAAATCACTACGAACCGGTACCGGTCACCCATAACCGACCCCGGTCTCCTCTCCACCGACGCCGGTCAACTACCGACCGACACCGGTCACCACTGATCAACCCTGCCCCTAGATTTTCTGGACCGATGCCGGTCGCTTAGTGACCGACATCGGTCGCTGTAAAAATTACCGAGCCGAACCCGCGCGGCTACCCAATTCATTTTTTTCTTTCCTATTTCTCCCTACATACCCACCCAAACACCCTAAAAACCTACCCACCCAACCGCCTTGGCCTATTTAGCCTATCTACCCTTTCCTCTTTTCATATAACTTCCATTTATTCATTATTTTCTCCAAATCTAAGATTCCTACCCGAATCCCAAATACAACGCATAATACCATTAAATTCACATAATGAAGGGTTTCGAACCTACCGGTACGACGACACGTCGTCGTGGTGGGATAGGTGGTGGTGGTCCAGCTGGTCCAGCACCTCCTGCTCCTCCTGGCTGTGCCATGGCTCAAACTCTACTTTGCTGGGTCCTCTACCAATCAACTGCTGCCTGCTACTCACTCGGGCCCACCAATCAACTCACTTCTCCACTCAACTAGTGCCACCTCAGCCAACAAATGCACCAATATCACTATTCCACCTCAGACACCCCAAATCGGTTTTCAAATTAGAAATGTGACAATGACAGGCCGTATTTTTCTTTTTATAGGTTTTTAACATAGAACCGACACCGGTCAAATCGTGCCCTAAGGAACCGGCATCGGTTACCTAACCGGTACCGGTCATAGCTAACCGATATCGGTTTTGTCTTTATTCACCCAACTTTCTGCCCCTATTTACTAATCGCCCTTTCTCCCAACATCACCTATATCCACCTTTGCTGAACACCATTTGTTCACCTATCCGGCCCGACCCAAGGCCTCACCCTAACCATTTGGCCCGACCCAAGGCCGCCACCCAACAACTTGGCCCGACCCAAGGCCTCACCCTAACCATTTGGCCCGACCCAAGGCCGCCACCCAACAACTTGGCCCGACCCAAGGCCTCAACATACCTATCCAAATTTCGACCCAAGGCCTCACCCTAAGCATCCACCCCCAAGGCCTCAACCTACCTATCCGGCCCGACCCAAAGCCTCACCCTAACCATCCGCCCGACCCCATTCCTCACCCTACCCATCCGGCCCGACCCAAGGCCGTAACCCAACAACTTGGCCCGACCCACGGCCGTATCACTTCAATACCTTACCCAACATCAACAACATACACTTTTATCCACCCATCATGTAGCTTTTTGTTCCATCAAGCTCACCTGTTCATGTTTTAGCATGATTAGGGTCCCTGACTTGATCTGTCGACCAACTTTGCCTAGACCTAGACCGTGACATTTATCTCAACCAAACTAACCATTTGGTACTGCCGAACATGCCTAAACGTTCCTGTACCTTACCTGTTATATACCCTGGAGCTACTTCCTATGCCTTGGATACCAGGATTATATCACCCTTGTTTGGATAAACTATCGACCTTTGCCTATGCATTGCTGGTTTGCTCGTCAAATCATGTACCCTAGTCACACTATTACATTTCAACGTGCGTCTGCTTCCTTGGACTTACCCCACCTTTTCCCCATCATCTCTACACCATTTACCCTTTATCAACCCTATCCCTGATTTCAAGTTCTCTTAATCTATGATAGATTTGAGGGGGATTACCTATACCCTTAACAGAGAAACCACTTCATATTATTATCCGTGCAGCTTTACAAAACTAGCTACACGACAATAAGGGGCTAATGTAGACACCAAATTTGTGTCTTACGACCCCTTGTGACCTGCATCTCATTTCACAACCTAACCTCATCACCTAAACCTTACACGATTATTAATTACGTTGTAATTGATAAATCCACATCACCTTACCTGCCACCTCATTTTGCCACCTCATCATGACCTAGTCCTAACCCTAAACTAACCTAATTAAGACCTATAACTTGGTCCACACCTACACCCATGACTAATGACCCCTTTCTCGCACCCAAAACCGACCTTCTAGTCACTTGACCAAGCCCGCAACTAATCTCTCGGGAGAAAAGCAGGGAAAGTGGGCTATTTTACTAAAAATAGCCTACTTTTTCCTTACCGATACCGGTTCCTACTCGACCGCCGTCGGTTACGTAACCGCCATCGGTTCCCTGTAAATGGGCTCCCCAAACCAAAAACAGAGGTCGAAGGATTTTTGGATCAATAGAGAGCATCAGGAGTGATCAAGAGAATCCAGATCTTTACTTGGCTGAGCAGAGACAAGTGAAGAGACAAGAAGAGTTTGCAGCAAAGGAGATCAAGCCCAAGACTGCAACTGGATACCAGAGCCCTGTGATACTCAGCTGATCATCGGGAGGGAGATATCTCATCTTCTGTGTGTCAGGCCATCCTACCTCAGTTCTACCTTTGTCATCAGAGTTCTTGGACCTGCATCTTCGTCAATAACCAGTAAGTTACATCTTACATGTCCTTTTAATAATACTTCTTAGACTTTTGAATCACAGTCCTCACAAATCCATTCCTAGATCCACTACCCTAAGAACATATTGCATCTAACTATCCTTCATTTACTTCTCATCACCTCATTACCTAATATCACCCATATATTGGCCTTACAAACAACACAAATACCCTACAACAACAACCACCCCATAACACAACTAACCCACGTATCCTAGACCCTACCGATATCGGTTATCGAATCGCATTGGTTATTGTGGTTCAAAACCAAAATCAGCCTTTCCCCTACTGTTTCAACAAAGCAACTTAATTGATATTTTACGCTTTGGTGTTAATTCATATTAGCAGGAAAACCACCACCTTCGAAAGGAAGTTTTATATTTCCCGGCCCAAGGCGCTTCCTCATTTATTGTCTAATCAAAATCTTGTGGTCTTGTGTTCTTATTTGCAGTAGTCCTTCCAAGACAAAAAGGAGTTCTTCGCAGCTTAGCCTGATCTTTCTCTACGGCATGCGCGCACACCATCTCGACATTCAACAGTATTCCTCCTAGCCCTAACCCTTATCTGCTTCTAAAAGGAATGAAAGGATAGAAGCAACTCTATTCCCGTAAGCTGAAACATTTCGAGCGAAACATCCATACCAGAAAATAAGATGATTCATGATGAATTTTGAGATTTGAGCACCTATTATATAGGTCAAAGGGATAAATTCCACCCATTTGGTAAAATATTCAGTAGTTGTAATGATGTGGGTGTGGCCATTAGATGAATTAGGGTTAAATTTCCCTATTAATTCAAGTCCCCATTTGGAAAATTACCATGGGGTCGTGATGGGTCAGAATGGTCGTGATAGGGCATGGATGAAATTTCCATACTTCTGACAGAGTACACACTTCCACACATAGTTATAGTAGTTAGTTTCCATGGTAGGCCAATAGTAGCCTACTCTCAACAATTTCTTGGCTAGAACCATCCCGTTTGTGTGGGCTCCACACACCCCTTCATGCACCTCTTTAATCACTTGGACTGACTCTGTCATATCGAGACAACATAACAGATTCCCATCGTAGCCATGACGATAGAGTGTACCTCCTAAGAGGGTATAGTGGGCTATCTGGTGGATAAGGCTTTGTTTCTTAGCATAGGAGATGTTAGGAGGGAACGTGTTATCTTTAAGGTAAGTGAAGATGGGCTCATACCATGGGGAATTGGGACCAACAACATCACAAGCCAGATAGGATTTTGGCATGTCATACGAATGCTATCATATATTTTCATCAAAGAAAGTCATATCATTACTTTCCGGTGGAATGCGCACATAGAACGTACATTTTCCATAGTGTCTCAGATCTATTTTGTGCTCTAGGAATTTGTTCAAATGTGATATGCATAAAATACTCTTTCAAAGTTTTGACCAACTTTTTGTAAGGGATGAGTTTCTCATCCTTGACTTTGTACTCATCATTGACTTGTTTGATGATTAACTGCGAGTCACCAACAATCTTAATGTGATGAATGTCCCATTTGATTGTGAGTTTCATCCTAAAAATGAGTGCCTCATACTGTACTATTATTTGTGCAAGGAAAACCAAGGCAAAAGGCCTAAGGTATTGGGTCACTAGAAGGAGTAATTAATACCACACCCGCCTCGAACCATGAAAGGTTAAAGATCCATCAAAGTGTATTTTCCACCGATGGATTCCTCAATATATAGTAATGAATCATCTAGTAAATCTAGATTCCCAGATTTGGTTCCTTGTAAAGGTGCTTCTGCTAACTGATCAATAAGTACTTATCCCTTGACCGAATTTTAGTGCACAAACTTGATGTCAAATTCAATTAGTAGAATGATCCAATTAGCCATTGTACCAAGAAGAGCGGGTTTGAAAAATAGGTATTTGAGCGGGTCAAATTTTGATATAAGCTTGGTTTTTGTATTTAACTAATAATGGCGAAGCTTTTGAAAGGTAAAAACTACAGCCAAACAAGCCTTTTCGATTTGAGGATAGTTGAGTTCATAAGAGATGAGAGTACGAATGAGATAGTATACTACTTTTTCTTTATGGCCAAGGTCATATTGGGTGAGCAACACACTAATAGAAAATTGAGTAGTAGAAATATATAGCAAGAGTGGCTCACCAAGAGTTGGGGGCATGAGGATAGGCGGATTGGCCAAGTATTGCTTAAGCAGGGTGAAGGCCTATTGTTGCTCTGGTCCCCAGATAAAGGCAACATCCTTTTTAGTAGATGAGTGAATGAATGACATTTATCGAAAGTTGGGAGATGAAGCAATGAATAGCTTGTATCTTTCCCTGCAAGATGCACAACTACTTAATTTTTTTGGGAGGAATTTCAGTAATAGCAATAACTTTAGAAAGATCTACCTCAATACCTATTCATGATATAATGAAACTAAGCAACTTTCCTAACAACATGCCAAACACACATTTCTTCGGTTTAAACAGACCTTGTACTCTTGTAGGCATTCAAATATACACCACAAAATAGCAAGGTGGTCTTCTCTCATCTTGGATTTTCTCGAGGATATCATCCACATAGTCTTCCATGATATCATGAATCATATCATGGAAAATCACTATCATTTCCCTTTGATAGGTAGCTCCTACATTTTTAAGGCCAAATGGCATTACCTGATAATAGAAAGTACCCCAGGGAGTTGTGAAGGCCATCTTGTGTTGATCTTCATCAGCTATCTTGATTTGATTGTAGCCTAAAAATCCATCCATAAGAGATAACATTTCATATCCTGCAGTTGAATCAACAATCATATTGATATTAGGCAACAAAAATCATCCTTTGGGCATGCCTTATTTATGTCTCTAAAATCGATATAGATTCTGATCCCAACAGTTTCTTCTATATAGGGACAATGTTTTATATCCATTTTGGACTAATCAATGGGTCGAATGAAGCCTTCCATTAGTAATCTTTCCAACGCTTCCTTAACTAGGAGAGCCACCCTTGGGTGCATCTTTCTGAGCTTTTTCTTGATGGGCTTGGCGTCTACGTGTACAACTAAATTGTGCACTACCAAATTTGGGTCCAAGCCTGACATATCCTTATAGGACCATGCAAACACATCTATAAATTCCTGTAGCGACATGATGAATGTTGTCTGCTTTCCATCTTTGAGACAAAAGATCCCAACTTAACTATTTTTGGGTCATCTTCATGCCAATTTTTGCATAAATAGCCTCTTCTACTAGTAACTTTGATAAATCCTCCATATGCATGGGATTGGGAGGAAGGTTGAGATCTTCGTCCAAGGATGTCTCCATAAGATTTTCATCCTTGGCGTGGTCACTTTTATTGTCCTTTGATTTTTTTACCT
Source organism: Taxus wallichiana var. yunnanensis (assembly GCA_018340775.1). Taxonomy (NCBI): domain Eukaryota; kingdom Viridiplantae; phylum Streptophyta; class Pinopsida; order Cupressales; family Taxaceae; genus Taxus; species Taxus wallichiana. The sequence goes on from CM031242.1 coordinate 92,689,481, forward strand.
ATTTTTTTGCCAACGCCTCAAAGAGGTTTTCACTGTGCGACTTGGACTTTGAATTTTTCCGAGGCTTTTCATTGGAACTTTTCCCTCACTTTTTCTTAAATTTTGCTTTGACCATGAAGTTTAGCTTCCTTTCCGAATTAGGCATAGGTATCTAAGTTAATGTAAAAACCTTTTTGTGATCTCCAATGGGGATTGTATCCCGAATGCCCATGAATTCTGCAATGGCTTCATCATTTTCAAATAGATCTAGTGGCACATGACATTTTTGGTCCCATTCAACAAGGAAAGGGTAGACAAGGTCAATTTTAGGTTCAGTAGGGGTTATGGTGAGGACAACGGTATTCATGAATAGGTTCATGGAGGCAAGATCCTCGTATTGGCTACAATGGGAATCTGTATCACTATCTAAATAGTCAGAGCTATCTTCACACTTAGAACAAGTGGCATCTTGATCATTGGGGTGTGACCCATAGGGTCGAATGCCGATGTCATATCTTTCTATCTTAAAATTTGGGAGAGGAACTGGTTCTTGCTTTGTCCTTGCTCATTCCTTCCACATCCTAGACCTTTGTAGCCCATGGAATACATCATTCTCGCTAGATTTATCATACTCGGGGTTTGGTAACAAGTTATTTGAGTATCTTCTAGACCCAAGTCATAGGTGGATTCAATAATTTCTCTTTAGCAAGTAATGCTCCGGTAAAAATGACCCAATAGTTCACTCATCTCTAGGCCCTCTGAAATGATAGTTGGGTTGGCATCTGGTTTTTGATCAAAATGAGAGGTCTGAAACTAAAAGGGCTTATTGCAAATTATACTCCCCACAACCATATTCTAGAACTTTTATCTCCCATGAATCAAAAGGGAAAGTTGATGTAGAGGCACCACAGGGCACAAGAACTGAGGGAATCTAAATCGACTCGAGACTCTATGGCTTCAGATTGAAGAGGAACAACTATATCAGCAAAGGGACATGTATAGGTACCTTTATGTGAAAAAATATTGAGATCTCTATAGTAATTGAAGGGCTCTAAATCTCCTTATATTATGAAAATGTGTCCCCGTGTTTTAGTTTGATGCATTAATGGAATGTTGATGGCACGACCTACATTACATGAATCCATAGCCGGCCTAGAAGCATATTGTATGGGAGTTCCAAGTCCAGGACATGAAACTTTGTGTGATGACAAGTGGGTATGAATTCCATGGGTAATGTGATTATGCCAACTGACTCTCTTTCCATGTTTTCGTAAAGCGGTTATGGTAATGATGTGGGACTCAAGGTCTTCTTCGGTATGTCCTAGTTGCTTAACTAATTTCAATGTGCATATATGTGCTCAGTTGGTACAATTTTGCTACCTAATCCTAAAGAAGTGTAGGATCTACTTCTAGTGAAAATCCTAACCCCTGAAGAGTTTGGTACAGAATGACTTTATGTACATTCAATATTTTGAGAAGATCCAAGATTCAAATCTTGGCAAATGTCTTCTCAAGTTGTTCTAAGAGGTTGTACCTACCATTTTGAGGGGTTGTAGAGAGGGTTCAAGAATCATGAGGTGGGAACGCCTTGTTACCGTAGTGATATCCTTTCCCTTGATTCGAATGGTGTTCACATAGTCACTAAGAGAGTGAATAAATTGAATGAGAGAATCATAATAATAATTATTTTTCTTGATATATAGATAATGTTCTACTTTATAACTCTAGGATGAATATCCTCGATCCGGCTTTGGCTCCTTTGATTTACCATGTTTAGGGAATGGTTCTTTGCATATCCCCATATTTTCATTGGGCATCTAAGTTTTTTCTGAGTTGTCCACTTCTATCTCCCCATTTTCGATGAGGTCTTCGATGTAGTGACGAAGTCATAGACATTTTTCTATTTTGTGTCCCTTGACATGATGTAATTTACAATAGTCATGTTCTTTGTACCATGATGGGTTTGGACCATTATCATCAAAGGGTTGTGTCATGGGATAAGTAACCATGCGAGCTATATCCAATTATTTCAATATGACCAACAAAGGCTCATTGAGAGGAGTGAAGATTATATGTTTAGGTGGTGGTTGAATAGGTCATTTAATCAGTTTAAAAGGTTGACCGGTTTAAACCGTTTACACATGTTTGGAATCTATGATCCCATCTCCCACCACGTTCTTGTTTTTGTTGAATATTTTTGGCTTTTCCATAGGTTTAACGCTTTGGTTATCTTTAGAGTGTGATTTAAGAGTTCCTTTGGCAATAAGGGATTTCTCTATTTGAATGCCCTTCTCAATAACCTCCTCAAAAGTGCAAAAACAATGCATTTGAAGGTGGAAAGTGATGTTTGGATTTAGATTGGGCATAAAGATACTCACTAGCTTCTTTTCAGAGAATGTACAGGGGAAGCGACTAGCTATCCCTCTCCATTTTTTAGAAAGCTAGAAAATGTTTTGTTGGGATGTTGTTTAGTGCCACACAAGTCTGCCATGGTTATGTCACTTTCTATATTGTATGAGAAGTGTCGTATAAATCTTTCTACCAGTTCAAGCCATGTAAAGATAGACCCCAAGGTAAGTGAGTAAACCATTCTAAGGCTTGGTCCCTATTGTCTCCCAAAAGCCAATTTTTGTTTTCTAAGTTAAATTCAAAATTTCAAGCTCTCACCCTCCTAAAGTATTTAAGCCAAGTTGAAAGTTCAAAGAGAGAGAAATCCATGCCCTAGAGTTGTTTCAAATCCCCAGTCTGCTTGTTTTGATAAATTTTTTGTTTTCCTATCTAGACACGTGAAAATTTTATTATTGTCCTCATTTGAATGAAATTATCAATCTTTCTATGCCCCTAGATCATTGAACCTTGTATTGTTTTCAATTCCTTGGCTTGCAAAAGAAATTTGAAAATTGGGCACAAAATGATGGAGTTTTCTTCTTCTCTGCATTTTTTCCATAGTCGGGAATGATGGGCTTTTCTTCTCCATCAAATTTTTGACACATCATCCATGGGTATGTGGACATACCTAATTTGAAGTGGGTCGGTAGAGAATTTTTTTTTTTTTTTTGAGCCTCTTTGTATAAAGGTGAACAGTTAAAAAGTAACTCCGCAACCCTAATCAGGCTTAAAGGAAAAAGTCAAATCTTGAGCCCATAGTCAAAGGAGTCAAAGTAGGGAGGCAGACTATTAGGGAGATTTGAGATTTTGAGCCTCTTTGTAAAAAAGGTGAAAAGTTAAAAAGTGACCCGCAACCCTAATCAGGCTTAAAGGAAAAATTCAAATCTTGAGCCCTGTCGTTGGAAAGTCAAAGCAGGGAGGTGGACCGTTAGGGAGATTTGATATTTTGAGCCTCTTTGTAAAAAAGGTGAAAATTTAAAAAGTGACCCACAGCCCCAATCATGCTATAAGGGAGAAATTAAGCCCACATCGAAGGTCAAAGTAGGGAGGCGGGCCGATAGAGTAATTTGTGTTTTTAAGCCTGCATTAAAAAAGGTAAAATTATAAAAGTGACCCGTGAATCCTTTGCTAATCAAGTGAAGCCATGTGTCATGACCATATCAAAAGTGGGTGAGTGGGCCAAAATGTTCCAAAATGCCATTTCTCCAAAAGGCACAAAATGCAAAAGGCATCCTTTGCGCCCGTTCCAGTAAATTTCTCCCATGTGTATGACTCTGATTTAAGGTTTCAAAGGAAAGATGAATGGTTCAAATTCAAAGTTACAAAACAAGTGTAACGACTGCATTATGAAAAGTCTCATTCCACCATTGGCATTTTTTACGAATTAAGAATCCGAATGGACGCGAATGATTAAAAATAAATTATAAACTATTTCTTGCTAACAAAGAAGTTGTTAGCATTTCTTAGAGGAGATTTAATGGCTTCTTCACACCATTGTAGAGAGTTGGTAATCAATCTTGTAAACTCAAGAGCATATTGTACTTTGAGATAACGAAGGACATTACCATTTTCTTCCATCCCCTCCTTCTTCTCAAATTTCTCCATTTCTCCACTATGTACAATTTCTGTTTAAGTAGCAATACAAGAAGGATTTTGTAGCCTCTTTGATGAGCAGATTTCAGAAACTTTGAGTTCACAATCTTATCTCATCTTATTGTCATTTACAAGTTTGTTTCTTCTCATGAATGCATGTGATGATTTTTCTAACTAGAGTGTGAAAGAATCTAATTTCCTACCTGCAACATTAGTTCTCCTAACTCTTTTCTTACTCTCTTTCCCACTTTTAGAGAAATTTATCTCTTGCAAGTATCTATAAACTTTTCTATAGGGTCAGTGGAGTGCCCCTATTGGATCCCCAACCAAAACGCCACCACACAAATCCACATTTTATTACGCATGCATATACAATAGTTGTACTGATTAAGTAGAGGAATTAGATTCCTAGAGCATTGGAAAGGAATCCAAAACTTTTCCCACCTGAAAATTTTCCTCACCAATAGTTTTTGCACCCACCGTGCGGAAGATTTAAGCAACATCTACACTGAATGTGACCACAAGGTCAAAAATTTAACATTCAAAAAGATAATTTTTTGGAATTTGAATGGCTATATGAGTCACATGGATTCAAATCATGGCTATTTTAGGAAACCCTCTTGTTGAAAGACCCAAATTTATCTTCCACATCCAAGAAGACGTTGCTTCAGATTTGAGGAAGCTATCGACATAATAGAAAAAGTGCCAACCACTAATTCATTGGCATGAGAACTCGGACTGTTGACACTAAAATTTTCCTCCAAAATTTCCATTTCATTAATATATGTATTAGGAATAGGATGTTGTTAAGTGTAATTAGTAGTAGCGTCTGATAGAAGATAATGGCGCCGTCAGTACGGTGCCGCCAATAATGTGGAGTACGGTAACAGTCAAAGTACAATAGGAATGTTGTAAAAAGTAAATATTTGTCGTAAGTGGTCCGGTAATGTTAAAATGTCAAAGTTTGGGTAATTAGAGAAGTAGGGTCTACATGATTAGGAATTAGAAATATTATATTGGTAATAAGGACAAGGAGTGAGGTCATAAATATTTTGTGTATTTTATTTGTAAAAAGTCTAAAAATGTGGAACCCATGTAAAATGATAAGGTTTATCTTATCTTAACGAGATAAGCTTACATGTACAAATAAGAGTTAAGGTATGGAATATGATTCGCCGAGTGGATTTCTTATCCTATCTTAGAGATAGGATGGATAAGCTGGAAGTTCTATAAATAGAGAGGCCACCCCCTCATTTAGCATAGAAAGAAGTAGTGAGAAATATTGTAGGAAATGTGCGAAGGAAGCCATCGATTAAAGGTGTGTTGAAGAAGCCATCGAGAGGTGTAATTGTAAAGTTTCTCCCATAGTCTTGTTGAAGAATCTCATGGGTGAGATTGTATGAGCTTTCATGTTAATATTATAATTTATTTTGATCTTTCGATTTGTCGTCATTCTGTCTTATCATGGTCAATGGTATTCTTGTGTTATGTTGTTGTTTTGTTTCCAGATACGTCCACCAAACTAAAGGTCATGTGCATTAGTAAATAATCATAACACGAGGAGTTCCCGGTGAAGAATTATCATAGTGCTTAGGATTGCTGATGACATTTTGGTTCTCTTCTTTGGGACCATTCCTCATTGGTGGATTTTACGGAGAGATATTCCCACTAAGTCAAAAATCAATTGGAGTGTAACCTTGTTTTTCTTTGTGCATAGTAGTTACCATGGTAAAGTCATTTTTACCATGAATAGTAGTTACCATGTTAAAGGCATTTTTGCCATGAATAGTAGTTACCCCTGTAAAGTCCTTTTTCTTTGGGAATAGTAATTACCTTGATAGAAGGTCACTTTTACCATGAATAGTATTTACCGCAAGAACTTCACTTTTACTTGTGAATAGTGTTTACCACAAGAAGTCAATTTTTACCGTAGTAAGTCAAGTTTTACCATAGTTTACCGTGGTCATTTCTATTTTACTGTAGAAAGGTGTAAAGTCACTTTCTAGTATAGTGATTCCAATTATTTGTGCACATAAGTCTTGTTAATTGTACTTGTGGGTTGGTATTTCACGGTGGTTACTTTTGAAAATGGGAAAGATTCCTATTTTTTCAACTCAATCTAATGAAGATGCTTCTTCTTTCATTCAAGATTTTAAATGATCTTGTATTTGTAATGGCCTTATAAGAAGGGAACAATGGACTGAATTTTTTCCTACCTTTTTGGATGGTTCCACACTTAGGTGGTTTGAAACACTAGGTGATAATGTGAAAAATTCATGGGATTTATTAACTGAAAGTTTTCTTGAAGAATTTGGTGAACAACAGAAATATGCAGATCTCATGATCGAGATCACAAAGCTATCCCAAGGAGAGAAGGAGAAGATAAGGGATTATCATGCTCGTGTTCTAGAGCTAAGGAGGAAGCTCGATGCCCAGATCCGGAAGGAATGACTAGCGGATGGGTTGATGAATGGCGTGGATAATCTCCTCTGTAAGCACTTCATTCTTGGGATGAAGCCAGAGATCAGACAACGAGTGAAGTATGACCGCCCGACCACCATTGAACAAGCAAAGGAGATTGCAAGAAGGCAAGAAGAAAGCATGGAAGAGGAGCCCAAAGAAATTGTTGCTAAAGTAGAGCTTACACCAAAGCACCTTTGGTCCCGAATCCACAACCACTCTTGGTGAGCACAAATATTTCTCCTAATACATCTACCGAGTATGAAGATCTGCCAAAAAGATGGGTCGATTAACTATTAATCTTCTTCAAGGAAAGGAATTTAGTTCTCGGGAGGAGATAGAGGTCCAAAGAGAAATATTTCAAGTTGTTTGTTATGGTTGTTATAAAAGGGTCATTATAAGTATAATTGTCAGATAGAGCTTCTACATCCGGTAAGGGAGATAATGATAAAGGAAAAGCACTGTGAATTCTTTTGATGTAGTAGATAAGAGGAGAAATAATGAAGTAGATGTGTTTGTAACAAAAAGAAAGAAAGAAAAAGATAATCAAGATGGAAATGATCCTAAGAAGATGAAAGAAGAAACTAGTAAGAAACATAGGAGAAGAAAGTTGGGTGTGCGGGATTTTCTCGATTTCACTGGGGCAAGGACCATACTCCATCTTGGAAGATCTGTCCAAAAGGCTTGCAAATATTACATATGGTCAACTCTTGGCTATGTCTTCTGAGAAGAGGCGGGAGTTGCGAGGTGGACTCAATGCTCGAAGAAGGAAGGAGGTTGAGGTCCCACTGTTTTGGAGGCGAGGCGAGATCCCTATGCTCCACAAGCTGAGGTATTATGTAATGGTATTTCAATTCATGATGTCTTAGTTGATGGAGGTGTTGCAGTTAATGTAATGACCGAGTCTGTAATGAATATGTTGGGGTTAAAAATTGATCACCCTTCAACACTTATGTTAAGGTCATTAAATAAGGGAAAAACTAAACCGAAGGTGTAATTTCAAATGTGGCAATATCTCATTATGGGTGTGGTATGTGTGGTAGACTTTCGGTGATGAAAAATGGTACTGCTTGCACCCAATGCTGCTTTGGGAAGACCATGGCTAAGGAGAGTTCATGCAAGAAACTACTGGAATGAAGGTTTCATGACACTTGGACGTGGTAGAGAGGGGGTGAAGATAAACGTGATCCTCGACATCATAAAGTAGAACCCGTGGATTCAAGTGATGAAACCGACGATTGGACATCCTCTCGATTACTCTAGTACCAAAGAAGTGGACACCGAAGATGAAGAAAGCGAGGTGGATGTTTCAGGTCATGGATATCCCGCCGGTCACACCAACTCATGACCCCATAAAATTATCGAAGAAGAAGTTGATGATCATCTCCAACAAATAAAGATTGGTGATGCTGTGATGGAGAGTGAGAAGGAATCCTACCTCCAGCTCTTTCGAAGGTACATACACCTATTCACTTTTGATTACAAGGAACTCCGCCAAGTAAGTTGGGTAGAACATTGTATTGAGCTGGTAGATGGTGCTAAGCCCATAAAGCAAATGCCATATAGAATGAATCCTAATTTTTCCAAGACTGTAAAAGAAGAAATAGATAAGTTGCTTGATGCAGGATTCATATTTGCTGTGGAGAATTCAGAATGGGTTTCTCCCATTGTGATCTCAATAAAAAAGAATGGGAAGCTACGCATTTGTGTTGATTATAGGAAGCTCAATAAGGCAACAAAGAAGGATCATTACCCTCTTCCATTTTCAGATCAGATCTGGCGAAGTAGGCGGCCAGAGTGCTATAGTTTCTTTGATGGATATAGCGGCTACAACCAAGTTCGTATAGTAGAGAAAGATCAGCTGAAGACCACATTCACCACTCCTTGGGGAATGTTTTCTTATAGAGTTATGCCTTTTGGGTTGTGTAATGCTCCAGCAACATTCCAGCGTTTAATGAATAGGGTGTTCAAACCCTACATTGGGACCTTCATCGAGTATTTCGGATGATTTTTGCATCTATGGGAGCAAGTTGGACCACCCGCACTGAGATGGAGACAGGTATTTTAAAGGTTAGATGAAGCACAAGCCTCACTAAACCCTACAAAGTGTGTCTTTGGATGTTCTAAAGGCATTTTGTTAGGGCATGTTGTATCCAGAGATGGTATTGGTGCGATCCCGATAAAGTTTCAAAAATAAAAGATTTACCATTTCCTATAAATAGAAGTAAGTGAGATCATTTTTAGGCCATGTGGGTTACTATAGAAGGTTCATCAAGAATTTCTCAAAGATTGCACAGCCACTAACCCAGTTCTTGAAAAAGGATGTTGCTTATGAACCAGGAAACAAGGCGCATGAAGCTTTTGGACAAGCAAGGAAGCCCAGTGTCTTCACTGTTTGAAGAATCCAGATTGGAGCAAGCCATTCATTATGTACACTGATGCCTCAGATGCAGCACTAGGTAGTACTTTGAGCCAAAAGGATGAAAATGGGAATGAACATCCAATTTACTTTGGGAGCAGACAAATGAGCAGTCTTTGAGGTAAACTATCTTCAGAATCGAAAAAGAGGCTCTGGCTATCATTTTTGCTGTAAAGAAGTTTAGAAATTACTTGCTAGGGCAGAAATTTATAGTTGTAACAGATCATCAGGCTTTGAAATATATTGTCAATAAGCCTAACCCATCAGGGAGGATAGCAAGATGGATAATTTTGCTACAAGAATTTGAATTTGATATTATAGATAGGCCAGGAAAGAAGCATGTCAATGCAGATGCACTCTCTCGAGCCTATGATGGTTTAGGATCATCTTGTGATGATGATGATTTTCCCGATGCAGCATTGTTCTCCCTTGACACAATCCCTAGTGAATACATAGATATTTGGAATTATCTGAATGAATTCAAGTTTCCTGATGGTGCCAATGCAAAGACTAAGAGAAAGATTACTCAAGCCAGTCGTCCATACTCTATTCTGCATGGAGCATTATTTCGAATAGGACCTGATGGACAGTACAAGAGGGCAGTTGGACGTGATCAAGGAAAAGAGCTTCTAGAAGAATTCCACAATGGTACATGTGGAGGGCACTTCTCTGGACAACTTACAGCAAGAAGGATCTTGGATGCAGGTTATCACTGGCCCACTCTTTTTAAAGACTGTTATAATTATTGTAAGACATGTGATATTTGTCAAACACATGGTAACCGTAAGACTTCATCAGCTCCATTATGTCCTATTCTTCCCCTTGGTCCCTTTGAAAAATGGGGAATAGACATTGTAGGTCCACTTCCAACTACATCACGTCAAAATAAGTATATTGTAGTTGCCACAGATTATTTAACCAAGTGGGTTGAAGCTAGGCCATTGAAAGCAGCTTCCATGGATGAAGTGGCAAGGTTCATATATGAACGCATTGTCACCAGATTTGGTTGTCCATTAGAAATTGTAACAGATCAAGGAAGCCACTTCATTAATGAGGTGGTAGAAGCCCTAGTCAATAAGTTTTCTATCAAGCACAGGAAGGCAACAACATACAAGCCAAGCACAAATGGACAGGTGGAACGAACAAATTTTGTGCTGTGTCAAATTCTAGCAAAAGATGCAGCCTTGCAGGTACATAAATGGGATAAAAGGATTCATGCAGCATTGTGGGCATATAGGGCAACATCAAAGTCAGCAACAGGATACTCCCCATTTCAGTTGGCCTATGGCATTGATCCAGTTCTTCCTATTGAGTTTGATATTCCCACTGTGAGAGTTATGAAAAATGAAAGGATGGATGAAAGTGATTCAGTAAAAGAAAGGTTGGTACATCTTCATTTGCTAGAGGAAATGAGGGAAATAGCAAAGGATACAAGCCATAAGAAGAAAATGAAGTAGAAGGAGTACTTTGATCAAAAGATCCGGTGGTCTCCATTTCAAGTAAATGACTTGGTTCTAGTATATGATTCCAGATACAAAAAAAGAAGAGAGAAAATTTCTTCCAAAATGGATGGGGCCCTACAAAATAAGCAGTTTGTGCATGAAAATGGTAATGTCTGACCGGAGGAATTGGATGGCACTCCCATTACGAAATGGGTCAACCACGACAAGTTGAAGATTTTCCAAGCACCGAGAATAGTCTACTCTCAGGGACGGAGTAGAAGCTAGGAAGGGGGAAGATGTCGACACTAAAATTTTCCTCCAAAATTTCCATTTCATTAATATATGTATTAGGAATAGGATGTTGTTAAGTGTAATTAGTAGTAGCGTCCGATAGAAGATAACGGCGCCGTCAGTACGGTGCCGCCAATAATGTGGAGTACGGTAATAGTCAAAGTACAATAGGAATGTTGTAAAAAGTAAATATTTGTCGTAAGTGGTCCGGTAATGTTAAAATGTCAAAGTTTGGGTAATTAGAGAAGTAGGGTCTACATGATTAGGAATTAGAAATATTATATTGGTAATAAGGACAAGGAGTGAGGTCATAAATATTTTGTGTATTTTATTTGTAAAAAGTCTAAAAATGTGGAACCCATGTAAAATGATAAGGTTTATCTTATCTTAACAGATAAGCTTACATGTACAGATAAGAGTTAAGGTATGGAATATGATTCGTCGAGTGGATTTCTTATCCTATCTTAGAGATAGGATGGATAAGCCTGGAAGTTCTATAAATAGAGAGGCCACCCCCCTCATTTAGCATAGAAAGAAGTAGTGAGAAATATTGTAGGAAGTGTGCGAAGGAAGCCATCAGTTAAAGGTGTGTTGAAGAAGCCATCGAGAGGTGTAATTGTAAAGTTTCTCCCATAGTCTTGTTGAAGAATCTCATGGGTGAGATTGTAACAGTTTCATGTTAATATTATAATTTATTTTGATATTTCAGATTTGTCGTCATTCTGTCTTATCATAGTCAATGGTATTCTTGTGTTATGTTGTTGTTTTGTTTCCGTTACGTCCACCAAACTAAAGGTGTGCATTAGTAAATAATCATAGCACAAGGAGTTCTCGGTGAAGAATTATCATAGTGCCGGATTGCTTTGATGACAGACCACGAAGAGGAACACACTATTGAATTGGAGAGGAAAAGATAAATTCCATCACTGCAAAGAAGAGCATATATTTTCAAGCTGGAGGATAGAAGATACACCTGAAAATAGAGACAAGGAGGAAAAATTGATCCCATTTTTGAGAAACTTCAAAGGAGACAAGAGCTACTCGGAATCCAGAGGCCTCCTTTTCAAGAAACCAACCATGTTGGGAACCTAAGTGTTTCAATCCTTTGGAAGGTGAATTTCCATACATCAACAAGAACCTTGAAGATTTCACCGACATAGAGACCAAAGAAGAAGCTAGAGAAAGAGAAGAAAGAGCCAACTAATAAATAAGAGCTCAACTTGAAGAAATTGAGAGACTTCAACCCAAGGTAGAAAAAGAGTAGTAGGAGAAGATGCTGACCTTAGCAAGGCTAGAAGATAGAAGCGAGACATAGAATGGGGATCGGGATCATGAACGTGAACATGATAGTGAAGCCTGTAGGCCTAATATACCATGGGGAGGAAGCACCAGTCCACCGGCTCTTACTCAACCACTTCATGAGATACTTGAGAGGCTTGAGAAAAAAATTTCCAAAGTTCGGGGGATGGTTATCAACTCCTAAAGAGCATGTAGCAACATTTATCACTGCTTGTGGTGTGTTGGGTGTTGAGGAAGAATATGTGTTAGTCTAAATTGTTGTGGATTCACTTCAAGAAAAGGCTGGTCAATGGTTCTACATGCTACCCCGAGGTCTATCACCTATTGGAAAGATATAATAAGTGCATTCGAACATAGGTTCAAGACCATGGAAGATTGTCAGGATCTTTTGGTCCAATTGGTACAAATGAAGAAAGAAACCTCCGAGTCAATGAGGGAATTCATAGCAAGATATGATAGAGTGATAAGAAGGATCCCTGAAGATGTGGTGCCTCCCAAAAATAATTTGAAGATATTTTCATCAGTTCTCTGCCATCAGAAGTAGGTTTCTTCCTCAGAAGAGCCCAACCAAGAACATTGAGGCAAGCCTAGGACTTTGTAATAGAAACTGATGATGATCTAATCCTTTCTAGAAAGGTGAAAGGCCCCAATGGGAAATAAAAGGGTCAGAATTCAAACTCTGTCACCATAGATCCAATGTTCCAAAAAATGGCAAATGACTTGGTTGCCTTGAAGAAGCAGCTATCTCAGATCACAATGTGGAATGCTTCAAGGAGACCAAACCCTCTAGATAGGCCAAGGATTTCTCCACCTCCTCGTCATCTTGCTCTTGAAGCACCACCAGTCAATGCCATCTATGACACCAAAGAGCTAGAGGAGGAAGCAAAAATTGATGAAACTAAAGAAGAAAACATGGAAGATTATGAAAACTATCTTGAGATTGAGGAAGTTGATATGCACAATGGCCTGATTGAGTATGTTGATGATGAAGATGAAGGTGATGAAGAAGTTCCAAGTTTCTCATGTGCTGTTTTCACTCGTGCTCAATCTAAGAAAGGGATTTCAGCCCCAACAGTTACAATAAAGGATAAGAAGAAGAATAAAGAAGATTGTCCTCCAGAGGTTACATAGAATAAAATCATCAGTAGAGGATCACCATTACCACCTTCCATGGAATCAGCCAAAGAAAAACTAGACTCACTGGTTTCCAAAGAGCATGCTACTATACCAAGTAAGTCATTTGATTCTTCTTCTAGCTCAAAAGTTTCTAAGAATAATTCTCTTCTAAATGCTGGTCCTGCAAAAACATCTAAATTTTAGTCAAAGGCTACACCATCACCCCCTTCCAAGCCAATTTTTACATCCGAAAAGGAGAACCCAAAACCAAAAGTAGCAAGTCTCTACCATGTAGATCTTCCTCCATTTCAGGAGCCTCTTCCTCACCCACCATTGCCCCATTTGACTTTGTAGAACATGCAAGAAAAACCAAAGTCCAACTCTCTCGAAATAGAATACCTACAAACACATCCTACCCAATTTGACAGATTCATCAATGCAGTTCATGGTGGTAACCCTATCTCTTCAAGCCCAAATTCTAAAGGCTTACTCCCCACACCATCCACACCACCTTCCCAAAACATGCTAGCCCTCAGTGCCTCCAACACCAACAAAGTTGAACCTTTCTACCTATCACTCCTCATCAAAGGCTTCCAACTGAATAATTGCATCATAGATTCTAGAGCCTCAGACAATGTGATGCCAGCCAAAGTTGTAAATGCTCTAGGCCTCACTTTGACCTGGGTAAATGGCACATGCTACTCAATGGAATCCAAACAAGTTCCATTGGTAGGAAGAATCAAGGATGCACAGGTGGCACTAGCTGATTTTCTAGACAAGAAGGTGCTCTTGACCATACTAGTAGCAGACATCCCAACATCTTTTGGTATGCTTTTGAGCAGAAGTTTTTGCAGAGACCTAGGTGGAGAAATAAAAATGGATTGGTCATCTACAACTATCCCAGTAAAAGGAGAGATGAAGAAGTTGCTGCCAGTAAGAAAGATGAGATTCACAGTAAGAAAGTCTGATGATCCAAGAGCTAACATTCTCTTTCAAGATTGTGGGCTAGGAAATTACTTCCTCACATCAAAAAAGGAAGAGAACCTACCACTTCTCATGGAGGAGGAAGAGGATCAGATTTGGACAATGGAATTTTATGGTAGCCATTCTAGAGTAGGTTCAGGAGCTGGTGTAGTATTGTACTCTCCTTCCAATGAGGTGTATCCTTTTGCCTACAAGCTGCAATTTGATAATACAAACAACACTACAGAGTATGAATAATTACTCTTAGGCATGAATGAAATAGAGAACATGGGAATCAAGAAGCTGAGATGTAAAGGTGATGTAGATATTGTGGTAAAGTAGGTCCACTAAAAATTTCATGTGAAAAATCTAAGGCTCGGACATTACAAAAATAGAGTGTGGGATTACATTGAATATTTTGATGCATTTTCCATTGAATCTATTCCAAGGGAAAAAAATGAAAAGGCTGATTCTCTTGTAGTGTCATCTTCCCTAGTGATACCTCATCCTTCTTTTGGTAAAGACAAAGTGACCATTGAAATGGTATTCCAGCCTAGTGTACCAAACAATGCAAATCATTGGCAAGTCTTCAATGATGATAACCAAATTCTATCCTTTTTGGAGCAAAGGGATAATTTCAATAATCTCTTCTTTAAAGGAGGTGAAAATCCACACCAAGAAGCAGTCCCCGAAGAAGAGAAAGAAGGAATTGAAGGGATTGATGATGAGGGAGTAATCAAATTGAAAGGGAACAAAATTCCCAAAGGCCTAGTCTCTTTAGAAGACCTCTTTGAAAAACATGACAGATTCATTCAAGAGAAAGAAAAGCAATCTTCTCGGTGCCCAGCTGATTTTGATAAAGAAAACATTGGTACCTCGAAGGAGCCAAGGATGGTCAATATTGGAAAATGTTGCTCGCTTGAAGAAAAATAAGGTTTGTTGCATTACTCAAGAAATACTCAGATGTCTTGGCCTACTCTTATGATGAACTCAAATCCTTCTAGCCAAAAGAAATGCATCACTCAATTCCTTTAAAGTAGGGTGTTAAGCCCTTTAGGAAGAAACAAAGGCTGTACAACCCAAATATTTTTGATACCATCAAGGAGGAGGTAATGAAGATGCTTAAAGCAAGGATCATATTTCCCATACACCATTCAACGTGGGTGGCTAACATTGTGCCAGTGTGGAAGAAGAATGGTGAAATAAGGATATGTGTATATTTTTGCAACTTGAACCAGGAATCACTAAAGGAAAATTATCCTCTTCCTATCATGGACCATATCCTATAAGAAATCACTGGATCTGAAATGCTTTCATTACTTGATGGATTCTCAAGATACAATTAAGTGGCGAGAGAAGACCACACCAAGACAACCTTTACAACACCTTGGGGCACTTTTTCCTACAACAGAATGCCTTTTGGCCTAATCAATGCAGGAGCTACATTCCAAAGGGAAATGAATTTTTCCTTCAAAGATCTGAAGCATTGCATTTTCATATATCTTGATGATATCACATTATTTTAAAAGAAGAGGGGAGATCATATCTATCACTTGGAACAGGTACTTGCAAGGTGTAGGAAACATGGCATATCACTAAATCCAAAAAGTGCATTTTTGGAGTCATAGAAGGCAAGTTATTAGGGCACATTATGAACAAACATGGAGCACACATTGATCTTGAGAGGATTAGAGCCATTCAAGCATTATCCCTACCCACAAGTAAGAAGGGAGTTCATTCATTCTTTGGAAAGGTAAACTTTCTTCGTCATTTTGTGCCCGAGTTTGCTGAATTGACAAAGCACATCAATTCCATGATGATAGCTCAAGAAAGTTTCAAATTGAAAAATGAAGTGAAGGCGTCATTTGAAGAGATCAAGAAATCAATTTCCAAGGATCCAACCCTTGTGTCTCCATATTTTAACAAATATTTCATCATGTATTGTTATGCATCAAAGCATACACTCTTCGTTGTTCTTGTTCAGAAAAACGATGAAGATGTGGAAGCACCTATTGCTTTCATGAGCTAAAATACAGCCAATTGGAGAAGCATGCCTATGTAGTGGTCAAGGCTATAAAAAACTTTAGGTTTTACATCCTCAATTCCCATATAGTGGTGATGGTCCTCGGTAGTGCAATCAAGTCCATCTTGACATAGCAGGATCTCAGAGCTAAAAGAGGAAATTGGATTGCAAAGACTCAAGAATATGACTTGGAGATTCAACCCTCCAATCTGGTAAGGGGAAATGACTTGTGCAAGTTGATTGTTGAAGATGAAACACTCAAAATTCAACATGGTAAAGTAAATTGTGCTTGCTCAACTTATTTAGAAGATAACCCACATGTTCTCTTTGTCACCACTACTGATGAGTGGTATGCTAATATTTCCTATTACCTGACTTATGGAGAATGCCCTCCCATCTTGATTATAAGAAAAGGAGAACACTCAAGCTGAAGGTAGATAAATTTGTAATATGGAATCATGTTCTCTACAAAAGAGGATTGGATGGTTGTTTTCTTAGGTGCATACATAAAGAGCAACAAGAAAAGTTGTTTAAAGCATACCATGACCAAGCATGTGGTAAGAATTTTTAGCAATGGTCACTACACACAAGATCCTCCGAGGAAGGTATTATTGGACCACCATATTTGCGGACACTCGATATTGGGTTTCTAAATGCAGCATGCATGCCAACAAATTTGTTAGTAGACCACAAATTGCTGCATTACTATTTAGGCCTCGTGGTTATTGAAGAACCATTTCAACATTGGGGTTGGAATTCATTAGTGTTTTGAACCCTCACTCAAGTGCAAGGCACACCTATGTACTCACGGAACATAATACTTCACCAAATGGGTGGAATCCATTACGCCAAATAAGCCAACATTGAAATAGTATGCAACATCATCAAGGAGAATATCACTATTTTAGAGTCCCACAGAAGATTGTAGCAAATAATGATACCTATTTTTCTTCAAGAGAGGTGAATGATTTTTTTATAGCTACGAGAATATCCCTAGCTCATTCTTCCTCCGACTATTATCCATAAGGAAACGAACATGCCAAATCAAGCAAAAAGAACATTATGACCATTTTCCATGCAAGCTTGTAGACAAGAATCAAAGGAATTGGCACGAAAGGTTGTCGAAGCATTGTGGAAGATAGGATCGCTCCCAAGAAGGTAATAGGTATGTCTTCATTCCAATCATGTTGTATGGAGTTGAAGCGAGCTTCCCCTCACAATTGAGATGCCACTATTAAGCTACTACAGGAAATAGAAGATGGTCAATACAAATATTCCATAGACAAAAGGATCATATTTCGGAGAAGCTAGAAGAAAATAGATTCTAGGTGGTGGATCGAATCAAAGAAAACCAATTGAAAGTGAAGAAGATATTTGACAAGAGGGCTAAGGAAAGAGAATTAAAGGTTGGAGACTTTTTCCTACTATGGGACAAGAGAAGAGAACCAAAGGGCAGCCATGGAAATTTTGATTCATTATGGCTCGACCCATTCCAAATTCATGGAGCTTGTGGTGAGAATGTTTTTCTCCTCTCATACTTGGATGGAATACCATTGGAATTGCCTTAAAGTGGGCAATACTTGAAACTGTATCATTAGTGAAAGTGGGTTGTCCCCACCTTATACCATAGGTGATTTCTTGGTGTGTTTCCCTTTCCATTGTGTGGTTTTGTTTCCCCTTTTGTTGCATGTCATGTGTTTCCTTCCTTTTGTGTGCTTGTGTGTTTCCTTCTTCTGATATTTATTTCTCAAAATTGTACATGACTCTGCAAGGCCCAATGGATAAGGCATTGGTCAATGTTATACGGTTTAAAAATTGAGATTTTGGATCCTCATACCACATCTTCACCATGCTCAGTCCATGTCATGTCCCCAAGCTAGAGCCAGTTGTTGTCTCCCGAAAACTACTTTTTGTTTTCCAAGTTAAATTCAAAATTTCGATCTCTCACCCTCCTAAAGTATTTAAGCCAAGTTGAAGGTTCAAAGAGATAGATAAATCCATGCCCCCGAGTTGTTTTGAATCGTCAGTCTGCTTGTTTTGATAAATTTTCTGTTTTCCTTTCTAGACGCGTGAAAATTTTATTGTTGTCCTCATTTGAATGAAATTGTCAACCTTTCTATGCCCCTGGATCGTCAAACCTTGTATTGTTTTCAATTCCTTAGCTCGTGAAAGGAATTTGAAAATCAGGCATGAAATGGTGGAATTTTCTTCTCTTTATTTTTTTCCACATCGGGAATGATGGGAATTTTCTTCCCCGTCAAATTTTGGCCCCATCATCCATGGGTACGTGGAAATACCTAATTGGAAGTGGGTTGAGAAATTTTTGTTTTTGAGCCTCTTTGTAAAAAGGTAAAAAGTTAAAAACGTGACCCACAAAGCATGATCGAGCTTAAAGGAAAAATTCAAATCTTGCTCCCACAGTCAAAGGATTCAAAGTAGGGAGGCGGACCATTAGGGAGATTTGAGATTTTGAGCCTCTTTTTAAAAAAGGTGAAAATTTAAAAAGTGACCCGTAAACTCGATCGATTAAAGGAATAAGTCAAATCTTGAGCTTGCCGTTGGAAAGTCAAAGCAGGGAGGCAAACTGTTGGGGAGATTTGAGATTTTGAGCCTCTTTGTAAAAATACCAAAAGTTAAAAAGTGACCCGCAACCTCGATCATGCTATAAGGGAAAAATTCAAATATTAAGCCTGCATCGAAGGTCAAAGCAGGGAGGCGGTGACAGAGCAATTTGTGTTTTTAAGCCCACATTAAAAAAGGTAAAATTATAAAAGTGACCCGTGACTCCTTCGCTAATCAAGTGAAGCCATGTGTCATGACCATATCAAAAGTGGGTGAGTGGGCCAAAATGTTCCAAAATGCCATTTCTCCAAAAGGCACAAAATGCAAAAGGCATCCTCTGCACCCGTTCCAGTAAATTTCTCCCACGTGTACAACTCTGATTTAAGGTTTCAAAGGCAAGATGAACAGTTCAAATTCAAAGTTACAAAACAAGTGTAACGACTACATTATGAAAAGTCTAGTTTTTCCGCCATTGGCATTTCTTCATGAATCAAGAATCGAATGGATGTGAATGATTGAAAAGAAATTGTAAACTATTTCTTGCTAACAAAGAAGAAGTTGTAACTGTTTCTTAGAGGAGATTTAATGGCTTCTTCACGCCATTGTAGAGGGTTGGCAATCAATCTTGTAAACTCAAGAGTATATTTTACTTTGAGAGAACAAAGGAGATAGCCATTTTCTTTCATTCCCCCTCCCCTTCTTCTCAAATTCCTCCATTTCTCCATTATGTACAATTTCTATTTAAGCAATAATACAAGAAGAAGGATTTTGTAGCCTCTTTGATGAGGATATTTCAGAAACTTTGAGTTTGCAATATTATCTCATCTTGTTGCCATTTGTAGGGTTGTTTCTTCTCATGAATGCATGTGATGAATTTTCTAACTAGTGTGTGCAAGAATCTGATTTCCTACCTGCAACATTAGTTCTCCTACCTCTTTTCTTACTCCCTTTCCCACTTTTAAACAAAGTTATCTCTTGCAAGTATCTACAAGATTTTCCATAGGGTCAGTGGAGTGCCCCTATTGGATCCCCGACTAAAAGGACACCACAGAAATCCACATTTTCTCATGCATGCATATACGGTAGCTACACTAGGTTAAGTAGAGGACTTAGATTCCCATAGCATTGGCAAGGAATCCACAAGTTTTCCCACCCAAAAAATTTCCTCGCCAACAACCCCTAGACTCTTTGGAAAGAGTCGTATGAGGTAGTTGTCACTGTAGGCCACTTCTTGGCATGCCATATAAAAATATTTTACGTGGTCTCGTGGGTCACCCTTCCCTTTGTATTTGTCAAATTTTGGTATGTCATAATTTTTAGGGAAAGGTTGAAGTGTCATAGTTTTTTCAAATGGATAGGGACATAACTCTTCATATTGATATTTTATGTTATTTTCCATAGTGCTTGCTTGGAGGCTTGTAAGTGTTGCCCTCATGGATTGCATTTCTTGAGTGAGTAATTGTTCTTTAGTAGGAGAAGCAAGGATATATACATGATGATGCCCCATATTGTCTTCTCCTTGACTTTCCCTATGAAGTTCACTGATTTTGACCTTAGGCTTTGTCTTTTGGACATTCTTGTTTGTTTCTTTTTATACATGAGAAGTAAACAAGGCTAATTGTTGAATAAGGCTGCTAATTTGTTGTTGAATAGTGACTTATTCTTCAAAAGGGTCCTCTTCTTCTTCATGATGCGGAGGTTGTTCAAAATTTTTGTGTTTTGTCTTGACTTTACATGGTATTTTAAGGAAAGGTATTTTATATCCCTCCACATTATTGTTTCCTACATTAAAATTATAAGCATGACCATGTGTTAAGATATCACAACTCAGAACTATTTTGACATAGTCAAAGTGGGCTCTTGGCCAAAGATATCTTCCTAGGTGGCTCTCTCAACTAGGTGTTACAAAGTTGTCTTAAGAGAGCTCGATTTACCCAAAAAGTCACAATGAATAATTTGGGAGTATCTCAGATTTACTTTACCCCCTTCAAGCATAGTAGGCAACTAGTGCGTCTACATGTACTATCACTGGGGTCACCATACAGACAACTGATAATGCTAACTCACTAGGAACAACTAGTCAAGTAGGTTCTCGCAGAGCACTTCCCATTTTTTCTGCAAAGGTTCCCTCTTACATGGACTACCCCCATTGTTGTAGCTTAAGGATTATGCCAAAGGGGTTATGTCCTAGTTTTAAGTGGATGAGACCTACCCTTATCCGAACCTACAAATACAATGTTTTGAATGTGGTGTTCTTTTCATCTTGTTTAATTTTGATGTGGTTTTCTTGAACACCTTTTGGTAACCTACACAAAAACTGTATTAGTAGTCTAATTTTTTGTTTTGACTCCACCTTTCTTTGACAAGCGTGTGTTTTGGTTCTATATAATGGGTTGGTGAATTTCCATAAAAATACCTAAGAATCATTTCGATTCCCAAGATCGCCCAAAATTATGTGAGGGAAGAGTATACATGACCTTACTCTTATCGAGAAAGCTTACAAAGTCTATCTAGTCTAGAAAAAGCATGTAAAAATACCTTGCAAAAATTGGAATTAATTAGATAAAAACCTGTAAAGAAGTTAGCACTTTAACACACAAGATTTGAGAAAACTAAAATGTGTAGGCCAACTCGAACTGAAGCACCCACACACTGATTTAGGCATGTGCACGTGGGTTAGGGAGGATACGCTCCTCTATGTTTTTATATTCATAGTGCATTTATACCACCTAATAGGCACCTACACCAGGATCGGGGTATGTGCACCAAGGTAGCTAAATAGAGATACAAAGCACCGATAGTGTACTTGCACCACTCGAGAGGTTCCTATACTAGGGTTAGGGTATGTGCACCATATTGATAGGTTTTCCCACTGCAGTGAAGGTACAATACGAACAAAGGATCTACACCAAGTTTGACGTGTCTATGCTAGGGTTAGGGTATGTGTGCCAGGGTAGCCAAATAGAGATACAAACTCCTCGACAATGTGATTGTGCCACCCGAGAGGTGCCTGTGCCAGGGTTAGTGCACCTGCACTAGGGTTAATGTGCCTACACTAGGGTTATTGTGCTTGCACCCCTCTTGTAGTCAAAATATGGCCAAAGACACCAAAAATCTCACAACACTTCAAATTTTAGTAAGTTAGCTCGAAATTGACAACAACCCATTAGAATGATAGCTCTAAATGAGAACCTACACATATAATACTAGCAAAAATCCTAAGAAATTGAACATTATTTTCCATATGTGTATATCAAAGTTTAGCAAAAAATAATAGAATTAAATCTAGAATGTTAAGTGACTAAGGATCCATCCCACCAAGCATGTAAAATGTGTGCATGGTTTATTTTAGCAAGGTTAAGAAAGTTAGAACTAACACGTAGTAGTGCTATAACCAAAATAAATCAAATTCAATACACCATCATGCTTAGAGCTTAAGAAAAACTAATCTACTAACATCCTTGCATTAGAACATGAAAAAATATTGAAACTAACATGATAATCCATTAATTTATATCTCTATTGAATGCTAAAATTGAAATGAACCTACTTAGATCCTTAGCAATCAAATGTTTTGATTGTATGTTTGAATCCCAAGGTTTTCAAGAACGGAGTCTTGTCAATCCATGGCTACAAAACCATTTGACATATCTCCATATGAATTCAAAACCTAGATGGATGAATACAGAAATGAAAGTAGATAGCCTCTCTAATGAAGAATTCTCCAAGATTAAAAAATGGCTATAATGTATTTACTATATGCTTCACTTTTGTTAAGTAATATGTGTAAGTGTAAAGGTAGGAGGAGGGCTCTTTATATAGCCTAATGGATAGAGGAATATCTACATCCCTTTGTATGTGGGATAATAGAGATGTTGAGTTAGTTGTGGATAAAGGGGTTTAGAAAGGATTGAGTTAACTTTAGGAGAGTTTAATTTGTCCCTTAGTGACTCATGTGGATAAAGGGGGTTTATTAATTAACCAAAGTGATTAATTAATAGGTGTGCAAGTTTATAAAAGTTTTTTAGAGGAATATTAGCATGATTTAGACTATAGAAGGGAATTAAATCAACTAAATAATGATGTATTGATTTAATGAAAGGGGAAACTAATTAATTAATAATAATGAATTAGTCTAGATAAAAGGAAAGATTAATTAACGGAAGGTCGTTAATTAAGATATTTTGAATACAAGACTTAATTAATTAGCGCCATGTAATTAATTAATGATGATAGGAGGGAAGATGAGCACTATTGATGATATGTCTCCAATTTGTGGGAAATGGGATAATTAGCACAATTTAAGTATTTAAATTTTTTGGGCTAAATTATAGGTGTCTGCACTACCTACTTGCTTTGCTATCAAGTACGACACACACAAGAGCCACCTGAGGCAAAATTCTACACACACACACACATAGAACTACATTCGGTCTTAAAAGAAATGCAACGATCAATAGTAAGATCACTTTTTTGACAATTGAGGACAATTGACCCCTCATTTTGCATCTTTATTTTTTAGGATTTGATGTCTCTTTAAGAGTTTTACAGTTCATTATTTCATTACAGGTTTCCAGAGACCTTAACGATCATTTTGTAACCTCATAATGACCAAAGGAGAAGGACAAAAAACACCTTGTGACCAAGAAAATATGGTTTTATGATAATTTACATAGTCATTGGATCCTATTATAGGTCTATGGCACCCGCAAGAACCCATGTCCAACTTATTCCTTCAGATCTACATTTTTCTAAACTTTGGTGTGACAAAGATGTGCTTCAGTTTTTCTAGTTTTCTAGTTCTGTGCACATTCGGTCTCAAAGAAAACAACTAAGTCATTTTATCCCTTCTTTCTAAATAGGGTTTCAAATTTTATAGCTTAGCTTGTTTGAGTTATTTTCTATACTTAATTGATCAATCATTTACTACTATAATAGAAATCGATTAAGTATTTTTCATAGCATTTATTCATATTTTTCTTAATCAAACCCTAGTGGAGGTTCGGGTTCAAGATATGGTCCTCCACTAAGTGGAAAAAATCCAAGAGTAACCTACCATCACAAAAACTCCTCATATTTTCTTTGAGATGTCACTTCATTTACAAAAGTAATCTTGATGAGTGGAAGAAATAACAAAGCACGTGCATAAGTGTAAAGTATTATGGAGGGACAAGAGAATAAAAACTTAAACATGAAGGTGAGTAAATTCATGACTACATTACAAGGGCGTGCACATAAATGGTATAAGAAGTATGAACCACATCAGATGGCAATGGACTATGAAATATTGTCTGTTAATTTCCTAGTCAAGTTTCACATACTTGAGTTTGAGCAACAGAGTATCAATGCACTCAAGGAGATTAAATAAGGACTATTTGAGAGTGTTTGGGAATATGAGGCATGATTAAAAATATATTTTCCTAAACTCTCGTATGAAATCCATCAAAGTCAACATGCAAAATGGTTTGTGAGTGGATTTTTGACACCATTTAGAAGGGAGTTATAACATAAAATGTTCACATACATGTGCAAGGATTTTGAGGAAGCATTACACGTAGAGGTAGTTGGAAGCATAGATACCAAAGTGTGAGTCCATTCCTGGAAGCATAAGTTTTAGCTATGGTGACACAATTGAAGAATTTTTCTCTTAGTTCGACACATGATACTCGTATTGGACTATGGTATACAAACTATGATATAGATGGGTACAATCAAGATGTCTATATAGGAATGTGCATAAAATTCTCTTATCTTGTGAGATTTTCTACTAGGATCATGATGTCGAGAATTTCCCACTCCTTTAGTGCGCAACCCGGAAGAATGTGTCACTCTATTAAAATATTTATGATGTGCATACCCATGACACAACTAATTTTCAATTGATTGACCACATTCTTAAAGCTTGTGTGATAGGGTTGCATCAAGCTAGAGAAAAGAGTAGTTCACTAGGATGTGAACAAAAACCAATGGAGATGGAAAAAATAATGGTGCATGTAACAATGGAAATGGAGGATATAGAGGAGGATATCATGGTAGAGGTGTGGGGCTAATAAAGGAAGGTTCAACTAAGGAATGTGATATAAATATGGGTCATTAGAACATTCTCGGTGTGAGTGGTCAAGAGCCAATATTTGGCGTATTATGGAAACAGGAAAAGAGTGGAAGATTACCCAAATTTATACACACATATGTGCAAAAATAATAAGAATAGGGGTGTAAAAATGATACAAGTTGAACGCTATAGGAAGGGATAGTGACAATCTTATACTTTAGCTATGGCATAGTAATGACCATTATTTGTTACAACGTGTGCAAAGGTGTCATGGGAACATGATCAAGGAAGATAAAATTTTCTCATTAGAAAATATGAGAATGTGTAGTCAACAAAATACCCAAACGCAAGATTAAAAAAGGAAGTATTCTAAGAGACCATATGACTAATTAGAGAACTATAGTGAGATATACTTTTCCTAAAGTAACAAGCATAGGATAGAGAGCATTACCGCATAAGAATGTGGATGACTTCAAAGAAGTACGTAATATGCTTGTACAAGATAATAACATACCTCTGTTAGGAGAATGGTTGTAGGATAAGGTGTCACATGCTGGAATAGAAAGGGATAGATAAATATTATATGCTAATTTTTCACCTTACAATCATGAATATGATTAGGATATTACCCTGGATGTAATTATAGATGGATGGTGGTAAGTAACATTTTGATTGATATAGGCATAGAATTAAATGGCCTTACCATTGTTGCTTGGAATAGAATGGGTAGGCCACCATTAAAACCATCCTCAAGTGTGCTATATATGGAAAATAAGACAATGACGATTCCCATTTATGTTTTGAAGGATGCAAGCATAACAATTTATAGAGTAAAAGTCAGTAGGGATTTCAAGGTTATAGATTTGGTTGAGGTGAACAACTTTCTTACATTACTCTTCCAATGTTGGTGTTATGTGAATAATGTAGACTTATGCTTTAACAAGTATTACGTCAGTTTTGAGAATGGAGATGAGTGGTTTGTGATCCCTATGGATGGTAAAATATTTACTCCTAAATTGAGCCTATAAATGAAAAAGATCTTAACCGATCTATGCGCAGACGATACGTGATCCAAAGTATGTTGAGCCAAAGGGATGCTCAAGTGGGGAGATGTGCATTCCATTAGTGACACTACTAGTATTTCTTGTGATAATTAGGCTCATGGTACATATGAAATGATTGGTCAAGAGTTCCATGTGAGAGTTACACAAATGATAAGGCCCCACGAATTCCAACGCTTGTAGAAGATGAAACTACGAATTTCACTAGAGAATATAATCCGTAGAGATAATTCTATGTGCATTCAAGGATTTATTTTGTAATGAAGGTTAAATGAGAAATTTTCTTTTCTATTCACTCATGGTAATGGTAGTGTGATGGTGGGATATACACGAGATAAACTTCTAAAATGGCACACGATTAGGGTTTCTTTCCTAACTTAGTTTTTAAGACTAACCTACCATCAAATATATCAAGTTATGATGGAGTGTCTTCCCTATTTCACATTCAATTTTATGAAATGACATGGCTTAAGGGACCTAATGCATTACCACCATCTCTATGGGTACATAAATTTTATTCCACATTACATAGGTGTGGGTGCACATCATACATACATGTTGAGTTGAAGTAGGAGACCACAGATTAGAAGGAAATGAATTTAGTTTTGATACATACCTTTTAATAATCTTCCCATAAACCCCATGTGCATAGAATTTACACTTAATGAAGCAGATCACTATGGGAGATAACGTGAAGGGAGAAAATATTGTAACTCATCTACAAGGTGAGACTCTTTTGACTAAGTGCATGAATTCTTGTGACTAGATGGATTTTGATAAGTACCTCCTAGAGCATGCCTAGAAGGAAATAGAAAAGGTAAGTTGATATACATGATTAATGATGAAGAGATCAAAGATATAGATGTTAAGCATACCGAGGAGAATGCAACGTCTTGGTCACCATAGATGAGTAGGTACATGCATACCACCAAGCCTTGAAAATAAATAAAGTTAATAATGGGACATATGATGCACCTAAAGAGGTAATAATTAGTGATTAATTGTTAGAATATGAAGTTGTGAAGATTATATAAATATTGTATGACTTCCAAGATCTATTTCCTTAAGGATACCATAAGTTTGAAGGGTGTTTATCATTCACTCAAGGAAATGAAGATAAAACTAAGGGAGGGTACAAAACCAATAGAAAAGAGGGCTTATAGGATGAATACTAACTTACAAGTTAAGGTGAAAGGTGAGATAGACAAGAACCTCAAAGAAGGTACTATTGTGCCAATAATAGAATAAGAGTGGATCAGTCTAATGGTTATCATCATCGAAAAGATTCCATATTTTGGATTTGTGTGAAATATAGGGTATTGGATACCTCTTTTATCATTGATCCTTTTCCCACACCGTTACTAAAGATATTCTTGAAGGTGTGGCAGGGTGCAAGATTTACTCTTTTATAAATGGTTTCTCTAGATACAATGAGATATGTATAGTTCACGAGGATCATCCTAAGATAGTTTTTTCTACATAATAGAGATATTATGCATATACAATTATGTCATTTGGAATGAAGAATGTGCCCAAAGTGTTCTTACATCA
The DNA here is from genome assembly GCA_018340775.1 of Taxus wallichiana var. yunnanensis. Classification (NCBI taxonomy): domain Eukaryota; kingdom Viridiplantae; phylum Streptophyta; class Pinopsida; order Cupressales; family Taxaceae; genus Taxus; species Taxus wallichiana. Next base: position 92,716,680 of record CM031242.1, read on the forward strand.
TTGTCCAAGAATTTGAAGACTTTATCCAAAAATTCTTACAGGTATATCTTGATGACTGGACCATGTATGGTCTAGTTAAATACCATTGTGACTATTTAAGATTTATGTTTGAAAGATGTAGATAGTTACACATATAATTGAATATCAACAAGTACATCTTTGCAACACCTTTTGGAACATTACTAGGGCATATCATATGTAAAGAGGGTATTTTGGTTCATCTTTCCAAAATCGCAGCGATATTGGGATTTCTAGAACCAAATTATTAGAGTGAAGTGCATGGTTTCCTTGGTCATACAGGTTATTATAGGAAATTTATTTAAGGGTATGCCAAGATTGCCACACCATTAGAGGAATTGTTAAAGGCCAAAGGAAAGTTCTATTAGAGGGATGCACAACATAGGGATTTTGATCAATTAAAGGAAAGATTAACTATTGTGCCCATCCTTTAGTTTCCTTCATGGAGTTTACCTTTTCATGTACATGTGGATTCTTTAGGGATAATAATTAGAGTTGTGTTGGCACAACCTAGTGAAGGAAAAATAAATCATCCCACATGTTATTCAAGCGAAAGTTAAAACTTGTAGAGAATAACTTTACCACAATAGAGTGTAAAGAATTGTCAATGGTGTACATGCTACAAAAATTTAGGCGGTATATTTTAGTGACATTGTTTATATGTTATAATAATCATATGACATTGAAATACTAAGACAACAAGCTAGTATTACAAGGAAAATATTTAGGTGGATCTTTTTGTTTCAGAATTCAAATTTACAATGATAATTAAGCTTGGGAAAACCAATATGGGACATGAACATATTTTTCACATTAATTATAGATAATATGCACAAAGTATTGAGGAAACTATGCCGGATGCACAAGTTTTTAGGTTGTAGCACACACACCTATATATTTAGATGATATAAAAATATTCTTGTGCACACACATTGTACTTGAAGGGATGATAACCATAAAGAAGAAGAAATCAGCCATCCGTATTGCACCCTATCAGCTGGTAGGAGGAGACATTAATAAGATGGTACATGATGAGGTATTACAGAGGTACGTACTAGAGCATGATCACAAGATAATAATCAAAGAAGCATATGGTGGAATTCTAGGAGGCCATTACATTGGAGAATCCACCGTGTGAAAGATACTCCTCACTATAATTTTATGGGAGAAGATTTAAAAGTAAACTAAATAATTTGTGAAGGAATGTGATCATTTTAAGAGAATGGGAAAACCGAGGTAGCATGATGAAATTATGATACAACCCATAGCAAGAAAAAAATCCTATTGATAAATGGTCAATTGATTTCATTGGACCAATTACACTAGTTACGTGGAGAATAGACACACGATACATCATTACTTATGTTGATTACTTAAAAATGTCGAAGAGGATGTGCCTACAAAGAATTTTACCTATGCTATAATAGCACATTTTTTATGGGAGAATATTATCATTAGATATAGTTTTCCTTTGATCCTTATTAATGATAGGGGAACTCACTTTATGAATATGTTTAGATGAGTTCATGATGGCACATCATAAGACTATCCCCTATCACCGACATGAGAAGGGACTGCAGAGGATTTCAACAAGATCTTGGGAAAAACCTTGATAAAAAATCGTGATGTGGGATGAAAAAGTGTCAATTAATTTATCATAAGACTACTCCATATCACCCACATGTAAATGGGATTGCAAAGGATTTCAATAAGATCTTGGGATAAACCTTGAAAAACAATTGTGATGTGGGATGAAAAAGTGTCAATTGTGATATGGGCATATAGAAACATATATAAGTGGTTAAAAAGGAAACACCATTTCAGTTGGTGTTTAGTACTGAGCCATTTTTTACGATGGAGTTCATGCTACCCTCCCTGTGTATTACGAGTGATGGAGGCCTTGCTAATAAACAAACTATGGAAGAGAACATTAAAAATAATGTAGTTGGAGGAAGGTGCACAATTGCATGTTAGAGTCATAGGATAGAGAAGGCATAATAGAAAGCATAACATGATAGGCAAATAAGGAGCAGGAATTTCATGTTGAGGGATTGGTGCTCCTCTATAATTCAAAGTTTACGTGCCACCTAAGGAAGCTTAGAGTTCATTGGTTAGGACCATTTAAACTAAATAATATACTCGATTCGGTGCATGCTAGTTATAGACATTAGATGGAAATATGTTGTCTAGTTACTTTAATGGAAGTAGGATGAAGCCCTACTATAAATAAACTTCTTATTTTATGTTTATAATAAGGCAATATTTCCATTTAGATTAAGTTTAACTTTTCATTTAAAAAAAAAAAATCTTAGTAATATGTTCATGTGTAGGAGTTGTTCTATCTATTCTATACATGACGCAAAAAAGGACCACATATTATTTTAGTGTGGGGTAGGAGGAAAAGGAACATGAAGGAAAAAGAGATTGAAGTGGTTAATTTCACAAGAGTAAACATCTTGGAGGAATAATTATTATGCTTAGATTGATAAGGCATGAGTGCACATGGTTTGGTGGAGTTTCTCATATGGAAACTTGGTAAAGGGGGGAGAGTAGTATAACATGAGGTAGGCAGCTTGGAGAAGAAATACTTGGTAAGTGACACAAAGGAAGAATAGGTGTAGTGCGAGGAGGTACATGCAAGGGGTTTTGCATCCTGAGAAGTAGTCACGTGCTAGAAGGTTATGGATTGTCACACACACTAAAGAGGGTTATGATGATCATGGAGTTTTGTGTGCAAGATAAGGTTATGATAATCCTAGATTTTGTGGAAAAAGGAGGTAAAATGGAAAATACACATTAAAGCCAAAAATAGTGGTAGGTGAGTACATTATTGTGATAGAAAGTTAGAAATGTATAAAAGGAGGGAAAGTATAGTTGTAACTCTTACCTTGTGAATTGATAACCTATGTGATTCAAAGCTTAAGTGAACTATTGTGAACAAAAATGATGACATGAGAAACTACGAAGATGACAAAGAAACCAGATAAACATTTAAGAACCATAGAGATGTTTGCATTAGGGGAAATGATGTGTGGAAGTAGTGGAAGGGTTGGAAAACTATGACAAAAGTGTTAGGATTGCAAGGTCAAGGGGAAGAAATTTTTAGAGTTATGAAATGTTGTTTAGTAGTAAAGTTCAAGGAGAATTTGAACATTGAGTAGAGTGAAAATTTTATGTCGAGAACATAGTTCAAATCAAGTGATAGGAACTCCTATAACTATTTATAAAATATAGGGAAGATAATTAGAAAATTTATTAGATAAATAGATAACCAAGTAAGCAATGTCACCAAAAATAGGAACCTAAAAATAAGAAGCTAATGGAGGAAACTCATTATGAATGGTATTCAAAAATGTATTACTCGTAATAAGTGATAGTTGGGAGACCATGGACATCTCAAACATGTAAGAGAAAAATTAGTGATTACAACCACTACACGTTGGGCCACGAAGGTGATATCGGGTTAATGTTATAAAGGAAGCAAGTCAATTAATTGCATTGAGGAAAATTGTATTAGATAATTAAGTGCATGAGACCTTGGTAGATGTCAGGGTATTACAATTGTTTGAGTTACCATTTTTGGTAAGCATGCACGCCTATTCCATATGTTAGTATGAATATTCCATGTGGACTACTTGTATTTTGCAGGTAGAAGGATGTGCATCACCATGTAGTTGATTAATAGAGTAACAAGGCTACATGATAGTGACACAAAAATTTATTTAGATATATATGATGAGGCTATAGTGGAGGAGAAAAAAACCAAACTGAAATATCAAAAGGATGTCTCACATTCAGTGTTACTAATATTGTGGACCATGGGACAAAAACAACCGCAAGTTTGGTAGGCTACAAACTAGGCACCTCGAGTGATGGTCCGAACTGAACAAGAATTTCTTACTCATTGCATATAAAATGGTGCAAGGGACCATGTACAACATCTCCTTATGCATTTTAGAGGGAATCATTAAAGAGGAAATAACCCAACATAAAAAGGAGAGGAAATTACATAAGGTTCATTACGGCTTCTCATAATGTTTTGGGATATTCGATTACCGAGATGTTCCGAGGAGAGAATGGGAAAATACTTTAGAGAAATGATGGAAATCGATAAGGAAGGCTTCCAAGTATACTTGTGATATAATTTTCATGAATGTTTATAAGGCATGTTTGGATAAATGGTATAAGAGGTTATGTGATGCCTTTGAGAACAAATGCCACATATTCAAAGAGTTACTGACAGAACTAGGAGAGAATTTAGAGTTTGGAGTGATGTAACATTTTAGCCTTTGGAGGTTTTTAGTACTTGAATAGAGAGATGGGCCCTTGGTGCAAACTCCCATTTTCATTTACCACTAACTACTTCAAAAGTGTAGTCAAAAGGATCAAGGATGTGCAACCACTCAAATTTAATATGGATAAGGTATATATTGACTACCAGACCTTGCGTAAGACACATATATATATGAGACTAAGGAACCCTACGTGGAGAAAATGGAATCTAATCTAATGGACCTTAATCCCATCATGACATTAGTAGTAGGGAAGGAGGCATGCTGGGTCTATATCTATTTAAAACCTAAGTGAAGGATGGTTATGTGGTTAAAGTGCATAACAACGATCTTACACCAACCCCATCAAGAAAATTATCTATGAGAATACCAAATTAAAGGTGCAAGACAACTCTTATAGAATAAGAAGAAGAAGAAGAGGAAATGTAATAGAAGGGTATCTAGATCACAACATGTCGAATAAGATGCAAGCATAATGACAAGAAACAAGCACGTCACACACTCCTTAAGTTTATCCAATTGACCTAGTTAAATAAATTCGAAGGTCCAACCCCATAGAAGAGGAAGAAGAACAACCAAATGAGCATTATGGGGAAGAAAATATTTGAAAAATTAAATGTTTGTAATGTAAAAGAATATCTCATGTTATAAACATTTTTGATGAAGAAGATGATCAACGTAACCAAGAGTATGAACAAGAGAGACTATTCTAATATGAGGAGCACACGCGTAAAGAGGAACATGAAGAGGAGTGAAAAAGGAGTGTGAAGTGGTACACAAAGAGGAGAAAGAGGAAGAGTACAATGAAGGATAATATGGATCCGGATTTGGAGGAGAGTGATAATGAGGATATTGGTCCTGCATGGAAAATACTACATAGGTAGTGTGCAATGTTAGGACCAGGATGAAGTAAAAATCCATAATCTAATCCACCTAGGTCACCTCCTCACCCAATTTTTTCATACTTGGACGATACACCAAAGCTTATTAGAAGCATATTTAAAAGCTATGTGGATGGCAAACAATTATATTTCTAGTATATGTTTAGCAAAATCGAAGCCCATATGCGTGCACACAAGATGCTTTCCTTCATGATGTAGAAACACATTTAGGAGCAAAAGTTTAAGGTAAATAAATATCCAGTCATCAAATTATATGGAAAGAAGGATCCATAAAATTTCTTCACCATTGTGGAATTGAATCCATTTTTAGACGAACATGTGAGTAATGCCTTGAATAAGATAGTTTCAAGTGGGGTGAATAAATCTCAACAAGGGAGAAATATTGTGTGGTGTGCGTGAGAACTGGAAGATGTAAGAAACAATAATAAGAATACGATTTTACAATTTAATAAGTACAATACCTAAATAACTTATATAAATACCAAAGAAAAATATCTTATTACCTACATCATGAATTCATGCCTAGATGTAGCCTTGGGGAAAAGTTGAAAAAAACTAGGAAATTGACACCTGGAGGAATTGGTTGAATTATTGATTGATATGGAAAATAAGGGACAAGGGTTAAAAATATAGGACTTAGTGTGAGCATATAGGAAACTACGAACCAAATACTCAAGGTGTATGGAGACCTAGGAGCTATAATGAAGGAAGTCACATATAGGGCTAAGAATATTTTTGGTAGATTCAAGGATGCCACAATAATAAGCGTTTGCCTCATGAAAGATAAAGTAGAATTAGACTACTTACAAGATTCATTGTACACATGTAATAGGGAAGTACATGAAAAAGTTTTGCAATAAGTAGTAGACCAAAAAGAGTATAATAAATATAAATGCAATAGGATAGAGGTGAGGCTGGGAGAGGTGTAGACCATGGTGATGAGGAGGGTAGATAACTTGGAAGGTATGTCTATAGAATGGGATGTTATTTTGAAGGAGATGTAAGAGAAGGCTGGAGAAATAACCTGGAAATTATGCCCAACATTCTTGAATAAACACCGGAAGGTCGGAGATTACACTTTGGAAGAATAGAAACAACTAGAGAAATTAATCAACCTAGAATTTCCTGAACACTTACTGAAGCCTTGATCCTGGTTTTGGAGAAGGAAGAAAAGATATTATTTATTAATTAATTATTTTTGGGATTTCCCAGATATTTATCAAACCATGATTCTTTATTTATTCATTCACTAGTACAAGTATTTCCAAGGATGGGAAATATCCTAGTATGGGGTAAAGTTGGATTGAAGAAATGGTTAATTATGAAGATATGAACGAAGACAAAGGATGTGTAAAGGTGCACATGGAAGAATGTAAGAAGAAATTACACAAGGAGAAGAACTACGTGAAACTACATGTGGATGTACGAGAAGAGGACACGCGGAAGGTTCGTGCACAAGGGAAAAAAGAACATGAGTTATGTAGAAATATGGAATGAGCTAAAAATAGACAAAAGAAGAGATGGCATGTTCACCACGGCAAGATAAATATAGGATATTCATGGATGGAGAAAATCTAAGTATAACATGGTGTGGAAGATAAAGCATGCTACTTATATGATGGATATAATTATAACACACAATAGGATGCTTATGAAGAACCACAAGATGACACCTAATTATAGGAAAGCATGAGCATGAAAACTATATTTATGAATTGTTTATTAATAGATTAAAACATTTAAGTAGTGAAGGAAAAGATCCCACCTATATATATATATATATATATATATATATATATATATATATATATATATATATATATATATATATATATATATATATATATATATATATATATATATGTATGTATGTATGTATGTATATAAGTCCATGTAATGGATGGTATGTGGTGAATATATATATGTATATGTAAGTGTGTTCAGATCTACATGTAAGGATACGTGAGATTGTCTATGCAAAGGTCAAGTATCTAATTTTAATGGATACTATACTATGGATTTCCAAAGTATGAAGAGATGCACGTGTTGTAATTAGAATCAAAATTCTATTACCGATTGTATATGTTGATAAATGAATACAAACTCTTTTTATGATCAATTATCTACGCACATACTATAATTTACATATGGAATATATATTTCATGTTGTGTTAATCAAGTCTATAGGGACCATGTATTGATTTACACCCTAGAAGAAACTCAATGGAGTTACAAAAACTTTGAGTGAGTGCTTAGACCTAGGTCTGAGTGAGGTGTCGATGCACTTGACTATGTTGTGCTGATGTAGTAGAAGACAACATGACAAAAACCATGCATGATAACCAATAAAGTGGTATATAAGGTTCTTTGAGCTATTTGAACACACATAATCCCACTTCAAAGCTCCAATTTCGGCACAAGATAAGTGGATGCTAGAAAGGGTTACCAATTTTGGTTTAAAACCTTTCGATTGTATGTTTTTGAAAGTTTCAAAGAACTTTTCAATAGTCCTATTTTGTGCATATCCAAAAGTCAACAAGCTCCATAAAGTCACATGTCATCTACCTAATTCTTGGGAAAATCTTAATGCCTCATGAAGAAAACCATTTTGTGAGTATCCTACAACCTAATTAAGCTAAAATGTAAATACAAAATCCTAATCTAAGTGTAATATTGTAGTAAATGAATGATAAATTAAGTACATCAATTTACCCAAGTAATAAATACCAAAACCCTAATTAAAAAGAGAGGGTAAAAGGGCTTAGCTGATTCATAGAGTTCTAGATAATACATAGAGTTGGAAAAATAGAAAATCCAAAGCACTAACCATCACATCAAAGCTCATAAAAATGCAGCACTAGAGGAATAAGATGGATTGGGAACATGGAGAAGGATAGGGGTGCATGAGAGTTCCTAGACCTATTTCTAGGAGCCTAGGTATGTAGAATTACTAAAAACCATCCTCCAAGGTGTCACAAGGCATTCTTCTTTAGTCACCTTTGATCACTCGAGGTCACACTAAGACCACCGAGGTCACTTGAAACCCGTAATGAAATAAGAACCTACAAAACCATTAAATAGACATAAAATCCACACAAAAAGATGCATAATGAGAGGTCATACTTTCCTCAACTATCACAATGGTGAAATTATGAATGCACGCTACACTACATCTAAGACCCAATGTAGTTTTTTTGTGTGTGTTTGGAATTATCCTCTAATTTGTTATTGTGTCGGTTGTACTTGGATAGCGAGCAAGTAGCTAGATGTAGAATGTAGTAAATGTGCACCTCAAATAGAATGAAATTATCTCCTATGAAGTGTGATATAGAAAACCATCCCTTGTGTCACTTGTGATGGAGTTAGATGGATGCAACCATAGGTGGTGATAGATAGTGCTTAGTGTTTGGTACTTTATTATGAACACATAAATTTATATTTATATGATTCCATTGCTTAAATTTTGTAATTAACCCCAAAAAGGTTGATTACCAAAAACAAAGATGCTCAAATGGCTAGAAAGGACTAAAAAGTGTGAGTAAAGTACAAAGAGGACAAGGGTGCACGGTGCTGGTATCCTAACTGGGTGTTAGCATCTAGGATGAAAATGACAAAGAAAAAAATGTAGACTAAGAAAGTAAGGGTGAAAGAATGAAAGGAGCAATAGAAAATAAAGAAACATGGCCAAAGAAATGGGTTAATTAGTACTTCTTACATTGAAAGGGGGAAAACTTGGTTCTATGCCGTAGTAGCAAGAGGTTGATTGTTCCTTGATAGAGGAAACATCCTGTATGAAGGAGATGAATGACCTCTACAAGATGAAGTCAGAGCTGATGGTGTTAAAATACTTTTTCTTCTTCTCTTGGGAGGAGACATGGAAAGGTTGATATGCTAATAACTTTCATTCTTTGAAGAAGCTCTTGTCTGAATTCCTCACATAAGTGAATGCACTAAGGTTTATAATCTAGAGATATAGAGTCACTAGGTACTTTTATCTATACTAATGAGAAGAGAAGTACCAACTCGTCCCATTGGGCGTGCCAAAAGTGCTATCACCAAATCACTGCACCCTCTGAATGGCCAAAATGTGAACAAGACGTTCGGTGTGATTGGGACACATGGGATCACTATACGTCGGAAAAGCAACAGGTGGCGTGAGAATCAACAAGTGACTCTTCCACGCACCCGACCTCCCGAGGTCGTGCCGAGACAAAGCCGGTGGGGGTAGAATATGCGAGACAAGCTAGTTAGGCAGTCTAATGTCTTCAACACGCACTAATGGTATTTGCGAATCTAAGGCAAAGAAGGCCCTTCTAACTTGGACTGGTGTGATAGATCGATCAGCGAGGATGACTGCTCGAAGGCTCCAATCAATATCGAGCTCTGGCGTGATTCGATCTATGGGTTGTGGGATGCGTGGAAAATGACCCGGGATGGTTTCGTGTATTTCTCCTGATAGGGTCATATGGTAAATATGGTCGATTCTATGGACGATTCTCTGGCCTAGTCCAAAATTCTCTAGCTTCGTTAGCTATTGTATTTAGTAGGGATAACTGTTGAATGATGAGAGGTGGAATCGGAGTAGACTGAAATACTAATTTACGTAGGCCAGTGTCTATGTCTAATTCTCTTATGGATTCGTTAGGCTGTGGGATCTGCGGATCACAACCATAGACTCTTGGTTGTTGCGGTCCCGTGATGGTCATACGGGAGATCAAGTTCTGATCCCTAGTATCCAATAGTCGTAAGCTTTTTCAGCTTCTATGTTTAGAACCAACAGCTGTGCTATCTTCTCAGAATACCTTACAGGCGTTCTCGCAACTTGGATTCTTAAGCTGGTATCTATATCTACTAGGGTGTCTCCAATAATCGGCTATGGAACTAAAGGATCACACCCGAATGTTTGTTCTCTTTCGAGCCCTTCTACAGTCATGTGGGTATTTTCTAGGGTAATCTGTAATTTGGCTGATTTGACCAAAATAGATGCGCTTGGTCGTCTTCGATGTTTAACCCTCTCAACTGTATCCTGATCTGTTGGAAGTCTGTTGTTGTTTGGAAGACTTGTATCCTAAGGTTTTGGTCAATGTCAGTTATTGCTACTACGGTATTGGGCTGAGGCACAATTGGCTCGAAAATGTATTCCCTGGGCTCCCTAGGTCCCGTAATTGTCATGCAAAAGCAGTAATGAAACAAACTATAATAAAGTAAAATCTAAGTGCACTTCTAGCATATATAATTTCTTTTTGTATTTTCCGGCAATTTATGAGAGAGTAGCTATTTAAAATATTTAAAATTGACAACTAAACTAACAACGTAAAAACAAACAAAATAGCCGAGTGTAGCTATTTGTCTGTGCGATTTTGTATATCTATTCTAAATAATGAAATAACTAATCTATCTGCAAGATTCTCGATCCTACCTCAGAAGTGAGGAATGAATCATAGTTTCTCAGAAACTATCAATCCCCACAACCTCCCTGGCAATATCGAGAATGGAAATAACTGAAATAAAGTGATTAACTACTTTATTTGATAAGTTCTAACTAAAACTTTGAAAGATGGAACCTGGATTTCGCAGAACAGTGGCGAATCCGACGGTGTGTGTGTTCTTGTCCCCTCAGTATGATCTCTTCATTCTTTGTGCTCACGTGAATCCAGAAAAGCGTGAAATGCTTGCATCAACAGGAATAGGTATTTGGATCAATGGACAACCTTCAAAATGCAGACAGAATAGAATGCGGATAGGAGAGGGATAGCACAAGAGTACAGAGCTTGGCCTATGCAATTCCTAGCGGGGTCTACTGCGAATCATGCAACAAAGAGCGTCCAGAACCTGAGACTAGCCTGTATGAAGAGCAAAACCTGCAACTTTAATGGCTACCTAGACCATTCTACTCCAAAACAATAATGCTGTCTGCACAAGTTGGATCTGTGGCTTACCAACAGTAACATAAAGCTAAAACAAACCTGCAACAAACTATGCTACCAATCCTAAGCAAACTAAAACGACCATAGTACTGAAAACATGAAAATTGGAGTGAAAATGGTGGCCCAAATAATGTTTGCACTTGCACAAGTTGGATATGTGGCTTACCAGCTGCAATACAAAACTAACCAAAGCACTCAATGAGAAACCTAAGAATTCTAAGCAAAGGAAAACTAAATCTACTGCAACAAGAAATTTAAAACAAACTTTGGAGCAAAATTCAGAACTAAAATCAGGGGCCATTTGCATGTGCACAAACCATGCATTTATAGGAATCCAAACATGCAAAGATCAAATCTAAACTGAACTCCTAAACATTAAACAAAAGAAAAACACTATTCCAGGGGACCAAAAACATAAATGCATGCTCAAGTCGGCAAGAAAAGCTGGTAAAGCATTGATTTTTGCGTGCGTTCCGTCAAAAGCACGTTCTGGAAAACGCGCACAGGACCGCCGCCCTGCTCAGGGCGGCGGTTACAGGACCGCCGCCCTGTGTAGGGCGGCGGTCACGAGACTCACCGCCCTTCCGGCAGCGGTTTCACATCAAGACCAAAAAGCCAAGAAAAGAGGAAAAATAGGGAAAACAAAGCACGCGGGGGCTAAGCGGGGCATGCGGGATGTTAACGCATATCCGTAAAGCTTCTCTGGATCCCGAACACCTTGCGAAGAGACCTGTATCATCATCGGGGCACTTATTACACCGTTCCGTAGTACAGTACCTTACAATTTTGGGTACGTACATATTGCCCCCTCGGAGAAGCGTTTTAGCCATGAAGAGGCATAAAACGGTGGGTCCGAGTATGGCCGTCCCGAAATGGGAAGTTAGAAGTTATACCTTACACGCCCGTGTGTTGAAATGATGCCGTCCAAAATTCCCGCTACCATTTGTGCGAGGATAGAAACTTACCTCCGTCGGCGCTCCGAACCTGCGAAAAAGATATTTAAAACAAACCGGGGCGTTATATATATGAAAGTGGGCCCATTTTCCTATTCATTTGCGCGAGTCGATTTGATAGGTTTTCAGCTCTAGGACCCACGGTGATGGTTTCTCACGTGAGTAGAGTCAAAACATCCACAAAGTGAGATAGAGATCATGCCTCCACGTGCGGAACACCACCCCGCGAGATCACAGGTTGGTTTTCTTCAATTTTGTGTTTTTCCCCCTTTTGATTTGAAATGTTAAATTCTTTGCAATGGGGGGGTTATTTTCGAAAGGGCGCCATGTTGCCCCTACCACAGAGCAGCCCCTCGGTCACCATGGCATCAACAAAGAAAGTGCTTTTTAAGGCCACAGCGACCCATCTTGGAGGCCAGTGATCCAAGTAAGTTATCCTCTCCTCCTTTCAATGCTTGTTTTGTTTTAGGATTTGTTTTCGAATGTTAACTCTCCTTATATTTGCATTGTGTACACTTTAATCTCTTGCCTAGTTCCTAATTCGTTTTCTTTCTTTTTTACTTTGCAGAGACCGTGATGAGTGGCGGATCTAATCCATAGGGTTTGCGTTGATTCTTTGATGATCCCTATGGATAAGACCCGTGCGGAGTTATCCGTGGATGCCGGAGAGCCCTCAGCAGCCGGCAGGCACACTGACGTCTTTGCTCCCATTTGGCATGTGGCCAAGATGGTGTCAACTCTCCGTACAGAGTTGGCCGGCTATAGGACAGCCGAACGTCTTATGAGGAGCCGTTCTCATGGCGAGACTACGACTGCCCCTAGGGACCCTGAGCCCTCCGTCCATTCAGAGCGCCAGCGTAGCCGGAGTCCTAGGCGAGGGCGCGCACCTTCAGCGGGATCGCGCAGGGGTTGAGAGGCCACTTGGCTTTCTGTATTTGTACTTATATTCTTTTGTGTATTACGGGCTCTTTGAGCGTTTTGACCATGCCTAGTGCATGATGGCATTGTATATAAACTTGATTTATTTATATATATGCGTCGGTTTTGGATCAAAACTTGTCATTTGTATTCTACTTTCTTTATTTCCAACTGCTTCGTGTATACTACGATGTATGTTTTATATGCTTTCTAGAATGTATGCAATGGAAAACAGATGGTGCAAATGTTTGCTTTCTTTTTGTGTTTCATGATGCTGATACATGATATTGTAGATATACTGTGATCTTAAATCTTAGCTTCTGTGAGCAATTTGGATACCTCATGATTTGTTTTGGCAAAGTGATGAAAATAATCAGTATGATGAATAGACTAACTCGCCCCACTCCTAACTCCACGCAACTAGTAGGATGCGAGGGCTCATCACCAAGAGCCAAGAAGGGCGCAAGTTATGGAATATGGTGAAGTGATAGTGACGAAAGACAGACGAAGCTTTGGTGGAACCAAATAAAAACTACAAGCTTATTCTACCTGAATGACTTCATAGTTTTGGATGCAACTTGCTTTGCGGTTTATCCAGACTTAGACCCGTAGATGGCCACATAGTAGACAAAATCTGGGTTTTTAGGATTTTTGACTCTCTTGGAATTTTTGAATATCTGATTCATTCGTTTTTGACTCAAAGTTTGAATTGATTGTTTATGACCTTTTAACATTTACTTTGTTTAGAGGACCCCCTACACTTTGCCCCATGCTACCTGTAAGAAGCATGGGTTTATCACCGTGGGCAAGGCATAGGCGAGTAAGGGCATTTCCATCCTTTCCCAACCCTACGTCACTAGTAAGAGACGCAAGCTCATCACCGAAGGTTGGTGGGGCAAGGAAATGTGTAAAATAAAATTTTTTGTTTAATCACTTCTTGACTTGTCTATTTGAGTAAAATGTCAGTATATGCTTATTTCCAAAGAGATGTGTATATGGGATAGATGTGACACCATGAAGCTTCTAGAACAGACCATAGGCAAGACACCTATCCTAAGAAGAAATCAAAGCGAGAACAAACTTGCAGATCTTGGTATGATTACCGTTAGGACTTCGTCATATCTGATTTTGTTTGATAAAAGATTCTGAGTTGATTGATGATATCGAAGACGGAGAAGTATGATTAAAGAGCTTTATGCCAAAACATCACGAGTTTGTAATGAATTGCTTTGAGAATAGATTCCCTGATCACAATTTGTGTAAGAACAAGTGGACAAAATGATCCTAATTTGTATGAAAATGCAATGTAGATAGTTATATAGGTAGCGTTAGCTGCTTACGCGTAGAAACGCTTGAGGTGGAGAGAATTGACTGTTTCGCCAAACTCCTCACCTTCTAGCGTGCATAAGAGGTATGCACCATTTCCGTAGTCCTTCATGACTCGGTATGGGCCCAACCATTTGGGCCGGAATTTCCTTCCTTCGCCGGTCTTCTTGTCGATCCGGCTGTCTAACCTTAGAACTAGGTCACCTTCGTATATGTCACGTTCATAGACCTTCTTGTTGTACTGCCGGCACATCCGGTCGGCATAGACTCTATGTCGTTGTTCAGCATTTAACCTAGTTTCATCCAGGCTTTCTAATTGAGAAAGACGCGCTTCTCTGTAAGCGTCCTCATCCAGAATCCCTTGTAGCGAAATGCGGAGACTGGGGATTTCAACTTCAAGTGGGAGAACTGCTTCTGACCCAAATACCAATGAGAAAGGAGTTGCTCCTGTTGGCGTTCTTATCGAGGTTCGGTGGGCCCACAAGGCCGGATATAACTTTAAATGCCAATCCCGTTTGTTTTCTTTTACCGTTTTAAGGAGAATGGCTTTCAACGTCTTGTTTGTTGCTTCAGCCTGCCCATTGGCTTGGGGATAATATAAGGAAGCCGTATGATGGCTTATTTTGAACTTACTGCATAGCTCCCGAACTTCTTCGTTTTTGAAAGAAGTTCCATTATCTGAGATAATGATTTGCGGGATACCGTATCTGCAAATGATTTGGTTCAAAATGAACTTAGCGATTACGGAACCAGGTACAGTTGTAAGAGGCATAGCCTCTACCCATTTAGTGAAATATTCTGTGGCCGTAATTATAAAATTGTGGCCGTCTGTGGATGAGGGAGAGAATTTCCCTATTAAGTCTAGGCCCCATGTAGAAAAGGGCCACGGAGTAGCGATCGGTTGCAAAGCTTGTGCTGGCATGTGGATCTCATGAGAGAACTCCTGACATTTATGACACCTGCGTACAAACTCTATTGTGTCATGTTCTAGAGTGGGCCAGAAATAGCCCATTCGATGTATTTTTCGAGCAGTGGCATGGCCACCGAAATGGCCTCCACATATACCGCTATGGGATTCATGGAGAATCCTCTTGGACTCTTCTGTGTCAACACACCTTAAGAGCATCCCATCGAATGCTTTTCGATAGAGCACCTGCTCTATAATGACGTATTTAGCTACGATAATGCGTAACCGTCTTCTTTGTTGAGGTGTAATTCCTTCTGGGTACTTATGGTCCATGATATAACTAATGATATCAGCGTACCAAGGGCACTCAGATATAGCAGGTCGGGTTTCGACGTAGTATACGCATTCATCTGGAAAGTCTAAGTTTACTAAGTCGCCTCCGTCTAGCGGGTTATCAGCTAACCAATCTGCAATGATTTGTCCTTTAACCAACTTTTGGTTTACAAATGTTAATTTGAACTCTCCCATTAAGGTTATAAAACGTCCAGCCTTTTTGGACAAGGACCCTTGTGTGAGAAAAGTCCGTAAATGGTCTGTCTTTACTATGACCCTTGTCTCTTGATTTAGCATGTAGTGTCTTAGGCGTTTAGTAGCAAAGACTATGGCAAGACATTCTCGCTCTGCTTGTGTATAGCGCGTTTCGTAGTCGAGCAATGTTCGGCTAATGAAATAAATCGCACGCTCTCTTTTGTCATCGTCTTCTTGGGCTAGCATGCAAGCTAACGAAACATCGGTAGCCCGTGAGTACAAAATTAAAGGGCGATCTAGCTTTGGTGGCATTAGCGTAGGCGGTGATAGCAGGAAACGCTTGACTGCATCAAAAGCTTCATTGCAATCTTCAGTCCAATCAATGCTATAGTCCTTCTTGAGTAAATTGTTGATTGGATGAACGGCGAAGCTTAGATCCGGGATAAATCTCCGGATTGCACCCAACTTTCCAAGAAATGATCTGATTCCAGATTCATTCGAGGTGGGACCATTTCGAGGACAGCCTGAATTTTGGTTGGATCAACATCGATCCCTCGTGATGATATGATGTAACCTAGGAGCTTTCCTCCTGTTACACCGAAGACACATTTCTCTGGGTTTAGGGTAACTCCATATTCTATTAGGCGTGAAAGGATGATGCGGAGTACTTCAGGATGGTCACAACGCTTCTTGGCCTTAGCCAACAAGTCATCTACGTAGGATTCCACGATTTTATGGATTAAATCATGAAATATGTATGTCATGGCCCGCTGGTACGTAGCACCGGCGTTCTTGAGACCGAATGGCATAACAGCGTAGCAATAGGTTCCCCAAGGAGTTATAAACGTGGTTTTGGCTTGATCTTGCTCGGAGATTTTGATTTGATTGTATCCCGAGAATCCATCCATGAGAGACAAGAGTTCAAAACCTGCTGTTGCATCAACAATAACGTCTATGGATGGTAATGGGAAGTCGTCCTTAGGGCAAGCTTTGTTGATATCTCGAAAATCTATGCAGATGCGTATCTTTCCGTTCTTCTTGAGAACGGGAACGATGTTGGATACCCATTGGGAGTAGTCAACTGGCTTGATGAATCCTACCTGAAGGAGTTTTATTACCTCCTCTTTTACCATGAGGGCTACTTTGGGCTTCATGGGTCTTGATTTTTGTTTAATTGGCTTCGCATCTGACCTAGTGACGAGGTTGTGTACCGCAATGTGGGGTGCGACTCCTGTCATCTCTTTATAACTAAATGCAAATGCCTTCTGATGTTCTTTGAGAACTTGGGTGTGTATTTCCACTTCCTCTGGGGTTAATGAAGAACCTAACTTTAAAATTCTTGGTTCATCTTCCGTTCCGATATTGACATCGATTGTTTCTTCAATTAAAGAGGCATTACCCTCTTCGAACTCAGGTGGTGCCGGAGGTAGATCTATATCATCCCCGTTTTCCACCACGTATATATTAGGTTCTTTTTGTGAGGGAAGATTCATTACGGGATTTCCGAAGTAGGAAGATGAATGCGAGATCAGAGATAAATCTAGCGTGTGATAGGAGAGATGTAGTGCTGCAAAGGCATTTAAGTAATCCAAAGTAGCCGCATCATTTCCAACATGGTCTAGGACGGTAGATTTACTTCCGTTTGAAAGAGGATCCATCATTGTTTTTATTAATGGTTCGTTACGAATGGATACCGTGAAATGAGTATCTTCTAGCTCATTGTTTGGAGTAAAACGTGATGCTGAGGTTGCTATTGAATCGGCGAGAAGATTTTTTTCTCGCGGGATTGCTTCAATGGATATGAAGTTGAATGCCTTGCTTAAATCTACTACAGCGTTTTTGTAAAGTTGCAAGTGTTCGGCTTTAGTTTCATATACCTCTGAAACTTGGTTTGCAACTAATTGCGAGTCTCCTAAAACTCTGATATTATCGATACCAATTCTTTTGGCTAAGGTAAGGCCAAGGAGGAGGGCTTCGTATTCAGCGCCGTTGTTTGTACATTCAAAGTTTAATTTAAAAGAGAATGGGAGGACCTTCTCTTCGGGCGAGGTAAGAATTATACCTGCCCCCGCTCCATAACGGCATTTAGCTCCATCGAAATGGAGAGTCCAATACTTAGCTGGGAGTATGGATGTAGGTGTATCTGCTGTGTTTGCATACTCTACTTCTACCATACAGAGATCTTCTGCTGGCAAGGAACCAACACCTAAGGAAAATCCTATGCCTACTGAATCGAATGGTAAGAATATTGGTGAATCTTGTTCTATTAATTCAACGATCTTCGCAGTAGTCCCTAATGATACTGTCTCTTTAGTTTTACCTTTAGGGGTTGGAATTGTTTGGACTATGTTGGTAGTTTCAAGATCCGTCGTAGGTATCAACTTTTCCTCTGGCTTTGGGTCAGAGGGTTTGTTAAGTTGGTTTGTTGGCAGTTCGAATTCTGAGTGTACACCTGGTCTCTTCTTTAAATCAGCTAGGTGTACGTCAAATGGCTTTGGATCACCTTTGGCTACAAATACCTTTCCTAGATGTAGGAATCTTACTTCTTGGAATAGCGTGGAAGGGATTGCCTTCATTCGGTGTATCCAGGGCCGGCCGAGGATCATATTATAGTTAGTTTCCCGATCTATAATATAAAACTCAGTCAGGATTGTTTTAGGTCCTAAGGTGACCGGTAGTATTATAGTTCCTATCGATGTGGCTTTAAGGCTGTCGTAGCCTCTCAAGGTATTTCGTGTAGTAGAACAGTTTGTTTCTCCATATCCCAATTTTTGGAGAAAAGAGAAAGGAACTATGTTAACCGCAGCTCCGTCATCAACCATTGCCCGTTTTACATAGTTATTATAAACTTGTACTTGCAAGTGTAGGGCTGGATCACCTCGGCGTGCGATCTCAGCATCTGTAGGCATTTTACTTATTTCGAATATGAATTCAACATCCCTATCCGCCTGTCCCGGTGGATAAACATCAAAGTCTATATGATTTACCTGCGCTTCCGGTGGTGGAGTGATACTAACTAAATGACCCAAACCTAACGCCTCTAAAAGAGCAGCCCTATGAGCAGGGGAATTTTTTAATAAATCAAGGAATGAAATATGCGAGAAGGTTTTTGTTAGATCATTAATTAGATCATAAGCACCCATGGGTTTTGCTATGGTTTGCTGGATGTTATCTGTTTCCGGCAGGTGGCTTGGACTTGGTTGAGAGAAATACTCTCGTGTTCTCGTAATTGCTTCAACGGGTAATTCGGAGTCTAACTCTACTAATCCAACTACCTTAGGTCGTGGTTGACTTCCTAGTTGCGGCGCGACTAACGGATTCAGCGAGGTTGAGGCCTCGTGATCGTTGTTTCTCGTTATTGCACCTTTGTTTGTTCCAGTTGGTTTCAACCTATCGCTATCATGATTTGGGAGTGGATCATTAAAGATCTTGAGAGGGGCATTCGAGGGAAACGCCCTGCTGCGAAGGTACTTGCCGTTGGTGACGTAGGATCTGCTAAGAACATATCCATAAAAAATTGTTTTTGTTCACTTGGCAAGCGTTGCATGAATTTGTTGTAATCACGACACGTTCTAGTGTCATGACCCCGAATTTTATGGAAACCACAATAAGAATTGGGGTTGTAATTCCCGTTTTGTTGGTTTGGTGTGTATTGTGGCCTAAAATTCTGATCAAACTGTTGCCTATTAGGACTAAAGTTTTGTTGTTTCTGGTTTTGATTTTGGTTTTGATAACCAAAGGAGTTTTGGTTTGGTCCTTGTATGGGATTTCGCCGTTGTTGTTGTTGTGGATTATTAAAATCCACTGTATTGATCGTCGGGGTAAAATTGTTGTTTCTTTGGTTGTTTGTTTGTGACGGAGTATTAATGACATTTATCCTCTTGGGCTGGTCAGTTACTCCATCTGTTGTTACCCCACGATTTTTGTTAAGGATTTTGGGTCCTTGATTGACGCTTGTAGTGGTTGTAGTGTTTTGAGTAGGGGTGATTAACCTCCCGTTTGCTCCATACGTCTTACGGCCACTATCTATCGCTGCTTGATCAATTCGCAGAGCGCTCTCAAGTACCTCGTCATAAGTCCTTAGTGGGAACTTCTGGACTTCTTCCTTCACCTCTCTGCTAAGAGAATGAAGGAATAAATCGCATAGTTCCATCTGATCCATGTTTGGAGCGCTTGCCGAGGAATAAAGGACTGTGCGCCACCTTTGGATGAAATGGGCGACAGACTCGTTATGTTCTTGCTTGATGTGCAAGAACTCCCTGATTCCTGTCCTTAGTAGTTTGTTCATGTCGAAGGCTTTGATGAACTTAGACACGAGTTGTTTGAATGAATGTATGGAAGCCTCGGGTATTCTGTAATACCAATCAAGGGCAATGCCTTCCAGAGTTTTGGGGAATATTTTAGCAACAACCCCATCCCATGGGAGTAGTTCACGAATGGCTGTAGCGTAAGCTTTGATATGCGCATTCGGATCTCCTTCTCCTTTGTATTTAGGCAAATCGGGAAGAGGCCTTGGAAGCATAACGCTTCGTATGGCGAAATCTAAGGGCTCTTTTAAATATTCTGAATAAGTCCCTATTGCATACGTCTCAACCATTGATGGTGCCTGTTGAGGAGGTGGTGGCGGAACGGGTTGTTGATATGGCGTAACGTACGCGTTAGCAGGGGCATAAGGCAATCCTTGCATTTGAGTAAACATGCCGGGGGATGAGTACAAATCCCCTTGTGGTGATTTGGAGTACATGTTTAAGTACGAAGGGGTACTATCCAGGAATGGATTGCTTTGTACTGGACCTAGAGGAACAGTACTGGCGATAGTGGGTCTAGTTGGCACTTGTTGTGAATATTGAGGAGTCATACCCAATGTGCCTACTCCTGTGAGGAGATCCACTTGGCTAGGATGGTGCGGAGGATTGGAACTCCCTGTTTGTATGATTCTTGAATTTTGACTTGCTTGGGCAAGTTCTAATCCTCTAACCTTTTCCATTAGATTTGAAATGACTTCGTTTGGTGAAGCCATGATATCGTGCCTTGGTGGCGTTTGTTGTATATCCCGGTGTTGTATAGGCATGTGATAGCCTGTCATGAACTGATTGCTATCTTGCCAAGTTTCTCTGAGAGTATTTTCCATACGTGATGGCATAGGGGAATTTTCTTGAGGAGAGAACTCGGGCTGTATCTGCAAAGTTCCTACAGGTGGGTACATGCCTTGAGAGCGTTGTTCACTCCTAGGATAAAGTATTGATTGTCCATCGTCTAAGACCAAGTATGGATCCGATTGTCTACTAATAGGCGGTCGGAATAATACCTGAGGAGATGAAGCAGACTCTCCAGTTAATGTCATATTGTTCGAGCCTGAAGGCTCTGTTTGTGTTTGATCAAGTTGCTCCAACCCCTCTGTTTGGTAGGACGAGTTATATCTAGTCCTTGGTGTTTGTGTTGACAATTGATTAGTTGAATAGTTGTCACCCCATATTGAGAGTGAGGGTGATGACTGCCTATTCTGTTGGGCGTAGTATGCCTCAAGACCCAAGAGGGGTCTGCCGTATGCATCTAATCCCGACATATTCGGGGGGTATATGAATACCCGCAGAATAATGGGAAGGAGCGAAGGTGATGTGGAGAAGATGAAACTTCTCAAAGAGAAGGTGAAAGAATTGCTTGATTCACGTCGGGTTCACCAATTTTGTACGTCGGAAAAGCAACAGGTGAGCGTGAGAATCAACAAGTGACTCTTCCACGTACCCGACCTCCCGAGGTCGTGCCGAGACAGCCGGTGGGGGTAGAATATGCAGACAAACTAGTTAGGCAGTCTAATGTCTTCAACACGCACTAATGGTATTTGCGAATCTAAGGCAAAGAAGGCCCTTCTAACTTGGACTGGTGTGATAGATCGATCAGCGAGGATGACTGCTCGAAGGCTCCAATCAATATCGAGCTCTGGCGTGATTCGATCTATGGGTTGTGGGATGCGTGGAAAATGACCCGGGATGGTTTCGTGTATTTCTCCTGATAGGGTCATATGGTAAATATGGTCGATTCTATGGACGATTCTCTGGCCTAGTCCAAAATTCTCTAGCTTCGTTAGCTATTTGATTTAGTAGGGATAACTGTTGAATGATGAGAGGTGGAATCGGTAGTAGGCGAAATACTAATTTACGTAGGCCAGTGTCTATGTCTAATTCTCTTATGGATTCGTTAGGCTGTGGGATCTGCGGATCACAACCATAGACTCTTGGTTGTTGCGGTCCCGTGATGGTCATACGGGAGATCAAGTTCTGATCCCTAGTATCCAATAGTCGTAAGCTTTTTCAGCTTCTATGTTTAGAACCAACAGCTGTGCTATCTTCTCAGAATACCTTACAGGCGTTCTCGCAACTTGGATTCTTAAGCTGGTATCTATATCTACTAGGGTGTCTCCAGCGTCTGGCTGTGGAACTAAAGGATCACACCCGAATATTTGTTCTCTTTCGAGCCCTTCTACAGTCATGTGGGTATTTTCTAGGGTAATCTGTAATTTGGCTGATTTGACCAAAATAGATGCGCTTGGTCGTCTTCGATGTTTAACCCTCTCAACTGTATCCTGATCTGTTGGAAGTCTGTTGTTGTTTGGAAGACTTGTATCCTAAGGTTTTGGTCAATGTCAGTTATTGCTACTACGGTATTGGGCTGAGGCACAATTGGCTCGAAAATGTATTCCCTGGGCTCCCTAGGTCCCGTAATTGTCATACAAAAGCAGTAATGAAACAAACTATAATAAAGTAAAATCTAAATGCACTTCTAGCATATATAGTTTCTTTTTGTATTTTCCGGCAATTTTATGAGAGAGTAGCTATTTAAAATATTTAAAATTGACAACTAAACTAACAACGTAAAAACAAACAAAATAGCCGAGTGTAGCTATTTGTCTGTGCGATTTTGTATATCTATTCTAAATAACGAAATAACTAATCTATCTGCAAGATTCTCGATCCTACCTCAGAAGTGAGGAATGAATCATAGTTTCTCAGAAACTATCAATCCCCACAACCTCCCTGGCAATATCGAGAATGGAAATAACTGAAATAAAGTGATTAACTACTTTATTTGATAAGTTCTAACTAAAACTTTGAAAGATGGAACCTGGATTTCGCAGAACAGTGGCGAATCCGATGGTGTGTGTGTTCTTGTCCCCTCAGTATGATCTCTTCATTCTTTGTGCTCACGTGAATCCAGAAAAGCGTGAAATGCTTGCATCAACAGGAATAGGTATTTGGATCAATGGACAGCCTTCAAAATGCAGACAGAATAGAATGCGGATAGGAGAGGGATAGCACAAGAGTACAGAGCTTGGCCTATGCAATTCCTAGCGGGGTCTACTGCGAATCATGCAACAAAGAGTGTCCAGAACCTGAGACTAGCCTATATGAAGAGAAAAACCTGCAACTTTAATGGCTACCTAGACCATTCTACTCCAAAACAATAATGTTGTCTACACAAGTTGGATCTGTGGCTTACCAACAGTAACATAAAGCTAAAACAAACCTGCAACAAACTATGCTACCAATCCTAAGCAAACTAAAACGACCATAGTACTGAAAACATGAAAATTGGAGTGAAAATGGTGGCCCAAATGATGTTTGCACTTGCACAAGTTGGATATGTGGCTTACCAGCTGCAATACAAAACTAACCAAAGCACTCAATGAGAAAACTAAGAATCCTAAGCAAAGGAAAACTAAATCTACTGCAACAAGAAATTTAAAACAAACTTTGGAGCAAAATTCAGAACTAAAATCAGGGGCCATTTGCATGTGCACAAACCATGCATTTATAGGAATCCAAACATGCAAAGATCAAATCTAAACTGAACTCCTAAACATTAAACAAAAGAAAAACACTATTCCAGGGGACCAAAAACATAAATGCATGCTCAAGTCGGCAAGAAAAGCTGGTAAAGCGTTGATTTTTGCGTGCGTTCCGTCAAAAGCACGTTCTGGAAAATGCGCACAGGACCGCCGCCCTGCTCAGGGCGGCGGTTACAGGACCGCCGCCCTGTGTAGGGCGGCGGTCACGAGACCGCCGCCCTTCCGGGCGGCGGTTTCGTCACTGAAGACCAAAAAGCCAAGAAAAGAGGAAAAATAGGGAAAACAAAGCACGCGGGGGCTAAGCGGGGCATGCGGGATGTTAACGCATATCCGTAAAGCTTCTCTGGATCCCGAACACCTTGCGAAGAGACCTGTATCATCATCGGGGCACTTATTACACCGTTCCGTAGTACAGTACCTTACAATTTTGGGTACGTACACCCTCACCGCACCCTCTGAATGGAAATTCCTTACTACTCCTAGAGTAATAGAATTACCATCTAATCCTAAGCTAACATCTTTATGAGTTTTAAGGAAAGAGATTTTACAGAACTGAAACTATACTAAGGGTGGTGATGCACCAAATTAAGGGATGTTTAATATTTGGAAGGGTTAGTGTGGGGGGATGCTTGCATCATTGACCACCTTCACCTATCGCAACTCGAAAGGGTACCAAATACCACAAACCAAGGGCATATGTTCCTTCGTTAAACTTAAGCATACATAAGGATAGATCAAATTGGATTCAATACACAATTAATTTATCATGAGGAAACAACACATGCATATGTCAAACATCTATTTCAGCAATTAGGGATAATGATGACATAACTTAATACAAAAGGAAAATAAGGTTTTCACAACTGACATAAAAGATAATCACATTATTCCTTCACAACATGAAATAGATAACCTAAAATAAAGGTAAGATAATCAATCACACTAAGGAATCATAAATTCACAAAGTAAGCATTGATTAACCATTCAACACAATAAATCAAATTCCCAATTACAAGGTAACTCTGAATATAATTAAAAGGTTTTTAGAATTCTCTAAAGCACTCTTCCAAGCTTGAAACCTCACTAAAAATAATCTCACTAAAAATAATCTATATCTACTAGCTTGAAGCATTCAACTATTTATAAGTTCTTAGGCTTGAGCCATTATAGCTGGGCCCTTAACTAACATTTTTCTAAAAATAGAAATGTCATTAAATTAAGGGAACATGCTCCCATGAAAATATAAAATTTGTTGTAAGGGTTTGACTCAATCAACCTCTGCAACTTGACCATCCAAAGCTTGGATCTGACCCTCCATGGTCGCTCATCTTTGGCTTGGTTCAACTACACCTTCCTCTCCTATAAGTTTTTGTTGTTCTCCTTCCCACACAACCATTCGATGCTTATACTCAATGAAGCACTTGATGATTCCCTGAATCTCTTCATCTCTAGGCCCACATGCATAGTGATTCACTACATCTTTCTATCTCAATCTCCTTTGTGATCTTGGTGGCACTCTTCAAAGTTTATTAGTAACTTTCTTCAGCCTCCCTATGAAATTTTGGCACAAGACCAAATGGTCAATGGAGTCACCACTTGAAAGTTTTGGTGACCTCATCATCATGCTTCACCAAATCCTTGAAATTTTCCTTAATTTGATCCTCAGGAAGAGCATCGATGTTTTCGTTGAAAAATTTGCAATTAAAAATATCAAACTCTTCAAGAGATGTCATTCAGGGCATCCGTGATTTCTACCCATTTATCTTCCAATTTCTTAATCAAATCTATAATACTTGGCACTAGAATTCCATGGCCTTTTGGTATTCAAATAACTTTGAGGCATCATCAATCACCTCTTCCTGAAGAAGAAAGTCGGGGTCTTCTTCTCTAATCTCACTCCATGTTGCCAAATTTAAATTCAGATTATTATTATCTTTGGAAAAAGCCTCATCCATTTTGCAAATAGCAGCCTTCCCAACTTGTAGATCATTATATATTTTGACAACCTCCTTGATTAAGGGATTAGCTTCTTGTAGTATGTGTTCAATCCATCCATTTACCGATCTCCCTTTTTGGCCTAGCTTCTCGAGCTCATGATAAGAAATGTCATCGATGGTAGAAGAAACTATCATGGCCGTAGTAGTTGAGACTTTGGTAGATGGAGTTGGTTGGGTTACTTTGTATAACAATGAAGTGAGTTGTTTGACCTTGAGTTTGAGCTCATCTTTTGTGGCCTTATCTTTGTCATATTTTTCCAACAGAGCCCCAAGAGCAATGTGCACATCTTGTTTGGCTCCTTCATGAGTAGCTCTTCCCAATGAAAATCAAGAGATTTGATAATCTGCCGCAGTAATTGTCTCTTTAGTTTTTCCCTCAACGGGGTAATAACCTCTACAATTCACTCTCCAGATGGATTCACTAGTCGACTTGAAATAGTTCTTGGCCTCTTGCCTATCTTTTGGGCATCTGATCCAATATACTGAGATCTATGACATCTCCCAAAGGCACCTTTTTCTTCTTCTTTGGAGTCTATCTAAACAACCATTCAGAATAGCTAATGTTGATGAAGATGGGTCAATAGATTCGATACCTAAAACATTAGATATGGAAAGAGCACTAGAAACATTAGTTGGTATTTGGGTAGAAGTGGCCATGATGGATGGGGTGGACATAAGGACAACCATAGGAGTTGATAAAATGATGCTTGGGAATGAGGTGGAGGGAAATGGAAGTGTTAAGGGAAGTGAAGAAGAAATGGGTGACCCGATAGTTTCTCCAGCTGAGAGAACTAGAAGGGATGAGAAAACCTAGGCCATGGAAGGAGATGGGAAGGAAGAAATGATTGTGGAAGTGGAAGGAACTGATATTGGAAGTGACAATGGAGGAGGAAGAAGATGTGATGGATCTTGTGAGATACTAGGGGAGTCACTGACTTCAACCACTTCTATCACAGGTGTTGCAGGAGACATGGCCTTGGAAATAGAAGCCTTGGAGAGAGATGAGCCACCAACAACAAATGAAATATTTTTGGGAGTCATATGGGTTTTTTGGGTTGACCTTTTCCCCTTTGTGGGTGTTGATTGGCTCATGGTTGGTGGGGCCTCTATACTTGTAGGTTGTTCTTCTCCCTTGGGTGAAATTCCCAAAGTAGCCAACCAACTGTAAGTTCTCTCATAGAATGGGCCCCACCCTCCTTTGTATTGTAACATTCTTCTACATACCAATCAATCCAGGGAAATGGTTGACTGACAATATTATCATTTTTGTATGCCACATCTAAAACCTCATCATTATCTTGTGCATCCTTTGGGACATCAGCCAAACCAAACTTCCAAAACTTCATCTAAGGTCAACCTCTCATAATCCTTTTTCGGATGATGTATTCATCTCGACAATGAATCTGATATCCTCCAATTAGGGCACGTGGGCATTGGACTAACTGTTTCACCAAATTTACCCCAATAATCAAAATTAGTTCATGGATGAAAGGTTTGCAAGGTCACTTCAGCCAATTCTACATCCACATTTTTGGCCTTATGAATATTCGGGAAGGTATATCTACCAATTGAAATAGGGAAGTGCATTCTCGATTTGTGGCATTTGTTTTGAATTCGGTGATAATCCAACAATTGTCAGACCAATTCTAGTAGAACCCATTTATTAGTGGGGCACCTTGGAAATTTTTTGGGGGCACCTATAAATCCTAGAACCCGAATGTAAGTGAATGTAGGGAACTATAAATAGATGGCTCCCCACTCACGCACTTCTTTGAAGGCTTCATTAGAAATCCTTTAGTTGTATAACTCTTTGTCAAAACAGTAGAGGATAACTACAAAGAAGGCATCATTGACCCTTTGAAAATGCTTGCTTCCCTTCACTCAGTGTGAGTTGGGGATAGAAATCATAAATTTGGGAGGTGTTGTGAATACCTTTAGTATTCAATCCAGAAATCTCCCATAACAGCGATCAACATAAACCAAGAAGGATGTCATATAGAAGCTCTTTGTGGAAAGCACCTTGCTCAATTGATAAAATGGAGCTACTAATATGCTCCCCCATCGAGATAAACTTGTTATTCTTCTTGATGGTAGTGATGTACAAGAACATCCATTCCTAGAATTCCTTTGTAGAAGGGAGACCTGAAACTCTACTTAGTAGCACAATAAGATCATTGACCTCCTGAATAAAATATGACCGATGCATGGTTTTGGGTAATTTGGTGAAGCTCTTGGCCAAATAAGTTTTCATCATGATTTTTGTGCATACTTCCTCTTCCTTGTCCCAATGTTCTACTACTTTATTTTGGTGAAATTGTGGCATAATCTTCAACATCGGGAAGTTTGAGCAGATCTTCAAAGAAGTCTGGGTCCAAATGGATTACTACCTTATCATCATCATCCCTAATTGACATGGATTCTTTTTCAAAGTGGGATGTCATGGCTAAAACAAACTTTGGGCAATGCATGGATGTGGGAAAACTGAGCAAAGTAAGGGCAAGCCCACTATCATAAATGGCCTACATCCATGATTTCTTATTCGGAGCCTTTACTCTTTCCCAGAAATCTGGAAAATCAATTTTCCCTAGGTCGGTGTCCCCTATATTCCCTAAGTCGGAAGATAGGCAGGAGTGAGGAGAAACTCCAAGAAATGAATACTTCATCTTTTCTTTCCCCTTTGATGTAGAAGTAGACATCAAGCTCTATATGCCGGAATGAAAGCCAAAGTTTGAAAAAACCTTGAAAAAGAGAAGTCAAAACTCAAAGTGCAATACTCTGAAAGATAGGTCCCGAATTCCCAAAAATATCAGCTTCCGAAAAAAACTGAAAAGTCCCAAAGAGAAAACTCCAAAATTTCCAAAAAAAACTCTTAAATTCCAAAAAAAATTCTCCGAAGATGAAAGTTCTAAAAAATTTCTCCAAAAAATTCAAAAAGTTTCTCTATCTCAAAAATTAGGAAATTCCAAAAACAAAAACTCTGAAAAAGAATTCCAAAAACTTGACTTCTAAAAATTCGAAAAGAAAATCTTTGAAATGATAATCTCCAAAAAAAAAAAGACAACAACTCTGAAATTCCGAAAAGAATATCTCCACCAGATCTCTGAAATGATGGAAAAAATTTGTCAAAAAATTGATCTCCAAAATCTTGAAAAATTGAGAAGCTCTAAGAGGTGAAAATGAAAACTTGAGAGGAACCTAGAAAAATTGAATGCCTGTGGAAACTTCAAACGTAGAAACATGGTGGGAAATGAGTTTGTCATTTCAAAAGGCATGCAGAGGAGGAAACAAAGAAAACAAACAAAAATGAAAATAAGAGATCTTAAACCAAAAAGAAAATAACCAAGTTAAAATACCTCAAAATGACATTGAAAGGTACAAGAAAATGGAATGTCAGAGAAAATGTGTCAAGGTAAAAATGATGAGTAAAAATTGAGTTTAAATAGAAAACCCTGACATTAATGGAAAAAATCTGATCCGTATGGGGTTGGTGAAAAATTAAATGCACGAAGGATTTCCAAAGTCTGAAACCTGAAAGCCCAAAATTCCAAAATTTCAAAATTTTGGGGTTTTGGAATTTGAGATTGGGAGATGAAAAATGTGAATTGGCAATGAAAATTTCCAAAACCCAAAAGCCTAAAATTCTGAAATTTTAGACTTTTAGACTTTCGGACTTTAGAAGTTTGAAAGGAAAACTCAAAAAGACCCCAAAGTTCCAAAACTTAAAAGCCCAAAAGTCTGAAAGTTCAAAATTTCAGACTTTGGAAGTCCAAAAGGGGTTTTACTGAAAATGTGACCAAACATTTCTGAAACTCGAAAGCCTGAAAGTCTAAAATTTTAGACTTTTGGACTTCGAAACTCCAAGTTAAGAAATGCCAATTTGTTGAATGAAAATTTGAAACCCTAAAAGCCCGAAAGTCCAAAATTTGGACTTTCGGGATTTCGAGCTTTAAAGATTTGGAACCAAATTTCAAACCCATGCCATTTAAACTCCAAAATAGAAAATTTCCAAAATCCAAAAGCTGAAAATTTTCAAAATTTCGGGACTTGGAGAATTTTTGAATCATTATGCAGAATTCCTCCATACAAAGGATTTTCAAAAATTTTAACTACTTTCGACCTCTATTTCTCAAGGTAGATTAAAACATTAACATTTTTGGTGACCTCTAGGGAAAGCTTTCCTGTTAAGCTTTGAGACCAGTAGCCTTAAGAAAATCATTGGGCAAGGAGTCCTAAAAGAAAAAACCAAAAAAAAAACAAACAAAATGGAAAAGAAAATGAAAATGATGTGCAAAGCACTTGGAGGAAAAGAAAAGAACACTGTATAGGGTGGAACAATCTCAAAAGCAAGCTTTGAGATGTATCCCATTCACATGAATGGGAAATTCTTCTCCATTGAGTTTGGATAGATGAAATGAATTCACCTCTTTACAACTTGTGATGATGTATGGCCCACTCTAGAGAGCGTCAAATTTGGCATGCTTTCCTGGCTTGGCCCTATCTTCATCCCATTTGAGACTAAATCTCCTTTTGAAAATAACTATCGGATGCTTTTTTCAAAAATATTTCTTAACCTGAGCTTGATGTTGTGTTAATGTGTGCATGGTTGAGTTTCAAATTTCCTCTAGCTCCATGAGTTCAGCAAGCCTCATTGTTAAGGCATCATTCTCCATAACTTCGAGCTAATAAGCCAAGTCCAAGGAAGGTATTTCCAAAAGAAAGTGGAGTTTTTTCCCTTCCATATACAAGCATGAAAGGTGAAACCCCAGATGGCCTTTTTAGGTGTTATCCGATCTGCCCATAGGGCTATCTTAAGCTATGTATGCCAGGTCCTTTTGTTGGCCTCCATTGTACGCTTGATGATCCTTATGAGATTCTTATTACTTAGATTCAGCCAACCCATTTCCCTGTGGATAGTAGTTAGATGAAGTCTTGAGGTAGACCCCATTCTTAACAGCCCATTCACTTATCTTTAACCCGAGGAAAGCCATTGCATTGTCAGAGATAACGGTAAATGGAACACCAAACCTTGTCATTAGATTCTCTAAAAATTCAAGGACAACTTTCTCATTGCTCTCCTTCAATGCCACCACTTCTATCTAGCGAGTGAAATAATCCATTACAGTAAGGACCCATTTATGTCCTTCACTAGATGGAGGATTGATCATTCCAATAAAATCTAACCCCCATTGAATGAAGGGTTGATCCACCTGAATGGGATGCAATGGAAGAGTTGTCAACTTCTATTTACCCATGAAAAGAGCACATTCTTTACACTTCCTTACCTAGAAATGAGCATCCTTGAACAAGTTTGGCCAGTAATAACTAGCTCACATGATCTTGGTAGCGGTTGTTTCATGTTGAGTAATGCCCTCCTGACAAGGCCACTATGGAACTCCTCCAATATCTTGTTCACTATTCCAGCTTGATGCATGTAGAAGAACACCATTCAAATCCTTTCGAAAAATATGTTATCCACCAAGGCATATGGAATGGACTGAGATGGAAAGTACATCATTGGAATTTATCCATATTTGGAGGATATACCCCTGAGAGAAGGAAATTTTGCATCTTTGTTAACCAATCATCTTGACAGTCACTTTCATTGGTGTTTAGGAGCACGGTATCCTCTACATCCTTGGTCTCCATGTCTGTAGCCAACTATTGGCATAACCCTTTATCCCCTAAAAGGTTTAGTGACTTTAATGTGTACATCATACTCCATTACTTTTGTGATCCACCCTGCACGCTTCTCATTCATTTCTTTGTTCAACAAAAATATTTGACGCCAGATGGGAAACCATCAAATGTACTTTGTTATTGGATAACATGTGCCTAAAATTTTTTAGAGCTCAAATGACTATGAAAGACCTTCTTTTCAATGAAAGAATACCTGAGCTCATATTATTTAAGAGACTTGACTAAAAGGTGATTGGTTATTCCATCAGGTCATCATTTTGTTGGGTTAGAATCCCTGAAATACTTTCCTATCCTGCGAAAGCATAGAGAATGAAATCCCTATCAAACCTAGGATTGACCAAGTGTGGGAGCTTGAGAAATGGCCATTTTGATGGCCTCAAAACTCTCCCTCCCATCTTTCTTCCATGAGAATGGAATATTATTTTTCAGCATGGTCATGAGTGGTTTAGCCAATGTTGCAAACTAAGGAATGAATCTCTGCATGAAATTTATGGTTCCCAGGAAACTTTGGAGACCTTTCTTGTGACTTGGGAGAGATAATGACATAATGGAATGGATTCTAGCTAGATCAATTGACAGTCCTTCCACTGAAACAATATGTCCCAATAATTTTCCTTCTTGAACTATAAAAATGCACTTCTTAGGGTTCAGTGAGACCCCAAATTCTCTACATCTTCTAAAAAACCTTTCTTAGATGTGTGATATGGTCTTCAACATGCTTGGAATAGAATAGTTATGTCATCCAGGTAAACCAAGATAATATCATTGATTAGTCCTTTAAAGGCCATATCCATGGCTCTTTGGAAATTAGCTCTTGCATTAGACAATCCAAATGGCATCTTGTTGTAAGCGTATGTGCCCCATTTAGTAGTGAAAGCCATTTTGAATTGATCATATTCTTGGACTAGAATCTGATTATACCCTAAATATCCATCAAGCAAAGAGAACCTCTGAGCCCCTACCACTATTTGGAGGATTTTCTCCATCGATGAAAGGGGGTAATGATCCTTTAATGAGGCATGGTTTAAATCCCTAAATCCACACATACCTAATTTCTCTTTCTTTTTCCTTATAGGCACCAAATTGGCTACCCACGAGGAATGTTTGATGGGAAAAATTATGCAGCCTCGATAAGCTTGTTCAGCTCCTTCCTCATTAGTGGCTCAATCTTAGGGTTGATCGACCTCTTTTTTTGATGAAATTGGCTTAGAGTTAGGGTCCATCTCGATGGTATGTTGGGCTAAACCAGGATCAAAACCACACAAGTATTTGTAGCTCCATGCAAAAATATCATGATATCTTGACATAGTTCAATGAAAGATTTCTTTTCTGAGTAGTGCATACCTTACCAATTTTTAAAAAAAAATCACTTTCCACCTCGACTTCTTCAAAATCCTCCTCCTTGACCACCATATTAGTGCTCTATCATTTGGCTTGATCATCTGAATTGAAGATGGATTCCAATGTAACCAAGCCTTTTGGTAGCTTGTTTCCTTTTAGCTGTATAATTTGATCACCGTAAGAATTTTGAAGTTTATCTTGATGTTTGGCAACGAACTCTACTTCTTGTTGTAGGAAGAGAACAATTTGCTAATCAATATTGAACACTTCCAGCTACTTACGTTATCTAGTACTACGGGATGGACCACCATTTTGACTATCTTACTGCTCTTCTTTCATGATGTCTATAGGTACATCATATTGGGAGCCAATAGTAGCTAGCCTGTCAACATCTTGATTTTTCTTCCTGGGAATTGCATGAATTCCAAAAGCTTCAAAATCTTCTATCAGATCCCAAACCCAATTTTTATATGACCTCAGTAGATCATTTTTTGATGCACTATGGGCTATAACTTGGTGCACAACCAATTCACTATCACCAAAGATGGTCAAGGTTTGGATTCCTCTTCTTTGGGCCAGCTGAATTCCTTGTATAAGAGCTTCATATTCGGAAACATTATTAGTGCAACTGAATTGCAACTAAAAGGAAGAGAAATATTTGTCTCCTTCTAGAGAAATCAACATAACCCCTACACCAGATCCATTTTTACTTCATGAGCCATCAAAGAACATTTTCCACAGTCCCTTTGTATCACTTGATGTCTTAACAAGTTGAGGTATGATGGTATTTTCTTCATGAATGCAGTATGTACCCAACCCTATTTCTTCCATAAGTAAGCAGCAAACCTGATTCTTCATCTACTAATAAATCAACATAGGGATCATATTGGTGGTTGATACTTACTTCATCAAGCAACTATGTCAGGAACTTCCTCATGAGAGTAGTTGGCTCGTGATCTACATCTTCTTCATCTAGGTCACTAATGGCATAATTTCCATTTATGGGTTTGGTGGTGTATGGTTCCACATGATTATGACAAATAGGTTCAGCTCTTATAGTCACCTTCATCTCATACCAAGTTCTAAGGATCATATGCGACCAATCTGATGAAAATATCCACCCATCTTGGCAGTGAACTCCCACGATAAGAAAATGGAAAAAAGGGGAGGGAGATCAATAATAGATATGTCTTGCATGAATGTCAAGCTAGGACATGCATGGATAGTAAGATGAAGTCCCTTAATGACCCCCATAGTTTGGACTACAGTACCATCTAGTTGAACAAATCCTCTTGAAATTGGAGTATATGGAATTTGTAATATATCTGCAATCGTTTGGGCATTATAGAACTACTAGCTCTAGAATCGATCATACAATTGTGTACCAAATGATCACCAATAATCAATGAGATATAGAATGGTGGAGCTTGTTGGGCTTAGCATATACTTTTTTTTTGGGTTGGCATAAGCTGGTTTCCACTTTGACTTCTTGACTTGATGATCTGTTGGTAGTGCCAAAGTTGTTCAAAGCCTCCCATAGCAAGTTCCTCTGAGAAGGAATCGAGAGTGCATCCCACATCGTGACACTCAAATTGGTCTTCTTCATTTGCTCCATAATGCTGAATGGAATCACCCCCACTTTGCTAATACCTTTTGGGGCATTGGATTCTTCTTTTGGAAAATTCCTATTAGGCATTGTGATACTTGAAGTCCCATCCTTCTTTGTAGACTGATCCATGGATACTTTTGGTGATTTCTTTCTCATGCCTTTATCATCTGATATTTGTGTTAGGGACTAGAAGTAGATGCTTGATCAGTTTTGGAAGATTGTGGGTCTATTTCCTTTTCTTGGAACATGTGTTGGATGTTATAGTGGAGGAATCAATATTTAAGCCACAAAAGTCTTCTTCTTTCAATTTAGTAGTGTAGTTTTGTCAAGAAGGTTGGTCTTGAATTTCGTGAGTGGATGGTCCAGCAGATGATTCAGGTTGAGCAAGATATGCTTTGGACCATAAGGGCCTAACTCAAAACTCCATTTGGGAAAATATTTTGGTTGTGAGGCTTAAGAACAAGGGTAACACCACTCATAATCTTGAATGAGGTTATTCTAGACTAGCACTATGGCTTTAGATGAACTAGTAATGGAAGGGTTTCAGAAGTTTAAAGGATTTACGTTTGATGCTTGGCTGGTAACCTGGTTCTAGGCTTGATTATTTCCTTGAAAGGGAGGGCAATTTTCTTGATATTGTGATTGAAACAGTCGAGCATATTGGGATTGTTTCCTTTTCATTACTACTAGCTCATTTCTGAAGGTTTGCAGTAGTGATTTTACTTCAAATAGATCATTTGAAGAGGTTAGG
The DNA here is from genome assembly GCA_018340775.1 of Taxus wallichiana var. yunnanensis. Taxonomy (NCBI): domain Eukaryota; kingdom Viridiplantae; phylum Streptophyta; class Pinopsida; order Cupressales; family Taxaceae; genus Taxus; species Taxus wallichiana. The sequence continues at coordinate 92,751,692 of CM031242.1, forward strand.
GGCTGATTGAGCTAGCTGATTAGATGTTGCTTGGAATAGGTGCAATGATAGGCTGATTATTTGTAAGATCCGGAGAAAATGGCATGGGTGGTCGGGAGCTATCTTTCCATCCTGGATCAAATAATTTTCCACATTTATGGTTGTGTCATAAGCATCAGGTAATGTAGTCCCTCCCATGGATTGAATCATCACTGCTACATCACTATTCAAAGCTCACAAATAGTACAAAAATGCATTGTTTGGAGAGGGCTTGATGAGTGCTAGAATCCTATTCCATGTCCTATGAAATCAGAAATTGAAATCACTCATGTACTCCTGGGGAGCTCTCTTTATGGTGGTGAGTTGTTCTAAGAGTGATAGGTGATCACTCTTGTCTTCAAACTATTTGCAGAGCTTCTCTCCTAACTCATCCCAAGTGGTTATGTTGCCGACACGTAACCCTCAAAACCATTGAAGTGATTTTCCCTTGAAGGAAGTGGCCAAAAGTCTGACAACAACATTATCCTCTATGACATTATGTACTGCGCAGATGTTGGCTACATCAAGAATGTGTTCTACTAGAGTGACATGAGTTTCTCCTATGTAAAAGGATAAAATTTTGAGTTCACAACTAGTATAGGGTCATGTTGAGCCAATAGAAGTGGACTGCTTGCATTGAAAGGGGGAAAAACTTGGTTCCGTGCCATAGCAGCAAGAGGTTGATTGTTCCTTGATGGAGGAAACCTTCCATATGGAGGAGTTGAATGACCTCTCGAGATGAAGTTGAGTTGATGATGGTGTTAAAATAATTCTACTTCTTCTCTTGGGAGGAGACACGGAAAGGTTGATATGTTGATAACTTCCATGCTTTGAAGAATCTCTTGTCTAAATTCTATGCATAAGTGAATGCACTAAGGTTTGGAATCTAGAGATATAGATTTGCAAGTACTTTGATCTATGCTAATGAGAAGAGAAGTACCAACTCGTCCCACCAGGTGTGCCAAAAATTATTGTCACCAAATCACTGCACCCCTCGAATGGCCAAAATGTGAACAAGACGTTTGGTGTGATTGGGACACATGGGATCACCTCTCAAGCTATGGGACTTGGGATCAAGGTGAACCTCTAGAGAAGGCCAAATTCCTCTTCCTAAAATAAATGCCTTACTACTCCTAGTGTAATAGAATGACCATCTAATCCTAAGCTAACATCTTTATGAGTTTTAAGGAAAGAGATTTTGCAAAACTGAAACTATACTAAGGGTGGTGATGCACCAAATTAAGGGATGTTTAATATCTAGAAGGGTTAGTGTGGGGGATGCTTACATCATTGACCACCTTCACCTATCACAACTCGAAAGGGTACAAAATACCACAAACCAGGGGCATACATTCCTTCATTAAACTTAAGCATACATAAGGATAGATCGAATTGGATTCAACACACAATTAATTTATCATGAGGAAACAACACATGCATATGTCAAACATCTATTTCTACAATTAGGGATAATGATGACATAACTTAATACAGAAGGAAAATAAGGTTTTCACAACTGACATAAAAGATAATCACATTATTCCTTCACAACATGAAATAGATAACCTGAAATAAAGGTAAGATAACCACTCACACTAAGGAATCATAAATTCACAAAGTAAGCATTGATTAACCATTCAACACAATAAATCAGATTCCCAATTGCAAGGTGTAACTCTGAATATAATTAAAAGGTTTTAGAATTATTTGAAGCACTCTTCCAAGATTGAAGAGCAACCTCACTCAAAAATAATCTATATCTACTAGCTTGAAGCATTCAACTATTTATAAGTTCTTAGGATGAGCCATTACAATTGGGCCCTTAACTAACATTTTACTAAAAATAGAAATGTCATTAAATTAAGGGAACATGCTCCCATGAAAATAGAAAATTTTTGCAAGGGTTTGACTTAGTCAACCCTTCAACTTGATCGATCTAGAGCTTAGATCTTCCCTCCATGGTCTCTCAGCTTTGGTTTGGTTCAACTACACCTTCCTCTCCTATAAGTTTCTATTGTTCTCCTTCCCACATAGCCATTCGATGCTTATACTCAATGAAGCGCTTGATGATTCCCTAATTTCTTCATCTCCAGGCCCACATGCATAGTGATTCACTACATCTACTATCTCGATCTCCTTTGTGATCTTGGCTTGGCACTCTTCAATTTTATTCATAACTTTCTTCAGCCTCCCTATGAAATTTTGGCACAAGACCAATTGGTCAATGGAGTCACTACTGAAATTTTGGTGACCTCATCATTGCACTTCACCAAATCCTTGAAATTTTCCTTAATTTGATCCTCAGGAAGAGCATCGATGTTTTTTGAAAAAATTTCAATTAGTAATATCAAACTCTTAGAGATGTCATTTAGGGCATCCGTGATTTCTACTGTTTATCTTCCAATTTCTTAATCAAATCTTGCAATACTTAGCACTAGAATTCCATGGACTTTTAGTATTCAAATAAATTTGAGGCATCATTGATCACCTCTTCCTAAAGAAGCAAGTTGGGGTCTTCTTCTTTGATCTCACTCCATGTTTCCAAATTTAAATTTAGATTATTATTATCTTCAGAAAAATCCTCATCCATTTTGCAAATAACAGCCTTCCCAACCTACAGATCATTATATATTTCGACAACCTCCTTGATTAAGGGATTAGCTTCTTGTAGTATGTGTTCAATCCATCCATTTACCGATCTCCCTTTCTATCCTAGCTTCTCGAGCTCATGATAAGAAATGTCATCAATGGTAGAAGAAACTGTCATGGCCATAGTAGTTGAGACTTTGGTAGATGGAGTTGGTTGGGTTACTTTGTAACAATGAAGTGAGTTGTTCGACCTTGAGTTTGAGCTCATCTTTTGTGGCCTTATCTTTGTCATATTTTTCCAGTAGAGCCCGAGAGTAGTGTGCACATCTTGTTTGGCTCCTTCATGAGTAGCTCTTCCCAATGAAAATCAAGAGATTTGATAATCTACCGCACAGTAATTATCTCTTTAGTTTTTCCCTCAACAGGAGTAGTAACCTCTACAATTCACTCTCCAGATGGATTCACTGTCAAGACTTGAAATAGTTCTTGGCCTCTTGGCCTATCTTTTGGGCATCTATCCAATATACTGAGATCTATGACATCTCCTAGAGGCACCTTCTTCTTCTACTTTGGATTCTATCTAAACAACCATTTAGGAATAGCTAATGTTGATGAAGCTGGGTTAGTAGATTCGATACCTGAAACATTAGATATGACAAGAGTACTAGAAATATTAGTTGGTATTTGGGTAGAAGTGGCCATGATGGATGGGGTGGATGTAAGGACAACCATAGGAGTTGATAAAATGATGCTTGGGAATGAGGTGGAGGGAAATGGAAGTGTTAAGGGAAGTGAAGAAGAAATGGGTGACCCAATAGTTTCTCCATCTGAGAGAATTGGAAGGGATGAGAAAACCTAGGCCATGGAAGGAGATGGGAAGGAAGAAATGATTGTGGAAGTGGAAGGAACTGATATTGGAAGTGATAATGGAGGAAGAAGAAGATGTGATGGATCTTGTGAGATGCTAGGGGAGTCACTGACTTCAACCACTTATGTCACAGGTGCTACGAGGAGACATGGCCTTAGAAATAGGAGCCTTGGAGAGAGATGAGCCACCAACAACAAATGAAATATTTTTGGGAGTCATATGGGTTTTTTGGGTCAACCTTTTCCCCTTTGTGGTTGTTGATTGGCTCATGGTTGGTGGGGCCTCTATACTTATAGGTTGTTCTACTCCCTTGGGTGAAATTCCCAAAGTAGCCAACCAACTATAAGTTCTCTACAAAATGGGCCCCACCCTCTCCTTTGTATTGCAACATTCTTCTACATACCAATCAATCTAGGGAAATGGTTAACTGGAAATATTATCATTTTTATGGCACATCTAAAACCTCATCATTATCTTATGCATCCTTTGGGACATCAACCAAACCAAACAACCGAAACTTCATCTAAGGTCAACCTCTCATAATACCTTTGTTGAGACGATGTATTCATCCAAAAATGAATCCAAATATCCTCCAATTGGGGCACGTGGGCACTGGACCAACCTATTTCATCGAATTTACCCCAATAATCAAAATTAGTTCATAGATGAAAGGTTCACAAGGTCACTTTGGCCAATTTTGCATCCACATTTTTGGCCTTATGAATATTTGGAGCAGTATATCTGCTAATTGAAATAGGGAAGTGCATTCCCGATTTGTGGCATTTGTTTTGAATTTGGTGATAATCCAACAATTTTCAAACAACTCTAGTAAAACCCATTTATCGGTGGGCACCTTGCAATTTTTTGGGGCACTATAAATCCTAGAACCCAAATGTAAGTGAATGTAGGGAACTATAAATAGATGGCTCCCCACTCACACACTTCTTTGAAGGCTTCATCAGAAATCCTTCGGTTGTATAACTCCTTGTCAAAATAGTAGAGGATAACCGCAAAGAAGGCATCATTGACCCTTTGAAAATGCTTTCTTCCTTCACTCAATGTGAGTTATGGATAGAAATCATAAATTTGGGAGGTGTTGTGAATACCTTTAGTATTCAATCCAGAGAAATCTCCCATAGTAGTGGTAACATAAACCAAGAAGGATGTCATATAGAAGTTATTTGTGGAAATAACCTTGCTCAATTGATAGAAAATGGAGCTACTAATATGCTCCCCCATTAGATAAACTTGTTATTCTTCTTGATGGTAGTGATGTACAAGAACATCCATTCTTGGAATTCCTTTACAGAAGGGAGACCTGAAACTCTACTTAGTAGCACAATAAGATCACTAACCTCTTGAATAAAATATGACCGATGCATGGTTTTGGGTAATTTGGTGAAGCTCTTGGCCAAATAAGTTTTCATCATGATTTTCATGCATACTTCCTCTTCCTTGTCCCAATGTTCTACTACTATTCTGAAAATGTGGCATAATCTTTCAACATCGGGAAAGTTTGAGCGATTCTTTGAAGAAGTTTGGGTCCAATGGATTACTACCTTATCATCATCATCTTTGACTAACATGGATTCTTTTTCAAAGTGGGATGTCATGGATAAAACAAAATCTAGGAAATGCATGGATGTGGGAAAACTGGAAGCAAGGGAAAGCCCACTATCATAAATGGCCTACATCCATGATTTCTTATTCGGAGCCTTTACTCTTTCCCAGAAATATAGAAAATCAATTTTCCCTAGGTTAGTGTCCCTATATTCCCTAAGTCGGAAGATAGGTAGGAGTGAGGAGCAAACTCCAAGAAATGAATACTTCATCTTTTCTTTCCCCTTTGATGTAGAAGTAGACATCAATCTCTATATGCCGAATGAAAGCCGAAGTTTGAAAAAACCCTAAAAAATAGAAGTCCAAAACTCAAAGTGCAATACTCTAAAAATAGGTCCCGAATTCCCAAAAATAATTGCTTCCAAAACCCAAATTGAAAAGTCATGAAGAAAAAATCTAAAATTCTTGAAAATTTTCTCCGAAGATGAAAGTTCCAAAAAATTTCTCCAAGATGAAATTTCAAAAATTTCTCTCAAACAAAGTTCTCGAATCTCCAAAATTAGAGTTCTAAAAACAAAACTCTGAAAATTACTTCCAAAAAGCTTGAATTCCAAAATTCAAAAGAAAAGATCTAAATTATGATCTCTCCAAAATCGAAAGACATAACAGATCTAAAATTCTAAAAATAATATCTCTTCCAAATCTTTGAAATGATGGAAAAGTTTTTCCAAAAAAATTTGATCTCCAAAATCTTGAAAAACAGAGAAGCTATTTGAGGTGAAAATTGAAAACTTGAGAGGAACCCTAGAAAAATATGAATGCATGTGGAAACTTCAAACGTAGAAACATGGTGGGCAATGAGTTTTTTATTTCAAAAGGCATGCAAAGGAGGAAAAAAGAAAACAAACAAAAATGAAAATAAGAGATCTTAAACCAAAAAGAAAATAACCAAGTTAAAATACCTCGAAAATGACGTTGAAAGGTACAAGAAAATGAAATGTCAAAGAAAATGTGTCAGGTAAAAATGACGAGTAAAAACTGAGTTTAAATAGAAAACCCGACATTAATGGCAAAAATTTGATCCGTATAGGGTTGGTGAAAAATTAAATGCATGAAGGATTTCTGAAAGTTTGAAACCTAAAAGCCCGAAATTCCAAAATTTTAGAATTTTGGGGTTTCGGACTTTGGAGATTGGGAGATGAAAAATGTGAATTGGCAATGAAAATTTCTGAAACTCAAAGCTTGAAATACCAAAATTTTGGACTTTCAGACTTTCGGACTTCAGGAGTTTGAAAGGGAAAAAATAAAAAATGCCCCCAAAATTTTTGAAACTCGAGCACGAAAGTCTGAAATTTCGACTTTCGACTTCGAAGTTTGAAAGGGGTTTTACTAAAAATGTGACCAAAATGTTCCAAAACTCGAAAGCCCAAAAGTTCAAAATTTTGGAATTTCATACTTTCAGACTTCAGAACTCCAAGTTAAGAAATGTGAATTTGTTGAATGAAACTTTCTAAACCCCGAAATCTTGAAAGCCTAAAAATTCAGACTTTTGGGATTTTAGGCTTCAGAGATTTGGAACCAAATTTCAAACCCATGTTATTTAAACTCTGAAATAGAAAATCTCTGAAATTTGAAAGCTGAATTTTTTTATAGAATTTCAGGACTTAAAGAATTTTTGAATCATTATGCAAAATTCCTCCATACAAAGGATTTTCAAAATTTTGGTTGAATACTTTCAACCTCTATCTCTCGAGGTAGATTAAAACATTAACAAAAATTTTACCCCCTTCATTTGGGGTGTATTAAATGTCACTGAAGGAGTATGCAGCCCAAAAGAGGACCGACCGCTATGTTGAAACTATGCCCTATAGGGGAAGGGAATGTGCTTGGTATAAACCAAGGCACACACAAACAAGTGGCTAGGAGAAAAGTGTTAGTATAAAAAAACATGCATGTAAGATGTAAGCTAACATACATTGTGTAAGATAAGATGCAAGTAAAAACATAACAAGACAATGTAGACCATGAAGATAAGGTTGCACACATGGTACATCACTCACGATGTCGCAAGACAATCAAGGCCATAGTGGCCGTAAGTAATTAGATAACAAGCGAGACATAGGGAAAAACCCCACAAACAATGACAAGAAAAATAAAATAGTGTATTGGACAACAATGAAAGAAAGTAGTCTGCATTACAAATGTTGCACATGAAGCACCTGTTACCACATTAGAAGGATAAAAAACATGTCAAAGCATGTACAATATGAGAAACTAGTGTGCTATGAAACAAAATGATAAAATAGAACCCGTAATGTACAAAGTGGATACCCCAGAGCCACCGTGGGAATGGTACTAGGTACTACATCAAGCATCCATGCTCCATGTAATGGATGTTTAAAATATGTGATCACAACTAGAAAGAAAGTGAATCTACATGTGTGTATGATAAATATTATGACATGAAAGATATCTATCTAGCATGTGTAATAGGATGAACATGTAACAAGTAAATCTAAGCAATATTAAATGCAATAAATATGTGGAGTATGATGTGGATGAGGTGGAATAGAATGCAGTATGAATGATAGGAGCAACGTGCCCCTTGAGTGTATGTGTATGTATGTAATGAGGTTCATTTATTTATGCCCCCTCAGTAGTCAAGAATGAACCGTAAATGAGAGTGTGTCATCGGGAAATGGTTTGAAATTTATGCACAAGAAATATGGTGATTGTAAGTTTTCAGTGATGTGTAAGATTGAATGTGATAAAGGAAGATTGATCATGAAGCTGTAGAAATGAGGTGGTAGAATGCGTGATGATTTAACTCGAAGCATAAATCACTAATCGTGTGAGGAAAAAGCGTGATGATTTAGCAAAAAGTGTATATAATGAAATAGATATATGGATGTAAATGATATAAAGCGTGATTATGTAACACCAAATGTATATCACAAAAGGTATGAGTATAATGATACAAATCATGATGATGTAGCACAAAGCATACATCACAAAATGTATGAAGAAGAAACTAGTTAGGAATGTCTCATGGTAAGGGTATTGAATGATTTAATGTGTGAGTTTTATGAATTCCATTTGATATGTATACCATTAGCATTCGCGTCTAACCATAGGAATAGATTTTTTGTCGGGTAGTGAGTACAACATGTAGAAATCAATGAGTAAAATGTGTAATATGTGTAGTAGGTGTGGTGGATGATATGTCATAGGTGTGTGATGGGTAAAGCATGCCATGTGGAATGTGTAGTGTGCAAGATGTATATATTATATAAGAGTGCAAGCACAAAGTGTGTGTGATGTCAAAAATGTGAAATGTATAATAATGTAGTGTGTAGAATGTGTATGATGTATAGGTGTATGAAGCACATAGTGTGGATGATGTAGAATAGATGGAAGATTATATGTGTAAAAAAGTGTATGATGTGTAGAGATGTGATGTGTATTGTCGACAGCTTAAGTGTGTGAGGTTCATGTATATAATATGCACTCTAAATTCAAGTGTGAACCATATCACAAGAGTGCATCATAGGGGAAATGACGATACAAGTGTGTGTATGTTGTGTGTAAATATATAGGTGTGATATGATGAGAGTATAAAAGGTGTGCGAATTCTAGAGGGAGGGAGAATAAGTGCGATACCCCAAGTGTATTATGATGATGAGGATCTATAAAATGATGTAAGAGGTTTCATGCCATTATGGGATAACTTTTTCTATGTCATGATAAGAGAGATGGATAACACAATGTTAAGATGAAGAAAAAAATAGGACCATGCGATGGTGGTGGAATTTGAGATGTGTCTTGTCCATTAGTAGGAGTAGTTGTTTTGAAAAAGTGATTGGTTGGAGATTATGTGGGATTTATGATGCTACATAAGACTTAATAGGAGAAGAAGGTGGACTGATTTTTAAAGGAGGTTGCTTAGATTGACTTGATAGTGCCATAGATGCCTTGAGAGGAGGGGGAATGAGACTAATTTTGAGAGGCGGTTTCTTGACTTGAAGAGATTGTATAGGAAGTGTTTGAGTGGTGGAAGAAGAAACATTAGAAGAGATGACTTGATTCTCACTAGACATAAATTGATTATATTTATAAACCCATTGAGCTATAACAAGTAGAGAGGACCATGTAACAGAAATGTTGTACAATGTATGAGATAAAACCTTGACGCTCAAGATGTTTGACTCTTCATTGTAAATCATAACAATAATTGTCAATATGTCTATTGATTTAATGATAATTGTAATATGGAAGACCTTTATATTTTGTAATCCTCGAAGGAGGATAGCAATGAGTTGATGGTAAGATGATTAATTGATGAGTAATAACTTTCAAAAGAATATATTGTTGCTTCGCATTGATTGCAAACTTGAGAAGCATTGGGAGAGGAAATTTTTAGGTTCACTAATATGAGCACATGTAGGAGACATAGAATGAATCTGAGATGTAGAAGGAGAAAAAAATGAGCCTTTTTGGAGAGAATTTGTTATGGGAAACATTTATGGCTTTCTTACCAACACTGGGAATCCAATTCCCTCTACCTAAATGGTGAAAATTTCATATATGCATGCGTGAGTAAGGTGATTTCTATCTGGGTTGGCTTTGTGGCTGGGGATCCAACATAGGCACTCCACTGACCACTGTGGAAAAATCTTGTAGATATCTACAAGGGAGGAATTTTCTAGGAGAGGGGAAAGGGAGTGAGAATGTTAGATAGGAGAAACTAATGTTGCAAGTAGAAAATCATATCCTTGCATACAACAGTTATAAGTTTCATCACATGCATAGAAATTAGGAAGAAACAATACTACAAACAACAACAAGACCAATTAGAATTTAATGAACACAAAGTATCAATAAATCCCTTAGTAAAAAAATGCTAGAAAATCCTTCTTGTATTGATGCTCAAGTAGAAATTGTACATAGTATGAGAATGGAAGACATTTGAGAATAGGATAAAATGGAGGAAATTTGCTAACTCAAGTTTGATTCTTCACAAGGATCTCTCTCTCTCTCTCATGAATTCATAAAATTAAACTAATAAGTCTAAAAAAACCCTAAAATGGAAATCTTGTTACAATTTATAGAAGAGAAGAAACTCTTCATCTTCCCGGTGACTCATCACATACTTTAATTTTGAATTTAGGATGTTCATATTCCTATAAAATATTTAATTCCCTTTTATAAAAATAAGGCAACTTAAATGTTACATTATGTTTCTAAAGTCACGTAAAGACATATAAAAAATTACAAACCCCAACGTGAAATTAGAACATTGAAGAAAGTGAGTGTTGGAAGGGAAGAGAAAAGAGATAAAGAAAGAAGACGAAGAAGAAGGAAGATTTATGTAGAAGAATGAGTCGCTCTAGTGGAAATGATCTCGCTTCTGGCCGATCTCCATATCGCACTACTAAGAAGATCTCCCTTTCTTAAAATTCTCTGCTAAAACACACTACTACATGTTCCACTTTATCAACATGAGGGATGAAAATGCAACTTAGATTCTCTATCTACCTGTTAGACACACTGTTAATATCTTTACACTTTCCCAACCATGATGGATGCTTCTCAGTAATGAGTGCAATGGTGGCCCAAATCTATGAAATGAACTCAATGGTGTCCTTAAAGAAGGATAATGGATTACCTACATTTTTCTTAATATATTGATCAAATGGACCAATCAATTCATCGACAATTGAATTTTATCCCATTGGAGATACTCCAAGTTTCTAAATTAAATGATTGATACTATCCTACAACTTGTATGCTTGTTCATATTTTTCATCTAGCTTGGTGATGTCCTGATTGATTGCTTCAAATTTTATTGCCCGGGATCTTGTGCATACATGTAACAAGTATTCAAAAGAAGTGAAAAATAATTATTGTTAATCAATTCCTGAGGGTGAGTGTTTCTCATTTCATTCACTACTGGACCTAGAGGTTCCCAATAATCCCTTTCTTTCTCCAAATATTCTTTAAGTGCCCACATTCTATTTGTAATTACACACATGTAGGTAAATATCTTAACTTCCTCTTGAAGAAATAAATTTCCCTTTTGGAAATTGAACTGATCCATTCATTATTAGCTCACCCCTGCATCATGAGCTCATGCATCCTCTTGATAGATTCTGGATTGAAGCTACTGATGGGTGAAACTTCTTCAATGGGAATTGTTGTGGCATTTGGATCTACTAGATGTTGCACATAGGATGATAGAGTTTTCACCGCTTCTTTCAAATCATCAATATTCTTCTTATATTATTTATTCCTTGCTCCCATGTGAGCAGAATATTGATAATATATGTGCAAATCCATTTCACAAGTAGCCTACCCTAGTTGAATTGTGCTCATCTCATAATCATTCAGTTTCGTCTCATCCATTGGCTTGATCAACTTCGATGAGACACTTTAATGTATTTATTTCTTATTTCTCCTCTGCGTATAACTATGAGGCCGTGTGTATGAAATTCCTCTTCTTTCTCTTATCCAATGAGGCGATTGCTAATAAATTAGAGGCTGCCACTTTTTGAACAGTGTGATTATCAAGTGCTATTATTTCCTACATCCATGGGAACATTTAATTAGATTTAGGCTCTATGACAGTGCATTAATTGTTTCCTTCTCTATAAGAGGAGGAGCATCTTGAATGAGGGAGGTATTAGAATAGACAATAATTGAGGCCTCCTATGGTTGTTCAAAGATTGGGTCTTGCACTATGTGCTCTCCCTTTGCTTGTGTTTCTGCCATTGGATCTTCTTCTTATACTTTCGAGACCAAATCTTCCTCTTGCATTGTTGCAATTGAGCCTTCTTTTGTCCTAGCTCTCTTTGGTGACTTTCCATGAGAAGAAGTCTCCAATTCTATGGATATTTGTTTAGAAATTTCTCTAGAGTTCCTTAAACTTGAAGTAACTTTTATAAATTTTGATGATGACTATCAAGAGGCTTGTGGGGATACCTCATGATTAGATGATCATGAATCTCTTTCTCTAGAATAAATCCCTCATCCTCCTGAAAAATTTCTCAATGCATTCCTTTATAAACCTTGACTCATGAATATGCCGGTTGAATTGAGGCAATGGAGAAACCTTGACCGTTGCATACTCACAATCATACATTTATGTTCGGTCATCTTGCAAGATATCTTCATACCAAGAGAACTTGAATTTCCTCATCTCATCAACTGTCATCCTCATATGATCCTTTTCATGTACTTCAAATTCATCGGTAGAGTTGGGAAATTAGTCTTCAATGTGTGGATCATGGTGCAAGTATGGAATGTGGAAAGAGTCATGATCATCTCGAATGTAAAAATTAGACCTAGCACTATAGGAATACAGATTCAAATGTGTGAAGTTAGCCTCCAAATGAGATGCATCATTTGCATTGTTACATGTGAATATACCGAGAGATATGGGGAATGAAATCAACTTCTTTTTCTTGTTCATGAGTATGTTGTCTACCTAAATGAACTTCTTGTAGAGATCGAGATAGTACAATTTGTTCACTAAGGTATGTGGAAACCTTAGCGGAGCTTTTGTCAAAAGGTGAAAAATCATAGGGAGGAGAAAGTCAAGAATTGTATGAAATAAGAGCCATATTTTTTGATTAAGGATGCCACTTGTGGTGACATCCTTGCCTCCAAATCACCCTCCAAGATTTGGACTACGTACATCATGAATGCAACAATCACGTAAGTGAATTGCCTTTAACTTTCCTCCATTACTAACTACGGGAGTTTCTCAAATGTGAGAACCTTGGAAAAAATGTTCATGTGTGAGGGAAAATCCCTTGAATGATCTTGAGTTGGTGAGAAAATAGACCAAGTAAGAATTCATGTGGAATTTCTTTGTCATGAGCACCTAAGGCGATTCTGAAATGCATATTTTCACTGATTATTTGTCCCCGGTTAATTCTCTATTTTCCTTCAGTCATTGTCAAGATGAAAAGGCCCATCCAATCTTGGAAGTCTCTCATGTTTTCTTCTCCCATCACCCTATTGAGTAGAGTGATTGCACTAGAGTATCCTTCCCAAAACTCACATCTTGAAAGAATTTTCGACATCCTTGAGGGTTTTCTCCCTATCTTCATCCATGATCCTAGTGTAACCCCTTGCATGTAGGCATCCATTTTTTCCCACTCATGCATGGCCATTTCCTTTGAGATGAATACCACACTAGGTGATGTTAGAATTTGCAAAGGTTCTGCGGATGATGACCGACATTGGTGTACCATTGTTGTCTTGAATTTTTTGTGTTTCAGGCTCATAGTGGTGTGAGTAGGCCAATACCAACTCAAATATTTGTATAGACATGGGGTGTCCCATAGCTGCAAACAATCCACTTGTGAATACTTGGTCTTCAATATTTCCTCTTTCCTTGGCTGTCATGTGGGCCTTTAGATCATTGAAGTCCATATATGAGACATCATTGTCTTCTATCTCATACTCAGAAGTGAAAAGTGGTGCCGGCTTCTATCCTGTCCATTTTTACTTCATGATTCCTCAACACTTACTATTTCTAGAATGAGCAAATTTCTATTTTTAGTAAGTGTGGAAATCCTTCTCTGAACTCTAACTTCCAATCTGAATGTTCAACTCTTGGGATGCTCCTTCTATGAAATTCACCCTCTAGAATGAATTACTATTTTTAGTAGGTGTAAAATGAGATGACTTACTATTTTAGTAAGTATGAAAAATCAGTACCTTCAAAACTCAACTGGATATTGCAACTAGAATTTATCTTTCTCATTGTGTTCCTCTCTCCTTCTAGACGAATTTGCTATTTTAGCGAGGTTTTTGTGAGACCACTTACTATTTTTAGTAAGTGTTAATTCTAGACCAAGATGATCATTTTTATGATTTTTGATTGAGATACCTCTTTTGTGTTCACCGTATCCTTCGTAATTTCTTCAGTTGGTGACTTACCCGAAATAACAGTCTCTCATGTAGAAGACCTACTATTTTTAGAAAGTGAGCTTCTAGAGGTCGGATCATGATGGAATTTTTTTCTTTGATATGGGTTTTTTTCCCAATATCACCCCTATGAAATCTTAGGCTTACTCGATCACTGGTTCAAAATATTTTAAAATTTCAAATTCTTCACTTGGCGGCAGCTCTGGACATGGTAGCCATTAATGGAGCTTGAAAATTGCAGGTCTAGTTTTCTTCTCTTTTGTGGACAAAAATCATATTTTTGATATGGGTTTTTGTTTCTCGTTCCACCAATGAATTTTCTCTTCAAACTGATTTCCGGTTTGACGGGAAGTCTGAATTTTGTCTTTGTTGGGCCAAGAGAGAGGTTTATTCAATGTGAAAAATTTATGATGTGGAAGGGAGATCTGTTGTTGAGGTTTTCATGGCATCTAAAAATAATAATTATGTAAAAAAACTCTTCATTTCATGCAAAGGTTTGCAAGATATGTTCAAATATTCGTTTCATGACAATGGGGTTTTCAGATGAATTTCTTCATTCTTCCTTTATTTAACTCTTACAATCAATCCTTCCTATAAAAATATGATTTTTCATGGAGTGGAGGGTTTGATGGCCATGGCAGAGCTGGTTCGAGTATAAATGGTGAACTGGGTGTAAGTATGAGCAGAGATATGGCAAAGTACGAGTTGTGAAGAAGAAATGATGGGAAATAAAGCTAAGTGTCAACTTTAAATATTTTTAAGAATGAATACTAGGGGTGGGGAAAATTTTTATGTCCCTAAAATTTCTCATCGTACCTCAATGTGACACTTGGAGAAAATCCAACAATTAAGCATTAGGGCTTAAACACTTGAGAGAAGCACACGGGGCTAGAAGTTGGTTATATGGAGAACTAGGATGAATACCAGGGATGGGAAAAAAATTTCATCCCTTATGTACCTCAAACATTAAGGGACAAAAGATACATCAAATTTGACATCGTGCATGGAGTGACACTTGGCGGGCATCCGATGGTTGTGCATTTGGCTTCAACTAGCTCCTAAGGGGTTAAAATTTTCAGTGAAGATGGTCACATTGATGACTTGAGGGCCGCAAGAGGATGGGTGAATTTTATGTCCCTCATGTGCATTTTCCAAAGGAACATAAGGGTCATCGATTTTCACATCGCGCCTGTGTTGCGCCACTTGCATGATTTGAGCGAGTGAGAGGATAGGCTTCGACAAGCACAGGGGATGAATTGGAGATCCAGATGGTTTTATGTGTGACTAGAGGGCATATTGGGGATGGGTGTGTAGACACCTAAAATTGGTTACCCAATTTCATGTCCCTCACATTCGCTTTACCTTAGGGGTATTATTCAATTTGTGATTTAAACACCTATCCTAAGTTTAATTCACCCCATTATGTTTTACTCGTGAGTAATTAAATATTAACTATTTAATTACACCTTTTACATGTATCCTAACCACTTATCTACCCCATATCTATTCTATCCATATATCCCCACTATTTCTCCTCCTCCCAAACCAAGCAGCGGGATATTTCTCGTATTTGAGGTGGAGGGATCACTCTCATCTTTCCAGAAATCCCTCCTTTTGGCCATTTTGGGAGTTCTGTTCCATGATCGGCACCGACCACTTGGTCCGACACCGATTTTTCGAATGGAACCGATTTAATCTCTGGTCGGCACCGACATAAATAGAGGCCCAAACTCAGTTCTGTTAGACACAGATTGTGAGAGAGACAATTAGACGGTGAGATAGACAGTGGTTAGAAAAGAGAATGAGAAAGTTTTGAGCATCAAGTCTGAGCATTATCTATCAAGTGAGAGCGAATCCTGTCCAAATCAATCCCGAGAGGAGCATCGTTATTCTCGCTCTTACCACATCGACATCGTGAGTCTCCATTGATTTTTCGGTGACTTTGTTCCTACATCCAAAGACAGTGGAGCCTTTCCAAGATCTCTATGGCTTCTATAGATCCAAATGGACGCTGACGATCTTGCCTTCGTTTTCCGTTTCCCAAACCTTCTTGCAGTTTGTCTCGGATCGACGCCGATAAAAACTATTCAATGTCGATCTATATCAGTCGATGCCGATCTAAACCAGTCACGCTAATTTTACATAATCGATACCATCATCCTGCAGACAAGTAAAAGAACTCAAGTAACACAAATCCAGCATTGTTTTCACAGTTTCCTATTTTTTGTTGCTTTCTGTCAATTGTTTAGATTCTATTTATTACTTTGATCAGAAAATCTAGTCCTTTACGTACATCTTTTATCATGTATGCTTCTTTACTTAATTGAAAACATGGACTGACATCCGCCGAGGGAGCTTATCGCTTCTTGGACCCGCTTCTCGGGTAGTCCACCTAAATATCTTTTAACGTGGTCTTTTTCTGTCAAGCATCGGTGTCTCACAGGTTTCTTGGATCTACTGTGCAGGATCACTCGTGTGTGCCCATCTTATCTACATCAGCTTCCTTATCCGTCTACATCTTCGGATCTTGTCCATCAGGTATCGATTTCATTTGAGTTTTTTAAGGTTTTTGTGTTTAGTTTGGTACATTAACTTGGACAGGTAACAAGTGTGAAATTCTTGATCAACATTCTGGCACGCCCAGTGGGACCCAACCAAAGTCCCTTATTGGTAAGTTCATCTCTTTTCTAGTTTTGAGCTTTGTTCTTTTTCTTCACTAATTTTTATCAATTCTGCTTAAGCATTTCCTTTCATCATTTCAGTCTTGCTTCTTTCATTTCTGAATTTGCAAAGTTAGGTCCTTTTTTTTTGCAAATTCCAATTCCAATTTCTATTTATAAAATTAGTAAATATTTCATTTTGATTTCAAGATTGCATGTTTGATCCATCTCTTTATGCAAAATTGTTATTTCTTTGAAATTTTTCTAATCCCTTAAATAGAAATTTTTCATTTTGCTATTATCTAGATATATCTTTCTGGGTTGGTTTGTGTGTTTGCTTAACCTTTTCTTGTGGAGCACTTTTCTTGTTCATGGGATTGTTCGAGGGGAAGAGCTCAACAATGCACTTTTGAAGTCCACACACCTTGGAGAGCTAAATCTATAGGTATTTCTCTTTTACGGTGTTTTCCCTTTTTAGAACTAAAAAAAAAAAAAAAAAGACTTTGTTTGTTTGCTTTCTATCACATTCAAACATTTCGATTTTGGTGCTTAAAAAGAATTTAATCGCATTTGGGAAAGAATCTGTTTGACTTGTCTTCATCGAAATCAAACACTTCATTTTTAGTGCTTAAAAGGAACTCTTTCTTCATCATTTCTGTTGTGTGTTTTCATCTAGTTTTAATTAGGTTGGAAAATTTATCAAAATCGGTAGTGACACTATTTGATTTTCATTTTTCACCCTTGCACACAAAGCCAAAATCACTAGGTATAAAGCATTTAAACAAGAATTCCTCCCCTGGCCTCACCTACTTGGAAGTGATATCCAAGGGGAAGAGCCTACGCGGTACTCGGGCCGTGCTATAAATTCACGGAAGTTCTGGTATATATTGGCAAAGCACCCGACTCCCTTATCGCAGTGGTGTGTGAAGTGTGGGGGTAGGCCCCTATATCAAGCCACGTACTCATTCTTTTACTGAAGTGCCTTCGGGACTCCTCACCAAACATTCCCCAAACCATCCTTAGTTTGGCTATTTGAGTAGTTCCTATTCTAAAAAGCCTTCCCTAACATTTTCTTTCTTAAAAGCATAAAAATTTAAAAGAGATAATCACCTACGCTGCTTGAATTGTCTGTGCATTAGTTAGGTCAATCTTCTTTTTTCTCACTATATTTTGGTTTGTTTATGACGGTCATCACTCGATTACAATCTAGAAGAATGGCTCAACTAGCCCCTTCTTCCTCCGAGATCACCACTAGTGTGGATGTTTCGGCACCCCCCGGGTCTTCCTCGGACCACTTTTAGTTGGTTCCCCATCCTGGTCATATAATCCTTTTTATCAGGCCAAAGCAACCCCATCATGTCCAGCTACCCCTAGTCCTTCAGAAATATCATCCACTTCTGATATGGAGTATGTTCCTCATGGGGATCCTGAATTTCAGGTGCACTCCTTGATCGCAATCCGGTAGCCCTTATGGACTACCTAGTACACAAGTCTATTCGAATATCTGATCAGGGACCACCAATCCAACAAGTTTACGATTACCCTCATGAACCATCCCAAGCTTTTGTAGAACAGTTAGCATCCTTTTTTCACCTCGAACCACGGAAGAGGGTGGCGCACATGTGCCTCCTTTTTCTCTTCCACCGACCATGTCGACTAGTTCTCAAATAGTCTTGCCCATTCCTAATGCCACAGTTACCTCGACTATTCCACAACCTACTTCTGAGAAGTCCTCTTCTCTGGATATAATGGGTGTGTCTACGCACCCACATATTGCTGTTAATTCGTCTATGCCATCCATTGCATCCCAAGGTTAGTACCTCTTTATGAGTCAACCTCCTTCAACGAGTCAGTTGGTTCCTGTTTCTCATCCTCCAGTTGGTTTTTCTTCCAATGTTCCAGCAATAGTGACCTTCACCCATCCTCTAGTGTCAGCACCTTAATAACTAATCCGGCAGTAAAAAGCCTCTTTCAGACCTTATTCCCCACCATGTCCAATCAAATCAACACCCATGTTCCTCAATCCATTCCGATTCAGTCAACAAGCATAGGAGTCCACCAATCACAGGCTCCGTCTATCATCCAACCTTCTTTTTCTCAACCACTCGTCATCTCACAGCCTGTCTATACACAGGATCCTTCACAACAAATACCACACTAGGCATCACCCAGAACACCTGGTTACTCCTCTTATCATCCTATCAATCAACAGATGAATCCCATTGATGCCTCAACAACATCCACCATTTGCTTCTTATATAGGACATGCCACCATGCCTCCTCCTCAATCTGACGTGGTCCAAATTATTTTCAAGAAAATCACAGACTTAGAAGCCTCCACCAAAGGAGCTCATCCCTCATACTCTTTTGAAGAAGTATGCAATGAACCGATTCATCCATCAGTGGCTTTTAAGCCTTATCCTCCCCAATGGGAGCTTCCTAAATTTTCAAAATTTCATAGTCGAGAGGACCTCAACAAAGATCTCGAGCATTCAAACACGCTTGCTACCTTATAGTCCAGGATCAAGAGCTTATGCTCCGTACTTTCCCTATGTCTCTCACAGGACCTGCTTTAGACTGGTATAATAACATTCCCCAACATTCCTTGTTTTCTTTCTCTCAATTGGCCTAGATGTTTGTTGAAAACTTTTCAATAAATATCACACATAAGATCTCGATTACATGATCTTTATAACATTCATCAATTCGATGATGAGTCTCTATTGCAAACTTTGTCACTTGTTGGAGGGATAATAAACCAATTGTCTTTCTCCCTTCCTCAATCCCAACAGATCGAGTTGTTTACTCGATCTTGTGCTAATCATATTTCTTCCACTTTAAGGATCCAGACCTTTCATACATTTGAAGAAGCCTTTACGATGGCACGCAAACTTGAGTCTCGCGCCATCAACAAGGGAAGTTAAAACTTCACTCTAAATCTAAACCAGATTTTTCTCAATTTACCAAATCAAACCCTTCCACTTCTAAAGACAAGAATCAGGGATCCACCAATGCTATCGTATTAAAAACATCACGAGTCGATAACACTTCTAATCAAACACCACGAGAGACTCCTCATCTTCTCGAAAAGGATCCTCGTCATCTCAATCTTTCACTTCATTGGGGAATCATATGCTTCTATCCTGGAAAAAATGTTGGAAGTTCACATGATTGAACTTCCCCCCATTAGGAATATTGATGAAAGCCAAGAACGTCCATTCTGGTATAGGGAAAATGACTTCTTTCATTATCATAGAACCAAAGGTCATGACATTGAACGATGTCAAACCTTCAAAAATCTTGTCCAAAAATTCATTGATAAAGGCGAGCTCATTTTGGATAACCCAAATGCTCCCCCAAATCAAGCACTTGATGTTTTTAAACAACCTTTTCCCAATCATTCCCCGAACCATGATGCTTCAGAGTCTCAAAAACCAAACACTCATACTATCAGCTTCATCTCTACTAAAGAATCTTCTTCTAAACCTAAGCCATCTGTGAACACATCGACCAAATCAGAACCTCCTTCCTTCGTTAATCACTGGGATTCCACCATCTTTGAATATTCCAATATTGTTAGATTCCACCATCTTCGGATAGCCCGTCTTTGAATATTCCAACATTGTTAGATACGGATTCATCTCTCTCTGCTTCTTTGTCTGATCTTCCATCCATACCCAAGACAGTATCATCCTCATCTGTCTCATCGTCAGATATTCTTTCAATGCTCGAGGCAATTACATCCCTTCGAGTTTCCACCGCGGATACATCTACTTCTGTTTCTCCCATTTTTGCTGCGACTATGCCATTGGTGAACGTACCTATAGTTGTACCAACTTCGATGGAAGCATCTTCAATTTTGACTCTTCCCATTTCCTTTCCTATAGTAGTCTCACCCACAATTACTGTACCAGAAGTAGTTCCCTCGCAAGGAACTGCTTCTTCATCACTCACTTCTTCCATCACCGATGCTACTTTGCCTATTAAGGGAAAATCTAAAGAAGTAGCACCAACACCTACACTCTTGGTGCCTGAACTTAGACCGAGACAACTGAAATCTAACATTGTGTCATCAATACCTCCCCATTTTCTTCCCCCGAAAAGGTTACAATCACCTTATGCGGTTGAAATTGTCACCATCCCTGAAAAAGGAAAGCCCATATTTCGAACCATCAAGACTCTTGGTGCTTTCCCACAAAAATCTCTCTCTACACCTCATAAAAGATTGGATTTGTCCATTGAGAAGGTGTCTTCTTCTGCAAACTTATCAAAACCATCATCTTCTTCTACAACACATTCTTCACCAAAGACTCTCAAAGTGGACTTACCTACTAGAAATACGTCACCTCTTTTATCAGAATCATCATCTTCATTACCGAAAACCAGGGCACCCTCTGTTCCTCCAACCAAACCTACTTTGGGAGCTCCTCCCTCATCTAAATCGACATTATCTAAATCATCATTAGTTTCGACCAAGCAGCCTCCCTTATCTCTGAAGACCACAACACTTGTCACATCTCCATCATCTTCAAAATCTATTTTAGGGGCTCCTCCTCCATCGAAATCAATCATGTCTCACTTACTTCCATCTCAAGTGCCCAAAGCTGCTCCTCCAGATGTCCAAAAATAAGACGATCCCTAAAGAGACTGTCAAACCTAACATGCAGGTTCTTTTACCTCGGCAGTCTGTTAAAGTAAAAGAGGTGCCTTCATCATCTCTGTCCTCATCTTTGTCTACCGGATTCTATACTGAAATCCTCCGCCAACTTATCCAATCTTCATCCATATCTCTTCCTCCGATTAAACCCTATAACCCTAAAGGAGTAAAACCTTCCTGGTTTAACTCTGATTTGATTTGTGCTTACCACCGTACTCTGGGTCATGACACCGAGGGATGTAAAGCTCTTCAATCTGTCATCAACAGCCTTTTGGAAGAAAGTGATCTTTTGCTGGAGGAGGAGGAACAAGTATCTCCTATCATCTTAGCTCCATCTGAGCCCCAATGATCTACTCAGACCTCTACTTCTAGTGATTCCACTCCAGATGGTCTTCCACCTTCTCAAATTGACACAATTCATATCGCCACTAGAACCCAACAATATGATAATCCATCATCATCTACAACATCTCGACCACGAGTTGTCATTTCTGCAGCCCCCGAAGGAGTTCTTCCTTCCTCATTAACCCCGAGACCTCGGGTCTCTATTCATGCTACACCTCGGCTCAAATTCCCGTGTCGGGCTGAGGAGAGTGTTTTGAAACAACTCACCTGTGCTCCAGTCAAATGTCTCTTTTTGACCTCATTCAATCCTTCCGCAACATCGCTAGCTCGATTGATAATCATGTCACATCATCAGGTGAATTTAGATGAGCCCCACTCTTCGAGATGGTTGTGGATTGAATAGACCATCAACCACCATTTCTTTTGAAGATTCAGAAATTCCTTCCTTTCTTCCAGGATTTGGAGGCTCCCTCTTTATCACAGTCCAAATCAACAACACTACACTAAAACGCACTATGATTGATAGTGGTGCTGCACTCAATGTCATCTCCTCACACACATTCGAGCAACTTAAGTTACCGAAGAACGTAGTGTCACCCCCACCTTTCACTCTTTGATCATTTAACGATTAGCTAGCAGTTACTTTAGGAACTATGGTCCTGCCCATTCGAGTAGGTAAGAAGCTGCTTCACAAACTCTTTTACATTGTTGAAGGGAAATTCCACTACAATATGATCCTCGAACACTCCTGGATTCATGCAATGCATTGTGTCCCATCCACCCTCCATCGATGCTTAAAATATCAATATGAGGGAAAAATCTATACTCATCCAGGAGATCCTTTTCCTTCCACACAATGCGACATGACCACAGGGTCTGCCCCTCTAAAGGAGAATGCTTGTTCTCCTGACAAGGCCTCATCCTCTTCCATACCTGCAACTAAACTACCGGACTTACAAAATCTAGAAGAGACATTGCAGTGTTTCTCACTAGGAGAGCTTCCTCTCCTTTCTTTTGACGCCCATCTCAAACCTAACGAGTATGGTAGACCAGACAAACAACCTGAATATCAGCTAGGTCTCGGTAGTGTCATCACCATTGGTCTACCCAATCAATAGACTAATTTCATTTATGGTGGTCTTGATACACCTCACTATCACCCGATTCTCCTCCTAGGGCCAAGCCCTATTCAGTAGGATTCGATTGTCTACAGAATCCCACGTTTGCAAAAACTTATTTATATCGATGCGCGTGGAAGGGCTTTGGCTTGGGAAAATATGAACAAGGTGTGCATGACCTCATGTCCATTCCAACTCTCAAGCCACATCAAAAATTTGGTTTAGGATTTAAACCTCTTTTAAAAGCCACCATCACTATTCTCGATGAGCCTCTTCCTATTGAGGAACCATCTTCTCCCGCTAGGTCAGAAGCATCACTTGATGTGGATGATGCCATTTCCATCCCATCTAACTTTTTTTTTTAGTCAATACCATTTCCTTAGGGGCACTAACCTATAAGACTAATGACAAGTCCACTTCCATACCGTTAATTTTCCTGAAATAGTTGGAGATGACTCTCCTACTATCAACACTATCCACTGTGTAGATGATGATTCTGTCCTCACCTATCTGGGGCTAGAGGATTCCTATCTTCCTAAAACCATTCCTTCGACAACATCTACGCTTCTCAATGAAGCCACCGTCGACCTTAATATAGGGACTTCTAAAGACCCTCGCATCATTAAGGTCGGCCAATCCCTTAATCCACAGGAGTTAGGAGACTTTACCACTTTTCTTTCCAACCATCATCAAGCCTTTGCTTGGTCATATGAGGATATGCCAGGACTTGATCCCGATATCATGGTCCACAATATCGTTACTCTTCCCGACATCAAACCGGTTAAACAAAAATTGCGTAAAATGCACCCTAGAGTAGCCCTTCTTGTTAAAGAAGAGTTGTAGCGCTTGCTCTCGGCTAACTTCATCCAACCCATCGATTATCCACAATGGGTTTCCAATGTAGTACCAGTAACTAAAGCTACTGGGAAAATTTGAATTTGTACCAACTTCCGGATCTTAATCTTGCTTGTCCAAAAGATGATTTTCCTCTACCTAATATCGACCAACTCGTGGATTTAACTGACGGGTCATGAGATGCTTTCTCTTATGGATGGTTTCTCTGGGTATAATCAAATTCTCATCACACCAGAGGACCAACATAAGACTTCCTTCATAACTCCTTAGGGGACCTTTTTGTTATCGTGTCATGCCTTTCGATCTTAAGAATACAGGAGCAACCTATCAGCAAGAAATGACCTACATCTTCCATGATCTCTTACACAAAATTGTGGAAGATTACATCGACGATCTCCTCGGTAAATCCAAACACCTTCAGGATCATATTTTCATTCTTGCACCTCTCTTTGAGAGGCTTATTCACTTTTGTCTTCGCCTAAATCCATCTAAGTGCGTGTTTGGCATTCTCACTGGTAAACTCTTAGGCTTTATCATTTCCATTAGGGGTATTGAAGTAGACCCCACAAAAATAAAAGCTATCCTTGAGATGCCTCCCCCTTCTAACTTAAAGCAACTCCACAGTCTTCAAGGATGCCTTCAATCAGTGCGTCGTTTTATCTCGCAACTGTCGGACCATTGTCAACCTTTTCATCACCTCCTTCATAAGAATGTTCATTTTGAATGGGATGAGTGTTGCCAAAAAGCCTTTGATGATCTCAAAGCTTTATCTTCTTTCTCCACCTGTGCTTACACCTCCACGTGAGGGGGAACCATTCTATCTTTATATCTCTATGACTGACCATGCTCTGGGAGCCATGATCTCGCATCGGGATGCTTGTGGTAAAGAACAAGCCATCTATTACATTAGTCACACTCTCCATGAGTATGAAACACGTTATTCCGAAGCTGAAAAGTCTGTGTTGTGCTCTCTT
Source organism: Taxus wallichiana var. yunnanensis (assembly GCA_018340775.1). NCBI lineage: Eukaryota > Viridiplantae > Streptophyta > Pinopsida > Cupressales > Taxaceae > Taxus > Taxus wallichiana. The sequence continues at coordinate 92,776,270 of CM031242.1, forward strand.
CTTCGCAACTTCTAAGCTTCATCACTACCTCCTTAATCACAAAACTTACATTGTCACAAGTGTCAATCCACTCAAGACAATACATGCGAAGCCTTATCACAATGATCGTATCACTCGTTGGCTCATGCTTATGATAGAATTTGATCTCGAGTTTATCCCGCAAAATTCTATCAAGGGTCAGGTCATTGTAGATCAATTAGTTGATGCTCCTCTTCCAGACACTCAAGTCCCCCTTGCTCAATTATCTGATGAATATATCCAACAAATTGATTTTGGTCTGTCTCCATTTAAAGTAAAACTCTTCTTTGATGGATCCAAATGCCAGCAAGGGGGAGGTATGGGTTTCATGATGATTCCTCCTTGGGGTGCGCCTATCCCAGTCACACACAAATTAAACTTTGAGTGCACCAATAATATGGCTGAATATGAAGCTCTTGTTTTGGGTCTTCAAAATGCCATTAATCTCGGCGCTCACCATATCGACATCTTTGGTGACTCTGAACTCATCGTTAATCAAGTCATGGGTGTCTATCAATGCAAGAATGACATCCTTCAAAAATATCGTGATATCGTTCTCTTTCAACTCCAATCTTTCGATAAATTCACTATCCAAGCTATTCCTCGCACTGTGAATCGATTCGCAGATACAATGGCTTCATTAGCCTCACTTATTCCACCTTTTACCGAGGACTCACGACTTTATGTGGCAGTGCAACGATTAGATCAACCATCTCATCTTAGGCAACTAACTTCAATCAATGCCGTCACAACCAATACTCAGGATGAGTGGTATCAACAGATCGTTGATTATCTATCTCATTCAGTGCTTCCTCTAGATCTGACTTCCAATGGTAGAAGATCTTTTATCCTACGTGCTAATCGCTATACTATTCTAGGCGGGATCCTCTACAAACACGGCTTTGATGGTATTTTGCTTCGATGCCTCAAAACCCCTAAATCATCTAAAGCTATCCAGAGGTCCATGACGGTATCTGTGGTGGACATTTTAGTGGTTTGGCCATAGCTAAATGCATCTTACGCTTAGGCTATTATTGGCCTTCTCTTAATCAAGATTGTTGTGAATACACTAAGAAATGTGTCAAATGCCAACAACATTCCAATCTTACGCATATCCCTAGTCAAGATTTGCAACCTGCAACATATTTGTGGCCTTTTTCACAATGGGGTCTTGATCTCATCGGTCTTATCAATCCCCATTCTTCACAGCGTCATCATTCTATCATTACTGCCACATAATACTTTACTAAGTGGGTGGAAGCTATTCCTCTTTCTTCAAAAAAAGCTAAACCGATTGTTGATTTTGTCTATCAACACATCATTTGTCACTTTGGTGTTCCACACAAACTCATCATAGACAATGGTAAGTCTTTCAAGAACGTCGATTTGCAGAACCTCTACGACGCTTTCAATATCAAACTCATCTTTTCTTCTCCATACTATCCCCAAGCTAATGGCCAGGCCGAAGCTTCCAATAAAACTTTGTGTAATATCCTCACAAAGGTAACTAGTCGAGCTAGTAGGGATTGGCATTTACATATCCCTTTTGCTCTCTGGGCTTATCGGACTAGCATTCGTACTCCTACTGGTGCTACTCCCTTCTCTCTCTATGGTTATGAGGTTTTCTTCCTTTGGAAGTCCAAATCCCATCTCTCCGTGTTTCTCTCGAGATAATTTGTCTCTCGATGAGGACTATCATCAAAATCGCCTAAAGACAACTTGAATTATTAGATGAGCGGTCTCAATGCTCTTGAGCATCATCAAGTCTATCTTGAGCGTGTCAAACGTGCTTATAACAAACACTTGCAGCACCGTGACTTCAAAGTTGGTGATCTTGTTCTTAAAGAAAACCAAAATGTCACTACACTAGAAAGGAGTCAACATGGTAAGTTTTCTCCCAACCGGATGGGACCGTACGTCGTCACTCATAAATATGGGTCTAGGGGGCTTATCGCTTATCTTCCATGGATGGAGTACCTGAAATGGAACCTATTAATGCCTTGCATCTAAGGCCCTTCTACTGTTAAAATCTATCTTACATGTTCTTAGTGCAAATCAGATCTTTCATCCATCTAACAACCAGTCATATACTTTCGTGGTGATTCGAAACTATGTGGTTCTCCGCGTATTGTCTTTTTTTACCTTAAATATGAGTATCGTGGCTCTACTCATAGCATTTTTCTTATGGATATGTTCCTCTTCATGGTAGGAATACCTTAATCACTGCTTCATCTGTCCCAAGTGTTTATCTTAATCGATCTACTCGGGGCATGAGTACGTGCTCTTTATACGTTTTCTTCCCCTCTATCTGATCTATCTAGGTCTAAACTCAGCTTCTTTCAAAAGCTCCAAAAAAAAAAAAAGAAAAATGAAGAAGAAGAGATGCTATCCAAAATTCCTAAAAGATAGATTGATCCCTTGAAGGATAGCTATCCATGCATTATCAAATGAATCAAAAGATATAGACCATGCCCTCGAAGGATGGCTATCATTAAAATTCAAAATACAGACCGCTCCCTTGAAGGACGGCTGTTTCTCAAAGGAATTCCCAAGGCTTCTCACATTGATCAGCCTTTTAGTCAGTTTATACACTTTTTAGCATCACTGAAATACTTCCCGTATTGATCAGTCTTTCCATATCTAGCAAACTTCCCGCATTGATCAGTTTGCTTTTTCTGCCAGAAATAATGAAGCTGAGATATAGGACCTTTTGTCGATCATATAGAGAATCCTATTTTCCCAGTATGAACATGTATTCTGTCCCTTGTAAATTTTGACAAGATACCTACTTACTGCTCCTTCCGTTTCCCTCCTAGATCTGGTTTGCGGCTAGTTAGTGTCAGGTTTATTTTAACCTCATATATGGCCTTGTATGCATGATCTTTTGGTTTCCTATCAAAGTTTCTATTTATGGTCGGTTAGGAGCCCAACTCACCATTCTTTTTCTTATCTGGGTGTATTTCCTTTATTTCTAATCAAGGTCATTTCATTACGTCCTTGGCTCTCGCAGAGAGTATTTCCCATTATTCCATCCGGTTAAATTGACATTTAACATGTTAATTTAATCAAACTCTATCATCTATCTAATTTCATCTTATCTACTTTTTTTTTCCCAAAAGAAAATATATCATAGCATGTATTATCAACACATGTGAGTCTATCTATCTATTTCTCATCAAAATTCAATTAAAACATCTTAAATATATCAAAATCTATCAATCACATCTATCCATCTATCATCTAAAATCATGTTCATCCAAGTTACCCTACATCTTCCTATATCTATTTTTCATCAAAATTAAATCCACATATCAATCACATCACATCAACATATCATCTATCTATTCTAGGAATATCAGATCACACCTATTTATCATCTATCAGCATATGTCTATATCCATCACAATTACATTACATCTATCCATGTCTATCAAAATTAAAAACATAAGTACAATCATTTGACAAAGAAAATGATGAATATCTATATACATACATGAGTATCTGTACAAAGAATGGGTGGCTTTCAATCAAGCCATCTATATCATACATCAAAAATGCCTTCGAATCAAGGCTACATCAATACATCGATACAAAAATATATCTCAATCTCTAAATCGTAAAGTCCGATAGGTGGAAGACACTATCTCCTCCACCCTCCTCTGGACCAGGTTGTCTCTCCTGGCCCGCCTATCAAACTCAAAGCACCTGCTACTGGGGGCCTACCTCCACCTCGCCCTCTCCCGGTGCTCCCTCCCTCTGACGCACCACTAGCTGTGGCTGTCGTAGATCTCCTCCTCACACCGTAACGAGGCACCTCAGGGGCATGCTGTGCTAGAGCATCCTCATAGTATCTCACCTCAGCGAGGAGAGACTGATATGTACTCAAGATCACTATACCAGGTGCTCGTAGTGTTGCTGCTAGTGCTGCTGGTGCTACTGGTGGCTCCTATGGTCGTACCCTATGTCCCAGACTCTGATGTGCTACCTGTATCACCATATTTGGCCCTGAGGGCCTCCCTATGTCGATGATAGTGATCCTCTCGCTGATCATCAGTCTCGCCTCCCGCAAGCTATATCCCTCTCCAATATCAGGGCATCCCTCTCCTCTTGCCGTAGCTCTGATCTCCTCTAGGGAAACCTGATGTGTCTGCTGCAGTGTATAATGCTCTCCCTCTAGCCTCTCCAAAGTGTGGCTATATCCTCCTCATCGGCATCTATGGACGCTGGCAAGTGTCATGGAAGCTCTGTCGAATACCATGCCGCATAGCCATCATCCACTCCGACATCATCATCACTATCTCGCGTGAAGGTGGGGCCTCCCTCAATGGATCTATCAGGATCAAAATCAGCAAATCTGTCTCTCAGTTGTCTTGTCTATAGGGACTATAAGTGGTCGGCACTGTCTGCACTAGCCGAACTATCTCAATACCCGTATAAACGGGACTCGCTCCCACATATCAGGCCTGCGGCCCCTAACCACCCTGCTCCGTCTCAAACCTACCAGATGAGCATCCTAACTAGCCCATGTCGGAAATACCCGATACGGTCTCCAGATGACCTGCTCTAGTGTCAGCATCCTGAAACACTCGGCATACCAATCTGCGGATCTCCCTGTATCTCCCGGGGCCATATCGGCCCGCCATCACCGAAATCCGTAATCAATAGCCCCCACTGCTGCTTGGCATCCAAGGAAGCCTGGATGGCCTGATCACTACTATGTGCTCATATGCCCAGAAATGGAGCACAAAACTGACATCAATGCCTATCCTCCGGCCAGTGGTATACATCCATAACTCATAATATATCTGCACTATCAAGGCATCAGCAAATGCAAACACCTGTCTAAACTACAAGATGTCACAAACATAATCTAGCAATAATAATGGGAATCTCCCACCTCCTGAATCTAGTAAAGCAAAGTAGGAGATTACCATCTGAATCAATACTATACGTCTGCTCCTGGCATCATCCTGTCTGTACTGTGAGGCTATCCTCACTGCCCTGACACTATCTCTGACTCATCCGCCCTATCCCCATATAACCATCCTAGGGCCCTCTCTATTGCTGCTCTCATGGAGTGATCTCAATAGGGTCCCCGGTAATCGGCAGCCTCAGGATCCTATATATCCCTCATGGGTGATAGTCATCTCACCCATCCTGAACCAAAACGTGCACGTCCGGCTATCCCATCGCTGTACTAGTGCTCGCATCAGCTCTACGTCTCGCGGTACTCATCTGTAGTACCGAAAGCCCCCGAGCTCGGCTAACTCTAAGTGGTGCCAATCAAGGCACAATGACATCGGGAGAATGGTCTCCAGTAGCTCGGGAATCACATCCCTCATGTGTAATACCTCTCGTGCCTACATCCACGACATCAAGAGCAATGTTAGCTTCATATTTATCCAAATCCGAACATCCAAAACACATTTTATCATTTTTATCCACATATTAATTAAAATCAGCGCGATTAATTATAATCAATCGCGTTGATCATACATATTCAACGTCGATTGAATTCAATTGGCATTACTTTCATTAAATTGGCATCGATTCTATCAATCGACGCCGATTGGCAAGTAACGTGTCATAAACACTCTGGCCTCCCACCAAAAAGCAAAAAATAAAAATAAAAAAATAAAAATAAATAAATAAGATAATGATGAGTTCAGGAAGAACCACTTACCCCAGGTCATGTCCTCCTCCGCTTCTGACCACTTCCAGAGGCTTCCATGGTGCTCAAATCCAATTTTTGACTCTCTCTGAATCAATCGTCACGGTGTAAATAAATCGTTCACATTTTCCGTTCGCATATTTATATGTGTTGGGCATGGTCGGCACCGATTTTTGTGGTCGGCACCGATTGTTTTGGTTGGTGCCAATTAGTTTGATCGACGCCGATTTTCTTCTCCACATCGCTTTCTTCCATCTCCTAATCTTCTTGCCATAGTGTTGATGCTTGGCTTATTTATCTGGTCATTATTCTGCCCTGAGTGTTGTCTTTTGGCACATACTTTTTTGATATTATCGTCCATTTCGAGTTTGTTCCCTTTGCATGGGGCACTCACATTTTTTTTGGCAGCTTAGAGTTAACGGGTCTATAGGCACTAACGTCATCTAGCTTTGCAGACCATCTAGTTGTCCCTACCAATGTGTCTCTCTTTAGGTGCTAACTATCTTGCAGCCCTCCTTACACTCATGGGTCTGTAGGTACTAACGTCGTCTCATGAGGAGACCGTCTAGACTGCCCTACCAATGTGAGTTCCTTAGGTTGCTGCCTCTTTATTTATTTTTGTGTGTCATTAATGATCAGATCTACTCCAGACATCTAGCTGGGGCATCCTGCGTTTTCATCTACCTTTTTCAAACTTGGGATCATTTGTTCTATCACCCATCCCATCCCTAGTTTGAGGGGGATCGCATCATCACTTTTTCTTCCTTTCTTCCACCTCCTTGTTTTTGTCTTGCAACTTTGCTTATCGCAAGTTACTCAACAAAAAGGGGCAAAATGTAGACACCTAAAATTGGTTACCCAATTTCATGTCCCTCACATTCGTTTACCCTCTCGTAACCTGAGGCATGTTTGCATTACCACTGCACCCTTGGGGTATTATTCAATTTGTGATTTAAACACCTATCCTAAGTTTAATTCACCCCATTATGTTTTACCCATGAGTAATTAAATATTAACTATTTAATTACACCTTTTTACATGTATCCTAACCACTTATCTACCCCATATCTATTCTATCCATATATCCCCCCTATTTCTCCTCCTCCCAAACCAAGTAGCAGGATATTTCCCATATTTGAGGTGGAGGGATCACTATCATCTTTCCAAAAATCACTCCTTTTGGCCATTTCGGGAGTTTGTTCCATGATCGGCGCCGACCGGTACTCTGGTCGACGCCGATTTTTCGGAACGACGCCGATTTAATCTCGATCGGCGCCGATTACAAATAGAGGCCTAGAACTCGCCTTCTGTTAGACATACAGATTGTGAGAGAGACAGTTAGACGGTGAGATAGACAGTGGGTTAGATAGAGAGAACGAGAGAGTTTCGAGCATCAAGTCTGAGCATTATCTATCAAGTGAGAGTGAATCTTGTCCAAATCAATCCCTGAGAGGAGCACCATTACTCTGCTCTTACCACATTGACATCACGAGTCTCCATTTATTTTCTCGGTGACTCTGTTTCTCGTATCCAAAGATAGTGGAGCCTTTCCAAGATCTCTATATGCTTCTAGAGATCCAAATGGACGTTGATGATATTTCCTTCCTTTTCCGTTTCCCAAACCTTCTTGAAATTTGTCTCGGATCGACGCCGATCAAAACAAGTCGACGCCGATCTATATCGGGCCGACGCCGATATGAATCAAATCCGACGCCAATTTTACATAATCGACACCGATCATCCTGCAGATAGGTAAAAGAACTCAGGTAACACAAATCCAACATTGTTTTCACAGTTTCCTATTTTTTGTTGCTTTCTATCCACTGTTTAGATTCTGTTTATTACTTTGATCAGAAAATCTAGTCCTTTACGTACATCTTTTATCATGTATGCTTCTTTACTTAATTGAAAACGTGGACTAACATCCACCGAGGGAGCTTATCGCTTCTGACCCGCTTCTCGGGTAGTCCACCTAAATATCTTTTAACATGGTCTTTTTCTATCAAGCATCAGTGTCTCACAGGTTTCTTGGATCTACTGTGCAGGATCACTCGTGTGTGCCCGTCTTATCTACATCACTTCCTTATCCATCTACATCTTCGATCTTGTCCATCGTATTGATTTCGTTTGAGTTTTCTAAGGTTTTTGTGTTTAGTTTGGTACATTAACTTGGACAGTAACAAGCACAAAATTATTGATCAACAGGGGTGAATTTTACTATCCCTCATTTCCTTTATCTTGAGGTATAAAAGGGACATAAAATTGTGCCAGTTCTTGGAGTTGATACTTGTCCTCATCAAAATTTAACTAATCATGGGAAGCTCACCTTAATGGAAACATGAAACGACAATATCTTGAGCTCCCAATGGTTTCTATTGGAAAAAAATTATATGAATTTTACTGAAAATTTACTTCTTAATCAAATGTTGTGGGTATCAGCTCTTTATTCATCTATTTAATCTCGTGAATTTTTGATCTCGCTCACTAGTCGACATGTAAGAAACTAGGTATAAACCTATTTCAAAAAAGTGTTGTGAAAAATATGACTTCATAATATTGTATATATTTTAATTCCCTTTCCAAATATGTCTCATTTAGCTCCTAACTCCATTTAGAACTCCTAGAATAACTTCCCAAAGTTTAGTAGCTCTTTTGGCCCTATGTACCGCCTAGGCCTGATGAACCCTGTTGTTGATGAAACTGCCCAAATCCTCCAAATATTTCCTGAATATTTAAAAATAAATTCCATGATGTTATTATACCTTAAATTCATATTTTTGGATTTTTCTCCTTCATTCCACTCTAGGGGTTTGTAATGGTCCTGGGAAGGCTAGTGGTAGCCCCTCCCAACACTGCCCAAAAAATAGTATTTTTAAGAACTCCTAAAATCACCTAGGGGGTTGACTTGAATTTCCTAATTCACCTAGGGGAATAATTTAACATCCATTGAGAGGTCATGGGACCGACTGGGTAGATGTGGGATGCCTCGGAAGGGTAAAATTGTAAGTTTTAACACAAGGGTATTGTTTTCATGCTAAAAATTGTAAATTTTCCTATTACACATTTGCATGAAAACAACTAGCTCTAGTTTAGGGATATGGTATGGATCAAGAAAAATGAAGACATGACATGAAGAATCCCATAATCTCAACTTTACAATATACTAACCAATTCCTTATCCATTGGGCCTCAAGGAGTCATGTACAACTTACAAGAGAGAGAGAGATAGAAAAGAAGGAAACACACACACCAAAAATGATGAAAGGAAACACACAACACACATGGAAAGGAAAATACACACACAATAGAAATGGAAACACACCTAAGAATAAACTATGGTATAAGGAGGGGGAAAACCTCTTTCACTAATGATATTGCTTTAGATATTGCCCACCGTGAGGAAATTCCAATGGTGTTCCATCCAGATATGAGAGTAGGAATATGTTTTCGCCTGCAAGCTTCAAAATATAGAATGGGCCAAGCCATAATGAATAAAACTTCCCATGCATTCATTTTGGTTCTTTTATTTTGTCCCACAGAGGACAAGGTCTCCAACTTTTAATTCTCTTTCTTTATCCTTTTTTTCAAAAATTCTCTTCTCTTTCAATTGATGATCTTTGATATGGTTAACCACTCGTAGTCCTGCTCTCTTCCATCTTCTCTAGAAACATGATCCTTTTGTCAATAGAATCCTTATATTGTTCATATTCTATTCCTTGGAGCAATTTGAGAGCTGACATTTCAAATGTAATGGGAATTTATGCTTCAACTCCATATAGTAGCTAGAATGGTGACATGCCTATTGCCTTATTAGGAGTGATCATGTCCACCCATAGTGCATCGTACAACTTCTTGTGCCAATTCCTCTGGTTTTCATCCACGAGATTGTGGACAATGGTCATGATGTTTTTGTTACTTGATTCGGCCTAACCATTTCCCTGTGGATAGTAGTCTGATGAGTGGGATAGGTAGATTCCATATCCATAGCAGAACTGAATCAAATCCTTGAAGAAAAATAGGTAGCATTATCTACTAAAACCTTCTATGGCACTCCGAAATGTACTATGATATTCTCTTTGATAAATTTACATACCATTTCAGTGTTATCTTTCTTTAATGGGATGACCTCCTCCAACTTTGTGAAATAATATATCGCTGTGATCATGTAGGTATGCCCCATGTTTGAGTGAGGAAATAGAGCACCGATGAAGTATAGTCCCCACTTTGCTGAAATGGTTCTTCAATGATAATCGGCTTGAGTTCTAGTGATGCAAGATGTGGTCTCCCAACGAATTGTTGACATGCTTCACACTTAGAAACCCATTCTTGAGCATCTACAAAGAGAGTGGGACAATATTACCTTCCTCGAAGGATCTTATGTGCAGTGAACATTGCTAAAAAATTCCCACCACATGCTTGGTCATGGTATGTTTTAAGAAAATTCTCTTGTTGTTATTTGTCTACACATCTTGAGAAAGCATCCATCTAGACCTCTTTTGTAGACCGCATGGTTCCGATCATAAAATTTGTTTCCTTAAGCTTGATTTTTATCCTTTCCTTGTAATCGAGAAGAGGAGGGCATTCTTTGTAGGTTAGGTGATAGGAGATGTCAGCATACCACTCATCGGTAATAGATACAAAGAGGACCTATGTACTATCTTCAAAAACTTAGAGCAAGAAAACTTGTCCTCAACATGTTGAGCCTTGAGGGATTCATCTTCTCAGTAATCAATCTACATAGGCCATTTCACCACATCAAATTTCAGTGGTCGATCTCCAAGTTAAATTCTTGAGTCTTTGCAACCCAATTTCCTATTTTATCCCATAATCTTGTTGTGTCAAGATGGACTTGATTGCACCGCCAAGTACTATCACTTTCATATGAGAGTTGATTATTTAAAACCTAAAGGTTTTTACAGCCTTGACTACCACGTAGGAATTTTTCTCCAATTGGATATAGTTGAGCTCATGCTTCTTCAATGGGAATCTCATGAAAGCAATGGGTGCTTCCAAACCTTCATCATTCTTTTGGACAAGAACAACAGAGAGCATATGTTTTGATGCATAACAATACATGATGAATTCTTTATTGAAATTTGGAGACACAATAGTTAGAACTTTGGTAAAGGATTTCTTGATTTCTTCAAAAGTTTCTTTTCCCTCATCATTCCACTTGAAGCTTGCTTGAGGTTTCATCATGGTGGTGATTAGCTTCATCAATTATATGAACTCTGGAACGAAGCAACTTAGAAAGTTTACCTTGTCAAATAAGGAGTGGAATCCTTTATTGATTGTGAGAAGGGATAGTTCTTGAATGAACTTAACTCTTTCTAGGTCAATGTGTGCTCCATGTTTGTTCACAATGTTCCCAATAGGTTTCCTTTCATAACTCCAAAAATATACTTTTTTGTGTTCAAGGATATGACATGATTTCTACATTTCACGAGCACCTATTCCAAATGGTGATTATGGTCTCCCCTCTTTTTTGAGAAGATTGTAAGATCATCTAGGTATATGAAAATTCAATGCTTCAAATATTTAAACACTAGATCCATCACCCTTTAGAACATAGCTCCTACATTGATCGGACCAAAAGTCATCCTAATGTATGTAAAATTGCCTGAGGGTGTTGTGAAATCTATCTTGGTGTCATCCTCCTCTGTGACCTTGATTTGATTATACCTCAAGAATCCATTGAGTAATGAGAGCATTTTAGATCTAGTGACTGCTCAGAAAATCTTATCCCTTACCGGGATAGGGTAATTATCTTTCAAGAATGCATGGTTTAAGTTGCATAAATCCACACATATTCTTGTTTTTCCATTCTTATTCCCCACTGGCATAATGTTCACCACCCACGTGGAATGATGTATGTGAAAGATGATCCTTGCATTGAGCATATTAATCACTTCCTCCTTGATGGTGTCTGTTATCTTCTGTCAGGTTGTATGGCCTTTGTTTTTTCTTGAATGGTTTGGCATCCGGATTCAAGGTAATCAAGTGATACATTTCCTTTGGTTGGAAGGATTTAAACTCATAATAAGTGTAGGCCAAAACATCCAAATATTTCATGAAAAATGATACAAACCTTATCTTTTCTTTTGAAAAACATCTCTTTCCAATATTGACCATTCTTGGGTTCTCTAGAGTGTCGATGTTTTCTTTTTGAAATTCGTTGGGAACTGATAATATTGCTTCACCTTCTCTTAAATGAATCATTTGTGCTTTTCAAAAATATCTTCTAGATAAACTAGGAATTTAGGGATCTTGTTTCCCTTCAATTTGATCACTCCTTCTTCATCAATTCCTTCAATTCCTTATTTCTCCTCTTTAACTACCACTTCCCTATGTGGATGATCACTCCATTTAAAGAAGATATTATTGAGATTGTCTCTTTGTTATACGAAAGCCAAGAGCTGATTATCATCATTGAAGACATGCAAGTGGTTTACATTATCGATCATGTTGGTTCTAACACCATCTCAATGGTAATTTTATCTTTTCCAAAAGAAGGATGAGGTATCACTAGAGAAGCTGAAACTACAAGGGAATAAAAATTTTCATTTTGTTCTCGGAGAATGCAGACTCAATGAAAAATGCATAGAAATATTCAATGCAGTCCCAGACTCTAGTTCTATAATGTCAGAGTCTTGGATTTTTCACCTGGTATTGCTTCTGAAATTGTTTTACTATCACCTCCACATCACCTTGAAATTTAAATTTTTGATCCCTAAATCTTTTTCTATGCCTATTCTCAAGAGGAGAGCTTCATACTCTTTCGTATTATTTGTATTAGCAAACTGTAGTTTGTAGGCAAATGGGTACAATTTATCTGAAGGAGAGAACAACAACACACCTACTCTCAAACTCACACTAGAGTGACTACCCTCAAATTCCATTGTCCATATTTGGTCTTCTTCCTCTTCTATAAGAAGTGGAAACATTTCATATTTTTTTGATGTCGAAGTAGTTGCCTAACATGTTATCCTAAAATAGAATGTTTTCCCTTGGATCATTAGAATTTTGTACCATGTACTTCATCTTTCTTATTGGAAACAATTTATTCATCTTGTCTTTTACTAGAATAGTTATAGATAACCAATCCATTTTGATCTCTCTACCTAAATCTTTTCAGAAGCTTCATCTCAGTAGCATCCTAAAGGACATTGGAATGTCTCGCCACCAAGATGGTGAGAAACACCTTCTTCTCTAAAAATCATCTAGTGCTACTGTGCATCCTTGATTCTTCCCACCAACGGAATTTTTTTAGATTCCATAGAATAACATGAGCCATTTTATCCAATTAAGGTGAGGACTAGATCATTTGTAACTTTGACTGACATCACATTGTTTGAGGCTTTAGAAAATATGATGTAATTATTGAGTTGGAAGCCTTTGATGAGAAGTGACAAGTAAAAATGATCAACTTTGTTTGTTTTGGAGGCACTAAGGGATACCATGTTTTGTGAAGGTAGTGTGGATGGTGTGGGAAGTAGACCTTTGGAATTTGCATTAGATTCTATAGATTTACTACCACGCACTATATCAACAAACCTATAAAATTGAGTGGGGTGCATCTATAAATATTCTAACTTTGTGATATGGACTTTGGTTTTCCTTTTGTTTTCCACATAATCAAATGGGGTTATGGTGGACAAGTTTGATGTTTCAAGGACAAAAAAATCTTTACATGGTGAAATATTTTATACTTTAGGAGTTATATTTTATTTCATGAATGCGGTAGTTGGCTTGGAAGGAGATGCAGATGTAGGTTTTGATGGAACCTTAGATGTTTTTGTAGGAATGAAATTGGAAGGAGAATTAATTTTAGAAACTTTAGGACTAGGAGACTTAATTGGTGTGGTAGTGTGATACTTGCTAACTAGTGGGTCTGGTTTTTCTTTAGATGACTCCATTGAAGGTGGTAGTGGTGATCCTCTGCTAATGATTTTTTTTTGAGGAATTTCTGTGGGAGAATCTTCTTTCTTTTTATTTTCCTTCATAGAAGATGTCGAGGACGAGGCTCCTTTTTTGGACTATGCACGGGTGAAAACCACACATGAGAAGCTTGGGGCTTCTTCATCATTGTCATATTCATCTCCATCAATGTAATCAATTATCTCATTATGAGTATCACCATCAACTTCTTTCAACATTGAGATAGTTAGCATCCTCTCCCATATCTTCTTCTCTAGGTTCTTCTATCTCTACTTCTTCCTTTGGCTTCTTGATGTCATAAACAACATTGACATGCGGTGATTAGAGAGAAATCTGATGAGGAGGTGGAGAAATTATTGGTATATTGGGAGGATTTGGATTCCTTGGAATATTTCACATAGTGATCTCGATACAATAATTTGTTTATGACAATTAAGTCAGTGGCCCTTTTATAGAACATTAGATTAGTGGTAATTAATCCTGAACTATGACCCTTTTGCTTTCCATTCCAACCTTTCAATTTTCCAAAAATAAAATCATCCTTTGTCTCAATCAAAAGTCCTCGCTTCCCCAAATTTCTATGTTGGGCTCTTTTGAGGAAGAAATCAACTTTTGGTGGCAAAGCACCGATGAAGAATCTTTTAAATTATTTTTGAGAGGCAAGACATCTTTATGATTTCTTCTTATCATCTTGCTATATTTGGTGATGAGGTCTCATATTGATTTGGAAGAATCTTTCTTAATTTGTACCAACTAGACCAAGAGATCCCGACAATATTCTCGTAGATTTGAACCTATGCTCGAATGTGTTTTTATATCTTCCCAATAGGTGACAAACTCTGGGGTAATGTAGAACCATTCAAACTTTTTCTTGAAATGATTCCACAAATAGCTAGATAGATAAATCTTCATTCTCTACGCCAAACACACCTTTGAAAGTGGTGATGAATGCTGATACATGTTCATCAGGGAGTTGAGAACCATCCCCTTTGAATTTTGGGAAGTTTTTCCTTGAGCCTTTTGGTAGCTCATGGAGTGGTTGTGAAAAGGCAAGTGGGTTGGTGTTTCCACCCCATAGTACATTTGTCTTACATTCTTCATGATCATGATCCACCATTCCATTTTGGATTCTAGGTTCAAAGCTATCTAAGGTTGTGACTATAGTTGTTACTCTTGTGTTTGCTTTTGCTTGAGCCCTTTCAATCTCTTTAATTTGAGCTCTTATTTCTACCTCAACTCTCACTTCTCTTTCTCTAGCTTCTTCTTTGGTATCTACACCAACGAAATCTTCAAGTCTTGTTGATGTATGGAAACTCAATGTCCAATGTATTGAAAATTATTGTACTCCCAATGTGACCAATTGTGTGATAAAGGGAGACCTCTGAATTCTGATCAGCTCTTGTCTTCTTTAAAGCTCTTCAAAAATGGGATCGGTTTGTCCTCCTTGTCTCTATTTCCAAGTGTATATTTTATTTTCCAGCTTGGAGATTTATGCTCTTCTTTGTGGTGCTTGAATTTGTCTTCTTATTTCTAATTCAACAACACATTCTTCTTCAAGGTTGAGTACTCTCATGGTAATGAAGTAGTGTTTGACACTTTTCTTGTTATGCCAAATAACCTCTCACAAATCTGAAGCAATATCCTCTTGAATGTGGAAGAGTAATTTAGGTCTTTCAATAAGAGGATTGCCTGGAATATCCATGGTTTGAAGACATAAGGCTTAGGTGGTTATTCAAATTCTAGAAATTTTCTTTTTTGATTTTTTTGATTTTTCAATTTTTTTATATTTTTCAAGGTCATTTTTTGGGTGCAGATGTTGCTAAATCTATTCCATGGTGGGTGCTAAAACCGCTTGGTAAGAAAAATTTTCGGGGAAAAATTTATGGGTTTCTTGCTAACACTCTAGAAATCTAAGTACCTTTACTTAAATGGTGCAACTTCCATAAATTGGGAAGAAAAAATACTACAAATAATAATAATACCAATTATAATTTAATGAACACAAAGTATCGTAAATCCCTTATTCAAAAATGGCTCAAACTCATTCTTATATTGATGTTGTAGTAAAAATTGTACATAGTATGAGAATGGAAGACATTTGAGAATAGGGGAAAATGGAAGAAATTTTTCAACTCTTTGATTCTTCACAAGGACATCTCTCTCATGAATTCACAAAAAATAGCTAAGAATTATAAGAAGACCCTAAAATGAGGAGCCTATTATGATTTATAGAAGATAAAAAAATCTTCATCTTCCCGGTGACTCTTCACATGCTTTAATTTTGACTTTAGGTTCTTCATATTCCTATTAAATATTAAAGTCCCTTTTATAAAAACAAGGTGACTTAAAATGTTTCTAAAGTCACTTAAAGGCATATCAAAAATTAAAAACCCCAACACAAAATTAGAACATTGAAGGAAGAGAACGTTGGGAGGGAAGAGAAGAGAGAGAAAGAGAGAAAGAAGAATAACAAGGAAGAGTTATGCAGAAGAATGAGTCACTCCAAGGATTTGATCTCGGTTCCTAACCGGTATCCATCTCAAATTAATAAAAATATATTTGTTTCTTCAAATTCTCTATTGAAACACATTGTTATAGATTCTACTTTGTCAAGATGAGGGATATGAATGCAGCTTAGAGTCTCTTTCCACCCATTAGACACACTATTGATATCTTTGCACTTTTTGAACCATGATGAATGCTTCTCTGCAATGAGTGCAATGGTGGCACAAATATCTGAAAGGAACTCCATGGTATCCTTATTGAAGGATAATATATTTCCTACCTCTTTCTTAACATATTCCTCAAATGGAAAAAGTCATCAACAGCTTGAGTTTTCTCCCATTCCAGAACTCCAATTTTCTTAATTTGACGATTGATACTATCTTGCAACTTTTATGCTTGTTCCTCTTTTTCATCCAACTTGGTGATGGCCCGATTGATTGATTCAAATATGATTTCCAAGGATATTTCCCATACACGTGAAAATTATTTAGAAGAAGTTCCAAAATCTTCTTGTTAATCAAACCGAGGACGATTGTTGCTCATTTCATTCACTATTGGACCTAGAGGTTCCCAACAATCCCTTTCTTTCTTCAAATCTTCTTTAAGTTCCCACATCATATTTGTAGTTGACACATGAAGGAAAAGAGATTTACTACCTCTTGGAGCGTTGAATTTCCCTTTTCAAAAATTGAACTAATCCATTCATTATTAGCTTTCCCCTACATTGTGAACTCATGTGTCCTCTTGATAGATTTTGGATTGAATTTGTTGATGGGTGCAAATTCTTCAATGGGAATTTTTGTGGCATTTGGATCTAATAGATGTTGCACATAGGATGACAGAGTTCACACTGTTCTTTCAAATCATCAATCTTCTTCTTATATTCTTTATTGCTTGTCACCATATGAGCAGAATACTACTGATACATGTGAAAATTACCTTCATGAGTAGCTAGCTCTAGTTGAATTGTGCTCATCTCATAATCGGTCAGTTTATCTCGTTCATTGGATTGATCACCTTTAGTAATTATAATTTAATGTATTGATCACCTATTTCTCCACTGTAGAACCATGAGGCCATGTATGAAAACTTCCTCTTCTTTCCCTTAAACAATGAGGTGATTGCTGATAAATCGGGCTACCACTTGTTAAACACTTGTGAGTATTAAGTGTTATTATTTCCTACATCCATGGGAACATTTCATTGTATTTAGGATCTATGACAGTGTGCATAAACCGCTACCTACTCTAGAAGAGGAGGAACATCTTAGATGAGGGAGGTATTAGTGTTGAGAAGAGGTTAGGACTCCTATGATTGTTCAAAAATAAGTCTTGAACTACGTGTGTTCCCTCCACTTATGTTTCTACCACTAGATCTTCTTCTTTTACTTCGTGACTATATATTCCTCTTTCAATGTTGAAATCAAGAATTCTTTTTTCTTGATCTCTTTGGTGGCTTTCCATTAGAAGAAGTCTACAATTCTATGGATCTTCGAGCTAGAACTTTCTCCAGAGTGCCTTGAACTTGAAGCAACTTTTATGTCTTTCAACGATGACTATTGAGAGGCTTTTTTTTGACTTGTGGGGATACCTTGTGATTTCATGATCATGGCTCTCTTTCTCTAAAACTGATCACTCATCCTCTTGGCCACTTTCTTATTACATTCCTTTATATCCCCTAAATTGTGAACATGCCAATTGACTTGAGGAAATGGATAAACCTTGATCTGCTGCATACTTAGGATCATACATTTCCATTCGGTCATCTTGTAAGATATCTTCATACCAAGAGAACTTTAATTTCCTCATCTCATAAACTGTCATCCTCATATGATCTTTTTCATATACTTCAAATTCATCAACATAGTTGGCCCATAGTAGTACTTGATGTGTGGTTCATGGTGCAAGTCTGGTATGTGGAAAGAGTCGATCATCTCGAACATCAAAATTGGACCCGACAAAGTGTAGGAATGCAAGGTCAATTGTGTGAAGTTAGCCTCTAAATGAGATGCATCATTTACATTATTGCATATGAATATCCCGAGAGAAATGGGAAATGACATCAACTTATTTTTCTTGCTCCCGAGTCTCATTGTTTACCCGAATGAACTACTTCGCAAAGCTCAAATACTATAATTTGGTCACTAATGTACTTGTGTAACATTAGCAAAGCTTGGTCAAAGCTGGAAACTCACAGGTAGGAAAAAGTAAAGAATTATATGAAATAAGAACCATATTTCTTGATTAAGGATGTCATTTGTGGCAAAATCCTTACCTCCAAATAACCCTCCAAGGTTCAGACTACGTCCATCATGAATGCATCATTCACATAGGTGAAGTTCCTATGAATTTCCTATATTACCAAGTATGGTATTTTCTCAAATGCGGGCACCTTGGAAAAAAATTTCTATGTAGGGCCAATCTATTGAATGATCTTGAGCTAGCGAGAAAATAGACCAATTATGAAGTCATGTGGAACTTATTTGTCATGGGCACCTAAAGCAGTTGTAGATGGAGATTTTCACTTATGATCTGCCCCCAATCAATTCTCTATTTTCCTTTAGTAACTTTCAAGATCAAAAGTCCTATCCAATCTTGGAAGTCTCTCACATTCGCTTCTCCCATCACCATGTTGAGTAGAGTGGTTGCATCTGAGTATCCTTCCTAAAACTCACATCTCAAAATAGTTTTTGGAATCCTTAAGGGTTTTCTCTCTATCCTCATCCATGATCCTAGTACAACCCCTTGCATTTAGGAATCCATTTTCCCCACTTGTGCATAGCCCTTTCCTTTGAGATGACGACCATGCTAGGTGTTGTAGAAATTTGTAGAGCGAGAGAGATGGTTCTGGGACTAATGACCTCCATTTTTGTACCCTTATCAGCTTGAATTGCTCATTTTTTAGATCATAGTTGTGTGAGAAGGACAATACAAACTCAAAACTTTGTATAGGCATGGGGTGTCCTACATTGTGAACAATCCACTTGTGAATACTTGGTCTTTAATCTTTTCTATTTCCTTGATGTCATGCTTGGCCTTCAAATCATCAAGTCCATATATGAGACTCATTGTCTTCTATCTTATACTCAAAAGTGAAAGGTTGTACCAAATTTTTCCTATCCATTTTTACTTTATGATTCCTCAACACTTACTATTTCTAGAATGGGAAACTTACTATTTTTAGTAAGTGTGGAAATCATTCTCTAAACTCCAACTACAACTGTAAATCTAATTGTTCAACTCTTGGGATGATCCTATGAAATTCACCCACTAGAACGAATTACTATTTTTAGTAAGTGCCAATGAGATGACTTACTATTTTTAGTCAGTATGAAAAATCAACTCCTTAGAAACTCAATTGATATTGCAGCTAGAATTTCAATTTCTCCTTATATTCCTCTCACCTTCTCGGACCAATTTACTATTTTTTAGCACGTGTTTGTGAGACCACTTACTATTTTTAGTAAGTTTCAATTTTGGACAAAGATGACAATTTTGATGATTTTTTCTTGAGATACCTCTTTTGTGTTCATCACCTCCTTCGT
Organism: Taxus wallichiana var. yunnanensis; assembly: GCA_018340775.1. Taxonomy (NCBI): domain Eukaryota; kingdom Viridiplantae; phylum Streptophyta; class Pinopsida; order Cupressales; family Taxaceae; genus Taxus; species Taxus wallichiana. The sequence goes on from CM031242.1 coordinate 92,795,946, forward strand.
AGTTTCTTCAGTTGGTAACTTACTCAAATAACAGTTTCCCATGTAGAAAACCTGCTATTTTTAGAAAGTGAGCTTCTAGAGGTTGGATCACTATAGAACAAAGTTTTTTGATATGGTTTTTTTCCCAATATCACTCCTCTAAAATCTTAGGCTTACCCGATCATTGGTTCATGAGATTTTAAAATTTCAAATTCTTCACCTAGCAAAAGCTCCGGCATGGCAACCATTAATGGAGCTTGAAAATTGCAGGTCTTGTTTTCTTCTCTATTATAAAAAAATAATATTTTTGATATGGGTTTTTGTTTCTCGTTCTACTAGTGAAATTTCTCTTCAAACCGATTGTTGGTTTGACAGGAAATTTGAATTTTGTCTTTGTTGGGCCAAGAGGGAGATTTCTTCACCGTGATCAATTTATACTATGGAAGGGAGGTCTGTCATTGAGGTTTTCATGACCTCTGAAAATGAATAATTTATAAAAATGGCTCTTCATTTTGTGCACTAGTTTGCAAGATATGTTCAAATCTTCATTTCATGACAATGGGGTTTTCGATGAATTTCTTCATTCTTCTCCTTCATTCTTTTGTTTTTAACTCTTTTGATTGATACTTCCTCTAAAACCTATGAATTTTCATGGATTAGAGGGTTTGGTGTCCATGGAGGAGCTGTTTTGGAGTATAAATGGTGGTTTGGGTTTAAGCATGAGTAGAGTTATGGCAAGGTACAAAGTTGTGAAGAAGAAACGATAGCATATAAAGCCGAGTGTTAACTTTAAAGTGTTTTAAAAATGAATACTATGGGTGGGGTGATTTTTTTATGTCTCTGGTGTCTATTAATCATGAAGGGATGTAAGAGAAATAATATTTTACATCGCACCTCAATGCGACACTTGGTGGAAATCCAACGATTGAGCATTAGGGCTTAAAAACTAGAGAGAAGTACCTGGGGCTAGAAGTTGGTCATATGGAGAACCAAGAGGCATAATTGAGGCTGGGCACATTTTCCTATCTCATATATCCCTCAAGTATTAAGGGATGAAAGGGACATCAAATTGCACATTGCACCTAGAGCTGACACTTGGCGGTTATTCGACGGTTGTGCATTTGGCTCTAACTAGCTCCTGGGGATTTGAAATTTACAGCAAAGATGGTCACATTGATGACTTGAGGGAAAAAGGGGCTAGGTATGTTTTCATGTACCTCATGTTCCTTTTCCAAAGGGCTATAAGGGTCATCAATTTTCACATTGTGTCAGGTTGCGCCACTTGTTATGATCTCGAGAGAGTGAGGGGATAGGCTCTGACAAGCACCTGAAGGCTGAACTAGTGATCTAGATGGTTTTATGTGTGACTAGAGGGCATATTGGGGCTAGGAAAATTTTAATTTCCATCATGTCCCTTACTTGATGGAAAAAAGGGACATAAAATTATGCGAGGCTCCTCCTCAAAATTTGACTAACTGTGGGAAGCTCACCTTGAGGGTAACTTGAAACGATAATATCTTGAGCTCCCAATGGAAATTTTTGGAAAATGTTTATATGAACTTTCCTAAATATGTCCTTATAAATCTAATGGTGGGTGTATCAGCTCTTTATTCCTCCATTTAAGCCCTAAAATAGTGGATATTTTATTTGTCTTAGTTAAGCATGGAAAAAATTAGATATAAATCTATTGCGCCAAAGTGTTGTGAAATGTAGAGATTTTAATTCCATTTCCTCTAATGTCTTGTTTATATCCTAACTCTATCCAGAGCTCCTAGAATCACTTCCCAAAGTTCAGTAGCTCTTTTGGCCCTGTGCACTGCCTAGGCTTGTGAACCCTATTTTGTATGAAACTGCTCCAAATACTCCAAATATTTCTGAATCTTTCAAAATAAATTCCATGATGTTACTTGACCTTCAATTCATCTCTAGGTTAGATTTGGCTCCTCTTTTCCACTTTAGGAGGTTTTAATGGTCTTGGGAAGGCTAGTGGTAGCCCTTCCCAACATTGCCCAAAAATAGTATTTTTCAAGAACTCCTAAAATCACCTAGGGGTTGACTTGAATTTCCTAATTCACCTAGGGGACTGATTTAACATCCATTGGGAGGTCATGGGACTGACTAGGTAGACTTGGGGTGCCTTGGAAGGGTAAAAATTGAAAATTTTGACATAGGGGTATCATTTTCATGCTTGAAAATTGTCAATTTTCTTGTTGCACATTTGCATGACAACAAGCTTAAGAAACATTCTTGAGATTTTATAGTTTATATTTTAGAGATGTAATTGTGGAATCCATAGCTTAAAATTTATCTTGAAATAATGAATGAAGATCTTGAATGGATTTACAAATAGATTGATTGGAATTAGAATCAAGAGAGTCACCCAAAGATGATCAAGATAACATTACTTTGAGTAGGAAATTTTTGATAGGAAGATATATATTGTTTAGGGTTTTCAGGAGAGTATCTTTATAATATGGGTGCATCTCGAATCAATTGAAGAAAATATACTTGAGAGACCTTATGATCCATGATGGAATAAAAGGAAGGATCCAAGAGTATTCGAACACGGGTTCACCTAAATGATTAAAATAAAATGTAAATACAAAGACTAATTTGAATGCAAGACTACATGAAATGAATGATAAATTAAGTACATAAATTTACCTAAGTAAACTAAGAAATAATACTAAAACCCTAATTAAAAAGAGAGGGTAGAAGGGATTAGCTCATTTTTAGAGTTCTCGGAAATTCATAGAGTTGGAAAACTAGAAAAGATGAAGCACTGACCATCGCATTGAAGCTCATAAAAATGTAGAATTGGAGGAACAAGATGGACTAGGGCACTGGATAGGGATAGGGTACGTGATTTCCTAGACCCATTTTTTTGGGTGCCTAGGTCTACAAAAATGCTCAAAAAACCTCCTCCAAGGTGTCATAAGGTGTTCTCCTTTAGTCACCTTTTATCTCTCAGAGGTCGCACCAAGATCACCTAGGTCGCTAAAACCCGCAATGAAATAAGAAATTCCAAAACCCTCAAATAGACATCAAATCCACACAAAAAAATATGTAGAATGAGGGGTCGGACTTTCCTAAACTATCACAATGGTGAAATTACAACTAAGTGTTGCACTACATTTCATAACCAATGTAGTTCTATGTGTGTGTGTTTGGAATTATGCCCTATGTTGCTCTTATGTCACTTGCACTTGGATAATGAGTAAGTAGCTAGATGTAGAATGTAGTAAACATGTGCATCAAATAGAATGAACTTCCCTCATATGAAGTGTGAAGAAGAAAACCATCTCTTGTGTCCCTTGTGATGGAGCTAGATGGATGTAATGGACCTCTTAGATACGTTGATGGATGCAACCTTAGGTGGTGATAGATAGTGCTTAGTGCTTGGATCTTTATTATGATCACATAAATTTATATCTATATGATTCCCTTGCTTTAATTTCATAATTAACCCTTAAAATTATGACTACCAAAAATATAAGATGCTCAAACAGCTATAAAATACCCAAAAAGTGTGAGTAAAGTACAAAAAGGATAGGTGCACCTAGAGGGGATGAGGGCACCTAGCACTAGCATCTCGGTACCGGGCGCTGGTGTCTAGGATGATAAATTCCTAAGAATAAAAATACATACTGAGAAATTAAGGGTGCAAGAATTAAAGGAGCAATAGAAAATAAAGAAAGGTGGCCAAAGAAATGGGTTAATTATTACTTTTATTACTTAGGAATCATGTGAATAATAGTATGTAATCAGGACTAGATAATTACCCAAAGTGCATGATTTTGTGTCTACACAACCATTGCATCTCATGAAATCATTTTTCTCTAGCACATTTTGTCACCAGCTTCACGCTTTGTGTTTATTCCCACATTTTACATTCATATTTATTAGGGCTGTTGAATTACAACATCTAATAGAACCTTGTTTCAAAGACCTTGTTTTAACAAAGGATATGAGGTATTTATAAGATATCAAGGCATTTTTAACCCATATATTTTTTTTTGTAGTACAACTACTTGTTTTAGTTATTACAGTTTGAACTCACAAAAATCCTTGAAATATTTTCTAGGTGCCGACACACACACACACACACACAATAGGTCTATGTAAAGTTGGAATAAATTTCTTGGGAGAGGAAGGTGCATCATGTTTATACAAAGTTGGAGGAAAAATTCTTGGAAGAAGATGAATGTGGCAGGTGTATACACAAAATCATTCTCTTAGGTACATTTTGAGGTCCTAAAAGCGTACTTATATTCATATGATTCATAACCAAGAAAACTAGTAATTGACATATATCTTTTCCTCTTTTTATATTTCTTGTTTCCTCTTTGGTCTTACACACCCCACAACCTAGTATGATATTCATTTCTTTATCTTTATTAACTATGTACACCAAAGTGCCTAGCTAGGACGCCAACGCCTGTGTGCCCTCATTCCCTCTAGGTGCCCCCGACCTCTTTGTATCTTACTCACCTCTTTTTATCTTTTGGGCATCTTGTTTTCTTATGGGTTGGCCTTTTAGTTTTCAATTATGAAATTCAACCAAGGGAATTATATAAATACAAAGATATATGACCATAATAAAGGACCAAGCTCTAAGCATCTATTATCACCACCTAAGGTTACATCCAAAGGCATTATAAGAGCATCAAGGAATCCATCTAGCACTCACTCAAGGGACAAGGGACTACATTTTATGCATACACGCATAGGAGGGGAAGTTAATTTTTCCATCCACACATCTACTTACATTGGTACATATATCTATTTCTCGTTATCAAGTGCATCTTGCACAAGAGCTTCCTAGGGCATGATTTATAAACACACACACACACACAAGAACTACATGGAGTCTAAAATGTAGTGCATCACTTAGTCGTAAGTTCACTTTGTTGGGTGATCATCGGGGTTAGTTTGAATCCTCATTTTCATATTTTTATTTTTAATATTTGATGTGTTTTGGGGTTTTGTAGGTTATCTTTCTCTTTTTGGGTTACAGGTAACTTCTATGGACATGGTACAACATACAAGCGACTAATAAAAATGTTAGTGACCACCTTATGACACAAAAATAATCAGTTTTCAAGATCTTTTACAATCACACAGTGCCCAATAGAGGTCTCTAGTGCCTATGCACCCTCACCCCATCCCGACACCTTAGTGTAGTCTTATCTAATAGTTATAGAATTTATCAGAACAGATTGCAATAGTTTTCTCATTATGTTCATCGCTTTTCCATTCCAAAATACTTCAAGATAAAGTGTGAAATAATCTAAGTATTCTATTCCCTCTCTTGAAATTAGGGTTTTAATTTACATTTGATTATTTTTGTGTAAAATTTATACTTTGTAGTGTTTATTTATCATATGCGACTCTGCAGTATCTAGGTTTTACAAATTTCAATATTTGTTAAATCAAATAGGATGATGTTGAAAAAGATATGGAGCTTGGATTTACCCTAGCCAATCACATTTTCTTAAAAATATATCAATACTTACACATGACCAAAAACTAATCCCAACCCCAAAAAAATGAACCCACACCATTTGCAGTCACACATTTCCAAGAGAGACCTACCCACAATTTTAAATCCACTACTTCCCATCCGGCCACAAGTCAGTAAGGAGGAAGAAGGGAAAATGCCAAGGTTTAATACCTTAAAATAAACCCATTTTATGTAAAACCTGGAACCATTGTTGTCTATGATGCACACATTATTTTTGATACATTTTTTCAAACAACATTATGCATTTCTTGGCATTTATATTACATCCATATTTTCTTGTGCATTTGTAACTACATTACCCGATAGAAAATCCCTTTTCTATTATACAATGGATATCTATATGCTCAACCAAAACTCAACTTTAACATAGACTAGGTGTATGAAAACAAAACATGCGCATCCTCATAAAGTATTGACAACATTTCACCAAAAGTAACCAATAGGCATATAATTGATCAATTCACCTTTTTTTGCACACACACTTACCAGGGGAATTCATAACTCCAAAATGTAATAGGAAATTTGGTTCCTTATGATCTAATGTACATCTTACAGCAATGGTGTCCCATGACACCACATATCTTTGAGGCATTTGATTGTATTTATTTCAAGTATATAGTTGAACATTTCACATGCCAAGTTTGTGCTTTCACATTTGTGAATGCTATTATATAGGGGTGGCTAGTTTACATGGGTGAAGGTTGGAGGAGGCATATTTGACACTTGTATGTTGTATTTTCATGAAATTCTCTAAGAACTTTTCAATAAACCCCTTTTTTACAAACAAAATAATTATTGTAGTCTATGAGTTAACACTTCTTGAAACATTTTCAAACGATTCATTTCCCCATACATTAATCCAACGAATCATGCCATAAAATTCCATTAACAAAAGTGATCATGTACCCACATGACCACATTTTATTATTTTATAATATTTTATTTCATTTTAGATAATTTATATTTCAAATTCCATCTTTTTGTAATTTTAATCATTTCAAATTATTGTTGTTGTTGTTGTTGTTGTTATTCATTAAAAAATTATGTTGACAATCAATACAAGTTTCCGAATAGGATCGACACAATGGTGAATAAGAGGAACTACACAAGAAAGCCATTATAACTCAATTAATGTCTGATGAAAAGACACTAAAAATTATTTAATCAGTTAATTTGTGCAAAAAATGTCCATACCACAACACACTAACCAATTGTAATGCCTTATAATTCATGACACTTCACAGTGGTGGAAAGAACCCCACCCTCATTGACTAGGTGCAACAAAATGGGTCTTTATAGCTAAAATGAAACAATTAATAAGTTTTAACACCTTTAAATTTATTTCACCAATGGGGAAAAATAGGGCACGACATTGCACTTACCAACATGCAATGTATCACATATTTCATGACTATATCCACTAGATTATTGAATATTAAGTTGATGACCTCTTGGCCAAATCCATTAATCACCGTAATCACACACAATATTTACACCTAATATTTGAATGGTTACGAATGTACAATGTTTTCTTTAACCCACATAAGTGTGTCTTTGGGTTTACCATAGGTACATTACTAGGATACATTATCTCTATTCAAGGAATAAATTTTGACCCTAAAAAAATCAAGCTATTGTTGGCATGCCACCACAACACAATATCAAGCAATTTTGATTTCACCAAGGAAAAATTCAATGCATTCAATTCTTTATGGCCCAATTGGTTGATAAAACAAAAAAATTTAGGTAGATTTTAAAGAAATATACAACCTTTAACTATGATCCTACTTCCCAACAAATATTTGAAGACATTAAAAGATACTTACTCAATCCCCTAATGTTAGTCCCGTTTATAAATGACAAACCATTCTTGGTCTACATTTTCACTACTAAATACGCCCTCGACACTTTACTTGCACAATATGATGACACCAATCATGAACAAACTATTTATTGTTTTATCCACATCTTAACGTCATATGATCTAAATTATACACCGATTGAGAATCTTTGTCTTGTTTTAGTCTTCACTACAACCAAGTTGGACCATTATATTCTTAACATCAAGTAAAAGTTATCACAAAAGTAGACCCTTTATGCTATTTTCTATCTCATACACATATTTATGACCATATTACACGTTGGGTTGGGATCTAAATTGAATTTAACCTCAAATTTATCGCTGAAAAATTCATTAAAGGGAAATTAATCATTAATCAATTAGACGCCACCCCACTCTTTAATTCCCGGCTTGTTAATGATGAATTTTACAATGAGTTTACCTCCTATAACATTGATTCTTAAATATGGATGATGTAGTTTTATGGATCCCGATGTGTTTCTAGTGTTGGCACTCACACAATATTTATTACTCCATAGGGTTAGATTTTCCCATTTGTTTATCATTTAATGTTTTCCTTTACCAACAAGATTTTTGAGTATGAAGATTTAATTGTGGGATTATATATTGCTCGTACACTATACATTCAAAATATACAAATTTTTAGCAATTCATAACTCATTGTTCATTATGTTCATGATACAAAAAATACCAAATAAAATAATTTAATCCCATATAATACCCTTGTCAAAATTTTGCTAGAAAAATTTGATTCTTACTTCATCATCACTATGCCCCAAAGAGACAATAAACATGTTGATGCTATGGCTAGTGCAACATCCTTAATTCCTTTAGACATTACTAATGATTATACCACCTTTACTATTCGACAACTCGACATGCCTCTATCACTCCCACCATCATTAATGCCCTCCATGTTTTAGTTACCATACGTAATGCAGATAATAATGAATGGTTTACTAACATCTACAATCGCCTCTATCGAAAACAACTTCCCGCCAATGCCTCATCCCACTAAAATCACCACTTACGCTTTGAGGCCACTTGTTTTGTACTTATTGGTGGTACATTATTTAAATGATCTTTTTATGGCTACTTATTGTGTTGTCTAGGGATTCATATGCTCAAATATCTTTATCCCAATTACATGATAGTGAATGTGGTGATCACACCATGTCTAAGATAAATTAATACACTAAGGGTATTATTGGCCCACCATGGAACAAGATTTCCTTGAGTAAACCAAATGATGAAATCAATGTCAATGCCATAGTAATCTTAATCACACCCCATATCATACATTGCAACCTATTATAACTCCATTTTCATTATCCAAATAGACCTTCAATTTAGTTGACAAGGTTAACCCTGAATCCACATAAGGGCACATGTTTATCATCATAGCTACGTAATATTTCAAAAATGGGTAGAATCCTTTCCCTTGAAGTATACCAATGAAAATGATATAATAAATTTTATTTTAACACACACTATTACTTCTTTTGGCCTCCCTTCTACTATTGTTACAAATAATGAGCCTTCTTTCAAAAACTACATTGAAAAAAATTGTGCAAAATTTCGAATTAAGCACACTTTTTTACTCTTGTAAGAAATGACTAAACTAAAGCTAACAACAATCCATTTTTAATATTATTCATAAGACTATTGAAAAATATTATTTTGATTGGTACAACCAAATTATCTACACCTTATGGGCTTACAATACTAGTGTTCATATACCTACCAATACAACCCCATTTTCTCTAGTTTACGGGATGGAGGCTATCTTTCCATTAGAATTAGAGATCCCTTCACTTCATATATCTCTCAAGGAAATCATCAAGGACAATGATTACCATGAAAATAAACTACATGAAATATAAATGCTTGAATCCAAGTGGGTGTAGGTGTTGGAACACCCACATATGTATCAAAAAGGTATTAAGTGTGCTTATAACAAGAAGGTACATACCTAAAAATTTCAAGTAGGTGATTTATTTCTAAAAAAATCAAAAGAAAAAAAAATATGACACAACACTAATGAGAAAATTCAAACCAAATTTTCTTATCCCATACACTATAACTACAAACTTAGCCTTGGTGTTTACCATGTGGCCATGCTTGATGGAAAACCATAAAGAATCAATATTATGCATTTATGAAAATAATATAATTACTTTGTTTATTTTCCAACCTACACACTTTTTTTTACATAGCTATAAGTTATGATAATACAAAAACATTCAAAGATTTGTAAAAATCCAAAATCAAGACCTGCACATATTACTTGAGTTGTTCGCACTTCACATTATACATGTTGTTGGCTACTTTTGTTTGATAGATAACATGCTTTATTTATTTACACACATGTTCACTTAGTATATTGAGCTGGATGTAAGACACAATTTGATAAATGCTTATAGGTTCCATAACATATCCTTATATTCACATCATTTAGGGAAATAACTCTCTTATTATACAAGTGTTATTTTTCTATTATAGCTTATTTTATATTCCCTCATTTACGCTTAATTATTTAAATTGTGTACTTGTTATATTTCAGACTAACATGAATAACACGTGTCTTGCACAAGGTTGACATCTATTTTTCCACGTATCTCCCATATGTTGGTTACTACATCATATCATCATGTTTTGACATATTACTTTCATGTATACATACTTATGTGTATTACTGCTTGATTGTTTTCCTTGCTTATGGCCTACGAGCATTGACTATATTGTGACACCATGGGTGTCCCATATTTACCAAATCATGCCTATCTTTTTGAAATTTCTTTCTATTGTTTGCAAGCCTATGGAAATTGATTTTATTATGACATCATGGGTGTCCTATGTTTTTAGGCCTTAAAATATTTTTATATGCTCTCGTATGACATTGTTTGCAAATTGAATACATGGATAGTGTTTGTGTTTTTCTACATGAATTGTTTCTACTAGTTTCTTTTGTTTCTATTATCATTGTTTGTCACTAGAATTGTCTTTGTTATACACTATGGTTTCCACCATGCACAAATAGATTTCCTTTTGTAGGTACAAGTTATCCAAGGCAGCCACTCTATCAACACTTTACATAGTTTCTCACACATCCCCTTCAACACTATACATCTATTTAATTTGAACCACATGATCAAACATGGGTTTTTCACATGTCTCAAAAGATAGGGCGTATATCCATGTTTATTACACATTTTAGTAGACATAAATAGAGTTCTAGGGGGTAGATGCAAGTACAAACAAATTACAAGAACTCATAAACACAATTACACATAGCTTTTTGGAAATCAAAACACATGTTCAAGACCATATAGTTAGGTTATGGCCATACAATATGGTCATGAACCCTCATACATTTATAACTAACAAAATTTTTAACAATGTATGATGAAATTTTCAAATTTACACTTGTATAAATAGGTTATCTACAATTTTTCACAATTCATATCAGTACAGGGGCATGAAATCAGTCATTCCTTCTCTCAAATCAACACTTGATTTTAGTTTTAGTTTTAGGAAGCTTGGGGTAATGGGTATCCTTAATTGGTCAAAATTGTTAGAAGATTTTCATCATATTTCAATGTTTATTTTCAATACATACTCAATTGCTTGGTATATATGGAGAGCTTGGGGAACCCCTTCTTTTTATGTTGTATGTAATTATTTACTAAATTAAGTCTAGATCCATCTGCAAGTGGTGTGATATATGGGGTTATGGAAGGAAAAAAGTAGATAGTAACTTCATGGGTTGGCTTTCCTCTCTTCTTTCACTTTAAAGGGAAGATATCAAAGTTGTTTAATAACTTTGAAACACAATATTCTTACTTTTCTAGCCGTGCATTTGTACCTCTTTATTCTTTATTATTTTTCCACATTTATGTGTTGGATTGCATGCACCTAACACTTTTTGGATTGGGGATTGATCACCCCTAATGCTTTAGCAAATTTCAACAATAAAAAATATCCAAGAACAAGAAAATCACAAAAAAATAGGTATATTCCTTATTTACATCTTTTTCATTTCACATATACAAAAACCTAAATTTTTCTTTGTTATAAGTTCTATTTGAGTCACATTAAATTATCTATCTTGGACATTGTTAGGCCTCTCAAATATCAACTAAGTCTAAAAAGGGCGCATAGGCATGCAACGTTGTAAAAAGCATGCAACATAAGGTGCGTAGGGAAGGGTTTAAGTAGGGTTTTGGTAGAACCTGGGATGTGCGCCCGTAGAGTAGAATCCGGGACTTAGCCATTTTTGATGCATCGGGTAGGACATGGGAAAAATGTGACTGAGTGGAAAAGGTGCCGGCTGGCAACAGGGTGGCCTAGAGGGAATGTGCCTGCAATAGAATCTTCTAGAAGGATATCATGGCAAGGAGTGGTGAGCTCGGGCCTACGGAGCATGCACCCACGGAGGACCACTTTAAGACACTTGGTGATAGATCTGAGGCTACAAAAGAATGAGTTGGAAGTTTAGAAAGGCTATATATACAACCACCTAGAGAAGTAAAAGAATGAAGTGAATAGGGGTGAAGCTCTACAAAAATACTACAAGGACTCTATTAGCTTGAGTAAATAAGAAAAGGAAAGGATGTATCAAGGGTTTGGGGGTTAGAAATTTTATTTTGAGAGCCCATTATATGAATCCAATTATAATGCATGAATACATTCTACCTTTACGTGACATTATGTAATGGGCCTAATGAATGTAATGAGGTTACCAATTTATGTGAATATGAATGTTAATGGTTCTGATGCATACATCCTTCTTCATAGATATTTTTCATTTATGTTTATGAACTAAGTATGAATGCTTATGCAACTTCCTTTATGTTTTCATGTAAGTTATATAATCATTAAGCTTTTTCCATCTAGAATGACTGCAAGGATCTAGAAGCCGTTCTGAGCTCTATGGTGCTTGTATGTCTTATTCCCTCTCAAGTCCCTTAAAATCAGATCATAGATGATTTTTCCCACTATAATCACATAAAAGAGAGACTCAACACCCACGCGTGCCTTAGGTGAGTGCCCAACACCACCGGGGTGATAAGCCAATGCGTATGGGATTTCTTTCCTTTTTGATGGGTGTAAAAATGACTACATCTTGGTTCTGTTGCCGGGACCTCTTTTTGAAGTTGTAGTGGGAAATGGCATACATCATGATCTATGTAATGAGTAATGATAGAGATTGTAAATTTAAAAAGTGTTGAATCATGGTTCAAGAGTATGGAGGATGAATTTACTTAGAGATTCAAAGACCTTGGATCTCGAGTTTAATGCACGTAGATGGGTAGAAGAGAACCTCTACCATGATTTATATGAAATTTTTTTCTATTGCTTCCCAATAGAATTGTATGAATGGCTCTTAGCATATGTGTCTAGATCAAGCTGGTATTATAGATCACATACGTGGACCTAAGAAGAATACCAAAGGCTACAGGATGTAGATCTAACATGGACTCGTGTTGTGGATCATTGGTGGAAAGGTGTGTTGGCTAGCTACACTCTGGAGTACGCTATTTCTACATATTCTTGTCCGAGAAGTTGCTGAGTTTGAATTTCTACAGGAGCCTAGAGGATCATTTCTACATGTTATCCCTCTAGCAATGAATATCTTGATTGTTACTTTGAGTTTAGAGGCATTTCCAATGGCCAGCTAAACCATTTTGAGTACTAGGTGAGGAAGCTAGGGTGGAGGAAGATGGCAGATATTATGATGGAGAAAGAAAGGGAGGAGAGATGGCTCAAGTATAGTGAAGCATGTGAAAGGGAGATTACTAGACAACATGAGGTTACAAGTGTGATGGATCTATGGAGGTAGATGTTGTGGGAAGGAGTTAAGGTTCACATGGAGGACGTGGAACCTGAGCAGTCTATGTGCTACCCCATCTTGGAAAGCATGTAAGAGAGACCCCTTCGACTTCTGATGAGATTTCATCACGTGGAGAGAGAAGAGTCATTGGCATGTATCTGAACCCACCTAGTGACCAAACCCTAGTGCTTGGTTTTCCAGATCAAGGAAGGAGTATCGTTGACCCAGTTGGTATCAGTGGAAGTGACAGATCTGTGCCTAGGAGATATAATTTTTCATTTCCCACTTCTATGGCTACGCATATTCTAGTATTCAGAGGAATTTTTGACAAGGAGAAAGTACACAAGCCTTTAGTCTCGCATCTAGGAGTGGCACAAGGTACACTAGTGGTAGTGGGGAATTATCACAGACTATCGGCACGTAGTTCAGTGGAACCTTGGGGACACTTGGCATGACCACTATAGGACCTAATGGATCTGGTGGATCAGGAGGAACAGGATCTGGTGGTTTTGGTGGATCTTGTGGGTCGGGAAGAATAGAACACAGGTGGTTCTTATGGATCTGGTGGCTCAAGAGGCACAAGACCTAGTGGATTTGGTGGATCCAATGGTGGAGGAAACATTAGAGGGAACCAAGGCTCTGGCTCAGGAGGATAAGGGCCCCAGCCACCCCCTCAAGTCTTCTTTGAGATGTCTTTACATTTTCCAAATTAAAGAGGTATTTAAGATGCTGCAGAACATGCTCACAAGTGTGAGCTGCTATTGTGCGTAAAGGGGATCACAACCTCGGAGTAGAAGGCTAGTCAGGTTTACGCAACAACATTGTAGGGGCGTGTGCATAGTTGATATAGGAAATAGGACCCTCATCAAACAGTGGTGTATTATACTAATTTTGAGAATTCCCTCTTAGTAGAATTCCACATCCTTGAGTTTGAAAAGAAGAGAATTAGTGCCCTAAAGGAGATTCATAGGGAATGGCAGAGAGTGTGTGAGAGTATGATGCACACTTTAAAACTCTTTTTTCTAAGTTATCATATGATATTCACCATTCACAACATGATCAGTGGTTTTTTGGAGGGTTAATCACTCCTTTTAGGAGAGATCTATCTCATAAAAATTTCACGACTCCCACATGAGATGTTAGAAGATGATCTATGCACCGATGCTCTTTGGAAGTGTTGATATTGGTGTTAACCCATTTTTGGAGGCTCAAATCACTGTTATGGCCAAACAGCTAGAGAAGTTGTCTACGAACTCAACCCATGAGACTCGCAGTGGTATATGGTGTATAGATTTTGAGGTAGAGGGGCATGTCAAGGATAGTTTCCCTAGAGGATAGTACGTGCCATGATAGTAGAGCTGTGAAAATTGTCATGGGGACCATAATGCCAGATAGATGCCCCTCATTACAATGAATAATTTGGAATAATATGTCTTGCTACTATAATATCTATACCTCTACAACCCATAATACTAAGGATTGTAGGATTATTAACCAGAGATCCATGAGGCCATTGATCATGGGGTACACAAGACTAACATTGCTAGCAATTCTAAAGGTGATGATCACCGTTATGAGGAGCGCGTAGATGGAGGCATGCACGAAGGGGGATTTTGTGGTCATGGTAACTGTAGAGGAGGAAGAAGTGAGTTCCCACATGGAACCTATTTTAATTGTGGGTCTACAGAGCATTACAAGCGAGAGTTCCCATATCTATTTTGGTGTTCATGTTGCAAGAAGAAACACAAGTATAAGGAGTGCCACTGAGTTGTTTACGCACATGAATCAACAACAACGAATGGGTAAAGAAAAGGGTGATGTAATGGTAAGCATTAATAAGAAAGACACATAATGGATGTAATGGGTAATACGTGATGCGATCTTAGAACCTTTTTGGTAACAATAAGAGTAGAGGCCGTGTGTGTAAAGGAAATACTAAGGCGAGAGGACTTTGGTTTCAAGAGAAGAAGTGGTGCATGGAAAGTAACTAGATCCTACTCATCAGAAGGAGGTATATCAAGATACCATGGACTTCATTCGAGTTTGTAGGGAGAAATCCGGTTTCTAAAGGAGCGATCAAAGAGGGAAGAGAAAGAAGGAAGGTCGGGCGCAAGAGATGACTGGATGAGGTCAGGGAAGTATGTAAAATGCTAAGGCAAGAGAATGTTATTCCCTTGCTAGGGGCATGGTTGAGAGAGAAGGTACCACATGCCAAAGAAAAGCATGAGAGGTAGGTACTACATGCAAAAATTCCCCCTCATAACCTTGACTATGATATGGAGATCACGTTAAATGTGGTGGTAGATGGATGGTCATTTGAGTAATATCCTTATTGACACAACGTGGAGGTCAATATTATCACATTGGATGCATGAAATTAGATGGGAAGGCTTGCATTACAGCCATCTTCAAATGTGTTGTATATGAAAAAAAAACAAAGGCAATGCCCATCGGTGTCTTAAAGGATGCAACTATCACCATTCAGGGAGCTAAATTTACTGGGGACTTTGAATTCTTGGTGCTTATCGAGGTAGAAAATTTCCCAAGCCTTGGTTGGGTGCCCATGGTTTTCTAAGAACAATGTGGATCTTCAGTTCAATAAGGGATACATCAGCTTTGAAAATGAGGAGGAATGAGTCATCATACCCCTAGCTGATGGGAAGTCAACACCCTATACTGAACCTTTGGGAGAAGAGGTCTTAGATAGAATATATGTGCACTCAATCAAGGATCCAGAGATAATCCATCCTACCGATGGAGTTATCTAGTTTGAGGATGCTCAGTTGGTAAGTGACACCACTAGTCTAGCATGTGATAATTAGGTGCATGGGACCTATGAGTTGATCAGATGACATTTAAGAGGATTGATGACAAGAGGTGATAAAGGCACACATAGTCTGGTGCCTAGGAGGGAAAGAGCTACTTAAGTACTCAAGAAGAGCCTCCATAGAGGTCTTTTTTCACAAAATGGAAGCTCGGTGGAAGGAGGAAAATGAAAGAAGGGGGATGTTAAGTTAAGTCTTACTAGAAATTGTTGCACACTAGTGGGAAACACATTGGGATAATCTCTTGAAATGACATGAAGTGAGAATTTCCTTCTCTATTCATTTCTATAGAAGTAATGCACCAACCACCATCAAGGACTACCATGGTAAGGATCCCGCCTCTTTCCATGTCCAATCCTGTGAGAGAACATGGAGGGAAGGCGTGGAAGATTTACCACCATCCATATGGGTGCAAAAACTATATTCTACACTATAGGGTTACGCACGCATGGTACACACATTCAGAGGCTGCTAGATAGGGAATTGGCAAGAACTAGCAGTGACCTCATTTAAACATTTGAGTATTGAAGTGCCAAGCCATTAGTTGATAAGGAATTATAGGTTTCCAAGTGCATTACCATGGGGGATAGTGCCATGAAAGAAGATAGGTTGCTGGACTTGCTTGGTGAAATAAGTTTGGAGGTGCACTTTGAAGAAGAGGAGGTTTATCTTAAGCGCGTGTGTGTGAAAAAGGTGAAAGGAAATCTGGTATATGTAATTGATGGGAAGGAAGCGAAATATTGGATGTTAACCATTCTGTAGGGATGTGCGAGGTAGTGGACAATGTTGATACTCGTGCGTGCACCTATCATGAACCTTTAAAAAATAAAAAGGTTAACATCAGCTCGGAGAAGAACCTAAGGAAGTTATCATTGGAGATTACTGGTTGGAGAAGGAAGTCTCTAAGATCATTGATCTTTTGCAGAAATTTAAGGATTTATTCTCGCGTGGGTACCATGAGCTCAAAGGCATCCACCATTCATTGGGGGATGAAGATAAATCTGAAGGATGGTGTGCACTCAGTCAGGAAGAGACCCTACTAGATGAATCCCAATTTACGTGTGAAGGTAAAGGAAGAGTTAGACAAAATGATAGCATTTGGGATCATTGAATTTGTTGAAGAATTGGAATGGATAAGTCTAATGGTAATCAACATCAAGAAGGATGGGTGGATTAGGAGCTGCGTGGATTATAGGAAGATGAATGCATTTTGTGTCATTGATCCCTTTCCAACCCCCTTAACTAAAGAAATTTTGGAGGGATTTGCTAGGTGCAAAATCTATTCCTTTACGGATGGATTTTCGGGTACCACCAAGTCCAGATTGCAAAGGAAGACTAGGAGAAGAAAACTTTCACCACTTGAATGGGGAATTTTTGCATACATGGTCATGCCCTTTGGGTTAAAGAATGTTCCTATTGTTTTCTCGTGCATAGTGGTATAAGCATTCTAGGACTTCATCCATAAATTTCTTCAGGTCTATCTAGATGATTGGACAATGTATGGGCTAGTAAAGGACCATTGTGATAATTTGAGGTTGATGTTTGAGAGGTGTCGGTAGTTGAGGATATCCCTCAACATTAAGAAGTGTGTCTTTTCTACCCCCTTTGGAATGTTATTGGGGCATATCATATGTAAGGAGGGCTTGCTAGTAGATCCTGCCAAGGTTGCAGTTATTGTGGGGCTGGGGGAGCCAACTAATCAAAGAGTAGTGCATGGGTTTCTTGGACACATGGGCTACTATCAGAAGTTTATCAAGGGGTATGTCAAGATCACTGCACCTTTAGAAGAATTTTCTTATACATAAAAGTTCCTTCCATTGGGGAAAGGCACAGTAGAAGGTGTTTAACACATTGAAGGATAGGCTTGTCACTACACCTATACTACATTTCCCCTCTTGGGACAAGCCCTTCCATGTTCATGTAGATGCCTCTAGAATGACCATTGGGAAGTGCTTACACAACCTAGTGAGGGAATTTTTGATCACCCCTATGCTTTGTAAGAAGGAAGTTGACACTAGTAGAGCAGAATTATACTACGACCGAGCATGAAGCATTGTCAATGATCTATGCACTTCACAATTTCAGGAAGTATCTATTGGAAACTCCCTTTATCTTCTACACTAACCACATGGTGTTAAAGTACTTGGTGAACAAGCCCATTCTACAAGGGCACATATGTTGGTGGGTGTTGTTATTTCAAGAGTTTGAGTTCACGGTAGTTGTGAAGCCTAGAAAGAGTAATTGTGGACTTGATCATTTGTCAAGAATTGATTCAGGGGAGGATGTCTGAGCATCGAAGAGACTATGCTTGATGTGTAACTATTTAGGTTATGACGTGTGCCCTTGGATTTGGAGGAAATTGTAGTATTTCTAAAGGAAGGTGTGGCATCAAAAGGGATGAAGACATTAGAGAAAAATAAACTAGCCATACGCGTCGCGCCCTACATGTTGATCAGTGGGGACTTATACAAATTAGGGTGTGATGAAGTTTTGTGTAGGTGTGTACTAGAGCATGAGAACCTCTCCATCATAGAGGAAGCACACAAAGGAATTACAGGTGGAAATTATGCAGGTGACGCCACCACACGTAAAATATTAATGGCAGGATTGTGGTGGGAAACTCTTTATAAGGATTGCAAGGACTATTGTAAAGCATGTCAAAACTATCGGTGCGTTGGAAAGCCAAGAAGGAGAGATGAAATTCCTTTTCTCCCTATCCCTAGAGTTGAACCTTTTGAGAAATGGGAAATAGACTTTATAGGCCCTATTACACCAGTAACACATAGGACTGGATCATGCTATATAATCACTTGCATGGACTATTTGACAAGGTGGGCAGAGGTAGCCCCAACTAAAGACTGCACAATAGCTACAGTAGCAAGATTTTTATGGGAAAACATTATCACAAGGTATGGATGCCCTTTAAGTTTAACCAATGATAGGGGTACACATTTCTTGAATGAGACTATGAGGATCCTGTTAGCAAATTTCATGGTGGCTCATCAAAAGACTACACCTTATCACCAACAAGCAAATGGAACCACAAAAGCATTTAACAAAATATTGAGTCATACCCTGACTAAAATTTGTGATGTCAGAAGAAAAGATTAGGATGACAAGGTATCATCTATATTATGGGCTTATAGAACAACTTATAAAAGGCTAAACAAATCCACACCATTTCAATTGGTGTTTGGTGCAAAGTTGTTCTGCTTGATTAAGTTCATGTTACCTTCTCTGCCGAGATAGTGTGCATAGGATGGCTAGTTGATGAGCAAGCATTGGAAGAGAGAATAGATGAATTAATGAAATTGGATGAAAGATGATCACTCACCAGGTGGAGCGAAACAGTAGAAAAATAAAAAAGCATGGCATGATTGCCACATTAGGAACATGAAGTTTGAGGTTGGGCAGATGGTCTTACTATATGATTCTAAGTTTTTGTGCCACCTTGGGAAGTTAAAGGTCCATTGGTTGGGTCCCTATATAATCTCATACATCCTTGACTTGGGAACATACCAGTTATAAGTGTTGGATGAAATGCAATGCTGCTGGACACTTCATGGGTAAAGGTGAAGCCCTACTATAAATAAGGCTTCTTGGTGTTTGTAAATAAGGACGTTTTTCTAGATAGTTTAGAATTTCCTTTATGCATTTCCTTTTTTGTGTTTCCCATTTCGCATTGTTTTGTTTTGGACCTTGGGCACCGGTAACCTTATTACTTTTTAAATTTTTTGAATGTGTAGAGGACCGCACATCATTTTAGTGTGGGGTGGAGTGATGTGAAGGAAAGTGTGGGTAAAGTGCTAAGGAGGATTGTGTTGGAAATCCTAGTTGAATGGCCCTATTGAAATATATTCATGAAAGAAAAGGTGGAAAAGGATGGTTGGTGTCAAGATAAGGCTACTTTTAGATCCCACGTATAGAGGAGGAAGAAGCACATAAACAACACGAGGTAGGCGAGAGAAAAAATCATGACAGAAGAAGTGCCTTCGGTCTTTGTTACGTGCATGCAAGAGTCTTCCGTCACGATGGGTTGGTTGTGTGCCAGAAGGTTGGAAGATTGTCCATGCGGGATTGGACACGTGAGTTAGGACGTAAAGTGAAGCTTTGTTGAAAAATCCACATTAAACATTAAAAGTATGGTGGTAGGTGAAGTAGCATTTAATGCTTAAAAATGGGAAAAACTATAAATAGAGGTTCGGACATTTCATTATTCACTTTGTGTATACGAAGAGAAGAGATTTTGCAAACTAGGGTTTCCAGAGTTGATTCGTGTGAAGAAAAATTACAAGAATTTGAGCATGAGTGACCAATTTGGATTTACAAACTAGAAAGGAAGTGATTCATGGGCATGGGAAGAGTTATGGAGAAGCATCGTCTAGTGAAAATAGATTTTAGTTAGGGTTTGGTATCTAGGGCATGGGTTAGAAAAGAGTTCCTTCACCAGTTTGAGATCTAAAATTGGAAATGAGTAGTCAAACAGAGAAAGTGAAAGAATTTGAAGTGTTAACATAAACAATGGCACCCAAGAAACTAGTTGGCACACCCAAAAAGGGAAAGGGTAAAGGCAAGAGCAAGCAACAAGACAACTGTCGTAGAAACAAATGAAGAGCGGTATGCGAAATGTAGAACCCGGATGGAGTATTTCTTGGGCAAGAGTGGGAGTTCCATTTAATAAATATGTCGGTAAGTGATTAAAATCATCACTCAAGCACGATTGAGAAGGAAATGATGCTAGATTTAGTGCACTGAAAAATAAAAAGGACACTGGAGGGTTTTCCCATCTATAATGATGATGTAAAAGTAAAGATGGAGATGTCAAGATTATTGTAACTCTTTGAGTTGCCCTATTTTGGAAATCCTCGAGCACCTATATCAATGGTTGATGTCACGTGTGCACAAAGATTACTTTCACCTCACATATTCATTACGTGTGACAAAGTTAAATGGCAAGAGAGATGGACCCCGATAAATAAGTCATGGTTGAATGTTTGCAAGAGGATTTTGGAGGGCACCATCTATAACTTGTCTTCATTCATCACGAATACGATTATCGGTAGTGTGTAGGAAGGTGATAAAATCCTCTTTGATAATGTCCTACTAACCCTTGCATTCTTGGAGATTGGGGTGCGGATGGAGAGAAAAAAATCATGTGGAAGTACCCTGCTGAAGACCCTTCGCCCAAGAAAAGGTTTGAAAATTACACCTGTGATAGTATGATGACCATACACAAGGCACACCTAGAGAAGTGGTATACATGCACGAGGAGCACGTTTAGGGTGGAATGGAGGATCTGTGAACAACTTCTAGTTACCACCAAGGGAGAAGTTGAGTTTATAGTGTACCAACATTTCTGCCTTGAAAAATTTAAGTTGATAGATGAAACATGGAGCCCTTGGTGCAAGCTCCATTTTTCCTTCATCGCCCAACACTTCCAAGCAGGAGTGAACAAGTTCAAAGAATCCAAGAAGTTGAGGTTTGACCTTGGTAATCTGGACCGGGACCATAGAGAAATGCACAAAGGGTTGGCCTACCCCAACAAGTGCACATACGTGGAGAAGTACGTGCCGTATGAGGTCTAAATGGTGAGACCCATGAATTTTCCCACTATAGGAGGGTCCGCAGTGCGAGTATACCTCAGTATAAGACCCAAATTTGAGAAGGGTGCGTATCTGGAGAATGAGATGTCCATACCTAAGGACCCAACTAGTAGGAAGAGACCCACACCTAGATGAGGGGAAAAAGAACCAAAGAATAAAGTAATAAGTATAGTGGATACACAACCAATAGGAACCCTTGGGACAAGCGCTAGAATAAGTATGAATTTGGGTAAGAAAAATTCCATAGTAAAAGAGAAGACTCCAGAGCAAGAGGAGCTGTTAGACAAGATTCATTGGAAGAAAAAGAGACAAAGTCACCTACACTAGAATCTCCAGTTGGGAAGAAGTAGAATATGATGGAGGAGTCATATTCTGAGTACACTGAGAGCTTGGGGGCCTACCAGGGTGAAAGGGATGATGATGAGAAAGATGAGCCTGAGGTAAACCAAGAACAACCTGTGTTTAATGTACATGACTTAGAGGAGGGAGAAGGAGAGAAGAATGAGTTCATATTCACACGAGATAAAGGGAAGCCGGGAGGAGGAAGGCACAGGGACAAGGAAGGGAGTAATGAGGTAAATAAGGTAGTGGAAAGAGAGGTTGAGAAGATCATTGAAACCTTGGTGGAAGAGGAGTTGGAATGTAAGGAGAGCTTATGATGAATAAGCATAAGGAGAGCATGGAAAAGGACCATGAAAACACTAGAGACCTCGATTTAACTATAAATATTCCTAAGGGCACGTGCTCAAGAGGAAAGCATGTGGAGGAGGAGAGGCCATGGCTTGGTTATACTGATGACCGCAATAAAGTGTTGCATGCACGGTTCCAAAGCATGGTTCCAAAGCCAGGGACCTCCCGGAAATGTCATCTTTTGATAAGGAGGTTACATACCCATGAACAAGGAAGATGATCTCATGGGCATTTAAGTCTCATATTGATGAGCCGAGTTCAAAGTAAGCCACAAGGCGATAATAACATTCCCGGGATCAAAAGGAGACAACCCATTGGTGAATGCTCAGGAACTCTTAGATGAAGAACTATGCAACATACTCAACAAGGTCTCCATTGAGGTCAAAGCTAGACTCTTTGGGTGGAATAATAGAGTCAAAGTTTTGGAAGATGAACTGGAGGAGAAAGAGGAATAGCTATCTAAGAGGACAAAGGAGCCGAGTCCGAGAAAAATGATCAGCACCCAGCTACTACATGAGCTAAAGGATGAGAAGGCTAGATTGTGTGAACTATACAAAAAGGAGGAGTCCATTATAGATGCAATAGTATTGAAGCATCTAGACCTAGCACCTCCTATGCGAGAAGTATACATTTTCCCTAGAATGCTTGGAGGACTTAAAAATATCCTCACCATGGAGAAGAAGCTGCTAGCCTTGGAATCTATAGAAGAAGTGGTGCGTGTTTAGAAAATCGGGATAAATTTAAATTCATGGCAGTCATATTTGGATACAACAAGGTCCTTGCTGATATAAAGATTACTTCCTAGATTGCTAAGGCTACATATGAAAATTGTGCGGATGGAGACAAAGTGGAAGGCATGCTGGTCGCCAATGATTAAAGCGAGAACTTAAAGAGTTCCGGGAGAAGAACAAGGGGAATAGATCGGAGTGAGAAAAGATCCTATCTAAGGTAGAAAATAAATCAGAAGCTATTAAGGCCTTATGGGGCTCGATTAAAAACCGGATAAAGGAGCTATACCCGCATGATTACATAAAGGATGGGTGCACTTTGGAGGATATAGGCAAGGAGTTAGAGAAAATTTTGACACCATGAGAACACAAGGGGATGGGCTGGGTTTTGATCAGGTGAGTGCCTTAGTAAGTGATCTTTTCCAGAGAGCACATAATGAGGTTGATGCTGGAATGATCTAGAGGCCAACTTACGAAGAAATTTTCTCTCTTATTTCTTAAGTAGCATCATCCCCCATTCTTCCTTCTTTTCCCATTCTTGGCCCCATTTATTCTTTTTCTAATACATTAAGTCTTTGTGTATTATTTATTCTTTGAGGAAGTTTCTTAGGGCATAGAATAGGTAAAGTGTGGGGTGATGTTGGGCCCTTGAAATATCAACTAAGTCTAAAAAGGGTGCATAGGCACACAAGATAAGGCATGTAGGGAAGGGTTCAAGTAGGATTTTTCTAGAACTGGGATGCATGCCCGTAGAGTAGAATCGGGACTTAGCTATTTTTGATGCATTGGGCATGATATAGGAAAAATGTAACCCAAGTGGAAAAGATGCTAGCCTGGTGATAGGGTGGCCTGGAAGGAATATGCCCTATGATAGAAGCTTCTAGAAGGACATCATGGCAAGGAGTGGTGAGCTCGGGCACGGAGGAGCATGCGTTGAGTGAGGACCACTTTCAGACTCTTGGCGATAGATCCGAGGCCATAGAAGAATGAGTTGGCAGTTCACAAAGGCTATATATACAAGCACCTGCAAAAGTAAAAATAATGAAGTGAATAGGGGGTGGAGATCTGCAGAAATACTACAAGGAATCATAGCTTGAGTAAATAAGCATAGGAAAAGATGCATTAAGGGTTTGGGTGGTTATAAATTTTCTTTTGTGAGCCTAGTTATATGAATCCAATAATAATGCATGACCACGGTTTGCCTTTTTGTGACATTCTCAGTAATGGGCCTAATGAATGTAATGAGGCTACCATTTTATGTGAATATGAATGTTAATGGTTCTGATGTAGACATCCTTCTTCATAGCTCTTTTTCATTTATGTTTATGAACTAAGTATGAATGCTTGTACAACTTCCTTTCTATTTTGGTGTAAGTTCTATAATCTATTAAGCTCTTTTCTGTCTGGAATGACTGCAAGGATCTAGAAGCCATTCTGAGCTCTATGGTGCTTGTATGTATTATTCCCTCTCAAATCCCTTAAACTTAGATCATAGATTATTTTTCCCACTAGACTCTAAAGAGAGACTCGGCACCCGTGTGTGCCTTGAGTGATTTCCCAATGCTTGCTAGGTGATAGGCCAGCACACATGGGATTTATTTCCTTTGTGATGGGTGTAAAAATGAATACATACATTGAGCACTCTCTGTGTTGCAGTTTTCATCATGGAGCATGCCAACACCAAGCAAACAATGCGACTATAAAACAAACATTCAAGAAAAGGTAAAGTGTGTTTATACACTCGGTATAATTTTTTTAAACATGTAATTTTAAATTTCATATTTAAAGTGGGAGGGAAAAATGTAAGCACTCAAATTTAGTAAGTTTAACTTTAGTAACCTTGAATTGAATACACACTCTTTCTATGATAAAAAAATTATCCTTTCCTACTTAACACTTCTTGATGTCTATTGATCATCTTTTTATCATTTCAAATTGAAATACTTGAAAAACTCTAAAAACACAATGCATAAAATCTATATAGAAACCTCAACTCACTAGATCGAAATTTTATGTGGCATATTCCTTATTCATGTATAGGATTGTACATTTTGGTCAAGATTGTACTATATGGTCCCGACCCTTTTCTACCATTTTGGACCGACATTTATTCCAAAAAAACATTCAAAATTATTCTTTGTGTTTTATAATTATTATGTGTCATCCTTTCTTAGATAAATTATCGATATAACCCTATACAATCAAGTAAGCACCGCCTCATTTGCTAACGAGAACCCCTAAGGTAATGCACTAGAAAAATCACTTCATACACTTGCAAAAGTCATCCAGAGATCCTCAAATATTAGAATCCCATATCTACAGTCATTAGGGAGTATTCACATCATGTTTGAATCTCAAAACTAGGTCAAGGAATTCACCTCTCTCTCCAAGAATTATAGAAAGATTTAAGTCAAAACAAACATGGTATAAATAATTGTCAAAACTAATTGATCTATCTAGATACTAGGTGGAGAAAACCATGCAATTTGAGGCCTCAATAGTGCATAAGGGTGATAAAAACCATTATAATGTTTTTTTGTAGAACTCTTCATTCATAGAAAGGGTTTGAGATGATGATCAATCCATTTAGATAACATGATACATGCACAATAACTAGGGTTTGAGAGTGACATAAACATACAAGAAAGTGAGAAACCCATAATGTTTTAAGAGCCATCTTAGAGTAGGTATAATACTAAATAATAGGTCTTAGACTATACATTATAGCCTTGACTATGTTTTATGGTGCTAACCCACATAGATTTCTAGTTATATAAAAATTTACAAGGGTTTCCTCGGTTTAGTTCTCCCAATTTCGTGTTATGCAGTCTCATATCTTTCTCGAAATCAGATGTGGCAAGTTAAGTTCCTTAATACCTCTATTTTATGATTTCAATTACATGTTAGGTTAAGGTGTGTTCTATAATATTTCTTATCTAATTTGAAATATTATATTTTTTATATCTTTCTTAAATCAATAATCAACTCTTATATATCATACACCTAGTTAAATCAACCAAGAGATTTAATTTAGGGTTAAACAACTTTAATTATGAATATAAAAAAGAATTCATGGACTCTTTTGTAAAGGATTCATCAATTTTTAAACCATTTCTCTCAAAATTAGAACCATGGAAAATATCTCGAATAATATTTCTTAATGTACTAGCCATTCTCAAAACAAATATCCTGTTTACCTAATTAATTTTTAGATTAATTTAATTAGGTGTATTAAATTGAATTGATACCGTGGAGACTATATTAACGAATGTGTAAAAATGTATATTTAAAATCAGATTAGAATAATATACATCATAACAATCAACCATATCTTTCAAGTATTTATACTTAAAAACAAAAACAAGATATAAATATGCACTTAGTTGCTTCAAAAGAGACCATAATGCATCGATGAGTGATCTAGGATAGGAGAAGAGCATATGAACTAGAATAGTAACTTCTTGAATTCTTGAGCTTCTAGTGAGAACCATATAAAAGGGTCAAGAATGTATGATACATTCTGATCAAAACATAGTTTTTACACTGTGAATGGATGAAATCTGTAACTTCTAGTGTCACTTATGTCATTATTTGTATCTCTTTGATATAATCCACTTCACATTAAACCCTAGCTGTCATACTTGAAACCTAAAAAATAAACTCTAGCCATCATGTAACATACTCAGAAATCATTATATCTAAAAATAAATATTTAAGTTCTTGAATCAAATTGACCTTGGTAGTCACCCCATTTGTGAGTCACCAAGTGTTGCACTACATTTTAGAATCAATTTAGATCTCCCGGTGCTTTGTGCAAAGGTACATGTGTAGACACAATATCACACACTCTAAGTCATTATTTATTAGTCTTGATCACAAACTACTATTTACATGATTCTTAAGTAAGAAAAGTAATAATTAACCCATTCCTTTAACCACCTTTATTTTATTTATGATTTTGATTTCAATCTTGCACTTGTAATTGCTTAGTCTATCTTTTTACCTTTCAAAATTTTCCATTCAAGACGCTGTTAGTGAGAAATCACAGAGACACCCCCAAATGAGTCGTCAGATCTACTTTTCTAAGGAAGATTCATTTGGTGTGATTCGTATAACATTGAGTTTTTTCCCAAAGTGTGGGACTTCACATATGGAAAAAACTCTCCAAATTAAAGGTTGGTTCCTATTCCTCTATTTAGGTGCATGTGTGGAAAATTGCAGAGGACCTATTGCTAAACCTAATATAAGTTTTACCAAGGAGACATGGATAAAAGGAATGCAAAGTATCAAAAATAAGCTATAAGGTGATGCACCAAAGGAATGATGAAAATTAGTTTTGTTGGTAGACACAAACCATAAGAATGCAACACAAAACATGCAAAAAGACCAAAGTTGTAATGAAGGATCAAAAGATAACAATTAACATAGAAAGGGATGAAAATCACCCACAGAACATGTATTATTGCTCTCATGGCTTGATATGATGCATTACAATAGTAACAAGACAAATTTGCTTTTACATTCTATTTGAGGTTTGAAACTCCACAAATTCACATTCCAAGGGGAAGAGGGGATCTGTAAAACCAAAAATGTCCAACCCTTTACAATGAGTTCGACCCTATATTTATAGATTCAATCAGAGAGAAGAAAGAGAGAGAAGTGGGAAAAGAAGTTCAAATCTCAACCATTGTTGTTTAATGCCTCCTACAAAATATTCCCCAAATCTACCTTGACTACATTAACCACTTTGGTTCGGTGTCTCAAAGGAGGAAACACCGAGATTAGATCAAATATGATCTAGTTGTTGAGGCATATATATCCCACCTTAATGGCCCTAAAGATGTTTTCTCCATTTTTATCCCAGCTAACCTCCCAACCTTAATTTTCAGATCTCTGCAGTGTAGAGAAGGTCAAGATCTTTCCAACAATGTCGATTTACAATATTTCAAGCCACTGAGTTGTGAGATATGCCCCTTGAAGTTTGTATCAAGTTCGTACAAAGGGGTGGGAAAAATAGTTTGAAAAATGGGCCCCCTCTTTAATATGGGGCACATGGTTAGATAGCGCTAATATGAGAGAGGCCTCTATATTTTCTTTTGGAAAAGTGTAAGGTTGACACATGGTTTCCTCTGCCCGACTTGCTCAATTTATATGTTTCTCGGCTAAGTCCTTTACTCGACGGGGTCATATTTCTTGATTGGGGACATGCGGTAGTCTAGCGCTCTTTTAGAAACCCTCTGTTTATTCAACCCTTGAGTTAGCACCATTTGGACACTTACCACTCTCCGCTGGCCTACTATCACGTATTGACTATTCAACCCAACTTCGTCTCCTTTTAAGAGACCGGATGCGTGGAGGGTCTATACTCGTTTGAAAGTCTCGATCAATATTTTCCTTTGAAAGAGCACCAGCTTGACACTTGTAAGCCTCTGTAGGTCTTTGGAATTGTTAATGACCTCTACCTTACCTTTTCAGACCCTAGCCTACATGGCAAACCGGTGCTTGTTTGAGCCTCTGCATTTGGATTCAACTTTGGAGATGTGCCACTTGGACACTTGGCACCTTCCCCCTAGCCAAATACTTTTCAATGACCGTGAAAATTTTGGGGGCCTTGGACACATGGATGCATGTCACTCATTTGATCTTCCTTTCTTGGATTCACCCTTGGAGAAGAATTTTTTGGAAACTTGGCTCTCTCCACTACCTCCTCCATACTTAGCTGATTTTTGGACTCGTTCTAAACTATTCGAGCCCAAAGACTTTGGATCTTCGCCGGTTTCTCCTTTTCTTTCTCCCAGCTTCTCTCGTGACACTTTTCCTTCTCTTTTTACCCTACTATTCTATTTTTGAGCCCACCTATAACCCGTATAATGGGTTCAAGGCCTAGATCCACTTGACAGAGCCACTTTTTGGATTTCTCCTACACATGGTTTTTTGACCTTCGCAGGCCCCGCCACTTTCATTATAGAGTCCCTCTACAATCTGCTTACGAGGGTTTGAATGTGATTTCTCAGGTTCATTTAGTGTGGGGTCGTTCGACCCAATATTTTACCTGGGAAAAATATGGATAACAATTTGGTGACTCACAAGGGTATCTGCCTGCTAGATTAAAAGAAAAATTACCTTGTCATATCCGTTGGGAATGGAGTCAAGAATGATAGTCTGATACTAATTTTACCTTTGATTCATGAGCCCAACTATTTGCACTCTCAATATTCATAACAAATGTTGCAACAATGGTTTATGAGAGTAGAAAATTGTTTTGATCCAGGGCTTCATCTGCTTCGAATGAGTTGTGCAAGAACAACAAAAAAACACCATGATCTGTATAAAAAAATTGAAATCATACATGCTCTAAGTAGAACATGTAGAGTGTGCAAAGAACTTAGGAGAAAATAAACCTAAACTACAACAAGACAATGTGCACAAGAACTTAGAGGAATGAGAAACTAAACTAATATATACAAGGTGAGAACTTTCCTTCTAGTAGCAATGTTTAAGATAGATTCCATTCACTGGAATCTGCAACTCTTCACCATCCAATGTAGACAATTGGAAAGCATTGCTACTTTTACATCTTGTGACCATGTAATTGCCACACCAAATGGTGACAAAACTTGGAATGCCTTCCTAGTTTTTCTCGATTTGCATCCCATTTCAAAAATAAGTCTCCTTCCTCAAAGGTCCTTGTTCTTACCTTCTTGTCAAAGTATCTCTTGATTGAGGCCTAATCCTTCTCTATTGTTTCAAGTGCATGCTCTCTGGTTTCTTCCAACTCCATCAGCTCTACATACCTGGCCTCCATTGGTTCAAACTCAGACATCTCCAGTTGCTTCATGAGTTCCAATGTTGGCAACTCGAGTGATATAGGCAACACTACCTCTTTCCCGTAGACAAGTTTAAATGGAGAGCTTCTTGTAGACCTCTTGGGCATTTTCCTATCAGCCCATAAGGCTGATTTGAGTTTCGTGTGCCAAGTTCTCTAATTTTCATCCAGAGTTTTTGATAATCCTTAGCAGGTTCTTGTTTTTGGACTCAGCTTGGCCATTACCTTGAGGGTAATAGTTTGATGAAGTGCTCAAGTAAATCCCATTCTTAACAGCCCATCCTATGATTTTGGAACCTATTGATGCTAATGCATTTTCTAATATAATGGTGGTGGTACTCCAAATCTGGTCACTATCCCTTCATAGAAATCTAGTATGCTAGACTCATTAGCTTCCTTGAGTGCCACTGCCTCGGTCCACTTCGTAAAATAGTCTGTTGCTGTCAAAATCCATTTGTGGCCTTGGCTTGAATTTGGATTGATGACCCTAATGAAGTCCAATCCCCATTGCATGAATGGTCGATCTACTAAAATTGGATGCAATGGTAGTGCTGCTAGCTTTTCCTTACCTCTGAAGAATGCACAGTTCTTGCACTTTTTGATCCATGCATAACAATCACTAAACACCCTGGGCCAATAATAACCCACCTTCATGATCTTGAGTTTTGTCACCTATGGAGAAAAATGGCCTCCAACTGCTTCATCATGGAACTCTTGTAACACTCTCTCAATCTGATCTGTCCTAATGCATCTTAATAGGATGTCATTGATATCCCTTTTGAACAAGATGCCATCAATAAGCATGTATGGGATGGCCTGTAGTTTGAAGTGTCTCCTTTTTGTTTTACTCATTTCTGGAGGACACATGCCTATTTGTAGGAAGTGCATAATACTTTGAGTCCAACAAGGAGTGGGTACATCATCATTTTCTTCCTCTTGACTATTCTGCAAGACAAAAATAGCTTCCTTTTCACTGTTTACCCCATCTTGCTGACTCGAGGCTAGTTGTTCACACAATCCCTTCCCATAGACTAGCTTAGCAACCTTGATCTCAATGTCATACTCCATGACATGAGTAATTCATCATGCATGTTTTTCATTTAGATCCTTCTTTGGGAGGGAAGTCTTTAAATCCTGAATGGGAGACTAACAGGTTGAATTTTATTGTTTGAAATTAGATGCTTAAATTTCTTTAAACCTCGATCACTTCTAGAACTTGTTTCTCGATGAAGGAGTATCTCACTTCATAATCTTCTAGACCTTGGCTGAAGAAACCAATTGCCTACTTTGTATCCTCTTTGTTTTGTTGTACTAAGATTGTAAAAATTGTGGCACTGCCACCAAAGGAATATAGTATGAAGTCCTTAGAAAAATATGGATTCACAAGAGTTGGGGCTTGTGATATAGCTTCTTTGATGGCCTCAAAACTTACTTTTCTTTTAGTTGTTTACCTAAACGCCAAACTCTTATTCAACATCAATATTATTGGCTTGATAAGGGCAAGAAAGTTTAGTAAAAACTTGAGGACAAAATTGATTTTTCCTAAGAATATTTGAAGAGCCTTCTTATGGCTTGGAAATGATAATGCTCTTATTACTTCAACTCTCTTTGGGTAAATTGCCAAACCTTCCTTTGACATAATGTGGCCTAGAATCCTGCCCTCATGGGCCAAGAATATGCATTTTTTGGGGTTCAATGATACCCCAAATCTCCTACACATTTGAAACACCTGCCTTAGGTGAAAAAGGTGGTCTGCTTTGCATTTCTTGAGAACATAGTAATGTCATCCGGTAGATCGGTACTTTTTTTTCACCCTTTGAATGCCATATCCATTGCCCTTTGGAAAGTGGCTCTGACGTTAGACAATCCAAATGGAATTTTTTTGTAGGCATAGGTGCCCCATTTAGTGGTGAAAGTTGTTTTAAATTGATCATCTTCTTTCACCATGATTTGGTTGTACCCTAAGTAGCCATCTAGGAGAGAGAATCTCTCTGATCCAGACACCACTTGCAAGATCTACTCCATTGAGGGGAGTGGGTAGTGATATTTGAGGGAAGCTCTGTTCAAGTCACAAAAGTCAACACACAACCTAATCTCTCTATTCTTCTTCCCGACCAAGACCAACTTTGTGACCTAGCTTGAGTGTTTGATTGGAAATATGATACTTGCCTCTATCAGCTTGTTCAACTCTTTCTTCATCAGAGGCTCAATATGTGGATTGACTGGTCTCTGCTTTTACCTGATGGGCTTAGCAGCTAGATCTAGTTTGATTGTGTGTTGGGATAACTTTAGATTGAACCCTCTCGAGGTCTTCATAGCTCTAAGAAAATACATTTGGAAACTCTTGGAAAATTTGCATGAATTCATACCTTTCTTACTCGGTGGCCACTTTTCCAATTTGAAGTGTTTTTCCTTCTCCAACTAGAATTGACTTTGAATATTCTCCTTTCATCTGTATATTATCCTTCTCTTTTCGAAACTGATCATTAGGATTGAAGATAGAATCCAATGTCACTAAACCTTTGGGAAGTTTATTTGTATGCGAGTTACACTACTTAATCTCCATATTGTTACTCTAATGTACTTTGACTTCTAGCTAAGAATTCAGCTTCCTCTCACAAAAAATTGATGATCTACTAATCATTCTTGAACACTTACCAGCATGTGTTGTTATCGCGCACCTAGCCTCATAACTACATGGATATGTGGCTATCCTTCGTCCTCTTGATGTCTTTCAACCACATCAAATATTTCTCCAACTATTGCAAGCTTATCGCAGCTTCGTTCTCCTTTCCGTATGGACACAATGTTGAAGGCTTTAAAATCCCCAATGAGATCCCATACCCTATTCCTATAACCTTTGAACAAGTCATTCTTGACAACAATTTGTCCTTTGAATTGATTGGTGACCAGTTCACTATCACCAAAACTTGCAGTTCTTGATTCCTCGTCTTTTGGCCCAATGCAACCCATGAACCAAAGCCTCATATTCTGTAGCGTTATTTGAACATGCAAACTAAAATCTGAAAGTTGAATAATATTTCATACCTTGGGGGGACACGATCATAGCCCCTCCTCTAGCTCCTTGTCTTCTTCTCGACCCATCAAAGAACAATTGTCATACTTCATTTTCATCCTTATATTCTGTCTTAATGATGTCAAGAAGAGGATGATTCTCCTCATGTAGGAAGTAGACTCCTAGATTATATTCCTCCATCTCCTTATAGGGGTCAAAAACATGTCTTTTGACCACCCATTCATCGAGGGTTAGGTTTGGGATACACCCCACCTTGGTATCTACTTCAGAAGTGCTTAGGAGGTCCTCCCGATCGTGGGTTTAACAATTACATTGATTGATCTAGGCACATAGGGCTCTCAATGTGATAATCCGTTATGGGATCAGATATGATTGTGGCTTTCTCTCCATGCCTTTTTTAAAGAGCATATGTGACCAATCAGCAGACAAGTAACCTCAAATTTTGGAAGTGAAGTCCCGGATAAACACAACGAAAAATGTGGTGGTAAGTCTATGACGACACGTTACGCAATACTGATCTCATTAGGGTAGGCATGTAGAGTGAAACTTAGATCCTTGATGACTCCAATAGTGGTCACTATTGTCCCATCCAATTGTACTACTCCTTTAGAGATGACTTCATACTTGAGATGTAATTGATTTGCTATTCGTTTGGGCATTACAAAACTACTTGCCCTTGAATTGATCATGTAATTATGCACCAATTTATCTCCAATGATTAATGAAACATAAAATGGAGGAGGCTTCATATTCTTACCTCATTGTTCTCCATGGTTTCTCTCAGGTTGAGCCACATTGGTAAGCACTTTCTCTTGTTAGCTAGGGGTTGATTTGAGCTTGACCAATTTTACATGGTAGTCTGTAATAGATCCCTCTGCCCTAGAATGGCTAGTGACTCCCATAGTGAAATGTTCACACTTTTCCTCTTCATTTTCTTAATGATATTAAATGAGTTGTCCTTCTGCTGCCCCTTCCTTGGCACATTTTTCTCTTGTACATGGGTTGTTACAACTAGTGCTTGAGTAGATTTGGAAGGTGGCTTAGATTGGCTCTATATATTGGGATTTGTATTTTGAATGCCAATACTTTGTGGATCAGTGGAGGATTGAGGATCACCTATGTTTGGTGAAGGTCCTTATCCAATATTTATCTTCTTTGACCATGTATTGGCAGCTATACTTTAAGGAGTCTAATACATTCCATAGAATTCTTCCACCTACCAATTAACAAGCATAGTTTCACTTGGAGGTCCCTCTTGCTAAGCTCTTGGCTGCTTATTTTCTTCTTGGCTAGGTTCTTGTGACACACCAATGGTTTGCACCATCAGAGCCTGATTTAATGCACCATTGAAGCATATCGATTGATTATGTGAATGACTGCATGGGAAACACCAATCATATTCATGTGCCTTTTTATTCTATGCTGGAACTAATGCTCTTGATGTCAAAGTTGTGTTTGGATCATATGACCTAAAAGGTATAGTAGCTTGAGGTTGCCCTTGGTGTTGACTCGATTTGAAATTGGTTGGTGGTCTATTTTGCTGATATGGCCTAGAACTCTAGGCCTACTATCTTTTGATGGTCACTAACTCATTCCCTAGGTTTTGAAGTTGTTTCATAATCTCTTGAACCTCCTTTGAGGTGGTAGATGATGAGGTGGAGGCTTCAGCTGAAATTTGACTCCTGGGAGTAGGTATAGGGGCTATTGTGGGTGTTTGACTGGTACTTGGGTTTCCTAATTTAGAGTATAGGGGCATGGATGGCCTAGGAGCAAGTTTTCCAGCCTATATTAAATGATTCTCAGCTCCTATGGAAAGGTTATAAGCTATAGGTAAGGTCGTTCCCCCATTGACTGAATCATTAAATAAATATTAGAATTTAAGGCTCTAAGAAAGTATAGGAAGGAACCTTCATTAGTGGGATTTCTCAAGCTCATCGGAATCCTATCCCAATCTGTTGAAATCTAAGGTTGAAATCCATTAACTACTCATTCGGGGCTCTCTTGATTGTTGTTAGTTTCTCCAACAAGGATAAGTTATCACCTTTTTCTCCAAAATGGTCATGAAGAGTTGTGCATAGCTGGTTCCAATTTTTAATAGAGCCTACTTCAAGGCT
Source organism: Taxus wallichiana var. yunnanensis (assembly GCA_018340775.1). Taxonomy (NCBI): domain Eukaryota; kingdom Viridiplantae; phylum Streptophyta; class Pinopsida; order Cupressales; family Taxaceae; genus Taxus; species Taxus wallichiana. Next base: position 92,830,966 of record CM031242.1, read on the forward strand.
CCTAAACCATTGTGAAGATTTACCTTTGAGTGAATAGGCTAGCAACTTGAATGTAATGTCCATCTTAGTGATCTCATGGATTGTACAAACATTTGCAATATCTTAGACGTGGTCACCAAGAGAAGTTTTGTTTTCTCCAGTGAAATATGGGATGCTCTTTAATGTTGCTATCGGGACTAGATTTTGTGCATTTAGAGTGAGTGGGCTGCTACCAGTGAAATTAACATAAGGATTTGGTTGTTGGTGTGCCATCCTGATCAGCCTAAGCACCCTTCTTGATTGAAAGAACGACCTACTAGGAGGAGGTGTTGATAAGGCTCATTTGGTGGATATAGAGACTTCTCGGGCTCTTCTTCATGTTCTCCTTCTGTTTAGAGACAAGTGTATGTGTACAAACTGTCCTTCTTCTCTTATTCTTGACCTTGTTTGTATCCTTCTCATGAACTTGGGAAACTTGGACTATTGAAACTAGTGGATTCTGTTCCTTTTGGAGTCATCAGATGTGTAGTTCTTAAAAGCTTCTTAAAAGCTAGAATCACAGCAAGCACACATTGATATTACTATAATAAATATGGAGACTTCTTGGTCCCATCGGCACGCCAAAACTATTAGTATGGTTTCACAAAGTGGCTTATGATTTGTTGTTTTAATGAGACACCTTAGAAAGATAGGAGATCTAACCTCATGTCCCACTAGGCATGTCAAAATTATTAGTGCAAAATCACAGCACCCCCAAATGATTCGTCGGATCTACTTTTCTAAGGTAGATTCATTTGGTGTGATTCAGATAACATTGAGTTTTTTCCCAAAGTGTGGGACTTTGTAGATGGAAAAAAATCTTCATATTAAAGGTTGATTCCTATTCCTCTATTTAGGTACATGCATGGAAACTTACAGAGGACCTATTGCTAAACCTAATCTAATTTTTACCAAGGAGACATGGATAAAAGGAATGCAAAGTATCAAATTAAGCTATAAGGTGATGCACCAAAGGAATGATGAACATTAGTTTTACTGGTAGACACAAACTAGAAGAATGCAACACAAAACATGTACAAATGACCAAAGTTGTAATGAAGGATCAGAAGACAACAATTAACATAGAAAAGGAAGAAGATCACCCACAGAACATGTATTATTGCTCTCACACTGATACGATGCATTAAATAGTTCAAGGAAAATTTGCATTTACAGTCTATATGAGAGGTCTGAAACTCCATGAATTCACTTGCCAAGGGGAAGAGGGGAGCCTACAAAACCAAAAAATGTCTAACCCTTTACAATGATTTTTGACCTTGTATTTATAGCTTTAACAAAGAGAAGAAAGAGAGAGAAGTAGGAAAATCGGGTCAAATCTCAACCACTACTTTTGTTTAATGTCTCCTATAAAATCTTCCAAAAATCTTCCTTGACTACATCAACCACTCGGCTCGATGCCTCGAAGGAGGAGGAAATGACAGATTAGATCGAATCGATCTAGTTGTTGAGGAAACTAGATCCCACATTAATGGCTCTAAAGACATTTTCTCCATTTTTATCCCACCTAACCCCCAACCTTAAAGTTTTAGATATTTGTAGCATAGACAAGGCTGAGATCTTTCCAACAAGGTGTCGATTTACAATATTTTGAGCCTTGAGTCGAAAGATATGCCCCTTCGAAGTTTGTATTGGATCCGTACAAAGGGGCGGGAAAACCTGTTTGAGAAATGAGCCTCCTCTTTAATATGGGACATGTGATTGGTGGCGCTAATCCAAGGGTGGCCTCTATATTTTTATTTTGGAAAATCATGAGGCTAACACGTGGTTTCCTCTGCTAGCTTGCTCAATTTCTATGTTTATCGACTAATTCCTTTTCTCGACGGGGTCATATTTCTTAACCAGGGACACACGACAGCCTGGCACTCTTTTTGAAACCCTCTCTTTATTCGACCCTTGAGTTAGCACCGTTTAAACAATTGGCACTCTCTCGTTGGCCTACTACCATGTATTGACTATGCAACCCAATCCCATCCCCTTTTAAGAGACCGACGCATGGAGGCTCCGCGCTCGGAAATCCCAATCAAGATTTTCCTTTGAAGGAGCATCAAGTTGACACTTGTTAGCCTCCACGGGTCTTTTTACTTTTTAATGAACTCCACCTTACCTTTTCAAACCACGAGCTACAGGTGAACTCACGCTTGTTTTAGCCTCCGCATTTGGATTCAACTTTGGAGATGCATCGCTTGGACACTTAGCACCTTCCTGCCTAACCAAAGACATTTCAATGACCATGTAACCTTTGGGGACAAAGTGGACATGTGGAGGCTTGTCATCATTTGAGCTTCATTTCTTAGATTCACCCTTGGAAGAGTCATTTAGACACTTGGCTCTCTCTGCTACCTCCTCCATACTTAACCAATTTTTGGACTCGTTCTAAACTATTTTGAGCTTGAAGACTTCAGATTTTATCGTTTCCTACTTTTCTTGCTTCTAGCTTCTCTCGTGACACTAATCCTTCTCTTTTGACCATGTTATTCTATTTTTAATCCCACATGTAACCCGTAGAATGGGTTCAAGGCCCGATCCGCTCGATAGAGCTACTTTCTAGATTTCTCCCACACAGGTTTTTGACCTTCGCATGCTTTGCCACTTCCATCAAATAGTCCCTTTGTAATCTATTTACTGAGGTTTTAAATGTGATTTCTCGGTTCATTTAGTGCGGGTCATTCGATTCAATATTTTACCTGGGAAAATATGAATAATGGACACTAACACCCAGCTTAGGATGTGAGTGCCAAGAACCCCCATACCCTCTAGGTGCCCTTGTCCTCTTTGTACTTTGGTCATAGTTTCTAGGTCCATTCTATCTGTTTGAGCATCTTATATTTTTTTTAGTCAAAATTTTTAAGGTCAATTACAAAATTCAAGAAAGGGAATCATATAAATATAAAGTTATGTGATCATAATAAGGTACCAAACACTAAGCATCCACTATATCCACCTAAGGTTTCATCAATCAAAGGTATTTATACCTCCATTTGCATCCATCTAGCTCCATCAAAAGGGACACAAGGTTGGTTCATCTGTGTCACACTTCATAAGAAGGGAGTTTTTATTTCTATGCACACATTATTTACATTCTACATCTAGTTACTTTCTCACGACTTCATGTGTGAGTGAAAAACAAGAACCTAGGGCACAATTCTACATGCACACACTTATAACTACATTGGGTCTGAGATGTAGTGCAACACTCAATGATAAGTCCATCAATTTGGAAGTTGAGGACAGTCCAACCCCTTCATATGCATTTTTATTTTTAGGGTTTTGATGTTTTGTTTGGGGTTTTGTAGGTGATTTATCCATTACAAGTTTATAATGACATCCAACGAATTTCAGTGACATACATGTGACAAGAAGCAAAGAAGTGTAGACACCTAATGACCATCATGGATCCAGGTTCTAAACATTTCTATAGACCATGGCACTCAAAACTCAAACTAGGGAACCCAAAGGCACCCCTATCCCTCTCCAGACACCCTATTCTAGACAAATCACTCAGATATGTAACTTTTTGGGCTTCCGTGTGACAATTTTCCATCTCTATCCAAATCGGTCTCCACTACAACACAGTCCAACGGCCTATGTGAATCAGTTAAGTATATTTTAACCCTCTTTGCACATTAGGGTTTTATATTTTCTATCTTTGTTTACTTGGGTATTATTTTAGTATTTCATTATTCATTTATTTACTGCAAACTTGTATTAGATTAGGCTAGTGTATTTACATTTTAGCAGAATCATTTTGGTGAACCCCACTCGTGATCGATATTTCAGATCCTTCTTTAGCACATCATATTTTTTATCATGGCTCCTAAATTTTCTCAAATCTATTTATATGATTTAATTTAAAAGAATCATAATTTCCAAGTTATTAAAAAAAAACCTTGACACCATGTATCTCCCTAGTGATACACCACTACATCAAGTGAGTACTATTTTAGATTGGTTATCTAATGACCCTAGTCCTAGTGATACTTCATCTAATCAATCCATATTGGACTCAATTCAAACTTTACATTATTTATTGCAAGACAAAATTCGGGCTATGGAATGCATTATTAAATCTATCAAATCTGAAATCTAACAACTTAAGGATGCTTCTCGGGCTCACGTTTGTTCTCCTTCTACATCACATTGTCATTTTATGTCTTCTACATGTTCTTATATTAATGAGCCTCAATTCTTTCCATTACTAGAGCCTATCATGTTTAGTTATAATGCTAAATAACATGGCATTCTTCTATGAGATCCTTAGTCATCAATTGATCACTTTACCATCTACTCAAGGCTATCCTCCTTACTTGACTTGAAAAATATCAAGGGCGACCATATTGCAATTATCATCTAATAAATGGACATAATGAAAATGATTTCTATGCTTTAAAATGAAGAATCAAGCATCTTGAGCATCACGGATTTATCTCATTTACTTCCCAACATTCTATTATATGCCCATCTACACTTTTTACATCCTAATGGGTTCCTAAATCTGATTCATCTATATCTAATGAGCATCATGTCATTGTTTCTAAGGTTCCTCCTATAGAGAATAAAAACTTCCTAAGTAACCACATCTCAAAATAAATATAGCACCCCTCCTTTTAAATCATATGCGACATTACCAAGAAAAAATATGCAACCACCTCTCAAAATCAGTCCACCTTCTACTATCAACTCTTATGTAGAATGAATAATTCCACCTAAGTTACCACCATTCAAGATTCCTCCCTATCCTACTCCACTTTCATTTCCAATTCATTTGGTCAAATAAACTACCCCTTCTACTGATGATCAAGACACATTTCAAAATTCCTCACCGTCTCATGGTCTTATTGTTGCTTCTACCACACATGCTTCCACCACTTCATGCCAACTTGGTCTTTAGTAGGTGACTCTTGTCATCTTACTTCTTGATGACACAATTGTTTTATTTTGGTTCTTACATGAATGTTGAGGTATCTCTTCCAATAAGAACCCATTCCACTTCCCCACTATATCTATCTACTACATACTCATTCATATGTGCATACATTTATTACCATCTATTTACGCATTCAATACAATCTCCCATCATCTCTCGCTACACATCATTTATCAAATAATACACTCATCACCACACACTTGGGGGTAGAATTATACTTACTCCCCATCTTATACCATCATTGGTTATATTCCATCTTAAACACATCACATCTAGTCTTATACATCCATCATATACATCCCCATACATTTACATGGACATTACTTGATGATGCACTCTTGTGCTTTGGTTCACACTTATTTGTTGAGGGTAGACTATACACATGAACCTTACATAATGCACAATAGACACTAAACATTGTGTATCTTACACACATACATCATAGATCCTATATCCTACATCTTGCATTTTATGACTTACATTTATTATACACCTACATATCTTATTTCATCTATGCATCTTACATTACATACTATACATCCTACATTGAACATTCCACATTACAAATCACATTATTATTTACACATTTTACACATCTACTTATACATGCTACACTCACTACCTAATGATACACTCTAGTCTCATGATCCATATTGAACTGTTGAGGGTATAAAAATCAAATGGACCTCATCACACTCACACATTCAACTATTCAATATTTCTATCATGTGAAATTCCTCCATTAGTGATACACAATATATGATACATCATCACTTTTTCTAATATCCATTAGTGATATAGGTCATAGGTTACATCATCACCTCTCCTAGCATCCTTTAGTGATATATGATTTAGGGTAAATTGTAGTCTATTTTATTTACTCAAACCCTAGACATGTTGGCCCATAACTCGAGATAGGTCTCGAGTGATCACCCAAAGCATGAAAAGGTACTAGGTCCCTCTTTTATATCAAATTTGTCAAGGTGTTAGAATGATCATACAAGCATTCCGTATCCATAACAGTAATTAAAGATAAGATATAACACGTATCAACTTGCAACCATAATGCATAATGAATCAAACAAGGATCAAGATCAAATTTACCATGTAATAACCATGCGTATATATCAACAAAAATATCCACTCATAATGATCCATTGTATTAATTTATCGAACAAAAAGATGAATACATCACAATTATCATCACAAGGTCATGTGCGCAAGTATACCAACAACATAACTCTAACATAACATGATCCTCTAAACCATGTAAATCAATACATATATATAGGTAGTGGGGACTTTCCCTTCACTACTCATGCACTCTCAAAATAGGCTGCATGTTAAGAATAGCCATGTGCCGCTACAAAAACAACTACGAAGCATGCAAGCTTCGCTAATAATAAACTTCCTATAAATAACTCTAGATCTAATCCTATTATTAGCTCTAACTCCGCATGTGCACTTGCATCCTCCTCTTGTTCTAAAAATAGATATTTATTTATCCTCAAGTATTCTATATTTTCCCAATGCATGTTCATCACTCTACATTCAACTCCATATTTTTCCATGCAAAAGGTTAAGTGCCAAAATCTAGCTTTCTAGGCGTAGATATTCGGGCGCAATTCTATCAAACTTCAGCACCTATCCATGCATCATCTTATACTTATTCAAATTGTCACCCAAACAAAATTTTCCCACACTAATAGCATTTCTACCCTCGGAAATGAGGTTTAAAAACCCATATCTTTTAAGAAAAAATGACATAGTAGATAAAAAATTTACTGAGAAAGAATGAAATAATCATCAACTTAATCATCAACAGTCGCGCTAATCTTATAAATATATTAACAACTCGGGTACTCATTCCTGAAATTTTCTTCCAACTCTTCCCAATCACCGAGTCTCTTTTTGATTTAACGGGGATGTCACCAAGTACAACTATAAACACCTATAATTTAGCTCAAACAATTTAAATACTTAAATTGTGCTAATTATACTACTTCCTGCAAATTTATGACATATCATCAATATAGCACACTTTCTCTTCTATCGTCATTAATTAATTACATTACGCTAATTAATTAACCCTTCTATCTAGCAACATGACAATCAACAAACTTATCTTAATTAAACCCCTTCTACTTGAAGTTAATTAATTATTCCTAATTAATTAAGTTTCCTCTTCTATTAGATATATAAATCATCATTTGTTTATCTTAAACCTTTCCTATTCCCTAAATCATACTAATTGTTCTTCTAAAAACTTCTATAAATATTTCTCGCCTATTAATTAATCACTTGGGTTAATTAATAAATCCTCTCAAACCCCATGAGTCATTACAAGACAAATTAGACTCCCCTAAGGTTGACTCAACTCCCTTTTCAATGATAGTCACCCCCAACTAACTTATCCTAGCTATTATCCCACATGTAAAGGGATGTAGAGATTATTTTATCCATTTACATGTATAAGGATCCATCCTCTTACCATTCTACTTACACCTAAATGAGCATAGAGCCTAAGCTATAGTCATTTTTTCATCTTAGAGAATTATCCCATTATAGGATCTAGCTATCTTCATTTCTTACATTCATCCATCAAAGTTTGAAGTCATATGGAGATATGTCAAGTGGTCCTATAGCCATGGATTGAAAAGAATCCATTCTTGAAACCTTGTAATTCAAACATACAATAAACCCTTTTGATTACTAAGGATCGAAATAGGTTTATTCCATTGATTAACATTCAATAGAGATAGAGATTAATTGCTTAACATATTAGTTTGATGTTTATTCATATTCTAATGCAAAGGTCTTGTTTAAGATTTAAGCATGAAGTTGTATAGATTTTAGTTTAGCTTTGTTTTAGGGCTACTAGGTGTTAGTTCTAATTCTCTTTGCATAGATAACTAATTCTTGTACAAATTTGGCATGCCCAATGGGATGAATCCTTAGTCCCTTCGCATTGTGGTTTAATTTTTTTTCAATTTTTGGCTAACTCTTGATATGCACATGTGTGAATTAATGTTGAATTTATTATGATTTTTACTAACTTTACATGTGTTGAGTCTTACTTATAGATATAATTTAGATGGTTTCTTGTCAATTTTGAGCTAACTATCCAAAAATTTGAGCTTTTGTAGATCGATTACATCATTTTCAGTGTTTTGACATCACTTCTAGGTACATGCATACACAAAATGACATAGGGCGTACACGTTCAAACTTAGGTGTACACATCCACATGCTTTATCGTTTGTGTCTAAAGTTTAGTGTATGCATCATTCTCCAAAGATATATGATATCTCACCCTTTGTACTTTTATATTTCTCTGTCTATTGGCACATATGCTCGACCTTGAGCATACATGTTCATAATCCGACATACCCATTTTAACTCTATGGGTGTACATGTCCAAAGTCCAGCGTATACATCTCACTTTGAAGTACATGATTTTTATCTTCTATGTTTTCTGTATTTCTGCTCTACTAGGGTATACATTTAGACCTAGCGTACACACCTATACCCAAGCATACCTATTTGCTAGTTCTATTTCTTTGACCATTTTTTTTAGGAGTATACATTAAAAGGCTAGTGTATAGAACTCTTTCATTTGTGTACCCATTATCTCACTATCGGTTTACACACCCGCGAGTTTAGCGTACACATCATAGTTCAGATTTTTGATTCACTTTAAAATTTACAAAAACATGTTTTCAAGATTTATTGACTCCTTGTAGGTTTTTATTGAAGATTAACTTCTATTTTGTAGGGTTTATTTGCATGTTTTTGCTAACTTGATTTGATTTGTTTAAAGGGTTAAATGAACATTACATACTTAACCATGAGATTGGAATCATGTATACCCTTCCTCGCACCTCCTATGTGATCTTGGTAATCGAAATGATTTCTATATCTTTCTTTCCTTGAAAAATGTTGAAAAGGATGTCAAATTTGGTTAAAATGAACAAATTTTATGTTTAAATCAAGTACTTTCCATTGTTGATTTTGTAGTTGGATTTTACATCGTGTATTCTCTTCTCTTGTGTCCTAGGATGATCTTGAGAATCAAAAATGATGTTCATCCTTTTTATGTGTATGGAAAACAACTAAATTTGTCATGAAACACCTAAACACTTGTCAAGGAATGAAGGATCAAGACAAAACAAAAGTACTAATACAATTTCCATGCAGGTTGTCAAAACGGTGTTCAAGCAAACCACATTAAGAATAAAAGATAAAATACACACCACAATCAAAAGCGCATTTGTAGGTTTGGATAATGGCATGCCCCATCCACTTAAATAGGACATAACTTGTAACATCCACTTTCTATCACCTCATATCGATTTTTTTTACTTTTACTTTATGTAGTTGATTTAAATACCCATATATTTAAATCTCCATAAACCTTGATGCAATCCATTTCGTTAACTGTCTTGAACCATGTGTAACTATATGAGAGAATACTTGAACGTTTTGTTCTCCTCAATGCTCTGTACGAGCCCATACATAAAATGTATCCCTTTGATTCTCCTTTAACATGATATGATATATTAGTGAAAACCCATAAGTGTGTACCTGGGTTCTACCTATGAAATCCACAAGCATCTCATAACTTAGATAATGGTGAAATCTCGATAGTGTAATTAGCAGACTTACACCACTTTGCGTAAAGTTTATGAGTCATGTATGCCATGCTCAATTCCATGACAACACACTCGTCATTAGGAAATTTTCGTTTCACCTTAATCACTTATTTAGTTATATGGATTCACAAATGTTAATGTTGTAAACAACTACAAGTCTTAAACAAGGCACAAATCTAGTTTAACCTACATGAAGATGTACCTCTATGTCATCCTATGATGCCTATGGGAAAGTAAGTGTTTTCATAACAATTCACCTTGTTACTTGACCACTTCCCTTCCCGTAGCCATCATAAGTTGATATAAGGGTGTGTACCCAGGAGGTCCAATTTATCTTTGTAACTCTATCAAGGTTTGTACTTAAGACAACACCATGCCACACTCCAGCCTCTTGATGAGACAACTTGGTACAATTGCTAAACAACAATATCCTAATAATGACATCCGTCATTATAGGGATACGACTGTGTAGCAATTGTAGCGAGTTAACCCACCAAGAAATTGGTATGGGACATGGTATCTAAAGTTTTCAAGGTAATTATTATCATAAAGAGTATTCAAGATTTTATGACACCTTCTCCACGAATGGGTCGTACCTAAAATCTGGTTTAAGTTGATCCCAGGACCTCAATCTCTGTATCACTTAATTTCCTTACTAGGTCTCATGCTCAAGTTAACCATAAATGGAGAATGATACTATTCAGGTCTAAGACCAGCATTACAGATTAAAATTTGTCCTGCTTAATCAATTAAGCCCATGTTTTCTTTATTTCATATCTTAGGGATATGTACTTACATAAAACTAAGTATTTAAGTATGATTCATACTTTTTATCAAGTACTAAAGACTATCAATGCCAACCATCATTTCAATTTAAGAAGATCACTTTTATTAGTTGTAACTTAATTAAGAGCATTTTCTTCACTATATCCAACAAGTAAGATATATCTGGAGTATCCACCATGATGGAGTTGATGAACCACATGCCCATTCATTTTCCCTATATAAGGTCTTTAATCCCCTTTTTTAAAGATCACTTACTAATTCTCCTCAGAGATAATTACAATGTTGACTAGGGTTAAGGTTCAAATACTATGTTCTTTCCAACTTATTACATAGGTTCCCATATTATTTCCATTTTCCAGTTATTATACCTATATGCTCATATATTTTTATATTAATGGTAAAATAGGGTTAAAGAGTGTATTACCCCAATAGTTGACGCATAAATGGATAGCCTTTTTTTTAAAATACATTTTCATCTTCTTGAACAAAATATCCCATAACACGAATTATCACAATTCAACAATTTCTGAATAGTGAAACCATTCTTAAATATATTTGTGTCAAATCACCATAAGCTCTTCCTATTGATGCTTATGTGTATTGTCCTCACATGGGACTTAGTGTTGCTTCCACAAGAATTCATTATTACATTCTTATATCTTTTTATCTGTTTTAGCATCACTTAAGTTATAAATCAGTTATAGCTTTGATTATACCCACTTACCATAACTTTACTATGGTTCCATGATCATCCATTTTATTACTTGGCGGTGGTCACTTAGAATAGTCAATCTTATTTCTAGATATCTTTGACTAGTTGAGTACACCTTAATTCTGACACGAGAATAACTAACACAATTTATACTATAAGGTTGGTATAAATCATAAATGCTTAGGCATTACCACTAGTAATCTTAACTATTTCCAAGTATGTTTAACATATGGTTAATTAGAACATAATATTCATAATCAAAATTCCATTCATAGTTCATTATCTGTTCCTAGCATCCACTTATAGGTTGTGTGTAGCACTTACTATTAGATTTTTACTACTGCTTAATACAATAGTACTTTAGATACTAATAACCTATTACCAATTCATAACCCATCATTTTCCAACCAAACACTTATAATTCAAGATATTTCAATGGGGAATCCTACCTATATTTATTCAAGATATAAGTACAATTCATGTTTACAAAACGACATAAATCCTTCATTTTAATGATTAAAAATAGTTACATTAAATGGTAAGGTATTTCTCTTATTTAATGGAAGTATTTCATTTAAGATAATTAAAAAATTAATATCTTCAGACTCTATTCAATCAAAAGAATATACAAAACTAAATACTTCACCCTTTCTTCTCTGCGTTTATCTACTGAATTATTAGCATGAGTTAGCTCACAAGAATGAGCATGATAAACACTAACTCATCATAATGACCTCTTTTACTTAGGTATTTCATAAAAATAAATCTCATTATCTTTATGAATTAATATTACAGAAATTAAGAAGGTGAACAATTCTTTCTAGAATATGACAAGTGCAACCAATATAATGAGCCATAAAAGGAATCAATTTCAGTATTATACTTAAATACAACTTATACTATCATTAAAAATCAGTCATTTGAGTTCTAAGATAAATATGAGAGCCATAAGTATTCAACAAACTAAAATACAAAAGTAACATGATTTCCATCATGCAATCCCATACTTGCATGCCTAAAATCGTTTACTCAACAATTAAGTAATCATAAATATATCAAGTTTCATATTCCAGTGAATTACCCGAATCCTACCCAATAGAACCAACAAAGGATTTCATACATCCCCTAAGGTCAGCTAAGGTCTAAGCATTAATGCCAAGACTTCATGAGTATTTAATTAAAATTATATAATCAATGCTTATCTACAGGATGATAGGAAATCATAACATCATGCATGATAACAAGAAGATTAAATTCCAACTACAAATTCCATAGCCAACACTTACCCAATCATACGAAATTTAATTGAACATTCCAAGTTTAGGTAAAAGAACATAATTCCACACTTCAACATTATTATTAACATGTCCATATCTGATAAACACTATAAGTATTTAATAGCCTCAAGAGACAGGTTACCTAGTGTTGTCGAGATAACGCAAATGTTACTCAATCTAGATAACTCATCCAGACAATCAATACCCTATGAGTTTTCTCATATCACATTCAAATTGATACTACCCATATTTCCCTGGTAAGTCAAAGACACCATTAGAATGATAAATGATCTAATAACCCATTCCACTGAGAAAGGTTGGAACATACCAACTAAATTCATCACACAACCAAGAAAAAACATTAAAGAGCTTTATAGATGTCAAAAACACCGAAATCACTATGAACAATGAGAATCACGATTCTTTAGAGAAAAAGAGTCATACGAGTGAACTAAATACTACATGATTCAACTTAGAAACCAAACAACCATTGAGGATCTAACACCTTTATATGGACTTAGTTAGATGATGAAACCAACTAACCCATCATAACAATGCAAGAATATATATATCTTAACAATTTTTTCCCGAAATGAGTTAAGACACAAACTTGATCCAACTAGTTATTTAATAGAAACACATGATATGGACATCAAGAACAATCAAGTTTCATTTCGTAAATATTACTACGAAGAAGTAATAACACCAAATTTTGTAATCTAGAAGCCAAGAGACTTCCTATCTCGGTTAACTTAAATCCCTAGTCATGTTAAATGACCCAAATTCAAATATGTGAAATTGAAACCAACTTAAGGTAAAATGAGACAACATAAAAAAAAATCAAATAAACTTGTGGAGTCATGCCATATCTCTTAGGTTGTGGAGCTTGTTTTCATGTGTGAAAGTGTTGAAGACTGTACACTAAGAGTATTGTACACTTTTCATGTATCCTCGCTGGGGTTCGGGGCCTCGCCGGCCCCGAGCTGTGAGGTCCAGGTGGCACCCACAGTAGCAGGGGTCGGGGCACACCCAAATTTTTTAGGTGTAAAATTTTTTTGGCCTCGAAAAATGCACCCGAAATATCGGGAAACATGCTTTTCTCATATGGGTGAGTTTTTGACCCATAGGTTTATGGGATGGGTTTTTCCCATGGTTTTGATACCCATGGTTTTGTAAAACTACTTAAGCAGTTGTCTATTTATATGGTCTTATGCATATGATAGATGGACAAGCAAATGTATTGCAGATGTGTTTTGAATTCAGCTGTGAATTCTGTAGAGTTTGTTGAGCATAGCTCCAAACGGATCTGGTATTGTATTGAGAGAGCGGCTTGTAATAAAATCTGAGCAAGTGATTCTTAGTGGACGTAGCCCAAATTGGGTGAACCATGTTAAATATTGTCTCTTTGTGTTGTGTTATTTTATTCTGTAATTTTATTTGAGATCTGTAATAATTTCTGCATATTAGTTTCTACTGTTGTGATTCTGTGAGGGATTATTCCACATATTTTATCCCTTATTTCCTAACAATTGGTATCAGAGCCTGGTTTGGTTTGCTGAAGTGTTGAATCACAGGGAAAGTTTTTAGCTTGAGTGGGAGCTATGGCAGATGAAGGAAGATCTAGGGTTGATAAATTCAACGGGCAGAATTTCAGTCTTTGGAAGATACAGATGGAAGATTACCTTTATCAGAAGGATCTTTATACTCTGTTGTCTAAGAAGGTGAACAAACCCTCGAGTATGACAAATGCGGAATGGGATTTGTTGGATTGGAAGGCACTTGGAATGATCCAATGAGTCTTGCATCTTCGGTATTATTTAATGTTTCAAAGGAAAAGACTACAAAAGATCTAATGGATGCATTAGGGAAGTTATATGAAAAACCCTCTGCCTCTAATAAGATATTTTTAATGAAAATTTGTTTAATATGAAGATGTATGAGAATAGTTCAAAGAGCGAGATCATTTAAATGATTTCAATACGGTAGTGAATATGCTAGCTTCATTCATGAATAGAATTTGATGAAGAAGTTAGGGCTTTATTAATTCTATGCTCTTTACCTGAGAGCTGGAATAGCCTAGTAATGGTGGTAAGTAACTCGGTTCTAGATAACTCGAAGTTGAAGTTTGAGGATGTTGTAGGGGTGATTCTAAGTGAGGAAATGTGAAGAAAAATATCTAGGGAATCTTCTACTTCAAGGAATGCTTTGACAGTGGAAACTAGAGGGAGAAGAATAGAGGAAAACATGGAAAATCAAAAGATCGGGAAAGGTCAAAATCTAAGAACAAGATTGTATCTTTGGAATTGTGGAAAGCCCGGGCATGCAAAGAAGGAATGTTGGGAGCTTTGGGATAAGAAGAAACAACAAGAAGAAAAAAAGGAGGCAAATGTGGCAATGGGTAATTTATGTCGGGATTCTTTGATTATTTCTTAGCACAATATTATTGAATCTTGAGTTTTAGATTCGGGAACTTCTTTCCATGCTACTCCACATAGGCATTATTTTGTTGATTATGTTCAAGGAGATTTTGGGCATGTTTTTCTTGGTGATGATGAGCCTTGCAGCATAATTGGAAAAGGTTATATTCGGGTTAAGATGCAGAATGGGAATACTTGGCTATTGAAGGATGTCAGACATGTGCCTACATTAAGACAAAATTTGATATCGGCAAGGCAGTTGGGAAGTGATGGTTGTACTGTGATATTTACAGCAGACTCTTGGAAGGTTACCAAGGGTGCTCTTGTGGTGGCAAGAGGTAAGAAGGTTAGAACCTTGTATTTAACCACTGATAGTACTAATGATTGTAATCTTGTGGCTTCAGATGCAGATACAACATTATGGCACTATAGGCTCGGTCATATGAGCCATAAGGGCATGAACATCATAAAGAAGAATTTTCCTAGATATACAGAAATAGGTTTGGATTTCTATGAGAACTGCATATATGGGAAACAAAAGCGAGTAAGGTTTCTCAAGGTTGGACCTACAAAGAAAGAGAGTAAGTTAGAGCTGGTGCATTTTGATGTGTGGGGGCTAGCTCAGGTATCATCTCTTGGGGGTTCAAGTTATTATGTTACTTTTATTGATGATGCAACAAGGAAAGTTTGGGTTTATTGTATTAGAAACAAATCTGATGTATTTGACACTTTTGTTAAATGGAAAGCCTTGGTAGAGAATGAAATAGGTCTTAAGCTAAAATGTCTCAGGTCAAATAATGGAGGGGAGTATTGCAGCAATGAATTTAATGATTATTGTTCTAAGAATGGAATCCACAGGCAAAATACGGTTCCAGGAACTCCATAAGAATGGGGTATCAAAAAGGATGAACAGAACAATAATGGAACATGCTAGGAGCATGAGGTTACATGTAGGACTACCTCTTTCTTTTTGGGCAGAAGTGGTGAGCACAACTGTGTACTTGATAAACAGAGGACCCTCAAGTGCCTTGGATGGAGGCATACCTAAGGAGGCATGGTATGGTAAGAAATTTGATTATTCATTTCTTAGAGTCTTTGGATGTGAAGTGTTTGTTCATATAGACAAGGATGATAGGACCAAGCTAGAAGCTGAATCAGAAAAATGTACTTTCATTAGTTATGGTGGTGATGACTTTGGGTTTAAATGTTGGAGTATTAAGGACAAGAAAATCATTCAGTCTAGGGATGTGGTCTTTAATGAGAAAGTCATGTATAAGCAACAGTTGCAGGAAAATAGGGAAGAATCCAAGAAAGAATATGCGGTGGTAGAGGATCTTCCCGGATGGGATAGTGACCCATGAATCGGTTCAGAACCTACTCAACAGAACCCAAAACTCCTACTTGTGAGGAGGTCTTCTAGGGTAAGAAAAGAACACGAACGGTTTTCTCCTTCTCTTTATTATTTATTACTCACCGATAGTGGAGAGTGAGAGAGCTTTGATGAAGCAATGCAAGTAGATGCCAGAGTAAGAAGTGGGAGCAAGCCATGGATGAGGAGCATAAGTCTCTCATAGAGAACCATACTTGGGATTTGGTGAAGCTACCGGAAGGCAAAAGAGCATTGCAGAACAAGTGGGTGTACAGAGTTAAAGATGAAGAAGGAGGAAAGAAAAGATATAAGGCTCGGTTGGTGGTCAAGGGGTTTGCACAGAAACAAGGTATAGATTTTGATGAGATTTTTTCTCCTGTAGTAAAAATGACTTCTATCAAAACTGTTCTTGGAATAGTGGCAGCAGAAGACTTGCACTTAGAACAGTTAGATGTAAAGACTGCATTTCTCCATGGTGATTTGGAGGAGGAGCTATATATGCAGCAACTAGAAGGATATGAAGTCAAAGGTAAAGAGGAGATGGTGTGCAAACTGAAGAAGAGCTTGTATGGCCTGAAACAAGCTCCACGTCAATGGTATAAGAAGTTTGATAGCTTCATGATGGAGCAAGGTTATATTAGATGTCATTCTGACCATTGTGTGTATACAAAGAAATTTGAGGATGGAAGTTATATTATCCCGTGTTTGTATGTTGATGACATGTTGGTTGCAGGTAAAAACATGCAGGAAATAAAAGTACTCAAGCTTGATAAGTGAATCCTTTGATATGAAGGATTTGGGGGCAGCCAGACAAATCCTTGGTATGAGGATAACTCGGGATAGGAAGGAATAGAAGTTGAATTTATCTCGGAAGAGTACATTAAGAAGGTATTAGACAGGTTTAACATGCAGGATGCTAAACCGGTTGGGACTCCTTTGGCAGGCCATTTCAAGTTATCAAAGGAGCAAGTGTCCCATGACAGAGCAGGAAAGAAACCAAATGTCCAAGGTACCTTACTCATCAGCGGTTGGCAATTTGATGTATGCTATGGTATGCACTAGGCCTGATATTTCCCATGCAGTGGGAGCTGTGAGTAGATTTATGAGTGATCCAGGTAAAGAGCATTGGCAAGTAGTAAAGTGGATCCTTCGGTATTTGAGAGGGACCATGGGGACAGTTTTGTGCTACAGTGGATCAAACACCACTTTATGTGGTTATGTAGATTCAGATATGGCTGGAGATGTAGACAGCAGGAGGAGCACGATAGGTTATATTTACACTGTAGGTGGGACATGTGAGTTTGATTTCATGACTACGAAGCCGGGTGGCTTTATCAACCACAGAGGCAAGCAAAGAGATGATTTGGTTACAAAAATTGCTTGAGGAGTTGGGGCATAAGCGGGAGGAAAGTAAGCTACATAGTGATAGTCGAGTGCTATACACCTAGCCCAGAACTCGCTTTCCAGTCTAGGACAAAGCATATACAGTTAAGGTACCATTTCATTAGGACAACTTTGGAGGAAGAGAAGTTAAAGTTGGAGAAGATTCATACTAGTCAGAATCCTGCAGACATGATGACCAAGGTGGTCACAAGGGAAAAACTAAAGTTGTGTTCAGATTTGGTTGGTCTTCACAGAAACTAGTGAAGGGTTGAGAAGCTTGCTCAGAGGAAAACTAGTCTCCAAGTGGGAGATTGTTAGGTTGTGGAGCTTGTTTTCATGTGTGAAAGTGTTGAAGACTGTACACTAAGAGTACTATACACTTTTCATGTATCCTCGCCGGGGTTCGGGGCCGGGCTAGGCCTTGAGCGGGGTCCCGAGGGGTGGTAGCCCCCGGTAGCAAGGGTTCAGGGCACAACCCCTGAGAAGTAGGGGTTTAGGGGCGCAGCCCCAATTTTTTTTTTTTTAGGCGTAAATTTTTTTGGCCTCGAAAAATGCACCCGACATATCGGGAAATGTGCTTTTCTCATATGGGCGAGTTTTTTGACCCATAGGTTTATGGGACGGGTTTTGCCCATGGTTTTGATACCCACATTTTTGTAAAATTGCTTAAGCAGTTGTCTATTTATATGGTCTTATGCATATGATAGATGGACAAGCAAATGTATTGCAGATGTGTTTTGAATTCGGCGTGTGAATTCTGTAGAGTTTGTTGAGCATAGCTCCAAACGGATCTAGGTATTGTATTGAGAGAGTGGTGGCTTGTAATAAAATCTGAGCAAGTGATTCTTGGTGGATGTAGCCCAAATTGGGTGAACCACGTTAAATATTGTCTCTTTGTGTTGTGTTATTTTATTCTGCAATTTTATTTGAGATCTGTAATATTTTCTGCATATTAGTTTCTATTGTTGTGATTTTGTGAGGGATTATTCCACATATTTTATCCCTTATTTCCTAACAATATCATTTTCCTATACCTTCTAACAGCTATTAAAATAACCATCAAACCTTCATTACATATTTTAGACCTATGAATATGGTTAATCAATAAACCCAACCATGTATGGCCAAGAGCATAAGGATATCAAAATCAAACACAACCAAACTTAACAACACCTACGCTAAGATAGGAAAGTACGTACTGTAGGGAATTTATTCATCACTCGTCTAACCACAAGATCTAAAGCATAAGCTTCAAAGAAAAAACCATACCTATTTAGGAATGCTTCCTAAAGAACAACAATAGACTGCAAATCTTTAAGAAGGAGGAGATTCTAGTCGAAATAGAATTTTATTTCGAACTCAACCTAACATCTTTAATAACACAAAAAATATTTAAGGAGGTAAAAGAATAATAGTTAATAACATAACCTTAGAAATAGCTACAAGCTTTACACATGAGCACAAAAAAATTTCTTGTTACTGAGGATTATAGAAGCATCTGAGTGCTAAGTGAGATAGACTTGGTCTATCACAGTAACCAACTCAAATACACAATAAAACATCATCTTGTATTGAACCTAGGAAGATTGGAATATAGCAAGGATTAAATAAGAAGAAAAACAAAGATAAATATGAATAAACATAGTGAAGTAAACTAGAGCACAAAAACTAGATGAGAAAACATATGAAACTAGAATGCAACAAAATACATCAATTAGCTAAAAGAAAACTCTACATTATGTTTATCCATCATACATAGCTCTAAAGTTAATCCTAAACTTCATGCAAAGATCCCCATTCAAGGGTCAAAGAGGCAAAATTCATATTTACTTTATGCAGCTTTCCTTGTTCCCTATAACTCAAAATTAAATATTATTAACAACTACTTTTTTAAAGTATGATTCCTTATTAAACTCAACCAGATTAACTATAAGCACAATCATTGCCTCCAATAGGACATCAAATTATATTTCTTAAAAAGAATCTATACCCCATTATATCAATCTAACAAGCAACTGGAAAAGGATCGTCATCTACAACAAAACCTCACAAACACCAATTTCCAGTATTCCACAATATCTTGCTAAATTTATATAGCCTAGAAGAGATGGGTAGGAATTTAAACAAAGTTTTCTACAGTTTTGGATAATTACCAAATCACAACTTTATTTAGAATTCAACAATATTGGACGTGTCTAGCCAAAAACCATTAAATAATACAGTTGCAACACTCATTCAACCCATGAAATAAGTTGTTTCATAACAATAATAAATCACATTGAAGCCAACAACCATTAATTTATTTCCAAGCAGCATTCATCACAAATCAATGGTAAAACATACTCTACATAAGTAAGAATAAATCGATTCTACACCACTGAAATTATGAACACAAATTTCATTCAAGGTAAAGTTATTTTTGTGAAATTACTAAATAGAGAAAGAAATTTATAAAATTTTTAGGGTGTATCATGCTTGTTATGCATGCCCTTTATTCTTTGAAAAGTTTTCACGATTCCTCAGAAAATCCTCAAAATTTTGAAGTGAATTCCTTCATCCCACGTAGATAAGTGCTTTCACAATATTTATTAAGTCTCGGGAAATGTGTTGTTTAACGAATTTGTTATTGTTCTCATCATGCAAACACACAATAAATTAAAGTTTGATTTTATTTGCATGTAGATCTTCTAATAAAACTTACAATGGAGTGAATCGATACCAAAAATTTCCTTATTATCCCCAATCTATCAATGCATTCCCAAGTAAGGTGAGAGTTTTTGCATATTAAACAACATTAATGCAAAGGTTGATGGAGCTTTCCGCCATACTTATCATCCCATATTATTTTTATCCTTTTTTAAATTAGTGAAGTTTCATACTCATGCCATGCAAGCACTTTAAATTTTAGTTAAACTAAAATAACTTTCCTTAAAAATGAGGTTGGAGGGAATAATAAATGGAACAGTTAGAGAACTATGAGTACAACTATTTAGGCGGTGGGGTGCCATCTCACCAACCGATTCAATTTGAGCAACATTATATTTTATATAGTTTTTAATAGACCAACCAATATCTCATGCCTTTCTTCACATAAATTAAGGCTTCAAAAAATTTATTTTTATACATCCTTTCAATAGATGTCAAATCTTTCTTCACCATAAATTAAGGCTTCACAAAATTTAATATGTTTATACATCCTTCCCTTTTGAATATATATATATATAAGGTATTTATAACTTTAGCATTAATCAAGTAATGTCTTAAGTTGATTCCTTTATCTCTTAATTAATTCCTTAATAACTTCTCATACCTTTAGTTTGGTGGACGTAACTGAAACAAAACAACAACATAACACAAGAATACCATTGACTATGATAAGACAATGACGACAAATCTGAAATATCAAAATAAATTATAATATTAACATGAAACTGTTACAATCTCACCCATGAGAT
Source organism: Taxus wallichiana var. yunnanensis (assembly GCA_018340775.1). Taxonomy (NCBI): domain Eukaryota; kingdom Viridiplantae; phylum Streptophyta; class Pinopsida; order Cupressales; family Taxaceae; genus Taxus; species Taxus wallichiana. The sequence continues at coordinate 92,851,980 of CM031242.1, forward strand.
TCTTCAACAAGACTATGGGAGAAACTTTACAATTACACCTCTCGATGGCTTCTTCAACACACCTTTAACTGATGGCTTCCTTCGCACACTTCCTACAATATTTCTCACTACTTCTTTCTATGCTAAATGAGGGGGGTGGCCTCTCTATTTATAGAACTTCCAGCTTATCCATCCTATCTCTAAGATAGGATAAGAAATCCACTCGACGAATCATATTCCATACCTTAACTCTTATCTCGTACATGTAAGCTTATCTCGTTAAGATAAGATAAACCTTATCATTTTACATGGGTTCCACATTTTTTAGACTTTTTACAAATAAAATACACAAAATATTTATGACCTCACTCCTTGTCCTTATTACCAATATAATATTTCTAATTCCTAATCATGTAGACCCTACTTCTCTAATTACCCAAACTTTGACATTTTAACATTACCGACCACTTACGACAAATATTTACTTTTTACAACATTCCTATTGTACTTTGACTGCTACCGTACTCCACATTATCATGCACCGCATCGACGGCGCCATTATCTTCTATCGACGCTACTACTAATTACACTTAACAACATCCTATTCCTAATACATATATTAATGAAATGGAAATTTTGGAGGAAAATTTTAGTGTCGACATCTTCCCCTTCCTAGCTTCTACTCCGTCCCTGAGTAGACTATTCTCGTGCTTGGAAAATCTTCAACTTGTCGTGGTTGACCCATTTCGTAATGGGAGTGCCATCCAATTCCTCCAAATGCACGTACCATTTTCATGCACAAATGCTATTTTGTAGGGCCCCATCCATTTTGGAAGAAATTTTCTCTCGCCTTCTTTTTTTTGTATCTGAATCATATACTAGAACCAAGTCATTTACTTGAAATGGAGACCACCGATCTTTTGATCAAAGTACTCCTTCTGCTTCATTTTCTTCTTATGGCTTGTATCCTTTGCTATTTCCCTCATTTCCTCTAGCAAATGAAGATGTACCAACCTTTCTTTTACTGAATCACTTTCATCCATCCTTTCATTTTTCATAACTCTCACAAAGGGGAATATCAAACTCAATAGAAGAATCGATCAATGCCATAGGCCAACCGAAATGGGGAGTATCCTGCTGCTGACTTTGATGTTGCCCTATATGCCCACAATGCCGCATGAATCCTTTTATCCCATTTATGTACCGCAAGGCCGCATCTTTTGCTAGAATTTGACACAAAGACAAAATTTGTTCGCTCCACCCGTCCCATTTGTGCTTGGCTTGTATGTTGTTGCCTTCCCGTGCTTGATAGAAAACTTATTGACTAGGGCTTCTACCACCTCATTAATGAAGTGGCTTCCTTGATCTCATACAATTTCTAATGGACAACCAAATCCGTGACAATGCGTTCATATATGAACCTTGCCACTTCATCCATGGAAGTCGCTTTCAATGGCCTAGCTTCAACCCACTTGGTTAAATAACTGTGGCAACTACAATATACTTATTTTGACGTGATGTAGTTGAAGTGGACCTACAATGTCTATTCCCCATTTTTCAAAGGGACCAAGGGGAAGAATAGGACATAATGGAGCTGATGAAGTCTTACGGTTACCATGTGTTTGACAAATATCACATGTCTTACAATAATTATAACAATCTTTAAAAAGAGTGGGCTGATAACCTCGCATCCAAGATCCTTCTTGCCGTAAGTTGTCCAGAGAGTGCCCTCCACATGTACCATTGTGGAATTCTTCTAGAGCTCTTTTCCTCGATCACGCCCAACCGCCTCTTGTACTCGCTCCATCGTGTCCTATTCAAATAATGCTCCATGCAGAATAGAGTATGGACGATCGGCTTGAGTAATCTTTCTCTTAGTCTTTGATTGGCACCATCAGAAACTTGAATTCATTCGATAATTCCAAATATCTATGTATTCACTAGGGATTGTGTCAAGGAGAACAATGCCGCATCGGAAAATCATCATCATCACAAGATGATCCTAAACCATCATAGGCTCGAGAGAGTGCATCCGCATTGACATGCTTCTTTCCCGCCTATCTATAATATCAAATTCAAATTCTTGTAGCAAAATTATCCATCTTGCTATCCTCCCTGATGGGTTAGGCTTATTGACAATATATTTCAGAGCCTGATGATCCGTTACAACTATAAATTTCTGCCCTAGCAAGTAATTTCTAAACTTCTTTACAAAGAAAATGATAGCCGAGCCTCTTTTTCAGCCACAAGATAGTTTACCTCAAAGACGCTCATTTGTCTCGCTCCCAAAGTAAATTGATGTTCATTCCCATTTTCATCTTTTGGCTCAAAGTACTACCTAGTGCCGCATCTCGAGGCATCAAAGTACACAATGAATGGCTTGCTCCAACTGATTCTTCAAAACAGTGAAGACACCAGTGGCTTCCTTCAGCTTGTCCAAAAGCTTCATGCGCCTTGTTTCCTGGTTCATAAGCAACATCCTTCTTCAAGAACTCAAGTTAGTGGTCAGGCAATCTTTGAGAAATTCTTGATGAACCTTCTATAGTAACCCACATGGCCTAAAAATGATCTCAACTTACTTCTATTTATAGGAAATGGTAAATCTTTGATTTTTGAAACTTTATCGATCAGCACCAATACCATCTCTCGATACAACATGCCCTAACAAAACGCCTTTTAGAACATCCAAAGACACACTTTCAGTAGGGTTTAGTGAGGCTTGTGCTTCATCTAACCTTTGAAATGCTGTCTCCATCTCGGTGCAGTGGTCCAACTTGCTCCCATAGATGCAAAAATCATCCGTAAATACTCGATGAAGGTCCCAATGTAGGGTTCAACACCCTATTCATTAAACGCTGGAATGTTGCTTGAGCATTACACAACCCAAAAGGCATAACTCTATAAGCAAACGCTCCCAAGGAGTGGTGAACGTGGTCTTCACCGATCTTTCTCTCGCTATACGAACTTGGTCAGAGCCGCTATATCCATCAAAGAAACTATAAAGACTCCGCCAGCCTACTTCGTCCAAGATCTGATCTGAAAATGGAAGAGGGTAATGATCCTTCTTTGTTGCCTTATTGAGCTTCCTATAATCAACACAAATGCGTAGCTTCCCATTCTTTTTTATTGAGATCACAATGGGAGAAACCCATTCTGAATTCTCCACAACAAATATGAATCCCGCATCAAGCAACTTATCTATTTCTTCTTTTACGCCTTGGAAAAATTAGGATTCATTCTATATGGCATTTGCTTTATGGGCTTAAGACCATCTACCACCAATACAATGTTCTACCCAACTTACTTGGCGGAGTTCCTTGTAATCAAAAGTGAATAGGTGTATGTACCTTCGAAAGAGCTGGAGGTAGGATTCCTTCTCACTCTCCATCACAAAGATCACCAATCTTTATTTGTTGGAGACGATCATCAACTTCTTCTTCGTATAATTTTATGGGGTCATGAGTTGGTGTGACCGGCAGATATCCATGACTCAAACATCCACCTCGCTTTCTTCATCTTCGTGTCCACTTCACCGGTACTAGAGTAATCGAGGATGTCCAATCATCGCTTTCATCACTTGAATCCACAGTGTTCTACTTTATGATGTCGAGGATCACGTTTATCTTCACCCTCTCTCTACCACGTCCAAGTGTCATGAAACCTTCATTCCAAAGAGTTTCTTGCATGAACTCTCCTTAGCCATGGTCTTCCCAAAGAAAGATTGGGTACGCAATGCACCATTTTTCATCACCCGAAAGTCTACCACACATACCACACCCATAACAGATATTGCCACATTTGAAATTACACCTTCTCGGTTTAGTTTTTCCTTATTTAATGACCTTAACATAAGTGTCAAGGGCGATCAATTTTTAACCCCAACATATTCATTACACACTCGGCCATTACATTAATCGCAGCACTCTCCATCAACTAAGACATCATGAATTGAAATACCATTACATAATACCTCACCAGGAGCATAGGGATCTCGCCTCGCCTCCAAAACAGGGACCTCAACCTCCTTCCTTCTTCGAGCATCGAGTCCACCTCGCAACTCCCGCCTCTTCTCGAAGACATAGCCAAGAGTTGACCATATGTAATATTTGCAGCCTTTTGACAGATCTTCCAAGATGGAGTATGGTCCTTGCCCCGTGAAATCGTAAAATCCCGCACACCCAACTTTCTTCTCCTATGTTTCTTACTAGTTTCTTCTTTCATCTTCTTAGATCATTTCCATCTTGATTATCTTTTTCTTTCTTTCTTTTTGTTACAAACACATCTACTTCATTATTTCTCGCTCTTATCTACTACATCAAAAGAATTCACAGTGCTTTTCCTTTATCATTATCTCCTTACTAGATGTAGAAGCTCTATCTGACAATTATACTTATAATGACCCTTTTTATAACAACCATAACAAACAACTTCAAATATTTCTTTTTTGACCTCTATCTCCTCCCCGAGAACTAAATTCCTTTCCTCAAGAAGATTAATAGTTAATCGACCCATCTTTTTGAGCAGATCTTCATACTCAGATGATGTATTAGGAGAAATATTTGTGCTCACCGGGAGTGGTCAGGATTCAGACCAAAGGTGCCGGTGTAGGCTCTACTTTAGCAACAATTTCTTTGGGCTCCTCTTCCATGCTTTCTTCTTGCCTTCTTGCAATCTCCTTTGCTTGTTCAATGGTGGTCGGGCGGTCATACTTCACTCGTTGTCCGATCTCCGCTTCATCCCAAGAATGAAGTGCTTACAGAGGGAGATTATCCACGCCATTCATCAACCCATCCGCTAGTCCTTCCTTCCGGATCCGGGCATCGAGCTTCCTCCTTAGCTCTAGAACACGAGCATGATAATCCCTTATCTTCTCCTTCTCTCCTTGGGATAGCTTTGTGATCTCGATCATGAGATCTCGCATATTTCTCGTTGTTCACCAAATTCTTCAAGAAAACTTTCAGCTTAATAAATCCCATGAATTTTTCACATTATCACCTAGTGTTTCAAACCACCTAAGTGTCAACCATCCAAAAAGGTAGGAAAAAATTCAGTCCATTGTTCCTCTTATAAGGCCATTACAAATACAAGATCGTTTAAACTCTTGAATGAAAGAAGAAGCATCTTCATTAGATTGAGCTGAAAAAACAGGAATCTTTCCCATTTTCAAAAGTAACCACCGTGAAATACCAACCCACAAGTACAATTAACAAGACTTATGTGCACAAATAATTGGAATCACTATACTAGAAAGTGACTTTACACCTTTCTACAGTAAAATAGAAATGACCACGGTAAACTATGGTAAAACTTGACTTACTACGGTAAAAACTGACTTTACTGTGGTAAACACTATTCACAGTAAAAAGTGAAGTTACTGCGGTAAATACTATTCATGGTAAAAAGTGACCTTACTGCGGTAATTACTATTCCCAAAGAAAAAAAGGGACTTTACCAGGGTAACTACTATTCATGGCAAAAATGCCTTTAACATGGTAACTACTATTCACGGTAAAAATGACTTTACCATGGTAACTACTATGCACAGTAAAAACAAGGTTACCCTCCAATTGATTTTTGACTTAGTGGGAATATCTCTCCAGAAAATCCACTAACGAGGAATGGTCCCAAGAACGGAACCAAAATGTCATCACCAATCCTAAGACTATGATAATTCTTCACCGGGAACTCCTCGTGCTATGATTATTTACTAATGCACAGCCTTTAGTTTGGTGGACGTAATCTGGAAACAAAACAACAACATAACACAAGAATACCATTGACTATGATAAGACAGAATGACGACAAATCTGAAATATCAAAATAAATTATAATATTAACATGAAACTGTTACAATCTCACCCATGAGATTCTTCAACAAGACTATGGGAGAAACTTTACAATTACACCTCTCGATGGCTTCTTCAACACACCTTTAACTGATGGCTTCCTTCGCACACTTCCTACAATATTTCTCACTACTTCTTTCTATGCTAAATGAGGGGGGTGGCCTCTCTATTTATAGAACTTCCAGTTTATCCATCCTATCTCTAAGATAGGATAAGAAATCCACTCGACGAATCATATTCCATACCTTAACTCTTATCTCGTACATGTAAGCTTATCTCATTAAGATAAGATAAACCTTATCATTTTACATGGGTTCCACATTTTTAGACTTTTTACAAATAAAATACACAAAATATTTATGACCTCACTCCTTGTCCTTATTACCAATATAATATTTCTAATTCCTAATCATGTAGACCCTACTTCTCTAATTACCCAAACTTTGACATTTTAACATTACCGACCACTTACGACAAATATTTACTTTTACAACATTCCTATTGTACTTTGACTGCTACCGTACTCCACATTATTGGCGGCACCGCATCGACGGCGCCGTTATCTTCTATCGACGCTACTACTAATTACACTTAACAACATCCTATTCCTAATACATATATTAATGAAATGGAAATTTAAAGATAACTTGTGACACCTAGTTGAGTGAAACACCTACGAAGCTATCTTGTCCAGGAGCCAACTTTGACCACATCAAAACAAATTTTAGCTAAGAGCCATTGCAAAGGGAGAAATTTCTCGGAATATAAATATTTTTTGTCAAAGAAGAGGATATTTCATTAAAGTTAAAATGGCACATCATTCATCATGGAGGTTGCGAAGCATTACTTTTGTTTAGTTTGTCAATCATCCTAAGGCGAGGTGAAACTTTTCTAAAGTGATGCCAAACTCTCTTCAACCCCAATTTATCTACTTCCTTCACTTTCTTTTGAAAATTTTTTGATCAAGAGAAGAGTGATTACCCTTGTGTTGCTAATTGATTTTATTTACCACTTTTGTGTTTGTTTGTGCTCATTCATGTTTTGAGATGAGTTGTTAAATGTCTAAATTGCGTGGAGACATTTTCATATCATTGGTAGCCTTTTTGGTCTTGATACCTAGGTCAAGATCATCAATCGTAGTTAGGCTTGATTCATCATCTTGACCCTCCTTTGAATCAAGTATATATTTCTTGTATCGTATTGCAACAATTTTGATACTTACGTCTTGTTGCTTGCAAACTTAGCTGAAGTGTCTAGATTGTAACGTTATGTTATATGAATTATAAAAATTCCTTGGTATACTCTAGCATTAGTTTGTTTTCAAACATTACCTTGATTTTGAAAAGTGTTGAGTGTTACCATTTGTGCATGTTATATCAATATCATTTTGATATTAATACCTTTTCATAAAATTTTGGTTAACATATCTTAGTGGTATTGTTGTGTTGCTCACAATCGTAACTATCAATTTTTGAGATATAGGTCTTGATTGGATTCAAGCTCGCTTTTAGTATACTTTGTTTGGGGATCGTATTAAATTTTTGTTATTACTTCTTGTTCATTTATTTTAACTTGACATAAGTGGTGAAATTTTGTTAACCATCTTAAACACCAACTACCATTTGAGAACAAACTTAGGAAGTATGAAATTTTGATTGATTGGTCTAAAATGAGCATTGTGTGATTGTATCTTGTTTTTCACTTTTGACTTATTCTTTTAAGACAATCACTTTGGCACATTGATTCTTTGACATTCATCATTCTTTGAACCATTGAAATTCTTTGACATTTGTAAACTTCCACTTAGGTTTGATCAATACCTTTTGAACAAATTCAAAACACCTTAGTGAATTTCTCACATCATGGCCCCCAAAACAAGATTGGGAGCTAGAAGACAAGTAATTGAAAAAAAAACATGGGAAATGTTGAACAAACAAGGGTCAAATACCTTTATTGGTCATGATTTAGGACCTCTATTTTCCACAAAAAAGGAAGCAGAAGAGATGATAGATCATAGTGGTGATGAAGCAAGATCACCACACACGAGTTTGACTTTGACCCCACCCTATTAGATGAATTAATTTTCATAAAAAAGACATGGTACTTGCGAGAGTGGTGGAATTAGGTGCTAGAATTCCAATAGAACATGAAACTATTCCACCCACAAATGAGGCTAATGAGGAAGAACCACCTCTCATTAACATGGATGACATTTTAGCACATGGACATGCTTCCACATCAAACATAGAAAATAACAACATGGTGGGTTATAAATTACCATTCATCAAGATGCCATGTAGAGTACGAATAGAACATGAAAACGTGGAACAACCCCATGCGATGAAGATGAAAAAGAAATTCATGAGGAAGAATTCACTATACCACAAAAAATTCAAAACCTTAGTCAACAATTAGCTTTACTAACATCTCATGTACAAAAAGAAACAAACAAAAATGTACATCGAGAGAAACCTAAGGACAAAAATAGTGAAATTCACATAGAAAACCAAGAGGGAGGAACATCAAAATATAGTCATGTGTATATTCCAACTTCCCCCACTAAAGAACAACTTCTTTCACAAGAACTACAATCGATGAAAGAAACACTCACAAGCCTTCAAGAAAATAATGGGGGAAATAGAAAAATATATCAATACAAAGAGTTATGCCCCCATCCATTTGATAAGGCCATGTTACTTCAACCCTTTCCTAAGAAATTTGACATGCTCAAATTCAACAAGTATAGAGGAAAGGCTATCCATGTGATCATGTGAAATATTTTTACATGGTATGCCAAGAAGTTTCCTAAGATGACAACTACCTCAGACGATTCTTTGTGAAAATTCTAGGAGGACAAGCCTTGGAATGGTTTACTCACTTATCTCGTGGGTCTATCTTCACATGGCCTGAACTAGTAGAGAGGTTTGTATGACATTTATCATATAACATGGAAAGTGATATAACCATGGCAGACTTTTGTAACACTAAATAACATCCAAATGAAATCTTTGCAAATTTTCTACAAAGATGGAAGGGGCTAGCTAGCCGCTTCCCTCGCTCGATACCTAAAAAGAAAATTGTTGGCATCTTTGTACTCAATCTAAATCTAGAAATTTCTTTTCATTTATAAACACATTTTTTCAGAGCTTTGAAGAGGTCATCGAGAAGGGCATACACATAGAAAAATCCCTCATTGCAAAAGGAACAATCAAATCATCTTCCAAGGATAATCAATCTACCAAACCGACATATAAGCCAAATATATTTAACAAAAACAAGAATGTGGTAGGAGATGGAATCATGGATTCCAAATGTATACAAGTGGTCCAAGTTGGTCAACCTTTTAAACTGACCAAAGGGCCGATCCAACCACTAGCCAAGCGTAGAACATTCACTCCTCTTAACGAGTATTTTTCTACAATCTTGAAATAATTGGATACAACTCACATGGTGACTTATCCTATGACACAACCCTTTGATGAAAATGCTCCTAAAACTTCATGGTATAAAGAGCATGAATATTATGATTTTCATCGTGTAAAGGGACACAAGATAGACAAGTTCCTAATAATTTTCCACTTCATTCAAGATCTTATTGATAATGGAGAGATAGAAGTTGATGTACTAGAGATAAATCAGACGCCAAATGAAAAGATGGGGATATTCAAATAACCATTCCCTAAACATGATAAGCTAGATGGGAAGAAGCCAAATTAGGGAGAGTCATCCCAAAGTTACAAATCTATGAACTATCTATATACCAAAAGTGATAACAATCATTACGACTCACTCATTAGATGTGTTCACTCTTCTGATGAGCATGTGAATAACATTAGGATCAAGGGAAAAGAGTACACTATAGTAACAAGGTGCCCTCATCTCACAATCTCAAAACATCCCCTTTACTACCAATTAGGATGGTCAATACAACATCTTATAGAAACTTGAGAAGACATCTACCAAGATTTCAATCTTGGACCTTCTTAAAATATCAAATTTACATAAGGACATCCTATATAAAACTCTCCAAGGGTTAGGAGTGCCAATGGAATTAGACCCTTCACATTTACAAGTCGTGGTGGAAAAGATTGCATCAGCTGAACACATCTCATTTAACCATAAGGAAATCCCTAATGAAGATCACACACATAATATTCCCCTGTATATAGAGGTATTTGTTACCCGCTAGAAGATAAAATGGGTGCTTGTGGACAACGGGTTGGGGTTGAATATATGCACATTGAAACTAATCAAACAACTAGGGCACACAAGAGGAATATCTAGAGTCCCACATTATCACCATAACCACTTATAACAACACAGAGTGAGAGTTAGCTGGAACAATAACATTGTCGATGGAAGTGGGGCCTACTTGCTACAACACAAATTTTCATGTCTTAGATTTAGAACTTCCATACAATATGCTTCTTAGCCACCCATGGATCCATGCCATGCAAGACCATACCATCAACATTTCATCAGTGTATTAAATTAAAACATGAGGGACACACTATTACCATTCAAGGTGATCTAGAACCCTTCACTCATTGTAGAGATCTCAACATCTTTATGCTTAGGGGTACATATGCATGTCCCTTCACTAATATTACTACCTCCTTTTAGTCATATGATCTTGAATAACCTGGTAGATTCGGACTCCCTAAGTTCTTGTGCTCATGAGGATTCTACGTCTACTTCTCCCTTTGATTCATGGGAGATGAAAATCCTTGAGTATGGTTATGGAGAATATAATGTGCAACAAGATCTCCTAGTTTCAGATATGTCTTATCACCAAAAACAAGAGGCAAACCCAACTATCACTTTAAATGACCTAAAGATGAACATATTATAGGGACATTCTTACCTAGCGGACTGCTTGTAGAAGAGAAATTATTGGACCCACCTACAACTTGGGTCCTAGAGGACACTAAGCCTACCTACTACGAAACCCTAGAATATGCCAAATCTAGTAGAATGATGTATTCCATGGGTTCAAAGGACTCGAGATGTGGAAAATTTGAACAAGGAGCAAGAGAACCAATCCCACTTCCACATTTCAAAATAGAATGCTATGGTATTGGTATTCATCCATATGGGTCACATCCCATGGATCAAGATGCTACCTACTCTAAACATGAGGATAGCTCTGCTTATTCGATAGTGACACAGATTCCCACTATATCCAATACGAGGATCTTTCCTCCATGAACCTTTTCATGGATACCACTATCCTTACCATAACCCCCACCAATCCTAAAGTTGACCTTGTATACCCTACCCTTGTTGATTGGGACCAACAACATCATATGCCATTGGATCTCTTTGAAAATGATGAGGCTATTACATAATTTATGGGCATACGTGATACCATTCCTATCGGAGATCACAAGAAAGGTTTCTTCATTGACTTAGATACCTATGCATACTTTAGCGAGGAAGATGAGCTTCGTGGTTAGAAAAATTTAAGAAAAAGTGAGGGAAAAAGTTCCAAATAAAATCCTTGGAAAAAATACATCCAAGTCACACAGTGAAAACCTCTTTGAGGCGTTGGATGACCAACAAGTAAAAAATAAATGGACAAAAGAAGTGACCACGCTGAGGGTGAAAATATCATAGAGATGACCTTGGAATAATATCTTAATCTTCCTCCCGATCCTACATGTATGGAGGATATGTCAAAAATTCTTGTAGAGGAAAATGTTGATGTGAATATTAGAAAAAATAAGACCCAAAGATAGTTAAGCTGGGAGCTTTGATTTTAGTACAAGAACAAAAGACATTCACCTTGATTCTTAGAGAATTTATGTATATATTTTCATGGTCTTATAACGACATGGTAGGATTAGATCCAAATTTGGTAGTGCAAAAATTATTAGTGCACCCAGATGTTAAACCTATTAAACAGAAGCTAAGGAAAATGCATCCACGAGTGGCCCTTATGGTTAAAAAGGAGTTAGATAGACTGTTAGTAGCATGGTTTATCAGACCCATTGACTACTTTGACTTGATATCAAACATAGTTCCCATATAAAAGAAACATGTTGGAATCATAATTTGCACAGACTTTTGGGACATCAATAAGGCATGTCCAAAAGATGATTTTCCTTTTCCTAATATTGACATGATTTTCGATTCAACTACGAGCTATGAAATGCTATCTCTTATGGATGGATTTTCAAGATACAACCAAATCAAGATAGCGAAGAAGATCAACATAAGATGACCTTTATAACCCCTTGGGGAACATTCTATTATTAGGTAATTCCCTTTGGCCTCAAAAATTCCAGTGAAACCTATCAATAGGCCATGACATAGTAATATTCCATGATATTTTGCATGACATCATGGAGGACTATCTATATGATATATGAGGAAAATACAAAACAAGAGAATACCACCATGAATTTTTGTGACGTATCTTTGAATGTCTACGGGAGTATAAGGTCAGATTGAATCCAAAGAATTGTGTGTTTGGGGTGTTATCAGGAAATCTACTAGGATTTATTGTATCTAGAAGAGGGATTGAGGTATACCCAGCCAAAGTCACTTGTAATTACGGAAATGCATCCTCCTAAGAATATCAAGCAACCGAGAATCCTGTAAGGGAAGATACAAGCCATTCACCACTTTAATTTTCAATTTTTTGACAAATGTTATGCATTCACCCATCTGCTTAAGAAATATGTTGACTTGATTTGGGGACAAGAGAAATAATAGGATTTCACCTTACATAAACAATACATGGCCAATCCACTTTGTCCTCATTCCTCTAACTCCAAGTGTGCCACTTTTTTAGAAATATTTGTTACCCAATTTGCTATTGGTGCTTTTCAAACAAAATGTGACCTAAGCCAAAAAGAAAAAGCAAAGTATACTATCTTAGTCATACTTTAATTTCCTATGAGCTCAAATATCCTCAAATTGGAAAAGATTTTACATTTATTATTTTTACCTTCCAAAAACTTTGCCATTACCTATTGAATACCAAAACAAAGATTATATATAAAATCAACCCACTCAAGTACCTTTTGACAAAACCCTCCTTCACGGGTAGAATGGCTAATTGGATCATTCTGTTCAGTGAATTTGAAATTAAGTACATACACCAGAAGTCAGTTAAAGGACAAGTGCTTGCTGACCAATTAGTAGAAGAAAATTTACGGAGCGAGAACCTATGATTACGGATCTACCTGACACATCACTAATGTATATTGAAGAATCTATTATGTGGCAAGTACATTTTGATGGATTGTTTAATTTCCATGGTTGGGGGCGGTGTAGTACTAATCACTCCTTCAGGAGACACCATACCAAAAGCTTTTCATCATGGATTTACTTTCACAAATAACATTTCATAGTATGAGGCACTTATCATTAGAATGAAACTAACTATAAAATGGAATATCCACCACCTTAAGGTCATTTGCAACTCATAATTGATTATCAAGCAAGTCAACGATGAGTACAAGGTCAAGGATGAAAAAATCATCCCATATAGAAAGTTGGTGGAAACTTTGAAAGAATATTTTTGTGCATCACCTTTGAACAAATTCCAAGGGCACAAAATGGATCTACGAGATGCAATGGCAACAATAGGTTTAATGCTACGGATTCCGCCATAAACCAATGATAAAATGCCCATAAACTTGTTGTTTTTATTTCCTTGGTTTAAAAGTTGAAAAAAATGCCATGTGTGCTCTTATTTGTGCCCTAGGTTTTTCCAATTTTCGGGCTGTGTCATTTTCCCTTTGCCAAATCATGTAAAAAATCAAAATTGATCAAATCTAAATTGTATGGGTTAATTTCCCAATCCTAAGGTCAAAATAATGTCAAAACATGATTCAATTGATTTAAAATCAAAAAATTTGCAATCCTTGTTGAAAAATTTGATTTCTAGGGCATCCTTTAAATTTTCACGATTTGACGGTCATATGGGTGTCGTTTTCCCATCAAATTTATCATCACAAGGTAATGGCAACGTGGTGGGTTCCTATTGGCCGGGGTTGTTGGGAAATGTCTCTAACTTATCATTTTTGAAATTTTGGCAAAAGGAAAATTTTGATCCATGGCTCCACCTTCTGCAATGAAGTGCCTATGTGGCACATTTTGATTGGCTAGGGGATTGGTGGGTGGTGGGCTTTCCTTAGGAAATTTTGCTTTCATTATGCAAAATTTTCAAAATCAAAATTTTGGCCGAAGGCCCACAATGAATAGGGAGAGGACACGTGGCATGGAGGGCATGCGGATGGTGGGGGACTTGGAGAATTTTGATGTTTTATGGCTCAAAATGATGAAGTGAATTTTTGGCCAAGCCCTCGGCAAATCATCGGTGGACACGTGTCTCAGGAAAGGATAGGATGGGGCAGCGGGTTTTGCAATGACTTTGAAGTTTTTAACTTCAAATGGTAAAAAATCAAATTTTGGGCCGAAGCTCCACAACAAGTTAGGAAGTGACACGTGTCCAAAGAAAAATGGAGGTGGAGGTTTGGACCTCGGGGGACAGAGTAAAATTTTGCCTTTTTGGTGAAAAGGAGCTAAAGTGTAAATGGGAAGCGTGCCTCCATAGCCTATCCATGATGGACACGTGGCACATTCTAAGAAGTCAAAGGAAGAGTGTGGGCCCGTGGTAAGTTTTAAATTTTTCAAATTTTGCGGGAAGGTTTGAAGGTGGAATAGGAGGCTTGGCCCCCATGTGAAAAATCGGAGAGTGCCACATGGCGGAGGAAGAGATCGGGCTTAGGGCCCATGGAGGTTTTGTGGAAAAATTTCCTTTTTCCAAAAAAGTGGCAAAAATTGATAAAATTGGTCCACGGTTTCAATGGGGCCCACATATGGACACGTGGCGGGTCCAGGGGAGAAGCGGGAAATTTTGCAAAATTTTCCAAAACTTTAAAAAGGTCGTAAAATGCATTTTTTAAAGCATGGGCCCGATCCAATCACATTTTGACATGTGTCCCACCTTATCCAAAGTTTAAAAAGGTAATATTGAGCTTATTTTTAAATGGCATTTTCCACGTGGAGGGATGATATTAAAAGGTGGATGAGATCGATGGTTATTGTGCATTCCATTTGTTTTGGCCACCATGGGAGCTCCAAGAAGCTTGGAATCATGATTTCTTCATCAAATTTCATCAAATCTTATATGATTTTGTGTCATCTTGGCCTTTTGAGAACATTGGCATCATTTTCATGACCTAATTCTTTGATCTATGGTGTTTTTGATGTAATTTTGGCTCAGGCCCGAGAAAAAATGTGAAATGTCAACATCAAAAAGTTGCAGAGGTAAAATTGAAAAGGGAAAAGGTAAAAAATGATGAATGAAAGATGCTTGCATGCCTGAATGATAAAAATGTGCCCCTGGGGTGGATAATGATCTGAATTTGTGTAATGATTTAACTTTTTGTGCATACCTAGCAACCTATGAGTTGTTTTTCATTTGGTGTCACTTGTCATTAAATCATGAGGTTTTTGTAACAAATTTGATCCCATAGCATATTATTTTCTTGGGAAGGAAGACTCCAATGTGGCATGAGGTATATAATGCATTTTGGAGAAATTGTAAAGGGTCGGGAGTTGAAAATCATGAGCAAATTTTGAGAAAAAGCTCATTTTATGAGAAAATCCACCAAAGAACCAGGTTAATGTCTCATGTGTTGGAAAATTCATGTATGTGGGTTGGTTACAAGTGTATAGCCACCACACAGCTCTGAGATTGTTCATGTAACTCTCCCCTGTTGTTGAATCTAACAAGTTTTGAATTAAATCTGTGTTTTTCTTTGGGCAATATGATGTCTGTTATCAATTTTAAATGCCTGTAGATAAATTTTATTGTTCTTGTTGCAATCTTGCATTGAAAATCTTTAGAAGTCACACAAGATCTCCATTTCTAGTTGATAGTTTAGTGGCATTTGCAATCTCATACTCAGAAGAGCCTTCATCTGATAAGGAGATAAACAAATTTAAAATCACTTTACCTTCCTTGATTACAGAGATTTCTTGTAAGCCTTTGGGGGTACCTTAGGCATGGTTTGATCATGGATTTTTGTGTTTAATTGAGTTCTTTACTTCAAGATTTTGTGGTGAGTTCTCAAATATTGTGTGAAGAGTGCAACTTGGGCTTCCATTTGTGCCTCTTCTAGTTGAAAGAACATCCTGATTATTTTAGGCATTTCATCTGATAGTTGTTCAAGTATTGTATAGATTGTCAAAGATCTGATCTATCCCAGTTTTCTTGTCAATCCCCACCAAAAATCATCTAAAAACAAAGATCCTATCATGTACTATCCCTGATTTGCATGTGTATACCCACAAAAAATCAAAATCTATTTGCAAAAGTATGCATAACAGATCAAGATTTCCAATGTCTCTAGTAACCTTTGCCTTGTTTTGAGAACATACCCATGTTTTGAGAAGTGACAACTTGTGAGAGTTCAGATCTGGGGTGTTGATCATGTTTTCATCAAGGTCTCCATCATAGAATTTCAAGCAAAGAGAAGGACATCTTCATCTCCTTCACCATTACAAGGTTACAAAATAGGTCCTCTTACCTTGGTTGCAAGGCACAACCTAAAACAACTAGGACAAGATCAAGTCCTATTGGAGTGCTATCCATTTCTCCACAAACCTGAGTGCTAGCTAGACCATATCCCTAGCTACCAATGACATACAACATGGTCTAATCTATCTTTAAGCTCCATGACATATCTATGGTGCTGCTCAGACTAAAAGGAGAACAAATTTGGATACCAACATGAGTGGCGCCATTGCTGGGGGACTTCTTGGAATTTCTTGGTGTTTTTGAAGTGTTTGAAGAGTTTGAGCATTTATGTATTCAAGTATTTGAGCTGCTACATTGTTAAAATATCATCCTATGCTTTAGATCTACAAGTTTTAAACAAGGGTTTCAAGTTTTGTCTGCCCTTTTTCCATTTACTAGCAGTTCATACACTTTGGGTGCATTGTGATTGATTGATTTAAGAAGAAGAAGGTCTGATTTATAAGGCTTTGCAAAGTTTTTAGTACTAGAAAACATTTGATAAAATTATTTTAGTGCATTCTTGCACAACTAAGGTGAAATTCCTTAGTGGCGACTCCATGCTGATTTGAATTTGGAAATACCAATGTCTTAAGCTTTTTGTCATTTATTTTTGTGTTGTTGATCTCTACAAAACTAGGAGGGAAGAAGATCTCTCTTCCTTAAAGACTCTACTAAGAAATTGTTCTCAGATTCAAGAAATTCAGAGTTGGAAGGGAGAAGAGTTTGGAAAGTGGTTAAAGGTCAGACATCAGGAAAAGATATAGCCATTGGTGAGAGAGATCAGCCTTTGGTAGAGGACTATCACTCTTCTTCAAGTGATTCTGATTCAAGCAATCCTCTCATAAACTTGTTTGCCTCAGCTAGTGAAGGTCCTTCTGCTGTACCTAGTAAGTTCCTTCTCCAATCTGCACCTCTATGTTTTAATTCGAGTAAAACTTTCCAAGAAAATCAGCACTTAGAGGATACCAGTCTTGTGAATCACATTCTTGAGCCCCAAAGATATAGCACTCCTCATCATCTTGTCTCACCTCCAAGATCACCCCCACCAAACAATATGGCTCAGCCTAGACCTCCATTTGTTGTTAACACCTTTGGTCCTATAAATTTTAGAGGAATGGATGGTTACCCAAATGTTGTCCCACAAGATGTCAAAATAGGTTGCCAAAATTCCAGGGTAACAATGTTATTACTTGGTGATCAACATCTCAAACTTTTTGATAATATGATGGAAGATTTTGAGATAGAGTTTGAAGATGTGTATATTAAGTTGTTTATTCATACACTAGAAGAAGATGCTAGGGATTGGTACAAGGCTCTACCTGATAACTCTATTGATTCATGGACTGAAATGAAAAATGCATTTAGGTTGCAATATGGTGACAGGACTGATCCTAGATTTCTTTTATCTAGTTTGAGAATATCAAGAAGAACCCTAATGAATCAGTCCATGACTTCAACACAAGGTTCAACAAAAACTTTGAGAAGGCTTCTTGTTGGTTTGAGGCCTTGTGATGAATCTTGTTTAATCAAATATGTAGATGCATTTGATAAAAAGGCAGCCTATTACCTAAGAGACAAGAACCCAACCAATCTAAGACAAGCTTTCACCATGGCACTTCAAATTGAGAACAATATCAAGGCTTTTAGGAAACCTCTTAAGAGAGATGGTGTAAAATTGATAAACCTATGAAAAACCTCAAGCTAGCAAAGGTGCTGATTTAGAAGAGGTTGTGAAGACTTTGGCAGGGGCTATCAAGGAAATCTCATACAAGTTGGCAGAGAGAGTGAGAAGGGAATTGGGCTAGACTTCACAAGGTCAGCCTAGGCAGCAGGCACAAGATAGATTTGGCAATCACCATAGGAATGAGCAGAGGTTTGATGACAAGGGTAAAGGGCCTGTTGGATCTGCAAATAGACAACCCCAAACACATGAAAATAGATTGGTTCCTGACCCTCTAACTACTAGGGTTGTTTGTTGATGAAGTTGTTGATATGGATTGGTGTGATAGATGTTTTCTTCCTCATCCTCCATGTGAAGTGGACCAACAAGTTGATGAAGCTGATAATGAGGATGGAACTGATGATGATATTTGCATGGTGGGTTGTTCTTCAAGCTCACAAGGAGGAGCAACATCTACTAAAGTAATAAGTGCTAGGACTACTACTACCTTTTGGGATTGCATCAAGTGGGTACAAGTCTTTCTCCCCCCTCATGCTCTTGAAGTTGATGTAGTGCAAGATTTTGAAATTCCTAACAATGACTTTGAATACTGAGAGCTTTGATGATTAAGAAGTATGATGGTGGTATCCCTTCGGAGGAAGATAGACAATTGTTGATGAATGTTGTTGTAGCTCAAGAGAAGGACTATAACACTAGAAGAAAAGTTGTTAAGGGAGTTGGGCCTCAAGCCAAACCTAAAACACCCTTGCTCACAAGCATTCCAAAAGAAGCTCCTAGGAAAGAAACACTTGCTAGAAGCTCTGTTGTCCCAAGAAAAATTACAGTCCTCATCATGCCCAAGCTGCCAAGAATCCTTTTCCATCTGATGAATCTTCTTGTATCCCTTCCAATGTTGTTTTTCCAAAGAGTGTCCCCTATGACATAGCCCAGGTATTGAGCCAAATTAAAGTGAGTGTTCCAATCATTGAGTTGCTTAGAATTCTTGAGCATAAGAAGAGAGCATTTGAGTACTTGGGATTGAAAGAAGAGAAGATCACCCCAAGCAGAAATGTAAATGTTGTTGAGACTCCTCTTCAAATCATTGTTGACCTTGAAACACCACCAGTAGTAGAAGATCTTGGAGAGACACCTGAGGTATATTTGGGGACATCCTTGGTTGATTCCCAATTGAATGTTGATCCATTCTTTACAACTTTTCTCATAAAAGATAGGCTACTTCACAATTGTATGTTTGATTCCAGTGCATCATGTAATGTCATGCCTCTAGAAGTCATGAATGAGTTGGATATCAAGGTGACAACTACCTATGGGAAGTGTACTACCATGGATTCAAGGGAAGTGCCGGTGGTTGGTTGTGTGAAGGGTTTGGTAGTGCAACTTGCAGCCTATCCGGGTAAGAATTTGAAACTAGATGTTGTAATTGTTGACTACCCTACCAAATGGGGTATGCTTTTGTCAAGAAAATGGGCTGCAAGTGTTGGTGGTAGTGTTCAGATGGATATGTATTTTTCCACCATTCCCATTGAAGGCAACCTTGTCAAACTTTATGGTGAAAAGAAGATGTTGCACCTAATTGAAGATCCCAACAATGCTTCCTATGAAGTGTTGTTTGCTGATGTAGATGCTTGAGAATTTCATTGGTTTTGCTGATGGAAAAGAACACAAGATGGATAGATCAAAGTGCCTTGATATGGTAGGTTCTCCTTGGACCTTTTTATTTGATGGAGCTTGCTCCAAATTTGGAAATGGTGCTTGGTATAGTTCTGCTTTCTCCTAGTTTGGAAGAGTTTGCTTTTTCCTTCAAACTTAATTTTGAATGCACTAACAACATTGCTGAGTATGAGGCATTGTTGTTGGGGTTAAGGATTGCATGGAAGTATGGAGTGAAAGATATTGTTGCAAAAGGAGACTCAGAGTTGGTTGTCAAACAAATAAGAAAACTTGTATGCTACAAAAAATCAGCGTATGAAACAGTATAAGCATGCAATTTGGGATCTAATTGAAATGTTTGATTCCTTTAACATTGTTTACCATGATAGAGGTCTTAATGCTTGCTGCTGATAAGTTGGTAGTGTTGGGTTCTAGATTTGAAAATTGCACCATTTCACCTTATTGTGAATACAACATTGAAGTGCTTGACTAGGCCAGTTGTCCCTGATAATGTGAAACATTGGCAAGTCTTTAACAATGATGCTCAAGTGCTAAGGTTCTTGCAAAACCAAGGTGAGTTTGCAAATCAGAATATTGATTGGGAGCCAATGGTATGCATGACTGAAGGAAGAGAAACTTTGTTTGGAAAATATATCATCCAATTGAAAACAAACACCATTCCTAGAGGTCTTGTTGCACTTGAGTCAAATTTTAACAATGCTGATTGCATCATAAATAGAAACATGTCTACCTCAAGGGATGTGGAAGAGCATGACTTGGGAACAAAGGAAAAACCAAGGAAGGTTTGGTTGGGCAGAAATTTAAGTAAAGAAGAAAAATAGTCCTATGCCCAACTCTTGAAAAAATATCAAGACTACCTTGCTTGGTCCTATTCAGAGCTGAAAGCATACAGAGAAGATTTATTTCAGCATGAGATCCCTCTTGAAACAAATGCCAAACCATTCAGATAGAGGAAAAGGCCAATTAATCCACTTCTCTCCATGAAAATGCAAGAGGAGTTAAGGAAGTTGAGAGATGGAGGTATTATTCAGCCCACTAGATATTCATCTTGGGTTGCAAACCTTGTGCCGATCGTCGAAAAGAATGAGACATCAGACTTTGTGTGGATTTTAGAAATCTAAATAAAGCATCCATGAAGGACAACTATCCCTTGCCAAATATGGAAAATATGTTGCAGCTTGTGACAGGGTCTGAATTGCTTTCTACATTGGATGGTTTCTCCGGATATAATCAAGTGGTAGTTAAAGAATCAAAAAGACTTAAGACAACATTCACTACTCCTTGGGGACATATGTTTTTGTTAGGATGCCCTTTGGTTTGATGAATGCTGGTGCCACTTTTCAAAGAGCAATGGATGTTGCTTTTGTTGGTTACATCAATGAGTTCATTGCAGTTTACCAAGATGATGTGATTGTATTTTCAAGGTAGAGAGGTGATCATTTGCAGCACTTGGAGAAGATGTTGATCAGATGTAGGGAGTATGGAATTTCTCTTAATCCAAAGAAGTGTCATTTTGGCATGCAAAAGGCCAAGCTGCTTGGTCACATTGTGTCAAAAGATGGTGTTATGATAGACCCTGAGAGAGTGGAAGCAATCAACAAGGTACCTATCCCAAGAACCAAGAAAGGCATCTAGTCTTTCTTTGGTCAGATTAATTTTATTAGAAGGTTTGTTTCCAACTTTGCTTGAGTTGACTCTTCCAATCACAAGCATGCTAAAGAAGGACCAAGTTATCAAATGGGAGGAGGCTGCCATTCAATATTTTGAAGGAATTAAGGATGCACTTAAACATGCACCTATTTTAGCAGCCCCAAACTATAAGAGGCCTTTCCAAATCTTTTCCTTTGCTTCTTGAAGTATACCATTGCTTCTGTTTTGCTACAAAAGGATGAGAATGAGGCTGAGAGGCCTATTTCCTTCTTTAGCAAGGCTTTACAAGCTGCTGAGTTAAAGTATACAATCATGGAGAAACAAGCATTTTCCTTGGTGAAAGCAACAAAAGTTTTCAGGCCTTATATATTGAGTTCAAAAGTTGTTGCCTATGTTCCCCACACCATGGTGAAAGACATCTTATCAGAGATGGAGATCTCAAGTAAAAGATGTAGATGGGTGAACAAACTATAGGAGTATGATATGGACATCCAAACCACAAAGTTGGTAAGAGGTTTGGGTCTTGCTAAGCTCATGGCTGAGAGCAACTTGCAGAATGTGGAAGTGAATCAGCTAGAGGAAGAAAGGGTAGATGTGCTTGCAAAGTTGGTAAATTCTGAGTGGTACAAGGATGTAATCTTTTACCTTAGACACCTTTGTTGTCCTGATCATTTAAATAAAAATCAGAAAAGAGCCCTCAAGTTGGCTTCTCAAAAATATATCATTACAGACCTTGGGCTGGCTTGGAAGAACCCTGAAGGTGTCCTCTTGAAATGCATAGCTGAAGATGAAGCTCCCAAGATAGTTTTGATTTCCATGGGGGAGTTTGTGGAGGACACTTTGCTGGAAGAGTAACAACACATAAGATTTTGAGAGCTGGTTATTGGTGGCCTTCTCTTTTTAAAGATGCAACCCAGTTGGTTAGAAAATGTGATAGTTGCCAACATTTCTCTGGAAGACTAAAAGCTTTAGGCTCCCTTCCTTTGCAGCCTATATCAATTGAAGCTCCTTTCAAGCAATGGGGAATGGACTTCATTGGTGAGATTTCAGATCCTTCTAGTGCTGGTCATAAGTGGATTCTTGTAGCCACTGATTATTTTACAAAATGGGTTGAAGCAATCCCATCTAAAAAGGCAACACACCAAGTGGTAGTGGACTTCTTATTGAATCATATCATATGCAGATTTGGAGTTCTAGTTAAGATTGTATCTGATAATGCCATGTGCTTTAGAGCCAAACCTTTAATGGCAATGTGTAATGAATATGGAATCAATCGACTTATTCTTCAAACTACAACCCCCAAGGGAATGGACAAGTTGAGTCCAGTAATAAGAACTTGTTGAAGATCATTAGAAGAACCTTGGAAATGAACAAGAAAAAGTGGGGAGAACAATTGAAGTTTATAGTTTGGGCTGATAGAATAACTCCTAAAAGAGCTACTGGTAAAAGCCCATTTGAATTGGTGTATGGAACTCAAGATTTTCTGCCCTTACACTGCAATTATCTTCATTTCAGTTTTCCCAATAGTTGGAAGATCAAGAGCATGGCCCATATGAATCAAGGATCAATCAGATTATTGAGCTTGATGAGGAGAGAAGAGCATCCCATCAAAGGCATATCAGATTTAGAGAGAAATTGAAGAGATTGTTTGACAAGAAGGTCACTCCTAGAGCCTTCAATATTGGAGATCTGGTTTTTTGTGGGATAGTAGGCATGAAGACAAGGGAAAGCATGGCAAGTTTGATGCATTATGGATGGGCCCTTATGCCATTGATATCAGAATTGGTGAACATACCTTTTTTCTCAAAGATCTAGATGGGGAATTGCTTGGAGCTGCTGTTAATGGCAGACATTTAAAACATTTCTTGGATTAATCCCCAAAGTGAGGTATGCACAAATTGTACAATTGTATAGTCTTTGTTTTTGCTCTTTTTTTGTTGTTTGGTGGTTTGTGGTTTGCCCTTTGTTCTTGGCAGCCATTTTGGTTGGTTTCTCGGCTCATTTTTGTTGGGTGGTTCTAGTTTTTGGGCTGCCTTGTGTTTTGACTCCTTTTCCCAATGGTATTTTGGCACTTGGTCTATGTTTTGTCCTTGTGGCACTCACTGGGAGTGCCCATCCCTAGGCAAGAGCCAATGTTAGTGCCATTTCTGAGCTTGCATTGTGTGCCCTAATTTTTCATGTCTAATTTTTCTCAAACATTTTTTATTTCTCAAATTGGTGATCTAATTTCTCCCCCTTAGTTGAATGTTTCAAAAATGCCCATAAACTTGTTGTTCTACCTGGTTTAAAAGAAAAATCCATGTGTGCTCTTATTTGTGCCCTAGGTTTTTCCAATTTTCAGGCTGTGTCATTTTCCCTTTGCCAAATCATGCAAAAAATTGAAATTGATCAAATCTAAATTATATGGGTTAATTTCCCAATCCTAAGGTCAAAATAATGTCAAAACATGATTCAGTTGATTTAAAATCAAAAAATTTGCAATCCTTGTTGAAAAATTTGATTTCTAGGGCATCCTTTAAATTTTCATGATTTGACAGTCATACGGGGGTTTTTTTTCAAAATTTATCATCGTAAGGTAATGGCAATGTGGCGGGTTCCTATTGGCCGGGGTTGTTGGGAAATGTCTCTAACTTATCATTTTTTGAAATTTTGGCAAAAGGAAAATTTTGATCCATGGCTCCACCTTCTGCAATGAAGTGCCTACGTGGCACATTTTGATTGGCTAGGGGATTGGCGGGTGGTGGGCTTTCCTTAGGAAATTTTTCTTTCATTATGCAAAATTTTCAAAATCAAATTTTGGCCCGAAGGCCCGTAGTGAATAGGGAGAGGACACGTGGCATGGAGGGTGCATGCGGATGGCGGGGGGACTTGGAGAATTTTGATGTTTTTGGCTCAAAATGATGAAGTGAATTTTTGGCCCAAAAGCCCTCGGCAAATCATCGGTGGACACGTGTCCAGGAAAGGATAGGATGGGGCAGTGGGTTTTGCAATGACTTTGAAGTTTTTAACTTCAAATGGTAAAAATCAAATTTTGGGCCGAAGCTCAACAAGTCAGGAAGTGACACGTGTCCAAGAAAAATGGAGGTGGAGGTTTAGACCTCGGGGGACAGAGTAAAATTTTTCCTTTTTGGCGAAAAGGAGCTAAAGTGTAAATGGGAAGCATGCCTCCACAACCTATCCATGATGGACACGTGGCACATTCTAAGAATTCAAAGGAAGAGCGTGGGCCCATGGTAAGTTTTAAATTTTTCAAATTTTGTGGGAAGGTTTGAAGGTGGAATAGGAGGCTTGGCCCATGGTGAATCGAGAGAGTGCCACGTGGTGGAGAAGAGATCGGGCTTTGGGCCCATGGAGGTTTTGTGGAAAAATTTCCTTTTTTTCAAAAAAGTGGAAAAATTGATAGAATTGGTCTGTGGTTTTCAATGGGGCCCACATATGGACACGTGGCGGGTCCAGGGGAGAAGAGGGAAATTTTGCAAAATTTTCCAAAACTTTAAAAAGGTCATAAAAGCATTTTTGGAAGCATGGGCCCGATCCAATCATGTTTTGACACGTGTCCCACCTTATCCAAAGTTTAAAAAGGTAATATTGAGCTTATTTTTAAATGGCATTTTCCACGTGGAGGGCTGATATTAAAAGGTGGATGAAATCGATGGTTATTGTGCATTCATTTGTTTGGGCCACCATGGGAGCTCCAAGAAGCTTGGAATCATGATTTCTTCATCAAATTTCATCAAATCTTATATGATTTTGTGTCGTCTTGGCCTTCTGAGAACATTGGCATCATTTTCATGACCTAATTCTTTGATCTATGGTGTTTTTGATGTAATTTTTTCTCAGGCCCGAGAAAAAAATGTGAAATGTCAACATCAAAAGTTGTAGAGGTAAAATTGAAAAGGGGAAAAGGTAAAAAATGATGAATGAAAGATGCTTGCATGCTTGAATGATAAAAACATGCCCTTAGGGTGGATAATGATCTAAATTTGTGTAATGATTTAACTTTTTGTGCATACCTGGCAACCTGCGAGTTGTTTTTCCATTTGGTGTCACTTTTCATTAAATCATGAGGTTTTTGTAACAAATTTGATCCCATAGCATATTATTTTCTTGGGAAGGAAGACTCCAATGTGGCATGAGGTATATAATGCATTTTGGAAAATTGTAAAGGGTCGGGAGTTGAAAATCATGAGAAATTTTGAGAAAAAGCTCATTTTCTAAGAAAATCCACCAAAGAACCAGGTTAATGTCTCATGTGTTGGAAAATTCATGTATGTGGGTTGGTTACAAGTGTATAGCCACCACACAGACTCTGAGATTGTTCATGTAACTCTCCCTACTTGTGAATCTAACAAGTTTTGAATTAAATCTATGTTTTTCTTTGGGCAATATGATGTGTTATCAATTTTAAATGCCTGCAAATAAATTTTATTGTTCTTGTTGCAATCTTGCATTGAAAGTCTTTAGAAGTCACACAGGATCTCCATTTCTGGTTGATAGTTTAGTGGCATTTGCAATCTCATACTTAGAAAGAGCCTTCATCGATAAGGAGATAAACAAATTTAAAATCACTTTACCTTCCTTGACTATGAGATTTTCTTGTAAGCCTTTGGGGGTACCTTAGGCATGGTTTGATCATGGATTTTTGTGTTTAATTGAGTTCTTTACTTCAAGATTTTGTGGTGAGTTCTCAAAGATTGTGTGAAGAGTGCAACCTGGGCTTCCATTTGTGCCTCTTCTAGTTGAAAGAACATCTTGATTATTTTAGGCATTTCATCTGATAGTTGTTCAAGTATTGTATAGATTGTCAAAGATCTGATCTATCCCAGTTTTCTTGTCAATCCCCACCAAAAATCATCTAACAACAAAGATCCTATCATGTACTATCCCTGATTTGCATGTGTATACCCACAGAAGATCAAAATCTATTTGCAAAAGTATGCATAATAGATCAGGATTTCCAATGTCTCTAGTAACCTTTGCCTTGTTTTGAGAACATACCCATGTTTTGAGAAGTGACAACTTGTGAGAGTTCAGATCTGGGGTGTTGATCATGTTTTCATCAAGGTCTCCATCATAGAATTTCAAGCAAAGAGAAGGACATCTTCATCTCCTTCACCATTACAAGGTTACAAAATAGGTCCTCTTACCTTGGTTGCAAAACAAATAGGATCACAACCTAAAACAACTAGGACCAAGACCAGATCAAGTCCTATTGGAGTGCTATCCATGATGGCATTCCTATTTCATTCATGCATTGTCACAACCTTTATAGCTAATAACAACACCATTTCCATTTTCTAAATGGGGATTACCTCACCCAGAGACCTCATCTAATAGTCATACCCAAATCATCACGGACAAAAATATTTCACTAAGTGGGTGGAGGATGTTCTATTGACTTATGTTACAGGTGCTCAAATTTTGAAGTTCATCATGAATCACCTAATTTATCGGTATGGCATTCCTACTACATCATTTTACTTAATAATAGTAAGTCATTCAAAAAAAGACAATAAAATATCTTTGTCATCACTTTCAAATAATATTAAAGAGGTCCACGCCATATTACCCACAAGGTAATGGGCAAGCAGAAGTCACTAACAAAACACTCGGTCCAAATCATGTAGAAGATTTTGATTAAGACAGTCACAACCGACATTTGTAAATCCACCCATTCCTTGGGGCTTGTAGGCATCTATTCACACTCCCATGGGTGCAACATCCTATTTCCTAGTATTCATAACTGAATCTATCATCCCATTGGAGATTGAGCTCCCTTCTCTAAGAATATATCTTAGGGATTACCTAGATAAGGATGAGGATTATAGAGTGGCCAGACTCACAGAATTAGAGCTCCTAGATGAAAGATACATCTGTGCCCTCAACCATCTCAAGGTGTATCAAAACAAATTCTCATGAAATTACAACAAAATTATCATACCTCATTAGTTTGAGGTTGGAGATTTGGTGATGAAAGAGAACCAATTCAACACAAGGGCAGAAAGAGAGAAGAAAGGAAAGTTCAAACCTCATTAGTTAGGACCTTATGTCATTGTGGCCAAATATGGGTCAAGAGCATACAATATTTCCCATCCTAATGGTGATGAGCTCCATAAACCCATGAATTTCATGCATCTCAAATGGTTCTATGCTTGAGCATGGCATAAAAATCATGAAAACAACAAAAAAGCAAAAAAATATTCAAAAATACAAAAAAATCAAAAAAACAAAAAAGGAGAAAAAGAAAAAGAAAATAGGTCATCCAAATGTGAAAACCATGCAATTGTGGCACTTTGGATAAGTCCCTTGGTGAAAACTAGTTTCTGGTGCCTTGGGAGGATTCATTGTTCACAAACATCCTACATCTAGGGGGTACTTTTACTTAGCCTAGGGCTAGTTCCACACCTACATCCGAGATTCTTTGTGAACCTATCATGTCAAGCCTTGATCTGGCTGATTCTCCTCTTACTTTTCTATGAAAGGATTGCCTTTGTATATTCCTCATCTAATGTTGGGGGCACCTTCATGCTTTCACTTTCCTGTATATAACATGTGGCACCTGCCCTTGTATATTCCCATCTAACATTGGGGGCATCCACGTTTCTTAGTTTCCTATACATAGCTTTAGAAAACCTTAGAAAAAACAAAAACATTCAAATATGTTTTAAAAACCTGAAAAACATTAAAAATGTTCAAAATATCCAAAAACATTCACATAATACTTGAAAAAACCAAAACAATAGAAAATTGGAAAATAAAAAAGAATAGAAAATTGTTTCGCAAAACTCCCAAAAACAATGCAAAATGCATTAAAAATTGTACCAAAAAATAATGGTTTTAGTTTACTTGCTTTGTTTCTTTGTTTGGTTTCTTAATTTTCTTGTTTGGTTGCATGTACATTATTTGTATAGTTTTTACTTGCTTGTACATTCGTATTGTCTTTCTTAAAACATACTTACCACTTGAAATTAATCTTTTCTTGCTTAGAATAGATTTATTTGTATGTGTGCCTATGGAGTGTGTTTTGTTTGCATGGTTGTACATAGTTGCTTTAGGTTGATTTAATGTGTATATTTGGTAGATTTGTTAACATTTTCTTGTGCTTGTTTGTTGCTTGTACATAGTTTTGTTATCACATCATCATGTCTCCATCTATATCATCACATCTAACATCATCTATACATCATATATAAATAAAATGCTAAGTTTATATCTTAAAACTACACTAATCTAATCATCACATATTGTATCATAAAATGGGGGAAAGAGAGATCACAAATATCAAAATCTATCCCCCGCATCGATATCATCATATCATCATGTGTAATAAAACAAAACAACATCACATCTACAATAACAAATGATAACATCTATGGATATATCATGAATCAATAAACATGTGATACATCATCGTCAATAAATTTAGGTCCATAATCATCATCATAAAAATATCAATGTCAAATTTCCAAATATATGTGTATATCTCAAAATGTACATCATCTGGATATAAAACTGGCCATCGTGGGTGTAGATCAAACTAAGCCTTCATCACGAGGCATGAAAAAAATAAAACATGTACATCAATCACAAATAATACTTCATAAGAGGTGTACATCAGATACATCTACAAAAAAATACATGATCAGAGAGGAAGAGTCATCCATGACTCTCCCTCTCTGGTTTCTGATCTAGGAGTGGAGGTAGCATCTACTATTGGTGAGAAGGCCATGTCACTATAATCTTACTGCACAACTAGATGTTGTCTGCCGAGAAAACAGATCTAGATGTCTTGTGGGATCTAGTCCCCAACCTACTAACAACAAGCTACTCAAACGACGCAATCCTCTGACCCTCCGGAACTACCTTGAGGTAAGTTGCCTTATAATAGGTAGCTTCCCCACTAGCTCTCATGATACTAGATAACATATATGTCTATCCAATCACATTGTGGTTTCCCTTACAAGCACCATCCCAATCTCCCGTGTAACCTAACCTACATTAGCATATACCTATGGCAATAAGACAACATATATATACCTATTCGTAGTAATGTGAGGACCTAAGCATGTGAATTTTGTAAGGTGCTCATAATCTACAACATCTGGGTCTCCATCTTCCATATCTGCTAAAACCATGTGGCACCATCACCTCCCTAGCTAGCCTATTCCTTGGTCTCATCCTACTTAGTTGTTAGTGTCAGAACATGTGCCCTATCCCGATCCCATTTTTCTGTGAGTGTCTATACCTAGACCATAGCCTAGCCCTTCTCCGCTATAACATGTAGATGGAAAACTATAACTTGTTGAATCCACAAGCTGCCGCAAAGGTCAACTATCTATCCCCCATCTTTGCGAACCTCTCCCATGTCCTCCATCATCTTCTCTCCACCATCCCTCGGTGGTGTAGGAGGTATCTTGTGTTGTGGAACTCCTCCTATAGGAGGACCCCGTGAAACTCTCTATACTGGAACTTGATGTAGTGGGACATCTAGTCCTACAACCATGCCCACTCGAGGTATCTCAATCTATCGTACTTAGACATGTTGTCTCTGTACCTGCTACTTTATGAATGGAGTACCCTATCCCCCAACTTGTTTCCCTCCCTTATCATCCCGCCCCCACCATCAACATCCTCCCACTCACCCTTTGCAGGTTCCCTAACCCTTGCGGCCCATGCTACCTACAGAATAGTAAAATGATGTGGTAACACTGTCACATACTAAGGAGTATACTGAATAGTGGTCCCGGCATCTATGACATGCCTCAATGGAAGCCACTACTACGAGAACCATTTGATAAAAACTAGCTTGGGCCTTGGCTGGTTAAATCTAGGGCCCCATGTCAAATCTCTTGAAATCCATGTGAGCATACCACATGTTTACATTAGGAACATCCCGAACACCCCAAAATTCTAGGAACATCGGTCCACGTGATAATACTTAATAATTTAGCCCCTACTGCCTATCATAAAGTGCTCAACCATCACTATGTTGAGCTCATCGGCATCCTCAACCCACTAATAATAGTGGTAGGGCCTCCACACTATCATCTGTTGTGTAAGCTCATCAAAATCTCACCTATAGTGGTCATTGTTAGCTATATGTCTTGAATGTTTCCACTAGTTGAGACCCATCCCATAAAAATGGCTCCTCTAGATCTCAAGCCCGTAACTCACCTACAGGGCGAGCAATAGCTATATGGTCCCATGACCAGATCTGTAACAAAAGTCTAGATGCACAATATTTTGACCATGGTATGTAATCGATGCATGTACTAATAGAAGTGTGTCAAAGATGCACTCACCCCAACAAGTATCTCTCGCCTCGTAATAACCCTATTATAACTCTAATGAGGCCAAGTGGAAAGGTAGTGTCTAGCTTGTCAGGGACAAGAATGCCACTGACAAGTGTCATCAAATATATAGTAATGCAATGAAAATGTGGCTCTGTAATACAACAGTTTAGATAAACTATCATCCCTCGGTGAGGTATATCCAAGCAACTAAACACCTCAATGAGACACCCTCTAATATCCTGATCATCAGTTTTATATTCAAGTAATTGACCAACTATGCAAACACAAAATATACATGAGACATCCTTGAGTGTAATTTTCATCTGCCATGTTGGGAGTCAGAAGTACTCACTCTCTGAGTGTCATCTCTTAGCCAATACTTGTAAGGAGACCATGGTCTAAGGTGATTGTAGGCATCTACATAAGATAGTCCAGTCACATCTAGCAAGATCGCAAGCATCCGGTAGTGATGTGGATGGAAGCTAGCCTCTATGGTAGCTAGTTAGTTATGTCACTCCCTCATCTAAAGAAATGGTAAAAAAACTACAAAAGACAATCCACATGTTATAATTCTCTTCTATCTAATTTTTTCTATTTTCTTCTATCTAACTAATTTTTCATCTCAATTCCCTCTTTTCATTCACTAATAATTCTTTTGGAACTTTGCAAGTCGGGATTCATCCCTTCTTTGGCATATACACACCTCTTTAGGTGTATATGTGTCGACCTATTTATGCGCCTTCCATCACACATATGTACCCAAAATAATGTGTGCTCCTATGCCATAAGGATCCTACCTACCACAGGCACATACGCGGCCCTTTACCGCATACACGCACTTCTCCTCATATATGCCTTGGCATACCCATTTCCTAATAACGAGTGTATATGTCCCCCTTTGATGCATACATGCACTCGTACATACTAATTTGGCATATACACCCACGTGTACATGGTTTTGGTTGTGTATGCTAACATTTGGATGCATACATGCCCTAGGATGTGTGTACACATTCTGCTATAGCTACTAACCATAATAAATGATAAAAAAGGATAGAGAAAGGTTAGAGCACTCACGAATGGTCCATTTTCATCATATTAGGCATACTCCCGGATAGTGTTGGCTTGTCTATGGCAGCTCTAATCTCTCGCCATCTCGCTAATCGCTCACAATATCGATGGTAAACATTTGGCGAGATCTTGGTAACAAATAAAAATGGTCGCGATGATTTACCCCCATTGGGAGAGGTATATATCACGCCATTTTACACCACCATGATTCCCTAGGGGCATGTTTTGACCATTGTTATTAACTTAACAGTTCTTTTATCTATCGCGATGATTATTTTTATTAAATAATCATTTTTAACTAATTTTCACCATGTTGGGGCATATTTTTATTACCTAGCACTCATTTCTTCTCCTTGGGGAAATTTTCTTGCTTCTCGGTGATCTTATACCTTCTTATTTCTTCTACTAAAAATCAAAATTTTCCAAAAATCAAGAAAATAGAAAAATCCTAAAAATTTAAACATTTTTCAAAAATCCTAAAAATCATAAAAAAACACAAAATTGGAAAAAATTGGTGATAGGCCCATAGCGGATGAAACTCGTATCTTGCACATGGTATTCATCCCATATCTTTCTAGTAATTTCACATGTTCATAAATTTAACAAATCATGTATGATCATATCTATAACCATCTACAAATCTAGCATGTTTGCTTTGTCAGTATTTTGGGGCACATATTGTTTCCTGATTCTGTTTTGTTGTGCACAATGCTTTATCACTAGACCCTGCATCCTTCATCATTTCCCCTAGCATGTATCCTTTCTTGGGGCATCATATTTAACCATTTTTTCAATAATGAACATTTGGGGATATTCAACTTAATAACAAAACATTTTTGTAACCATCTTGACCATTGTTGGTTTGAGTATGTGCATTTGTACTTGTTTCCTTGTTAAATGAGCTTGTTTCCTTCTTGTATTGCATTACTATCTATATGTTGCATTGAGTTGGTGTTTTCAGAAATGAAAAATTGTTCATAGTATGGATTTTCATTTCATTATACTTTTTTGTATTCTTATATTTTAAATAAGGACCGATGACATAGATCCTTAGAAAAATGATAATAAGAAAGTTGTTCTACACTTGATGAAAGACTAGTCCTTCCCGACCTTTTTCCTCTCCTTCTTCTCAATCATTCTCCTATCAATATTATTATTCTACTTCACTTGGTGCATCCTTACCCTACCCATTCTTATATCCATTTCTCTCATATTTTTGATCATTAATCACCTTCTTTCATCACTCCATCGACACTTGAGGGGCATCTCTCACTTCTACTAATTTTTGTTCTACCCCTTCAAAAATTTACTTGTCTACTATCTTTGAAGTGAAATCACTTAAACCACCTCAAAGAGGGAAAATTTATACACCTATGATTTAGCTCCAGTAATTTAAATACTTAAATTATGCTAATTATACTATTTCCGCAAATTGACGACATATCATCAATATAACACATTTTCTCTTCTATCGTCGTTAATTAATTACATTATGCTAATTAATTAACCTTTCTATCCAGAAAGACAATAATTAACAACCTTTCGTTAATTAAATCCCTTTCTACTTGAATTTAATTAATTATTCGTAATTAATGAAGTTTCCTCTTCTATTAGATATATAAATCGTCATTTATTTAGCCTAAACCTTTCCTATTCCCTAAACCATACTAATTGTTCTTCTAAAAGATTTTATAAAGCTTGGTCACCTATTAATTAATCACTTGGGTTAATTAATAAATCCTCTCAAACCTCATGAGTAATTACAGGAAAAATTAGACTCCCCTAAGGTTGACTCAACCCCCTTTTCAACCATAATCACCCCTAACTAACTCAACCTAGCTATTATCACACATGTAAAGGGATGTAGAGATTATTTTATCCATTGGGATATATAAGGATCCCTCCTCTTACCATTCTACTTACACCTAAATGAACATAGAGTCTAAGCTATAGCCATTTCATCATCTTAGAGAATTTTTCCATTAGAGGAGCTACTGTCTTCATTTCTTTCATCCATCCATGAAAGTTTGAAGTCATATGGAGATATGTCAAGTGGTCTTGTATTCATGGATTGAAAAGACTATTCTTGAAACCTTGGGATTCAAACATACAATCAAACCTTTTGATTACTAAGGATATAGATAGGTTCATTCAATTGATTAATATTCAATAGAGATAGGGATTAATTTCTTAGCATATTAGTTTGATGTTTATTCATGTTCTAATGTCAATATGTTGGTATATTAGTCTTGTTTAAGCTCTAAGCATGATGGTGCATATATTTTAGTTTAGCTTTATTTTAGGACTACTAGGTGTTAGTTCTAATCATCTTTGAATAACTAACTAATTATTGCACACAACAACATCCATATTATCTAAGGCCATTTCTTCAACATTATTTTTCAACACCCTAACTATATTCACCAATAGTGATACCATACCATCCATGAAATCCATCGACATGCCATTAACTTCCCTAGCTCTTTGATCTTGTCATCTTGAGGGTCCCTAGTTTCTTCAAGTGTATCATGCTTCTCTGCTAATAACATGAGCCTCTCCTCGGGCCCCAAAGTCTCATTGTTCTTTACCACAAGGACTACATTTTCTTCCTCCAACTTTCTTATCTTAATGTTTTTTTCAGGATCTTCACACATCCTGAACACCAAAATTTCCATTTTTAACATATCCCTTAATATATCAATATGAGTGTCATACTCAACTATTTTATGTGTTATCGTGCTTTCGTTTGATCTCCTAAAACCAAAACTATCATTTATTTCATCATTTTTACCTCCTCTATACTTAGGCTATGTGCACTCGTCACTTCATTCAATAGTAAGTGCACCAAGGTCTGCAAATAATGTAAGGATGAAGGAAAACTAATGCTTACAATTTTTTTCCCCACACCAAAATTGGTCAACTCGGGCCCACATTAGGATCGAACGGGAAAAATTGTAAAATATTCCAAGTCTAATAATTTCCCCATATATAGCCCCTTGCAGCCTCTAACATAAAAAATTTCTAAAAACTCAAAATTTGAGCTCCAAGGTCAAAATATTCTCTATTTTGGGCCAAGGAGGCCACTTGAGCTAAAAATAGCTCACCGAGTAGCTCGGAGCTGGTTGAGTTGTGTTGAACTGGAGCCAAGCTCATTAAGCTCAGCTATGGATGGAAGCATAGGTGTGTAATGTAGATCAAAAGAACTCGGTGTGGATGGATGTTAAGCTCCATATCGGGATAAGCAAGTGCAAAGGGGATAAGGTCATTGAGCACATCATGAAGTAAAAGATAGGGCTAGCTACTCGGTGAGCCGATCCAAAAAAAAATGGTGACAATTTGGGAAAACCCAAAATGGATCAATGAATAATGAAGAATATCTCAGTAAAACTAGAGAGTTGAGGGAACGGTTCATGATGTATGATCAATCTCTCAATGGGAACCCAGTTGGTCGTAGATCTCATGTTTGAAACTAAGTTAACTTAGTATGCATAAGGGAGGGTGAGCTCATTTCAAAGATAAGATAGGGTTCAACTCATTTGGAAAATTATGGAGCTCGGTTATTTTTTATAGGTTGTAAGATTGTGTAATAATTTTGAGTCTTGAAGTGAGTAAGAGGGCAAGAATCTCATAAATCAATGTGGTAGCATGGTTGTTTAAAATAACAAGCCCAATAATGAAAATGTATAATCCACAAAAAAAAAACAATGAAAGCCATGTCACAATTAAGCTCGGCCACAGTTGGGTTGAGAACGTTATGCGGGGAGCTCAAGTTCCTGATGAACCAAGGCTTGGGCACCAGGAATGGCTTAGCAAGC
Organism: Taxus wallichiana var. yunnanensis; assembly: GCA_018340775.1. Taxonomy (NCBI): domain Eukaryota; kingdom Viridiplantae; phylum Streptophyta; class Pinopsida; order Cupressales; family Taxaceae; genus Taxus; species Taxus wallichiana. Next base: position 92,887,523 of record CM031242.1, read on the forward strand.
TGAAAATAATGAATGGAATTCAAATACTTAGGGCTCAATCACCACGAATTGAGGTGAGAAATGAGGTCAAATTGCTGACCTAGATGAATCTTTTACGAGATCCCGAGGCCATGACGAGTTGCACACAGAGCTCAACATTGTTGGATTTACCAAGTAAATGATCAGGGTGAAGATAAATGGGTCAAGCTCCACTCATGGGGATGTTGTGAGTAGGTAAGCGACCAGGTATGAAGGACAATGAGTTGTTCTAGACACATGGCCAAGTTACAAATAAACCGAATGATGGGAGGAAGTGAGTGAGCTCACAATGGAAAACATCAAGTTTCGGTGAAAGATCAATGCATGATCAATAAAAATATGAAATAACCAAGCAAGCGGGAGTGGATATTTTGGGTAAGTAAAAGGTAATGAGAAGGAGGCTTTCCGATCCCAACCAAAGAGACAGATGACTTTGTTGGGAACTATGGAATCACTAAGGATAGGCTCACTAAGAAAAAGGTATAAGATTGGCCCATTTAGAAAATGAGTAGAAGCGAATGTGGAAGAAAGGGCTTGAGCTATTACAATGGATTAGGAAATCCACAACTTGGATAAGGATATGAGACATCTTGGTGAGCTATATTAGCTCAAGACCAAGAATGAGAATGACATGGCTGCAGAAGGTCGAGGACTTATGTGACACTTGGGAATTTGAGTTCATGAGAGGAGGTAGATAAAAATTTTACAAACGTAGACAAGGATGAAGAGATCTGAATAGATAGATCTTGGTATTCGGAGGCCGAGCTGGGCTTGGATTGGTGTCGACATGAGACCCACTACAAGGAGTAGAAACCAACTCACACCATGGTGAATACATAACTTGATGTCAAGATAAGTTCCAGGATCAAGGCCAAAGGATGAGGAAGTAGATTTAGTGAAACATGAGCACTTTGGAGCATGTAGGTTGGTTTTCCCATCAACGAGTGGAATTATGTCAACTAAAACAACATGAAAAGGATCAATGCAGCGAAAAAAAATGAATGGCTCAAAGTGAATTAGGCACAAAAAAGTCCGTCGGGTACAAGGTGTTTCAGAATTTGGAAGTCCATAAATTTTGGTAATATGAGAGTATTATGCAAAAGTGGTGAGCCAAGCTTTAAATTATGAACTTTAAATTTCAGATTTCAGAGTTTCGACATTTTGGATATTCTGAGCGAGTTGGGAAAAAAATGGAGCTTAAAGTCCAAACCCCGAAGTCCAAAATTCAGACATAGGAGTTTTGGAATTTCAAAACTCTCAAGGAAATTTTATGATGAACTGTAGCCAAGATCCCTGAATCCAAATATCTAAAAAATCCTAAAAGGGCAATGTCCAAAGCATAGGGGATGATCTTGGTTAACTCGGTCCAACACATAGTTTGTGTGCTCAAGCAGAGTGGCATGTAAAATAAAAGGAGAATGGGTATTGGCAAGTTAACATGAAAAAAATGTGAACATGGAAAGATACTAGCTTGGTGGTGATTGTTAGAGATGGGAATGTAAAACAAATATCAATATGGCTCACCAACTAAAACAATCAGCTCGGCATTAAAACAAAATGGCTTGTAGAGTTCGGGTTGGCCAAGCGTGCACGGAGATCACTCGGTGGAGGTTTGCGGGGATCTCCAAAACAAAAAGGGAGCTGAGCCATTGGATGTGAGGCATGATGAGAGAGAAGGGATCACATGATTCAAATTGTAAAGGAATTCACCCAGCTCGCCAAGTAGCTCGGTGAGCTACTTGTCGAGCCAACTCACCATTAAAGTTGTAGAGCCCAAATTGGACATTCAAACCCTAATCTTCAAATGCTCACATCTGGAGCTAAGAGTGTCAAAATGCTGCAAAATTGTAATTGTTGGAAAGCTAATAGGAGATATTGGCAATGACAACATGAAAAATTCATAAAAATGGATTTTTGGAGGTTTTTAAACCTTGAGATTATAGAGTTTACCAATGTTTGAAATGTGATATCTTGAGCTTCCGATGTCCGTTTCTCACAAACAAATAGTCATTGAAATCAAGAGGATAATATCTACAACATGGAATCATCAAATTTAGGGATTTTGGATTTTATAGACATCCAAAATTTGAGAACAAAAAATAGTGCTCATGTGGGTAGGTGAAGCCTTTAATGATGTAAGTGGAAGATTAGATCGTCATGAAGCTATACGAGCTAGGGGCTACTCCCAGGTTCAATCATAGAAAATTCCTTCAAAAAAAAGGAAAAGGAATTAATGGAGTATATATTTTTAGGTATCCAAGAACTCATTGTAGGATATAATAATATTTTTAATGGGTTTTGGAGCAATTTTGGGATTTCCTCTCTCTCTCTCTACTCTCATCAAAATTCCTTTATAAATATTGTAAGGGGTTACACATGCAAAGGTTTTTGATCACCTTTCTTCTCCTATGTACCCCATTCTGATTGGGGCTTAAAGCCTTCTCCTCAAATTTGTAATGGCATTTCTTTCCTTTCCCCTACTGAAATGTATTGTGCAAATTCATATGGAGTAATGGAACTATGTTTTTGTTAAATATTCTAACCTTTCACATTTTGATAGTTATTTCTTGCATTTCATTAATATTGGGTGTTTTGTGAAAATGCCATTGTTCATTGTAGGTTTTGGGTGTGAAAATTTTATTCGTGAATGGAGAGTATTTGTATTTTGGGTTTGTGTTACAGTTGTCCAACCTCCCCTCAATGCATCGGTGGAACGTAAGTTTGTGTTGCATTTTTCCAACCTCCCTAGGATTCACCCCTTCTCCATTTCACGGGGTTGGGAAGAGTGATTATAACTCCTTTCTGGTATATCACTATTTTAGTGTAGGATTTACTTTTATGTATTGTTGTTCCCCTATCCCCTTAGAATTTGTAGGTTAGAATTAGTGAGTATTTTGTCATGCACTTGGAGTAGTTAGTGGTAGGTAGGTTAGGAGTAGAAACCAAACTTCTCTGGAGAGTTGTCTAATTCGAAATGTCCCACACTTAATGATAACTTAATGTTGTGTAATCACACTGACTACCCCATCTTAAATCGGGTAATTTGGGGGTGTTGTGATTCCACATCAACATTTTTGCATGCCGATGGGACAACAAGAAGTCAAATTTTTGTTCTTAGAAAAGTGGTTCTACTATAGATCTAATTCACATTGAAGTCAAGTAAAAACAAAGAATTTTTAGAGGTTTTCTTGGATTTCGGAGTTTAGGAGTTGCAAATTTCAGATTTCAAAGGTTTTCACTTTGTAGGGTTAAAGTTTGAAATCACTTTTGGAGAGATAAACATGTGAAAAATGAGCTCATACTTCACCGGATGATAGATCGGGGCCTAAGATTAAAAAGGGTTTGAAGTTTCAACCACTTCAAATTTTAGAGGTTTCAATTAAGGCCATGTTTCTAAATTCAATCCCACATCATTTTTTTGGGCTATATGGTGTGCATACAGGTATCCATTTCATTTCATCAAGGTTTTTGTGCACTTGGTAGATTTAAGTCTTCGAGAGACACACATACAAAGCAAAACTAGAAAATCCATCTGGGTAACAACCCATTTCTCTAAGTAGTAGAATTTCCATTTCTTCACCCTTCATTTCCATCCTTTTTATCTTTTCCATCTCTTTCATTTTTATTCTATCTCTATAACAACAAAATCAATATCAATACAACCCTCCTTCATAATTGTAACATTCATTTTCAGGGTACTACCAGCCATCTCTCAGATCCATATTATGATGGTGATCAACAGTATGCATACTCATATGAGAAAGATAAATATGCAGACCAATTTGGTTACATGCTAGACTATGTAGTTGTTAGAGAACAGGAGTATGAAAATTATGGAGGATATCCTACACCTGAGGATTATGAGTTATAGTTAAAAGTACAGAAATTAGAGGTAAGGATGATGCATCAAAGGGATATGTCTCAGATACAAGCATGTAAGATTGGTTTTAAGACCCCTTGTCCATGGGTAGGTCCTATTCCAAACTACTACATCCCACAAGAGAAGCTTGACTTTATTGTTGAGATGTTTCCAAGGCTCACAGAGTGGATCCAAGAGATATGAGCTTTTGTAGACAATTCCATTCAATCCCATCAATGGGAAACCCTTGCATTTTCATCCCACAATACTCTCTCCACTCCCCAACTCGCACCATTTCAGCCAGAGCCTTGATTCCCAAGTTTCCCATATGTTGCCCCCGTTTTGAATTCCCATTCTTCATCTTCTACTCTCTCACCTGACCTCAGTTTCTTTTCCCTTTTCCCTTCCAAACCCAAGTCCCTCCACAAGAATTATTTTATAAACCCCTTCCATCATCTCCACCACTAAAAAAAAAAAATTGTTGGCAAACCACCCACCACTCCTCTCATAATCCCGAGTCCATGTCGGGAAGAAACCCAAAAAATTAGTCAAGAGGAGCAGCATGAAGAAGGGCCAAACAAGGATGAAATGATGAAAAAATTATTAGGCTTAGCCCTAAGGTTCAGAATTGAGAAAATTCCTCTATTGGTAAAACCTTCAGAGGAGGCCAATATGGAAGAACAGGTTGTGTAAACCCAATTTGAAGTAGTAGAAGAGAAATGACATGTGGAAGAGGACCAACAGTCCATTTTTTCAGAGCGTAGTGTCCACAATGACACCCTATTTGTAGAGATTGTTGGTCAATAATCAAATGCAAAATCAGTGCAGGAGGGAAGAGAAACATTTTCTCCAAATCCAAAATAATAGGAGCATCATGTTGTGGAGGAAGATCGAACAGGACCCAGAGTATTCAAGCACATAGAAATTCATGTAAGAAACTCAAGTTCTTGCCCCACTTCATCCTCTCCAGATTTTGATTTCAGAGAGAAGTTTGAGATCTCCAATTTTTTATTTGAGGATGAGGATCCTCATGGTGAAAAAATTGCAAACCCAAAAGACACCATGGAAGTGAGCAAGACAATTCTGGGGGTTCTACAAGAAGAATAAATCATAGAGAGCTTCGTACTCTCTTGCAATAATGAGAATACAAATTTATCTCTCCCTTCACTTCCATTTGAAAATGGCTTGTTTGAAGAATCTATTATGGGGAAGAGTCTTGAAGGCCATGTTGTTAATAACAACCCTTAAGAGTAGAAAAGAGAAGAAGAGTTTGACATTTCAAGCTCCATATTAGAAAAGGGAAATGAATGTATGGGTAATCCTAGCCCTTAAGAAGTAAAGGGAAACTCCAAGGTCCCAGTCATGCACAACAACCCTTAAGTAGTCCCGAAGAGTTGTATGCCATGGAGGAGTTTTTCTGCATTACCATGAAAGGGAACATGCAGGGGAAACTTTCTGATTATGAGGATTATCTTGGACCTAGATTAGAGGAATTTAATATTCCTAATTTCATAGCAAGTGAGGAAGAGAAAAGGAATGAGAACGCCATCACTTTCACACCATCAACCAAGGTGACATAATAGTTATTTGTAGATGTGTAAAGAGAAGAAATTTTGAATACAAACAATCACCTTTTCTAGGAAAGTTTTCTTAAAGATTTTCTTATTGAAATTGAAACTCGTAGAGTAGCAGGAAATTCGGGTGGTTCAGGCCATGCCCCATAAAGAATCTAGCTTTGTTGGGGCTAGAGCCAAAGTTTCCACAACCATTCATGTTCACTTCCAAACATGAGGGTGATATTCATAGTACCAAGGATCAGTTGCATCAATTACAACATCTCCAAGAGCCTCATGTGGATCATTCAAGGTGTTTTTATTTGATATCTTGCTTGATACCTTTAGAATTCAAATGGAAAATTGGGTCCGTGTCAACTTTTCACTCATGTGCATAGCCATGTCTAGTGTCAAATCATCCACATGGCTTCCTATTGTAAGAAGGGGAATATCCTTTACATTACCAATGGCAGGGTTTGTTTGAAATCTTATTTGCTACTAGTTAGTGTAGGGTAGGTGTAGGTGTTGTTTTTAGCATAACAAGTGCTCTAGCACACTCTACATGTCTACTTAGACATGTATGATTTTGTATTTTGTATATAGTTATTGTTTGTTACTGCTCCAACACAATACATGGTATTTTAGTGAGCCTCCCGCATGCGAAGATGTTCATACTTGTAGGAAACAATTGTAGATATAAAAAGAAAACAAATGTAGAGCAACTAAAATCAAGTTAAGGACTAATTTTAATGAGTTTTCATTCTTCAAGTCCTTTAAGGCCAATCATAGGTGAACTTCCAAGTTCCTCCACTAGATCGGGGAAGTAGCCTCCAACAACATGTTGAAGCATGGAACTTTCGAAGAAAAAGAGAAAATCTAAATTTAATAGAGTTCCATGATGTAAAAATTTGAAAATTGTATTATTCAAAACTCTGTAGCATGTAATGAATTCCAAACATAATAAATATTGTGTGCTTCATACTTGGCGCTTTAGGGATGTAGGCGGGAACATGTCAAGATCTCAAGTCAAACAATTTTATACTCTCACAAATTTTAACTTTAATATTTTCTTATGAAAATTGAGAATGAAAGAAGTGGAATAGGGTCAAACTTAGCAACGTGTAGGCGGTCTATAGGTTTCGATTCAACATGTTCGGATTAGTTGTAGATATATAATGACTCTATTCCCAAAAGATAACTTCATGCTACTGGTACAAAACATCTGGTAGGTAGATGTCCCCACGAGTCGCCAAATTGTTGACAATGTTTTCCCCACAGGAAAAATTAGTCAACCCATCCCACATTAGGACCAGACGGAAAAATGGTAATATATGCCAAGTCTAATAATTTCCTTATATAAATCCCTTTTAGATCTCAAACGTAAAAATTTCTAAAACAATCAAAAGTTGAGCTCTAGGGTCAAAATATTCTCTATTTTGGGCCAAGGAGGCCATTGAGCTAAAAATAGCTTGCCGATTAGCTCAACGAGCTAGCTGAGTTGTTTCAAATTAGAGATAAGCTCCCGAGCTCGGATATGGATAGAGGCATCGGTGGGAGATGTAGATAAGAAGACCTTGGGCATGGATGGAGGTCAAGCTCCATATCAAGCTAAGAAGGTGAAAAGGGGATAAGGTCATTGAACGCATCATGAATCACAAGATAGGGCTCACTAAGTAGCTTGGAAAGCTACTCAGCAAGCTGAGCCAATACAAAATGGTGATAGTTGGGAAAACCCAAAATGGCTTAGTGAATTATCAAGAATATATTAGTCGGACTAGAGAGTTGAGTGACTGGTTCATGATGTATGATCGAGCTCTCAATAGGCAACCAAGTGGTCCCAGATCTCACGTTGGAAACCAAGTTAACTTAATAGGCATAAGGGAGGGTGAAGTTGTTTCAAAGACATGACAAGGGTTGACTCATTTGGAAAATGATGGAGCTTGGTCATTTTTTTAGGTCAAAGGATTATGTGATAACGTTGATTCATGATGTGAATGGGATGTCGTGCATCTCATAAATCAATGTGGGAGCATAGTCATTTAACATAACAATCCCAATAAAAAAAAGTAGAAGCCACAAAGACAAAGAAACAAAATCCATTTCATAATGAAGCTCAACTGTAGTTGGGTTAAAAACATTATGCAAGGAGCTCAAGTTCTTGCGGAATCAAGGCTCGAGCACTGGAATGGCTCAAGAGCCATAAAGAATGAATGAGATTCAAATATGTTGGGCTCGAGCACCATGAATTGAGGTGAGGAATGAGATCAAACCAATGACCTAGATGAAGATTTTTTTGAGCCCAACCCAAGACAAGTTGCATACAGAGATCAACATTGTTAGTGTTACCGAGTAAATTATCAGGGTCAAGATAAATGGGTCGAGCTCCACTCATGGGGATGCTATGAATAGGAGAATGATAAGGCATGGAAGATAACAAGTCATTCCTAGACATATGGCCATGTTATAAATATCCCAAATGATGGGAGGATGTGAGTGAACGTGTAATGGAACATGATGAGTTTCGGTGAAAGATCGATGTAGGATCAATAAAAATCTAAAACAACTAGGTGAGTGTGAGTGGATATTTTAGGTAAGTAAAAGGTAATGAGATGGAGGATTTCCCGAGCCAAATCAAAGATATAGATGAATCGGGTTGGGAACCATGGAATTGCTAAGGATGGGATCACTATGACAAAGTGCTCAACTTGGCCCATATGGAAAATGATTAGCGGTGAATGTGGAAGAAGGGTCTCGAGATATTAGAGTGGCTCAGAAATCCATGACTTGGCTAAGGATAAGAGACGACCCAAAGAGCTAGATTAGCTTGAGATCACGAACAAACATGACATGGCGTATAGAAGGTCAAGGATTTACATGACACTTGGGCATTCGAATTCGTGAGAGGAGGTAGATAAACATTTTACAAAAATAGACTAGGATGAAGAGATCCAATCGAGAGGCTATGGTATTTGGAGGATGAGTGGGCTTGGATTAACATCATTAGGAGACCCACTACAAGGAGTAGAAACCAAGTCATGGGCATGGTGAATACATATCTTGATATCAAGATAAGTTTTAGGCTCGGGGCCAAAGGAGGAGGAAGCATATTCGAGAAACATGAGCACTTTGGAGCATGCATGTTAGTTTGGCACATCAACAAGTGGAGTTATGTTGACTAAAACAACATGAAAAGGATCAATGCAGCAAAAAAATGAATGACTTAGTGACTCGGCACAAAAATGGTTTTTCAGTACAAGGTGTTTTAGACTTCAAAAGTCCATCAATTCGGGAACACGAGAGTATTATGAAAAAGTGGCATGTTAAGAACCAAATTTTGAACTTTGAATTTTGGAGTTCGGTGTTTTGGCATTTCGGATATTCCGAGCGAGTTGGGCAAAAAATGGAGCTTGAAGTTCAAACCACGAAATATAAAATTTAAACTTCGAATTTCAGCATTTCGAACTCTCAAGGTGACTTAACAATGAAAAGTAGCGGAGCTCCACAATCCAAATTTCTATAAAATCCTGAAACGGAAATGTCTCGAAGCATAGGGGATGAGCTCGAGTTAACTCAGGTCAACACATAGCTTGTGTGCTCATCAAAGGTGGCATGAAAAACAAATGGAGAATGGGTATTGGAAAGTTTACATGCAAACAAACATAAGCGTGGAAATATATTAGCTCGAGGTGATCGTTAGAGATGGGGGTACAAAACAAAGATCAATGTGGCTTGATGAAATAAAACCACTAGCTCAAAGCATTAAAATAAAATGGCTCCTAGAGTGCAGGTCACCTAAGCTCGCGGGAGCTCACTTGGTGGAGGTTTGCATGGGTTCCCCAAACAAAAGGGGAGCTGAGCCATTTGGTATGAGGAATGATGAGAGATAAGAGATCACATGAGCCAAACCACAAATTAATTTTCCTAGCTCACCGAGTAGCTTAGTGAGCCAACTCACCATTAAAGTTGTAGAGCCCAAATGGGCCATTCAAACCCTAATCTTCAAATGTTCATATCTAGAGCTAGGAGTTTCGAAATGCCACAAAATTGTAGTCTTTAGAAATCTAATAGGGAGATCTTGGCAATGAAAAAATGACGAAGTCATAAAAAATGGATTTTTGGAGATTTTTAAAACATCAAGATTGTAGGGTTTTCCAATGTCCAAAATGTGATATCTAGAGCTTCTGATGTTTGTTTCTTGCAAACGAATAGTCATTAGAATCATGAGGAGAATTTATACAGCATGAAATCATAAAATTTAGGGATTTTTGAGTTTCTATACCTCCAAAATTCTATTGGTAACATAACCTATGCTCTAAATATGAATTGAAAGGGGGTGGTCTTGTTCAATATTTTGTAAGTTGTCATGTATACCCAAAGTACAGAAGAGAATTTATCATCCCAATATTTCCTTCCAACATCAAAAATATTTTTCAATGTATTTCCCAATATCTTGTTGAAATCCCTAGCAGTTTCATTATCCTGTGGGTTATAGGCCATTGTCTTCGATGCGCTACCATAAACTCGGTGACCAAAATTATGATAGTATCATTCAAAAAGTGTGTACCCCTATCACTTGTGAAGATCAATGGACATCCATACATGTTGATAATGTTTTGACATAAGAATCTTACTTTGCTGTAACTCTTGTTTAATCCTTTTTATGTGTTGATTCCTCCTACGTTTTTAGGTGACTGTATAAGTAATAATATAACACGACCAAGTCCTATGTGTAGGTGGGGAAATAGGTCCCACAAAGTCAATTTCCCATTTCTCAAAATGTTCTACACTGGTTATCAGTCTCAAAGGCATCTCATCTCTATGCCTAGGCTTCCTAAGGTGCTGACAATGATCACATGCTCTTTATAATCCTTATATAGTGTTTCCCACCAAAGGCCAGCCAACAAAATCTTGCGTGCGGTAGCATTTCCTACATAATTTCCACCTACAATTCCACCATGATATTCCTCTAGTATAAATTCATGCTCATTTTCACGTACACATCGATGAAAAAACTCATCATGACCAATCTTATATAAATCTCCACTAATCAACATATAAGGTGTGAAGTGTATGGCAAGTTGTTTCTTCTCTTGGCTCTTCATTCCTTCAAGCACCACACCAATACGCAAAAAGATGCCAATATTTTCTAAATTAGAAGGTGTGTGGTTCAATTTGAACAAATGTGCATCCAAAAAAATTCTGCAATGCTCTGCACATCCTCGCCCGAGTTAATCCATGACAAATGATCCAATCTTGAGTTACTCTTCCTTGGTTTCAAACCCACTATAAAGTCAATTTCCTGAAACAAAAAAATCCATCGATATATGCACCATTGCAAAATGGGATTATTAACCAAGTACTTAAGTGCCATATGATCTATATAAAATATAAAGGAATTTGGTAGAAAATATAGTCTAAACTTGTGAAGTGCATAAATAATTGACAATGCTTCATGCTCTATAGTTGTATAATTTTGTTCACTTGGAGTCAACTTCCAACTCGCAAAATATATAGGGTGATAAATAATACCATCACTAGGTTGTGCTATTACTATATCAATGGCCATTCCAGAGGCATCAACATGTACATAAAATGGTTTATCCTAAGATGAAAAGTGCGAGAATGGGTGTAGAAGTAAGTCTTTCCTTCAGTTGTCTAAAACACTATCTATTGTGCCTCATCTCAATGAAACTTTCCTTTACCCTTCAACAATTCTCGTAAGGGCACGATAATCTTAGCATATCCCATAATGAACTTCATGTAATAACCTATATGTATCAAGATCCTATACACCTTTATTTTATTGGGAGGCTCTTCTAAGCCCACAATAACTATGACCTTAGAAGGATCTACTAATAGACCTTCCTTACATATAATATGTCCCAACATAGTTCCAAAGGGCATCACAAAGATACACTTATTAATATTCAAGGAGATTCTTAACTTCCAACTCATCTCAAACATAGGTCTCAAATTACCACAATAATCTTTTACCATCCCATACATAGTCCAATCATCTAAATAAACCTGTAAAACTTGTGTATAAATTCTTCAAATGCTTGTACCATAATGCACGAAAAGACTGCAGGCACGTTATTTAACCCAAATGGCATAATCATGTATGTAAAACTTCCCCACTCTGTGGTGAAAGTTGTCTTTTCTTGATCTCCTTTAGCATTCCAAACCTAATGATAACTAGAGAATCCATCAATGAAAGAGTAAATCTCATGCCCTGCAATGACTTCCAAAATAAATTCTCAGTAAATGGTGTAGGGAATGGTCTATACCACATGCAGCATTTAAATCCCTATAAGCAACAAAAATCCTTATCTTACCATATTTATTTATGCTAATCACCATAGGGTTAACCCACTCTGACTCCTCAATGGGCTCAATGATTCTATATTTCAAGATCTTATCAATCTCTTCCTTCAATTTGACATGCAGATTAGGATTCATCCTAAATGGCCAATTCCTAATCAGTGCACACCTTATTTTAACTTGATCCTCATCTTTCCCAAAGAGTGATGTAATCCTTTCAAATCATGATATCCTTGTGGGAATAAATCCTAGAAATCACACAACTCAATAATCCTTGACACCTCTTGTTCGAGACCAATACCCACCAATAATGGCCTCTTTAGGTTATGCATCTGTGCCAATGTTGACCTTCTTCATTTTCACAATCTTATAATGAGTGCATAGCTTCTCATCTACATTGTCTAAGACCTCACACATACCTAAAGTATGCTTAACATCTAGATTCTCTACTTCCTCATCATCAATCATGTAAAAATCTTACCCTTCTCTTTTCTATCCAAGCACACCCAAGATGCACTTCATATGTCTCTTCTTCATCAAAGCGCACCTCTATGTCTAGTTCTCCAAACATATCTAATAGGATATTCTCAAACTTTTAACTATCTCCCATCGTAAGGTGCTTTATAATTTGTAATGCTTCATTCACTCGGAGGTTTAGTAGAAAAGTAATCAAAATTCTAAATCATACGTGAAGTCATATCCTACCAATTAATTATTTCCCTGGTTAACTCTGCATGAACATACCGTGCATGCGTGCAACTACTTAGAGTAGTGTAGAACTTATGTACCATAGTGATGGTGGTTAGGCCTCTCTACCCCTCCTACATTCAAAGTCTCTCACACTTCTGAATGTGATGCAAAGAGGTTTCCTTTACAAGAAATTTGCATATCTGTGAAGGTACATTAATCCTTAGAAACCTAGTAGAGAAGGTGATTCTCACTTCTTTCCACTCCAAAAGGTTATCTCTGTGTGTAGTCCACCAACTTACACTGTCCCATATAGGGTATAAGTCAACATTTTTTTTTCACCCTCATTCATCCACAGATCCTCCATGACATGCATAAATACATCGATTTCCTTTACCGACACTGAGGTACCTGGTTATGACCTAAATGATGAACATCATGCATCCCGATCACACCCATAATCAAGTTATTTATCTCTTACCCAACCATATCATAGTTCACATGTGCCAAATTATCATAGACAACACTTTGGTTATGTCACTCATAGATTGAGAATCATCCCAATGAATAACACCTTCTTTTAAAGTCTCAAGCTCTTCAACATCTCTAACTATTCACACATATATCCTATTTAGATCCTCTTAACTCAAGGGTTCTACGTAAGTGCAACCTTCCCATCTATCAAAGGAATAGTGATGTGATCCTATTTGTTCTCAAAACTGATGTAACCTTTGTTAAAACATAGATCAACATTATTCACGTAACACCAAGGACACCGAGGCAATGCTAGGAAACTATCTACTTCCGCAAGTTCCAATACCTCAAAGTCCCTAGTAAACTTGGCCCTTGTATAGTAAAATTGATATATTTAAATACTCCACTAGGTGTGGCTCTAATCCTATTTGCCATTTATCGTACATTTGAAGAAGGTTGTAATGGCGGTCTTCCCATCTGATTTCACACATCCAAAGTGAATACATTTACTTCGCACCTATATAAATTAATATGTTACTCAATGGCCAACCATCAACAACCGTGTTCAAGGTAATCTCTTTATCATAATCAAGACTATGAGGAGGAAAGTTTGCATGTAGCATCTGTCTCTCATGCTCAAACCTAATGCATGGTACCTTCTCCCTCAACCATTATCCTAAAAAGGAATAATGTTTTCTTGGCATAGCATCTTATAAACCTCCTTCAAGTCATCAAAAACTTTCTAGGAAGCTCAAATACCTTTTCCTTCTTTAGCTTCCACGACTTCTCCTTTAAGAATTGTATCTCACCCTACCAGTTTTTAATAGCCTCCATAATATCCTGATAAAATTCCTTCTAATGGGAAAGATCTAGATACTTCACATTAACCATCTTTTGCTTCGTAATAACAAGTTTCTACTTCAAAATTCCCTAAGTACGTGCTACCTCAATGTGCGTGGTGAATAATAAAGGTAACATCTCGGGGTTAGGTGCTAACTTTGGCATCCATTGATCTTCCACATCGTGTTGTATTCTAAAAATCTAGGCATTCCTAAAACTTTTGATTCTTTCCGCACCATGAAAAAATAATTTCCTGAGGAAACTTGTGCCTATAATGATCGAGGGATACACATGTAAAATAGGCTCCACGAGGGAATTTACCTTATCCACCGCCATGAACATGACCTTTGTATCCTCCATGATAACATCTACTTCTACCACCTCCATCAGAGTGTCCTTCATTGTGGTTTTGATTATGATGTTCACCTTGGTCCTTAGAATTATTTATAACACTTATCTGAAATACACTAGTCTCAATAACGTCATGAATTTGATCAATAAAACTACAATTATCCGTATCATGAGTGTGGGAGTTGAAAATCTTCAAGTAACAAGACATATTCTTCCTCGATTACATGCTAAAAAAAAGGCACATACTCAAATCATGATCCAAGTGACATATGTCATAATCCAACAACATAGCGCACATAAATTTACAAGGGAAGCTATCCTTAGTAATTCCTTCCACCTCACAATCTATACACCATTTCCCGCTACACATTTCATCCATCAATTATCTCGATAGCTTCTCTAATCAAGTTTCCCCATAGATGTAATACGTGATTCTAAAAATAGGATAACCCTAGTGTCTATGCTTCCAACTTCCTCTGCACACAAATCTTCCTCCAAATCCTCACATGGATCTATAAACATCTTATGAGAGAGTTTCCTTTAGAAAGGTGTGATCAAACCACCAAAAACCACTGTCATTGCAAGCTAGTGTGAATATCATAAAAAAACTTTGATAATAAAGTTTTAAAGTGAGCATCATACTCTCTTAAACTTTCATCCATGCCTTGCTTTATCTCTTTCAATGCATTAATGTTCTTATGCTCAAACTCAAGGACCTAGAACTCTACCAAGAAAGCATCATATAATGCATTATAATCTACAATTGTATGGTTCCGATTATACTTCCTATACCAACTATGTGTGTGCCCTCGTAAAGTGGTAGAAAAATGACTTACCTTACACTCAGGGAGCTATGATTTACTTAGTGCGCCATAGTTTCTCACACATATAAAGATGCTCAAATACATCCTAAATACCTTTATACTCTGGTAGGTGAAGAGGCATCTCATAAATAACCTCATGCAGCTGGTATGGAACTTACCCACCATTCTCGTAACTTGTTTTACCTCCAGATTCCCTCCATCTCAAGAACCACTAGATCTACTAGATCCCAAACCTCCTGATCCTCCTAATCCACCTCTTGTAGCCAACACCAAACCATAAGATGAGCTACTCCATGTTATAACTACTATACTTAATTGAAATCCCACAATCTATGAAGTTGTGCTACTTCTAGATGTATTACCAATGTTCTGCATGCCCACATTCTGTCCTAGATGATGCGCCATAAAATATACCTCTAACCAGACCCCAAATTAAAAATATGATGTTTGTGCCACCATAGATGAATGTGTTATATGATTAAATATTTTACTCAATAGAAATTGAAATATACATATCGCTACTCTATCACCAACACTAGCCTAATTCTCAATAATTGTTTACAGAATCTGGACAAAGCAAATGCAAGGGCAAGGTCACCAGTGTGATTAGATGTGCACCCGTGGTCCTTATAATTTCTGTAGATGCACTCTCATCTAAAGATGATAAGGATTATTTTCCATGCTTACCTAAATGGGGAGAACCGATGTTTTGGATCATCATCTTCCACATGAGCTACAAATCCTTCTTGAGCCATCTCTCTCTACAACACCATTTTATCCTCAATATCACACTTCATCATTAATTCCCTCTCTCATGCTTAATTATACTTAATATTCCTTTCTTCTCTCTACATTTCTATCACTAGTTCCACCATCTTTCACCACACCTGCTCCCTACCTTTGCGCGTGGTGGGGTTTGGCTAGAAATATGTTGTTCTTCCAAATCCAAAGTCACAATCAAGATCTTAATTGCTAAAGGGATATCATACAAATAAGATCCTCTGGGTTCGCACAAGAACTAGAACTCAGCAACCTTTGGACAAGAATAAGTCAAAACAACATACTCCAAAGTGTAACTATTCAAAACACCACTCCACAAATGATCTACAACATGTGTCCAAGTCAAATCAGCACCATGCAAAGCCTGGTAATATTTTTGTGTCCAAACAATCATTTTATACCTTCAATTCCAATTTGATGCATATCCTACCAGCCTCTCATACAACTCTATAGGAAAACAATAGAAAAACATATCATAGATTTCATGATATATATTTTCTTCAACCCACGCGTTCATCAAAATCAGTCCAAAGTTATATTTTTGAGAGAACTCTTACTCTAATTTTTTTAATCAACTCTCAATGTTGTCCAAAGTCAATGATACATTTTCACCATGTAACATCTTTGCAACAACTTTAAAAGAGGTCCCAAATGAAATCAAAATGTAGTCTGTTTTCTTTACTCAAACCCTAAACACGTTGGCCCATCACTCGAAAAGGTCCGAGCATTCACCCGAAGCGTGCAGTTACCATGTCCCTCTTTTATATCAAATTTATTAAGGTGTTATCGATCATACAAGCATTCCATATTCATAACATATAATTAAAGATAAGATATAAAAAGTATCAACTCACAACCATAGTGCATAATGAATCAAACAAGGATCAAGATCATATTTACCATGTAATAACCAGTAACAAATATATCAACAACCAATATCCACTCACAATGATCCATTGTATTAATTCATCAAAACACAATAGCTGAATACATCACAATTATCATCACAAGGTCATGCACGTAAGTATACCAACATCATAACTCTAACATAACATGATCCTCTAAACCATGCAAATCAATACATACATACATACATATATATATATATATATATATAGGTAGTGGGAATTTCCCTTCACTACTCATGCACTCTCAAAATAGGCTGCATGCTAAGAATATCCATGCACCGCTACAAAAGCAACTACATAAGCATGCAAGCTTTGCTAATAATAGATTTCCTATAAATAACTCTAGATCTAATCCTATTATTATCTCTAACTCCGCATGGTGCTTCATCTTCCTCTTGGTTCAAAAATAGCTATTGCTTTATCCTCAAGTATTCTATATTTTCCCAATGTGTGTTCATCACTCTAGATTGATCTCCAACTTTTTCCACACCAAAAATGTTAAGTGCTAAAATCTAGCTTTCTAGGTGTGAATATTCAGGGTGTAATTCTATCAAACCTCGGTGCCTATCCAAGTGCCCTCTTATACTTAGTCAAATTGTCACCCAAATAACATAAATAATCACTTCTTCCATTATCTCATTGTGATATATGATTTAGGTTAAATCATAACATATTTCACACCTCATCTCTAGGTTACATATCATCACTATGCATTCATCACATCATGCTATGCACAACACATAGTTCAATCATTTCCCAATGACACACTCTCATTTACAGTTCATTCCTGACAACTAAGGGTGCATAATAAATGAACCTTTCTACATACAATTCCATTCACTCGTAAGGCACATTTCTCCTATCATTCACTATGAATTCCACTCCATCCATCCACAACATACTTCATATCTTGGTTTCATTTAATCTTGTTTACATTTAATCGATATGTTCACTTTATTACACATGCTAGATAGATATCTTATATGTCATTATATTTATCATTCACACATGCATGTTCACTTGATTTCTAGTTGTGATCACAGATTATACAAAGCCATTACACGCAGCGTGGATGCTTAGCATAGTACCTCGTACCACTCCCACAATGACTCCTAGGGGCATCCAATTTCATAAATTATAGATACTATCATTTCATTTTGTTTCATAGCACATTGATTTATCGTATTATGCATAATTTCACATAATTTTAATCTTTCTAACATGATAATGGATGATTCATGTGTAGTATTTGTTTTTAGTAATGCTTGTTTCCATAGTTATCTATTATCTTTCTTGTACTTGCTTGCCATTATTTTCTATTGTTTGCGGGATTTTACCTTTATATTGTGTGCACATTTGTAGGTCTTTTACTTTTTCGGCCTTGATTTTCTTGCGACATCGTGAGTGATGTCTCATGTTTTTAACCCACTCTTTGTGGTCTACATTGTCTTCTTGGGTGTTTACATTATCTACTTACACATTGTCTTCATAGCTTACACTTGTCTTCTACATGCATGTTTGTTTGTACTAACACTTGTTTCCTAGCCACTTGTTTGTGTGTGCCTTCGTTTCTACCAATCACATCCTCATCCCCCTATAGGGCATATTTTAAGTGGTTGGTCCACTTTTGTGCCACATACTCCTTCTGTGATGTGTCATGTGCCCCCAAAGAGGGGGACATAATTTGGGTGAATCAATCACCCCTTATAGTGGTTTACACACATTATAAAGCACAAAAACTACCAATATAACACAATTCAGGTCTTATAATCAGACTTGGATCCTTAGTATAATGATGCCTTTCCCGAAGTTCCTATAACAAGGGGGCAGCTTATAGAACTTGGGTTCAACACAATCTACAATACTCATACATAGTGGATTTTAAAGGGAAGGTTGTCCCTAAGCACACGCGTTTGTACACATCATTTGTAGTGGTTTTTTATTCTAGTGATTAGTTAAAGGTTAGAGGATAACACCATACCTTCCTATCTATACTAATTCTATCATGGCATTAGATCACCCAAAAAATGAGAGAGTAAAAAGATCTCTTTAATATGGGGAAGCGGTTAAAGGTGGGAGGTTAAATCATATTTTTATCCCTATAATTCTTCATCCAGTGGTGTGAGATTGCCCAAAAAACTCACATTTCATTGACATGATCCTTTCTAAACTCATTCCTCATCATGGATAAGGTGCACATGTTCCTTTTAACATTTTCATGATTTTATTTTACATGATTTTTGCACACATACATGCGTTTTTACACACACTTTTATCATATACATGCGTATTTGACTACTTGATCATATTCTATTTTCTAGGTCCATCCGTATGGGAAGCAAATAGTCAACATCAACATCAACATAAAAAATATTATACACACGATACTAACAACATGTACATCACACACATCGGTATTTACACATGCATTTCTGCTCTAGGTTCATTCTCATCACATTTTTACATTTTGGCATTTTTAGTCTCCACATTCCATCTTTTTTATCACTCCATGCTTTGTCTAGTCCCTCATCATTCCTTCTACATCAATCTACATATACTTTAGGTATGCATATCTATCCAATTTATGTTCTTGAGCATTCTTCTCACCAACATAAAGTGGGGGAAAATGTAGACAAAAAATCATGTAGTTCAAGTCATTATTTAGTCTCAATCACATACTACTATTTGTAAAATTCCTAAGTAAGAAAAGTACTAATCAACCCATGTCTTTAGACACCTTTCTTTGTTTTATGCTTCTCTTTTAGTATTATAATTATACTTTATTAGTTTGTCTTTTTACCTTTTGGCATTTTTCATTCTAGACACTAGCACCCAATCGGGATGCCATCGTCATGCGCCCCGGTCCCTCCTCAGGGTGCCCTTGTCCTCTTTGTACTTTGGTCACACTTTTTGGTTCCTTTCTATCTGTTTGAGCATCTCATCTTTTTGGTATTCAACCTTTTCAGGGTTAATTATGAAATTCAACAATGGGAATCATATAAATATAAATTTGTGTGATCATAATTAATGACCAAGCACTAAGCATCTACTATCACCACCGAAGGTTACATCCATTAAAGTCATCTATAGATCCATTTGCATCCATCTAGCTCCATCACAAGGGACACAAGTCTAGTTCATCTACATCCCACTTCATAGGAGGGGATTCTATTGTTTCCATGCACACATTATTTATGGTCTACATCTAGTTACTTGCTTGCTACTTCACGTGCGACCAACACAAGAGAAACCTAGGGAATAATTTTAGCACACACACACACACACACCTAGAAATACATTGGGTATGAGATGTACTGTAATTCTCAGTGATAAGTCCATCAATTTGGTAGTTGAGGACAATTTGACCCCTTCATATGCATATTTTTTAGGGTTTTGATGCTTTTCTTGGGATTTTGTAGGTGATTTATTCATTGCAGGTTTACAATGACATCCAATGATGATCAACGACATACACATGATGATAAGGGAAGAAGTGAAGACACATAATTACCATAATGGAACTAGGTTATTATGATTTCTATAAACCAAGGTTCTTAGAACTCATAATAGGGTGACCATAGGCACCCCTATCCCTCTCCAAGTTCCCATTCTAGCAAAATCACTCAAATCTGCAACTTTTTGGGATTTTGTGTGACGGGTTACATCTCTCTTAAACTGATCTCCAATGCAACACAATCAAAAACCTCTACGAATCAACTAAGGCTCTTCTAACCCTTTTTACACATTAGAGTTTTATATTTTCTAGCTTACTTTTATTGGGTATTATTTACTACAAACTTGTATTAGATTAGGATAGTGTATTTACATTTTAGCATAATCAATACACAACTATCACTTTACGTAGAATGGATATTGATAGTAGGATATGATACTTCATCCCAATAGAAACCATTACGTGTAGATGAGAAATTTAGAGTTATTCCCTCATATGTTGTGTATGCAATATGGAGATGTAGTCTTTGATATTTTAGCTTAATCATGTGGACACATAGGTGATTGATGGATAATAAATGCTTCATTGGACTTGTATATATGATATTTTTACTTTTAAATTAGGACCTTAGTAGTGGGAAAGATTGAATCAAAAGATATAATCTCAAACCATACAAAAAAGTCCTATCTATTTCCCACTCCATTAAAATTATGCTCCAGTATTTGTTAAAAATTTACTTTTCATCCTATACTTTCTTTTAAAATATAACATTGGAATAGTTGGTTGGCACTATCCCATTGGTGGTAGCACTCATCCAGTTCAAATAATTCCTCATTGGCACTACTTGACCATGTGTGCAATTTAGAGGAAATAGTTAAACATTATTTATAATGGATATTTTTCTCTATGACGTGTTTTAGGATGTCCCCACACTCATATTCATCTCTTTCTCAATCTCTCAAATTTTACCTAGGAGACAAGATTTTTGTAAGGTTTAAAAATCATTGATTTGTGCCACTTTTTGTCCATTAATGCTTCCCCTTTCCATAATGTAAACATTTTTCAAAGGATTGACATTGTCCCGAGTTCTAATTGATGCCACGTGGAGCCCATCAAGAATTTACATGGTATGTGGGTTAAGATTCGTGTACAATATTTGAGACAATACCGTATGCATGAATATTGATGCATACCACACATAACTTATTAGTGCCTTAAAAATTTGTGAGGTAAAAAGTAAAGTTTAGCAATCACCCTAAACATGATAATGTTGATGGGTGACTATTATCTATGATAAAAAAAATATAGAGAACCAAAATTCAACACATGCATACATAATTAGAACTAAATTAATAGATCAGAATTCTCAAATCACTTAAAATTTAAGGTGATTTGTCTAGATAAAAGTGTCCATCATAGAGATAAAATTAAATCATCAAAAAAATTCACATTGATAAATGTAATCATTCTTCCTTTGGATGTGTGGAAAGATGATAATAAATAATGTAGCTAGATTTCATCACATTGTTGGTGAAATAATTTTTCGTGTTGAAAATTATGTGTTTCCACAAATGGTCACGGGCTAAGCCCATCCTTTTTGGGTATGGGGAGGCTCCCATTATTAAATGTAAACTATCATAATTATGTGGGGTGGCTAATAGGCTGGGGATCACATAGGAACACTACATTGATCCCGTAGAAAATTTCTTGGATGAATTACATGGGAGGAATTTGCATGTGATTTAGGATAAAGGAGAGTTTGGGAAATTAGGAAAGAGAGGGTTATAATTGAGTAGGTATTAGTAAATTTCACACACAATAACTAGAGTAGGTCCACATTCAATTAGAGGGAAAAAATGTAAGCAATTAGTAAGAATAGCAAACTAGACACACACAATTATTTATATTCATCAATCAAGGACGCCAAGTTCCTTCTTGGTTATTTAATATCACTATGTTTACAAAGTTACAGAAAAGAGAGAGAATAGAGGAAATAATGAGAAAAGGAAATGGAAGAAATGTAGATCTTATTTCTTTTGTAGTGATGAATACAAATCTCAACAACCTAAAAAAATCAGCAATTTGTACTTAAAAACTAACCTTCAAGATCCTTTCGAATGGAGAATCCATTCCAATTTATAAAATTACAAATTGTCCTCTCATATACCACCCACATGACTCTTCATGTCCCATCACTTGTGACTTTTCAATTTCCCTTAGAAGAGACAAATTAAGTACATCTCTTATAATTTGAAAGAGTAATTTTACATTTTACAAATATTTTGTTGTCACTTAAGTGAATAGGATAAAATAGGCAAAAGTACATTCTCAATTGGAAATCAAAATATGTATAGAGAGAGAAGAGAGAAAGAAAAGGGATTGATTGATTTTATGTTAATGAATAACTTGATGATTTGAGGCATGGTGATCACAATATCCTCCTTCGTAAGATGCATAGACACTTTAGACTGCCAAATGAGTGTTTAGGAACACTATTGTGAGACCTCCCGATGAGATCCTAAGATGAATATGTGAATCACTCATGATGATTCCTTATTTGTCTCACAATGGGAGTGAGGATCCCTCTATTACTTATTAGAATTTCAAAATTTACATTAGTGATCACAAACCAGCTCCATGATGTACAAACCTCTTGATTCTTAACTTTCACTCACCAAAACAAACCATCGCATTGTGGCTATAGAATTTCATCTGAATGAAATTATTGAGAAGCAGCTACATCGTTGGAATGGAATGAGGTGATTCCTTTATTCTTTACACATGATGATATTGAGTGCCTTGATAGCTCAATTATCTCAGTTTAACCTAATTTTAGGAGAGATTGTCCTCAATTTTCTCCATGAATCTCTCATTTCATTTTGATCATGATGACATCCTTTCCTACTTCACAACTCACTTTCTCAACCAAGATGCCACTTGGGTGGAAGCATGATTATGGTGCTTAGAAATTTATCAATCAATCCTCACAAATATATGTTCCTTCTCCATGATGGAAATACTAATCCTTGAATGGAAAATGAACTCCATGTTCTTGTTCTAAACCCTACATTGAAATAATGAAAAATCTATTTTCCTCCGAATCGCAAGATGTAAGATTATTATCAAACATGGATCAAGTATTTAGAAACAATAATTGAGCTAAGAATTTTCTGAGTTGGCCTCCATATTCACTTAATAGTGAGCTTCTCACAACAAGATCATTGTGATTGTCTACTTGGATACTTGGTCTCAAACCTCACGATGCTCTCTTCATGGATAAATTTAATCAGATTGACTTATTTCTTGTTATGACCATCATAAAACTTCAAAACTTGTGATTATATCAAATAATAACAATACAATAAAAATCATAGTTTCCACATCTTTCTAGAATGAAATTGGAAACTTTCTATTTTTACTGTGTCTTAGCCAGACTACTATTTTTGGTGATCTTGCCTCCTTTCACTCCCGATGTTTCTTCCTATCTAGAGGACCACATATGTCAATAATTCAATTTATTTGACCATTTAATATTTTTAGTCATTCCCTACCATGGACATATGTTATTTTTAGTAAGCACACTACAAGTGTCGATTGTAATGAAAACGGTCTTGAAATTCTGGGTTTTATTCCAAGATTCCCCACTCTAAATTTTGGATGATTACTTCATACCAAATGAGTGGGAAAATGATTTTTTCATTAGAGGGGGAAAATACTAAGAAAAAATCAGTCCTCCATATCTCAAAAATCTGCAACTCCATTGTGAGAAAAATAGTTCAAATAAAACTAGATTGTTTGAAGATCCTTTTCTCGAGTTTCACATGATTTCTCTTGCTTGATATTCAAGGAATTGAAAAATTATTTGAGGAGGAAGAAATCTGATAAAAATATAGTCCTCAATAACCCTAAAAATAGGTACTACATGTAATTAAAACTAACTCACATGAAACTAGATTTTCGAGGATCATTTTCTCCAAGTTTTAAGTGATTCCACATGTTAGATCCTCAGTAAGTGAAGAAGGGCCTCATTGTCATTTTTATTCTATTTCATGGTAGATGTTAATTGAGGATTGAATATTTGAATTTTTTTAATCCAAGTGACTAATTATGTGAAAACAACGAGCTTAACTTGTGTTTCGCTTCATACAGGATCTTGTACTTCAATTTTCAAATGGAGAACTATGTGAAATACTCAGTATTCATTGTAATATATGTTCTGGAATGTGTTGGTAAGCATGTATGAAATTATTAGATTTAATTTGAATATTTTTCAGGTACAACAATGGAGGATGGGTGAAAATGCTAAACAACTAAGTTAAAATGACTTTACATGGTTTTCTTACCTTCCTAACTAATTGTAGCTTGACCACAAGTGAGAGAAAGCATGGTGGGTTAAAAATAGGGTTATATATATCTATATTGGGTGATTTTTTGTGTTCCATCTATCCCCTTGGGAAAAGATACAAGAGGGACATAAAAATGCACTTTGAGTCGATGTTGACACTTGTCACTATTAGGTGTGAGTAGAGGGAGATGGAGAAAACTTTCTTGGGAACCCGGGAGTTGAATTTAGGTCGCATGAGAAACCACATGAGGGGATGAGATGGGTCATATTTTTCTCAGTAACCTCTTTCCCCTTTGGAAAGGGATAAGAAAATGTGCTCTAAGTATGATTGTGCAACTTGACATGATCTCGGCATAAGGAGAGAATGAGCTTAGATAGATTAGCACATCGTCGGGTAAAGGAGGGTTACATGGGGACTAGAGAGGAGGGCCGAGCTGGGAAATTTTTTGTGTCCCCTATATTTTGTTGGTAAAGGGAAAGAGAGAGAAAAAAAAGTGTGAATTGGATCTAGAAGGTGACACATGTCACTCCAAAAAGTGGCTAAGTAGGAGAAACATACCTTGAACAATAGAGAACTTGAAGACACAATTCCCGGAGTTTGAAATGGTATTTTCACATGAAATTTTATATTATTTTGACATCTTATACCATTTAAATAATAATGGAATAGGTTTTAAACTTTAAAAAATGGATCCTTTTTCCTCGGGGCAGCAGGTGTGCTGCAAAGATTGAGATTTCTTGAGAAGCACCTAGGAATTAGAACAAATGTGATGATTAAATAATGAATATTCAAAATTCCTATTTTATTTACTCGTAAATCCTTACGAATCTCCCTAAATCAGTTAGAGAATTTCATGTTAATATTTTGACTACTTATTCCTTAAACATGAAAAACCCTCTTTTACACAGTTTATCCCTAAAAATTAATATTTCCTAAATATTCCTAAATCACTTCCTTATATCCTTTGAAAAAATATTAGGTGGTTTTTCCTCAACAAGATTCTTTTGAGGGGTGTCCACCAAAGTGTGAAAAAGTATTAAAAGGGCCTTTTTGAGCCTTCAGAGCATTTTCTACTAAATATTTATGAATAAATACATGACTCACTTACTTGTACATGAAACACACTTGAAAATCACATTATAAAAACACTCTTGGACATTATGAGGGTAAGACAATAACTGATTTGGTTGAAGGATAGGTTCACATTGAATGAGAGAGGGATTTTCAAGTGAAGTCTAGGTTGTCATGACAGAAAATTGAATTTATCATGCTAAAAATTTTCCATGACAACAACTGGGTCTAGTTTGGGGACTTATTTTGGATAAAAACAATGAGGAAAAGACAAGTAGGGTCTCTAGAATCTCAAGAAACTATGTGGACCAGTTCCTTATCTATTGAGCTTATAGAGTCATTTCTTCACCACAAACATAACCAAATAAACACACTGATGAAAGGGAAACACACCAAAAGAGGGAAAAACACAATGGAAAGGGAAAATATTTTATATGGGAGGTAATTTTATAGAGGTGAGGGAAGAATGTACACATACCTGACTATGGGTTGGGAGAATAATGTACCACCATGGAATAATGGGATGAACTCAAATCTTTGAATCTTCAAGATCATTATCTGATCATGCCACAATCTTGTGATGGATTTGCACAGTTTCGAAAGAAAGAGAGAGACAAAGATTCCATCTTCATACTTATATTTTATAGAGGACACACTTGCACTTAATGACCACCTTGTGACATGATGGAAATGTAGCCACTTCTCCATGTTCTCCAAAATGAAGTCCTTTATTTTTTCATGAAACAATTCATCATCTTTGAGTGGATATTGAAATATGAAATCATTCCAAGGATCAGTGAGGAACTTAGAAGTAGTGAGAATAAGCTAATTATCTTCCCATTCAAAAGATTATTTCAGCCTCTCACTTTGTTAATCTTAACAATTGCTTTCAAAAATGGAGGGTACATCATTATTATGAAGGCCTTCATCATCCTCGAGTGAATTTCATAGCATGGATTCATTCTCAAAAATATTAGGATTTTTATAAATAGTGAAAGAAATATGATTCTGAATCTATTCACGAGACTTTTGCACATTCTCACTTTTTTATTATAAACAATTACTTTCTATAAAAACTAGCTCAACATTAGCCTTAGTGTCATCTTCTATGGAAAAGTTTTTTTCTTCATGACTGAAAACATTCATAGGACATTCAATAATCTCCTTTCCTTTCCATTCATAGAATTATTCACAAAATGGGGCAAGGGAAGACTCACATTCAAATTCATACCCATCCTTTGGGGCTTTAAAGACAAAATTGAGATTGCTTGTTTGTTCTAATCCATTATGATACATTTGTGCATCCAAAGGAGAAATAAAAATGAAATCATACTTGTATTACATAGCCATGGCATGGATTAGTATGTCAAGACTTAGTTGAGGGTCTTTAATTTCTTCCACAATCCTCAAGATGTCTTACACATATTCTTACTTCAAATTTTCTACATACTCATTTTCACATTCATTAGAAGATTCTTTGCATTGAGCCTCAAGGATATGATTAAAAATATTATCTACACATGGCTAAAATTTATTTGAAAAATCCTCATTCTCCTACTTTACATTTCTTGTCATCTAGGGATCACCTTCTTGTGAGACAGGGCATACTTTGTTTTCATTATTTTCAGATAGAGAGAAGATATCCATGCTCCACGGGAAGGGTACACCTTTCAACTCAAGATCCATTAGATCATCCCTGTGATAGGAAGGAGAACACCGGGTTGGGGATAACACATGAGGATAATAATCTGATCTTTCTTGAACATCTCTTATATAATCTTCTTTTTTTTGGCAGGGAATATAGAAGAATCTATACTTGTTATGGTGATCAATAATATAATATTTGAGGAAATAAGCTTGTTTAAGATATCATGCTCCATTTGTTCATCCAAAATTGTTTCAAGAGGAAAAATATATTATTCCCTTTTCTCCATTTCAACATTGTGAATTTTTACATCAAGTGAAGATTCAAAATTGATAGGAAACTATCCATGATTACCTCAAAGTCATCCTCCTGAAGAATCTAATTTTTGGATGGAGGATTGGTTTCTTGAACATCCTCATGGTTGGTGGAGTCCTTCGTAAGAACTAGATCATATGTCTTATAAAGAGAATATTCCTATCTTAGATCAATTATTTCTCTAATGGGATGTTCCTCGAGCCAAAATGAATTGATCAATGCAGGTTCAACTATCATGTTTTCTTCATCATCCTCCAAGGTGATGATTTGATTCTCATCTGAAGGTTCAAGGATATAACATTCATTATAAGTGCGCAAAAATATTTTGGGAATAAACACCTTAAATACAGACCATCATAAAAATCTCCTTCTAAATGAAAAATATTTTCTTTCTCCTTGTTACAGAGTGCTTCAAGTTGCTCATATTTTTCTTACATAACCTGAACATAATTTATAATTTCAAGGTTGGTTTGGATATTTTAATTTCCTTTTGTAACACTCAAAATTATTTACATGTATTCTCTTTTCAAGGCTTCCATTTCCTCATCTTTATATGTAAGAAAATCATCTATAGGAAGGGAGATAAAAGATGATGCTTTAAGTTTCTTAATTAGTGGTGTACAGTCAAGAACATTACCTTTGGGAGATTCTTCATCTTAATTCATTTCATACAACATTTTATACCACTTTTGTATCCTTTTCATCAAGATTTTAGATTCTTGATCATCACTAGGTGAAATTCCCATTTTCTTTCCTTTGGCAACAGTCCTCTAGAATTGAAGCCACCAAGACTTGATGATAGGTTCTTCACAAGAAATTTTTTTCTTCATTCTAGATAGTCTTTCAATGACTACTGCAAAAATTCCACTAATCTTATTTCCCTAGGCTGATTGCAGATTTTGTTTTGAAGTAAGAGACATATTCGTTGTTCTTGAATCCTTACCCTTACAAGAACTAGTCCAGAATGATAGATGATCAAAAATTTGTAGATCTTGTTGGTCTTATTCTTCTTCTTCATGGTTTTTATCAAAGGTGATTGGTGATGGAAACCAGTCTCAAAACTTCATCATGGTGATGTGCGAAACAAGTGTGACATAGATTTGTTCCTTGATAGAGTCGCCTTTAAAATCTCATTTTTCTTTAAAACTTGATTTTTGTTTTTGAAATATGTGTGTGTGTGTGTGTAATTTTTAGATATCTTTATGGGTGTAAGAGGGTAGATATCTCCCTAGCGAGAATCACGAAAAATTGTTGGCAAAATTATTTTTTGTGTTACAAACTATGTGTTTCCACCACGGCCACGGGCTAAGCCCCTCCTCCTTGGGTATGGGAAAGATCCCATTATTGAATTTAAACTATAATTATTTTTTGGGGTGGCCAATAGGCTAGGATCACCCATGAACACTTCACTAAGCCTCGTGGAAAAGTACTTATATGGAGTACAAGGAGGAAATTACAACAAAAAGGGATAAAAGAGAGTTGGAGAAATTAGGAAAGAGAGGATTATTGTTGTGATTAGGTACTATATGAGTTCACAAAAATAACCAGTGGGTCCAAATTCAATTATAGGAAAAATGTATGCAATTAGCAAGACTAAAAAACTAGAGACACACCATTGTTTGGATTCATCAATCAAGGACACCAAGTTCCTTCTTCATTATTGAATATCATTATGAATACAAATCTCAATTACCTACAACAATCCAAAATTATTACTAAAAAAATAACCTTTAATATCCTTTGGAATGGAGAAGGCATTCCATTTTATAAAGCATTGTAAATTATCCTCTTATATACCACCCAGATGACTCTTCATGTCCTATCACTTGCAACTTTTCAGTTTCCCTTAGAAGAGACAAATTAAGTACCTCTCTTATAATTTGAGAGAGTAATTTTACATTTTACAAATATTTTTTTGTCACTTAAGTGAATAAGACAAACTAACAAAATGTACATTCTCAATTGAAAATTAGAATATGGATGGAGAGAGAGAAGAGAGAAAGGAAAGGGATTGACTAATTTTTTGCTGATGAAGAAATTGCTGATTTAAGGCATGGTGATCACAATCTCCTCCTTCTAAAAGATGCACAGACACTTTAGACTTCTGAATGAGTGTTTAGGAACATTGTTGTGAGACCTCCTAATGTGAGCCTAAGATGACTACATGCATCACTCATGATGATTCCTTCTTGGTCTCACAATGAGAGTGACGATCACTCTCTTGCTTCTTCAGAATTCATAATTGACATTAGTTATAAAAACCATATCCATGATGTATAAACCTCTTGATGCTTAACTTTCACTCACCAAAACAAACCCTCACATTACGGATAGAGAATTGCATCTAAATGAGATTCTTAAGCAATAACCATTGATTGGAATGGAATGAGGAAATTCCTTGATTATTTTCACATGATGATATTGATTCCTTGATATCTCAATTATCTCAGTTCAACCTAATTTTAGGAGAGGTTGTCCTTATTTTTCTCAAAGAAAATCTTATTTCACTTTTGATCATGATGACATCATTTCCTACTTCTTAACTCGCTTCCTTGACCAAGTTTCCATTTGGGTGGAAACATGATTATGGCAAAAAAATTCTCAATTAATCCTCACAAAGATAGGTTACTTCTCCATGATAGAAAGATTGATCCTTGAATGGAAAATGAGCTCCTTGTTTTTGTCCCATACCCTCCATTCAAACAATGCAAACTCCACTTTCCCTTGATTTGCAAGATGTGACATTCTTATTAAGAATGGATAATTTTTTTAGAAAAACTACTTGAGATAAGATTTTTTTGAGGTGGACTACATATTCACTCACAGTGAGATTCTCACAACAATCTCATGACAATCGTCCACTTGGAGACTTGGACTTGAATGAAGCTCTCGGTGTCTCAAACCTCATGATGCTCTCTTCATGGATGAATTTGATCATAGTGACTTATTTCTTGTCTAGACCATGATACAAATTCCCAAATTTTTGATGACATAAAAAATAATAATATAATAAAAATTGGATTTTTCCACAACTTTTTGGACTGAAATTAGAAACCTTCTATTTTTAGCAAGTTCTAGCCAGACTACTATTTTTGGTGATTTTCCCCTATTTTCACTCCCTAACATTTATTTCCCATCTGGAGGACCATGGATGTCAAAAATTCACATTATTTTACCACTTAATATTTTTATTTATTCCCCAACATGGACATATTATATTTTTAGTAAGTGTATTGCAGTGTCGATTGTAACAAATATAGGCTTGAAATTCGGATTTTATTACAAGATTCACCACTCCAAATTTTGGATGATTCTTTTGTCTGAATGGGTGGGACTATGATTTTTTCATCAAAGTGGGAAAATTATTATTAAAAATGAGTGGGTATAATACTGAGAAAAAATCAGTCCTTCATATCTTGAAAAATCAACAACTCCATCGTGCAAAAAATTAGTTCAAATAAAACTAGAATTTTCAAATATCTTTCACTTTGAGTTTCATATGATTTCATATTCCTAATATTAGGGAATTTAAAAATATTTTAGGAGGGAATAATGATAAATAAAAATACAGTCATCAATAACCTTACAAAATAGGTACTTCATAGCACAAAAACTAGTCTACGTGAAACTAGATTTTTGGGAATCATTTTCTCCAAGTTTCAAGTAAATCCACCCGTTGGATCGTTGAGAAGTAAATAAGGACCTAAATTTTATTTAAATTCTATGTAATATAATATATTAATGGAGTATTGAATATTTTAAAGAATTTTTTTATCCAAGTGACCAACTGTGTGAAAATAATGAGCTCAACATGTGTTCCACTTCACACAAGGATCTCATACTTCGATTTCTGGATGGAGAACTATGTGCAACACTCAGTATTAATGGTCATGGATATTATGGAATGTTTTGGGAAGAATTGATGTAATTATAATATGTAATTTGAATTTTTCTATGTGCATCAATGGAGGATGGGTGACAAATGCCAAACAATCAGGTTGTAAATGAGTTTACATGGTTTTCTTTCCTTCCCAACTAACTGTAGCTTGACTGCAGGTGAGAGAGAAAGCATGGTAGGTTAAAAATAGGGTTAGAAATATTTATCTTGGGAATATTTTTTTGTCCCCTATTTCACCTTGGGAAAAGTGAAAAGAGGAATAAAAAATTCTCTTTGAGCTAGATGTTGACACTTGTCACCATTTTATGTAAGGAGAGGAAGATGAAGAAAACTTGCTTTGGCCACCGAGAACTAAGTTTGGGTTACATGAGGAACCATATGAGAGGATGATTTGGGTTTTTTTTTTTACCCTATGTCACCTTTGGAAATGGAAAATAGGGACATGAAAATGAACTCGAGTAGGATTGGGCCACTTGGCATGATCTCGGTGCAAGGAGAGAGAATGAGCTTAGCGATTAGCACTTTGTCGGGTTAAGGAGGGTTACATTAGGGACTAGAGAGGATAGATGAGATGGGGTGAATTTTTTTGTCACATTTATCCCCTTGGGAAAGGGACACAATGGTTTTCCATGGAGTTAAAAGGTGACATGTGTCACTCCAAAAATTTGTTGAGTACGAGAAGCATACCTTGAACAAGAGAGAACTTGAAGACATAATTTATGGAGCTCCAGATGGTATTTTCACATGAAATTTTATATAATTATGACTTATACGTTAATTTTAAGAACAATGGAATAGGTTTTAAATGTAATTATTCCTTAAACTCCAAAAATGGCTCCTTTTTCTTTGGGACTAAAGAGTATTCCTACAAACATTGAGATGCATTGAAAAGTGCCTAGGTATTGGGAAAATGTGATGATTTAATAATGTATATGATTCCTTCATAATTTTTATGCTTATTTTATTTCCTCCTAACTCCTTATGGAGCTCTTGGAATCATACAAACAAGTTTAGGTTTATATTTTGACTACTTACTCCTTGCACTTTGAAAAACCTACTTTTGCACAGTTTGTCCCTAGACCTTCAAATATTTCATAAATCACTTCCATTAATCTCATAGGTAATTTTAAAAAATCCTACATGGGTTGTTCCTCAATGGAATTCTTCCAAGGTGTGTCCACCAAAGTGTGAAAAATTATGAAAATAAGCCTTTTTGAGCCTCTAAGAGAATTTCTTTTGAATGTTTCTAAATAAATCCATAAATCACTTCCCTAAACATGAAACACACTTAAATAAACATTAGAACATTCCTTCCATCCATTATGATGGTAAAACAATAACTAAGTTGGTTAGAGGACATGTTCACATTGACCGAGAGAGGGATTTTCAAGAGAGGTCTAGGTTTTCATGACAAAAAAATTAAATTTTGCATGCTAAACATTTTGCATGACAACACACACATAGAGAAAATTGATGAAATGTGTGAAGATTATCCATTTAATTATATATATAATATAAGTTCCATGGTTTCTCATTCCAAAAATAATAAAATTATCTGATTTTTAAAAACACAAGGATGAAAAACTTCTCATTTAATAATTCAAACAATTGCTTTCATTTGGAGGGGATGGTAGAGAGTTTTGGTCATCATGTAATTAGCTTACCCAATCTTGATGAAATAGAATATGCTCTATCCATACCTAATAAGGTGAGGTAAGGTTTAAATTTCCATACTTGCTTCAATAATGCCAATATTTTATCTATTTTAGTTTGTATCCATCTCCCCTAAAGTAAATATGTCGACTAAGATCTTTAACCTATTTGGGGAAAGTATAGACTAGAGGTTCAAAGGGATAATGCATCATCACCTCCTTATTGTTTCTCAAATTCTAAAACCCTTTTGAACTTCCTACAATATCCCCTACTTAGTTGCCAACACATGTTCCCTACACTTGTAAAGGAACTTTTCATTACCTAAATTGTTCATAGGGTTACAACACTAAAGATGATAATTATTTATTATTCTTTGGAGAGAAAAAGGTGATAAAACAATCTTTATAGAAATTAAAATAGTTTATAATTCCCCTAATAAGAGAGGGAAATATTTTTATCATCATGGAGGTATATTTGTAAAATAGTGGTTGTTTTATTTTCATTATCTCTTCATATCGGTTGTTACTTTTTTTTTTCTATGCTTTGTTAGTTTTATTTGTGTTTTTTGTTGTTGTTAGTTTCGCTTTATGGGCTCCGGAGAGCTGTTATTACTATGAACAGTTATATTATAGTTTTTGGATGTTATTGTAATGTTGTCCTCTACTCTCTTGGAGAGTGTTCGATGTTTGGGGTAGGGTCCCCTCAACCCTTTTTTACCTCTAATAAAAAAGAAGAAGTGAGATATCATAAAGATCTTGGAAGGACAAAATTTAACAAGAACATACTTAATGTACCTAGGCATGTTTTCTTCTCCACTTAGTCAAGTTTTATTTGTCTTTGGAGTAGAAGGAAACTTCTTAGGGTTCACTATAGAAAATACAAGTTGCTTTATGCAATCAATACCTTATTTTTCACTTTTGACATCTTAGATATTAAAGGAACAACAAAAAAGGTGAAAGAAGAGGATGTGGAACTTTGTGTCATTACAACTATTAGAAATTCAACACCAATTGTCACAGATGCATGTCCTTAAGTCATTGTGATATAATTTATCTATTAGTATTTAGTCATTTTGTGAATGTACTCCTTTTTGTGATATCATGTCATTATATGTCATATCTCATTACTTTAGTTATAGATACAATATGAACATTCATTTTATTTCACCATAATATTTTCCTAATTATTTCATTGGTGAGGGACCCTATACATACCCTAATTGTTTTGCTAATTATACAAATTTAAGTAAGCAAGACTTAAAACAAATTAATGGTTTGGTTCCAACATTGGATCCGGATGTGTGTTATCCCGTAAAATTGACAAGGGCAATTTTAACAATAACCATACGGAAAATTTTGTTTCGATCCCTCGTTAGGGATCCCTCGCATTCGAAACGTTGTAAAATCCCTTCCTGGGAAATCTAGTTTTCAAACTTAGTCTTTCTGAGCCTTTTTTGGCTGGGCGCATGAAATATCCTTGTAACACTAGCCTTTGATGCGCCCCCTTAAAAGCCTTTGGCGCATGGTTTTCCATGTTAACACATCTTTCGGTGCGCCAAAGGATGTTGAGTCTCTTTTGCGTGCGCCAAGGCGCATGCGCCTTATTGTTGACACAACTTTTGTTGCTCCACTTTTTGGTGCGCCAAAGGGCGCACATAATCTTATTGCAACACCATATTTTGGTGCGCCAAAGGGTGCACATAACTTCATGTCGACAATGCTTTTGGCGCGCCAAGGCGCACTTCGTCTCCTGTTGTCAAATACTCTCATGCGCCAAAGGGCGCACGCTTTCTCCTGTCGACAACAAATCTCATGCGCCTTTGAAAAAGTGGTTGGCGCATTTATGACCAGTTTTTCTATATATATGTGAGTGCGCTCCCAAATGTCATTTTCACTTTTGTTGAGCACGTGATCGTTCTGAACTTGTCAGCCTCTGCTCCATCATTTTCATCGTCCTGTGGACCCGTTCCCGAACTTTTGCTATATATCCAGGTAAGAGGTGTTATTTCTCTCTTGTGCGTTTTGTGCTTTCAGTTCCTGGTGTGTTCCTGGTTTGGTTCTTGCTTGTTGGGTGGTTGTTTATATATAAATGTGATCGGCCTAGCCTCCTCCGTTTGCTGTCTGCCCCCATGCTATCCTTCCTCTTTCCAGATCTGCTGGAGAAGGTCATTTTCTTGAAACCATGGTTGTAATCCTCTTGGTTTTAACCGTTTCGTTTTCCCACTGAGCATGTTAAAAAAGAGAGGAGAAGAAATCTAAGAATCATGTAAAAAACCCCCTTTAAGAGTTTAGTTTTCTATTTTTCTCCTTGGCGCGTCTGTCACCCCTGCAACACTAAGAACAGTTGCGTCCCTTTGGCGCATCTGACCGCCTTGTAACGTGAGCAAAACCCACGCCAATGGCGAACCTTTTCTACCTGCTGCATCATGACCTCTACGCCCTTTGGCGCGTCTCTTTCACATGCTTCTGAAGTGTCAAAATCTCGCGCCCTTTGGCGTGCCATCCTTTGTCTGCATCGCATTTTCATGCACCCATGATGCACCCGGCTTCCATGCAACACAAGCTTTATTTGCGCAAGTATGAAGCTATAAAGGCGCAGGCGCATCCCCGATTGCAATAACATTATGTTGTGTAAACTCTTCGTGCGCCGCGCCATATTTCCTTTGGCGCACGAAAATTCCATGTTACACGCTTTTCCCATGCGCCAAAGGGCGCACCCAATCCTAATGTAACATGCAAGGCCCATGTGCCTTTGGCGCATCCTGTTTCCATGCAACACACTGTTCTCATGCGCCTTTTATAAAATGCAATCTGCAACATCCATGCGCACCATGCGCCCTGTTTATTTGGCTGCGCAAGTTACAATTTTCATGCGCCTGCGCCACGAGCCTTAAAATCTCTAACTCTTTCTTCTGCTGACATTCTAATGGAAGATCAAATGGCTAATTCAACCTTTTTGGATTGGGTCTCGCTTCTTCTTCATGCAGATCAGCAACTGAGTTCAAAAGAACATATGTCTACATCCAGCAAGAGACCCACCAAACCAAGAGGAAAGGCTAAGCTTACAGAGGAAGAGATGAAGTACAAATATCAAAGGGTCAGGATGCCCGAATCACAGGCTGAATGCAGTATGGATGTCAGGGACTCAGAGTTGGGTCACATTGACATGGAAGAATTCTGGGTTAGGACTCAGAAGGTTACAAGAAGTCCGTGGATGGAAAAATTAATAGGCAGTGCCCTGCATTTCACCGGAGGAATCCCCGTCAGTGCCGTCAACAATGAATTCATGATGGTGATTGCACAGTCTTACAACAAGGACACAAGATGTGTCGAAAATAGCAAGGGCGAGGTAATCATAAACCTCACTGCCCGTCATTTTGAGATAATGCTCGGCATCCCTCACCACCGGCACTTTGTGGCCGTCGGCCAAAAGGGTGCATCAAGGCACAGGAAGACAATGAAGACCAATGCATGAAACTAATGAATGAAGTCTACTTGAAAAACAAGAAGGTGGTAACCCGGTGGCCCCAAATCATCCACCGCAGTGACTTCTCAGAAGAGCTCAGCGATACTATTACTTTCTGAGCGGGGTCTTGAGCTTTACGATGCCCACTACTTCCATAAATGGATCTTGAGGTACTTGGAAACAATGAATAAGAATGTGCCTGAGCTGCGCTTTTCTTTGGGGAGAAATAATAAGCGGCACCATCTCCGGCAGCTACAATAATTCGCCACAACGGGAGTGTTCCATATGAACTCCTACGTAGTCTGCTGCCGCAGCGTCGGAGAGGGATTATCCAGGGCTAAACCGAAGTGGAATTTGGCCTCAGGTCAAAATATATGAATATTATC
Organism: Taxus wallichiana var. yunnanensis; assembly: GCA_018340775.1. Classification (NCBI taxonomy): domain Eukaryota; kingdom Viridiplantae; phylum Streptophyta; class Pinopsida; order Cupressales; family Taxaceae; genus Taxus; species Taxus wallichiana. Next base: position 92,924,371 of record CM031242.1, read on the forward strand.
CAGAACTGAGGCTGGAGAATAGCATCCCTCAATTCACCAAAATTAATGATGCTTTCTTCTATCACATCATTTTCCTGTTAAGGCCAAATCTAACTCATGGTCGCACGACCAAAAACATTGTGTCAACCGTGGAGAAGTGGGGGGCCCTGTTCACCCAGTTTCCCACATTTACCTATCTAAGGGCGGTCAACTTCTTGGGTGAGCCAACCAGGCTACCGAGGTATCTTTGGACCTAAGCTGATTCTACTAGAGTTATCAAGGCAGCTGGTCACATACCATGAGAAATGCCTCAAAAGAAAGAAGGGCGGAACTCCTTTCCCCCTCACAGTGGGCCGGTACACATGCTCCTCCCATCACAAGGTGAAGGAAATGTTCACGAAGTGGAGTTGCTCAATTTGAAACATGACTTCCCAGCCAGGCCTACCTTTGACCCAAGGAGCTACCTGCCAAGGGCTAAGCTTGATCCGATCCATGTCCCTCAAATTGAGGATATTTACATTGACGTCATCCACGAGGTGGAACTCAAAAGAAAGGATCATTCTCGCTTAGCATTGGCGGAAATTATCCAATACGGAGTGGCCATTGTCCCCAAAGGCTTCCAAACTACGGAAGATGAAGTAGACAAGGTGTATAATGACACGGAAGGGGATGATTGGCCCTTCCCGGCCATTGACAGAAGCAAGGCTCCTCAAACAATTGAGGAGAGGGTCAAGGAGACTATGCGCAGAACAGAGCACTGGTGCCGCATGAATGGGCTGATCTACCTCGGGGTAGATTTCACCACCTCCCCATTGGGCAATGCGCCTCCAAGGTCCAAGAAGCAGCTAAAAGGCAAAGGTACAGAAGGTGAATCCAGCACCATTCAGGAAGAAGCCCCTGAAAGTCCTCCTTCCACAGCGCCAGAATAGGTAATAACTCTGGATTCGCCAGAGAAAGAAGCAGCAGAGGATAGTCCCATACACCCATCCACTCAGGATGTCGGCATTGCTACAACCACAGAAGTCCCTTCTATTCCTTCTTCTTCTCTTCCTTCCCCTCCTCAAGTAACTCAGGCGACCATCCCTTTGGTCATGTCCTCCGCCTCTTCTTCTACTCTTTCCCCTGCCTCTTCGTCTATCTTCTCTTCCCTCACTGATTTATCTTCTTCCATTTCTTCCCTCATTTCCGGGCTCCCTTCCCTTCCTTTGTCTTCTGCAGCTGCGGTTTCCCTTCCTCCCATGGACACTTCTTCGGCTATGCTTTCAATGCCACCGCCGCGTGTCTCCACGTTTTTCCCCTCTTCTACTATTGCTCCCTCCTCCTCTGTCTCTGGTCCTTCTTCTATGGGACCAGCCTGGATCTCTCAGTAGTTGAGCCAACAAAAGAGGAAAGTTCCCATCGCTCCGATGGACTTTTCAGTGATTCCGGCCAAAGGGGCAAAGAAGCAAAAGCCTGTAACACGCTTCTCTCAAAGTGCTGCGGGTGAGAGAGTTATGGAAATAGCATACCCTGATCCCCTCAAGGAGAAAAAAGATCTGTCTCCGACAGATTTTACTGTGACTCAAGTCACAATGGGGACGTCTTCTGAAAGTCTCCAGGGGGAAGCTCTTTCCGCGGTCGATGCCCTTTGTAAAAAGCTTCAGGAATAAAAGAAGAGAAAAGGCTACTGAAGGAGTAGAACAAATATCTACTTCAAGCCTTACAGAAGATGGGTAGTGCACCTCCCACGACTGCCGCCGAGACTTCTGAGCTTCTCAGCCAGGAGAAAATCAATGAATATTCAAAGATCGGCGAGCAGGGTATGGCCGTTTCTGCTTGGAGGAGCCAGATCCTCAAGGACAGTGAAAGAGTGATCGCCAAGTATGTTAATTCATATCTAAACATCAAAAAGGTGAACAAGGAACTCCAAGTATTAGCGGGTCCCATATCAGAAGAGCTAGATCATGCTAGACTCCAACATGAGACCTTTCAACAAATGTTCGACTGTTCAGTCGAGGATCTGGTCAAGTTCGGAGTTTTTGGCCATCCAAGGGCCCTCAACAAAACCATGTCCACTCTGGACTATCGGATAGATCAGCTGGAATTTGTTCTAGAAAAGATAGACAAGGTGAAGGAAGAGGCCCTGGATGCGATGCATCAAATGGAGTGAATTGTTCTTAACATGTCTCCAGGGCTGCTCACTCCTTCCTTTACCATGAGATCAGCTGATGAAACTATCTGGATCTTGAGGAGATCGCTTTCTCAAGAACGGGGCGGAGGTCACATTTGACACTGAATCTATCAACAACCTGCTGGCCTGTAGGGACTTCATCGGGTTCCTCATCGAGGTGGAGAAAGATTATTCTAAACTCCCAGAAAATCTCATAAGCGAGCGGGAGACTTGTGAAGCAATCGTGAACAACACAAGAGATCCATCACGGGATCAATTTGGGCCCATGATTAACAAGTTTTTGGAATACCGCGCTCGATTCCACATATCATCTCTGAGCAAGCATCGAAGCGAGCAACCCCTTTCGGTGCGGGATGATGATGACGCAGTAGCTTCTTCTTCTTCTTCTTCTTCTCTCTATTCTCCGAATTTCTTGTTGAAATGTCTGAAGTAAGTTGATACAAATGATGACATCATCCATGTTGCATCATGGGATGATGTCATCCATCAAAGTTGTCAAAGTCAACATGACTTTTAGATATTTTGTAAATATCTTTGTAAATAGGTGGTTGGCTCCTTTTTGCTTTCTTTCTCCTCTTTTCTATAAATAAGGAATACTTGTTGTATTCAAGGGTGAACATTTTTTAGATGAAAATAGAAGTGAGGAGAGAAAGACTTTGAGCTTTCTTGTAACAGAAGAAAACAGTAATACAAATATTAAGACTTTGTGCTCAATAGCTGTGTTATGTATTAGATCTTCCTTACGTTAGATCTGTATGTGTTTAATCTGTTGGATTCATATCTACTTTTCTGTCATTTGCTCATCAGTATTGCTTTGTTTATTTATGCAAGTAGGTTTGGCTCTGTTTACTACCAACCCAAAAACATAAATCTTCTGACCTTTCTGCTTTGGAATTCATTTCTTTTCTTCCTTCGGATCTGTTCTTTCTCTTTTCCCTCTTTCATTCCTTTCTTTTCGCAGCCTGAAACACTCTACTGGGATGAGATCCCAAACCCCCAAGGCAGAATCAGTGAGACTTGCATAGATTCTGCTTTGGTAGAATAGTAATAAACCGAGTTTCGCTTTCTTTGACTCAAAGAGGGGCTAAGCCCTGCACACTGTTGGCTCATCTATCCATAGATCTGTCCAGGCGACAGATTTTCGGACCAACAGTTTTGGCAACTCCATTTGGGGATCGGATAGATCATCGGATCTATGATGGTAGTAAGATAAAAAATCAGAAAAAATCAAAGGATTGCTGCTTGTTTGCAAATCTGAACTTTTTGTTAAAAATCCAAAAATTTGCAAAAGTGCTCAAATTGAAAAATTTTCTTCTGAGAGTCATAGATCTGGTCCAGTTAAAGATCTTTAGTTCGCTGAGTTTTTAAAAATTAGTATTTTGCCATAGATCTGAGTTTTGGCTCTTTGCAAAAAAAAGTTTGAAACCCTCTAAAAAAAAAGTTCAAAATCAGATCAGAAAAATCAGCTTACTAATCTTCCTGCCGTCTTATCCTCGTTGTAATTTGTCATTTAACATGAATCGGTTTTACAAGAGGATAGTTTTAAATATCTAGAAAAGTGCTGCTACTTTGGTTTTTGTCAGAAAAACCAGAAAATCAGCAAGTACAACCAAAAAGAAAGTTTGAATCTGCGCCATAACATTGTAGATCTGGAAGGAACACTGGCGAGTGAACCTTTTACGCGCAGCAGGAGAGCCCATGGAGAAGCTGATCCTACTTTCGATCTGCTTCAAAGGCACAATTTCAGCGTAACACCGGCGCGTTTTTCAGCACTAAGCTCGGCTAGCCGGTCATCCAGGAGTGTCTCACCTTCACGAAGAAAAAGTCTTTTGCAGGGGGCATCCACATCCCTTTGTAGTGCCTTGCTACTCAGTGGAACTACAATTCCAGCTCGTGTTCTCTTTCCGGCTTTTCAATGGCGGTACCATGGGGAAACGCGATGGGTCCTTTGGCTTTACCACATCCAGTTCACGCTCTCCCTCACGGAAATCGAAAGAATTTTCCCAAATTTGACGGGAGCGGAAATCAAAGCACGGATTCCCACATATCTGCATTCATTATGTCATGCAGTATTTTGGATGTGACCCACGAAGATGTGTCGGTTCGCCTTTTTCTGGAAACCCTACAAGGACCTGCAGCTGAATGGTTTCAACATTTGCCGGCCGGATCTATCACCAGTTGGGCCACCTTGCGGGATGCTTTTGAAGATAGGTACAAGCCTTCAGAGGATGCATTTGCATTATTATCACGAATCACTCACCTGAAGAAGGAGGCGAATGAGACCATGCGCGATTTTGTCACCCGGTTCAATGCACTAATCAACCGTGTCCCTGTTGCCATGCTTCCAACGCCGGAAAATCAAAAGTGTTTTTTCGTAAATGCTATGAGCTCGAAAGTTAGTTTCTTGCTCCTTCAGGAACGAGTTGCCACCTTGGTTCTTGCCCAAGCCACTGCCATTCGCATAGAGGATAATCTGATAATATCCGGCGAATTAAAAAAGGAATCAGCCAAGCCTAAATCTTTGGGCCCTTTGCCCACCACTTTGTCTGATCCAGCATTCCAAAAGATGGCAAACGATTTGCTCGCATTAAAGAAGCAGTTGGCCCAGGCCTCTCCCAGTTCCTCATCTGGGATATTCCGCGAGGAATTTCGTTCCTAACAATGTTTCACAAAGATCGCGCTTACCTACAGTGCTCTCGGTTGGCACTTGAGGCCCCTTCGGTCAATGCTCGGCCGAGATTGAAGAAGAAGAGCGAGTATTATGAAGAACCTTCATCTCAAGTGAAGATGATCAAGATGTCGGTGAACCGTGGTGACTCTACTATCGGGTATATGGAATTTGATGAGGAAGAATCGATGAAGAAGGGGTACCGAGGGGGTGCCTTGAGTGGCGATCATATGTTGTTTTTACTCGTTCGCAAGGAAAAGAAGCGGAAGTTGCTGCCCATGTCCAGCAGGAGAAGGCCATGTCAAACGCGCCTCCGATCATTGCTAAAAGAGGTAATCCTCTTCCTACTCAACTCCCTGGCAAATCTTTTACAAAGAAATCTTTTCCCCCTATCTCTCCTCCAAATCAGTCCTCTCACATTCCTACTAAGACCACCAATCCTATTCCATCATCACGAGGTGAGGGACTCATTCCTTTACCAATGCAACCCTTGGCCGCATTTGATATTATAGATCATGCAAAAAAGACCAAGATTCAAATGTCTGAAGCTGAGTATCTTCAGTCAAACCCCGAACAGCTTGTAAGATTAACTAAGTATATCCAAAGTCAAGCTGTTATACCTAATCGAGCTTCCCAAAAGGAATCCTTTCCACTCCCCACGAATCCCATATAAATGTTGCTTCACATCTGCGTCGAGCAAATAGAACCTTTCTATCTCTCTCTGATCAATGGTCACAAGCTGAGTAACTGCATAATTGATTCCGGGGCTTCTGATAACGTCATGCCGGCTAAAGTCACCCATGCTTTGGGTCTCACTCTTACCAAGCCTTTCGGCAGATGTTACTCTTTGGAAACTAAGCAAGTTCCGTTGGTTGGCCAAATCAAAGACGCGCAATTTGCATTTGTGGCTTTCTCGGATAAAAGTAAAAATGACAGTCCTCGTTCTTGACATTCCAGGCGGCATATGGAATATTCTTTGGGAAGAAGTTTTTGCAGCGAAGTTGGTGGAGAAATTCATATGGGTGGTCCAAAGCTAGAATTCCAGTCAAAGGCGTAATGCGACTTTGGAGCCGAGAATCACAAAAGAAATACTTGGTTACCAACTCACGAGACCCCAAAGCTCAAATCCTTTTTGAATCATCAGGGATGGGGAATTACTTCTTATCTACTGAGACGGATAAAACAGGGGCTGTTCTCATTCAGGAAGGAGATCTTAATAAGATCTGGACATTGCAATTCGATGGGAGCTGTGCAACTAGTGGATGTGGCGCTGGGGTCGTGTTGATATCTCCTGAGGAAGAAGTCATTCCTCTCTCTTTCAAATTGCAGTTTTTCAACACTAACAATACTGCTGAGTATGAGTCTCTCTTACTCGGTATGCAGGCCGCAAAAGAAAGAGGAATTAAAAATCTAAAAGTGCAAGGTGATGCTGAGCTGGTTGTAAATCAAGTCAAAAGGATTTATCAAGTAAAGAATGAAAGACTCAGGCACTACCGTAATGCGGTATGGGACAGCATTGAGGAGTTTGATGCCTTTTCAATTGAATCAATTCCAAGAGCTCAAAATGACATGGCTGATTCATTGGCTGTCTCAGCATCTCTCATGCTCCCACATCCAGGTTTGAAAATGAACAAGTACACCATTGAGGTGGTTTTCCACCCGAGCGTACCAGACAATTCTCAGCATTGGCAGGTGTTCAATGATGATAATCAACTCATTGCCTTTCTGGAGAAGGCAGAAAATTTTAAAGAATTGTATTTCGAAGGATCCACCTCTACATGCCGTGAATCAATCGACGGTCAAAACCACGAATCAAAGGAGAACGACGGCGTATGTCAGCTCAAAGGAAATAAAATTCCGAAGGGCCTGGTTTCTCTGGAACGCCTGTTTGACAGGCATGACCGTTTTGTAAGAAAGAAGAGGTGAGATGATCCTGGCTCGTCCCCAGAAACCGAACCGGTCAATATAGGTTCGATAGAACACCCGCAATTCGTGAACATTGGCAAATGTTGCACGCCTGAAGAGAAGCGAAAATTTGTCAAGTTGCTGAAAAAATATATGGATGTATTGGCATGGTCTTATGCCGATTTAAAGTCCTTCAAGCCGAAGGACGTTCAGCATGATATTCCGTTGAAAGACGATGCCAAAGCCTTCCGCGGAAGCGAGGCACTATAATCCCAAGATTTGGGTACCATCCAGGCCTAAATTCAAAGATGCTTTAGATGCGAGAATCATCTTCCCTATCCATCACGATACTTGGGTAGCAAATATTGTGCCGGTCTTTGAAAAAACGGTGAAATACGCATTTGCGTAGACTTTGAAATTTGAATCAAGCTTGTGAAAGACAACTACCCTCTTCCGATAATGGATCAAGTTACGAGCGATGCTGGATCGGAGATCTTGTCCATGCTTGACAATTTTTAGGTTCTGATCAGTTGAGGTTTCACACTGAAGATCAATTCAAAACAACATTCACTACTCCACTGGTACATTTTCCTACAGACGGGGATGCCTTTCGGCCTAACTAATGCTGGTGCCACTTTTCAGTGGGCCATGGACTTTGCATTCAAAGGTATGATGGGAAAAGTCATTGTGGTTTACCTAGATGACTTAACCGTGTTCTCTAAACAGTGAAATGATCATTGTGATCATTTGGAGCAAGTGTTGGCAGTGCCGAGAACATGGGATTTCCTAAACCCCGAAAATCTGTTTTTGGAGTCACGGAAGGGAAGTTGCTAGGCCATGTGGTCAGCAAAGAAGGAACAAAGATAGATACTGAAAGAGTTAAGGCTATTCAAAGCCTTACTCTGCCTACAAGCAAGACTGGTGTTCATTCTTTCTTTGGAAAGGTGAACTTTCTCAGGCGTTTTGTTCCTGACTTTGCTGAAAAGACCCATCACATATTGAACATGATGAAGGGGTCACCAACTTTCAGATGGAGTGAGGAGGGGAAAAGGTCATTTGAAGAAATAAAAGCTTATGTTGCTCATGCACCAGTCCTGGTATGTCCCGACTTCTCCAGGACTTCATCATGTATAGTTATGCATCGAGCATCTTTGTCCATGCAATCTTAATGCAAAAGAACTCGGAGGATTTTGAATCTCCAATCGCGTTCATGAGTTCTCCTCTCAAACCTCATGAACTGAAGATGACTCGAGATAGGAAAAGCATGCCTTTGCCATTGTCAAAGCGATGAAGAATTTTAGGTATTACATTTTAAACTCACATACGGTGGTCTTTGGTCCACGACACGGCGGTGAAATCAATTCTAACTCAGCAGGAGTTAGGAAGTTTGCGGGGAAATTGGATCGCAAAGGTCCAGGAGTATGACCTGGATATTAAACCAACCAAGCTAGTAAGGGGCAAGGGCCTATGTCAGCTAATGGCTGAAAACAAAGATTCAGAAAATCCTGATGAGAGGGGTGACTACATCGAAGAAGCGCAGGACCGGCAAGAAGGGCCTGATTCTCTGCCTCTGGTTCTATTTGTTGCAACTAGTGATGAGTGGTACTCCGACATCACTTTCTTCCTTACCTACGGTGAATGCCCGATGCACCTAACTGCAAAGGAGAAGCGCACTATAAAGCTCAGGGCGGCTAAATACGTCATCTGGGATGATGGCTTATATAAGCGCGGGATAGATGGCATCTTCCTGCGATGTGTCGACAAGCCCCAGCAAGTAAAACTACTAGAAATTTTTCACAATTCAGCTTGTGGAGGGCATTTCTCTTCATCCGTAACTACACACAAGATCATTCGAGCCAGGTATTATTGGCCGACGCTCTTTCAAGATACAGCCACATGGGTGGTGAAATGTGAACCCTGCCAACAATTTGTTGGCAAGCCCAAGCTGGCTGCCCTTCCCCTAAGGCCGATCATTATCAATGAACCATTCAGACAATGGGGAATTGATTTTATTGGCGCACTCAATCCTCAATCGAGTGCTGGACATAGCTATGTCCTTACAGCAACGGATTACTTCACCAAGTGGGTGGAAGCCATACCTGTCAAGCATGCCACTTCTGAGGTGGTTTGCAATTTCATTAAAGAAAATATCATTGTCAGGTTCGGCATTCCAAACAAAATCATTTCTAATAATGCTTCTAACTTCTCCTCACGAGAAGTTATTAGTTTTGCTATGAATATGGGATAACCTTGGCTCACGCATCCGATATTATCCTCGGGAAATGGTCAAGCGGAATCCATAACAAGAACTTGGTGGCCATCATCTGGCCCAGGTGGAATCAAATCAGCGGATGTGGCACAAGTCCTTATACGACGCTTTGTGGGTGGATCGTATTACTCCCAAGAGATCTCTCGGCATGTCACCTTTTCAAGTGTTATATGGCATTGATGCTGAGCTTCCCATTTCTGTGGAACTTCCTGCTCTGCGCTTGGCACGAGCCATTGAAGATGAAACTTTCCAAAGTTCTCTTGAAAAGAGAATCATGTATCTGGCAGAACTTGAAGAAAAGAGAGTGAAGGTGGTCGATAGGATCACTGAACATCAGAATCAAGTTAAGAGGCTTTTCGATAAGAAAGCCAAGCAGAGAGATTTTCAAGTGGGAGATCTCGTCCTTTTGTGGGACAAGCAAAGAGAGCCAAAGGGCATGCATGGAAAGTTTGATTCCCTATGGAGAGGGCCCTTCAAAATCAAGCAACTCAATGGAGAGAATAGTTTCTATCTCTCGTATCTGGATGGAACTGAGCTCCCGCTTCCCTATAGCGGGTAGCATCTGAAGATCTTCAGGAAGTAGAGCTTGCTCTCTTCTTTGTATAATTTGCTTTAAGTTGTGTGTTTGCTTTCATCGTGTGTTTGCTTTCGGTTTGTCGTGTGTTTCTTTTGTTCTCCCTCTGGTCCCCCTTGTTTTTGACTCTGTTACCCAATGGATAGGCACAAGTGGTCTGGGATTCTCTACCCCCAAGTTCGCTCAGGGATAGTCCCCAAAAAGAGCCATCTGTTATCCCGTAAAATTGATAAGGGCAATTTTACCGATAACCATACGGAAAATTTTGTTTCGATCCCTCGTTAGGGATCCCTCGCATTCGAAACGTTGTAAAATCCCTTCCCGGGAAATCTAGTTTTCGAACTTAGTCTTTCTGAGCCTTTTTTTGGCTGGGCGCATGAAATATCCTTGTAACACTAGCCTTTGATGCGCCCCCTTAAAAGCCTTTGGTGCATGGTTTTCCATGTTAACACATCTTTCGGTGTGCCAAAGGATGTTGAGTCTCTTTTGCGTGCGCCAAGGTGCATGCGCCTTATTGTTGACACAACTTTTGTTGCTCCGCTTTTTGGTGCGCCAAAGGGCACACATAATCTTATTGCAACACCATATTTTGGTGCGCCAAAGGGCACACATAACTTCATGTCGACAATGCTTTTGGCGCGCCAAGGCACACTTCATCTCCTGTTGTCAAATACTCTCATGCGCCAAAGGGCGCACGCTTTCTCCTGTCGACAACAAATCTCATGTGCCTTTGAAAAAGTGGTTGGCGCATTTATGACCAGTTTTTCTATATATATATGTGAGTGCGCTCCCAAATGTCATTTTCACTTTTGTTGAGCACGTGATCATTACGAACTTGTCGGCCTGCTGCTCGTCGTTTTCATCGTCTGTGGACCCATTCCCAAACTTTTACTATATATCCAGGTAAGAGGTGTTATTTCTCTCTTGTGCATTTTGTGCTTTCAGTTCCTGGTGTGTTCCTGGTTTGGTTCTTGCTTGTTGGGTGGTTGTTTATATATAAATGTGATCGGCCTAGCCTCCTCCATTTGCTGTATCTGCCCCCATGCTATCCTTCCTCTTTCCAGATCTGCTGGAGAAGGTCATTTTCTTGAAACCATGGTTGTAATCCTCTTGGTTTTAACCATTTCGTTTGCCCACTGAGCATGTTAAAAAGAGAGGAGAAGAAATCTAAGAATCATGTAAAAACCCCCTTTAAGAGTTTAGTTTTGTTTTTCTCCTTGGCGCGTCTCTGTCACCCCCTGCAACACTAAGAACGATTCGTCCCTTTGGCGCATCTACCGCCTATATACGTGAGCAAAACCCGTGCCAATGGTGTACCTTTTCTGCCTGCTGCATCATGTCCTCTACGCCCTTTGGCGCGTCTCTTTCACATGCTACAAGTGTCAAAATCTTGCACCCCTTTGGCGCGCCATCCTTTTGTGCTGCATCACATTTTCATGCGCCCATGACGCACCCAGCTTCCATGCAACACAAGCTTTATCTGCGCAAGTATGAAGCTATAAAGGCGCAGGCGCATCCCCGATTGCAATAACATTATGTTGTGTAAACTCTTCGTGCGCCACGCCATATTTCCTTCGGCGCACGAAAAGTCCATGTTACACGCTTTTCCCATGCGCCAAAGGGCGCACCCAATCCTAATGTAACATGCAAGGCCCATGCGCCTTTGGCGCATCCTGTTTCCATGCAACACACTGTTCTCATGCGCCTTTTATAAAATGCAATCTGCAACATCCATGCGCCATGCGCCCTGTTTATTTGGCCTGCAAGTTGCAATTTTCATGCGCCCTGCGCCCTGAGCCTTAAAATCTCTAACTCTTTCTTCTGCTGACATTCTAATGGAAGATCAAATGGCTAATTCAACCTTTTTGGATTGGGTCTCGCTTCTTCTTCATGCAGATCAGCAACTGAGTTCAAAAGAACATATGTCTACATCCAGCAAGAGACCCACCAAACCAAGAGGAAAGGCTAAGCTTACAGAGGAAGAGATGAAGTACAAATATCAAAGGGTCAGGATGCCCGAATCACAGGCTGAATGTAGTATGGATGTCAGGGACTCAGAGTTGGGTCACATTGACATGGAAGAATTCTGGGTTAGGACTCAGAAGGTTACAAGAAGTCCGTGGATGGACAAATTAATAGGCAGTGCCCTGCATTTCACCGGAGGAATCCCGTCAGTGCCGTCAACAATGAATTCATGATGGTGATTACACAGTCTTACAACAAGGACACAAGATGTGTCGAAAATAGCAAGGGCGAGGTAATCATAAACCTCACTGCCCGTCATTTTGAGATAATGCTCGGCATCCCTCACCACCAAAGACTTTGTGGCCGTCGGCCAAGAAGGGTGCATCAGGCACAGGAAGACAATGAAGACCAATGCATGCAACTAATGAACAAGTCTACTTGAAAAACAAGAAGGTGGTAACCCGGTGGCCCCAAATCATCCACCGCGGTGACTTCTCGAAAGAGCTCGGCGATCTTATTACTTTCTGAGCGGGGTCTTGGGCTTTCGATGCCCACTACTTCCATAAATGGATCTTTGAGGTACTTGGAAACAATGAATAAGAATGTGCACGAGTAGCACTTTTCTTTGGGGAGAAATAATAAACATCACCATCTCCGAGCAGGCTGACAATTCACCACAATGGGAGTGTTCCATATGAACTCCTACATAGTCTACACTACAGCGTCGGAGAGGGATTATCTAGGGCTAAACCGAAGTGGAATTTGGCCTCGGTCAAAATATATGAATATTATCTAGAATCGAGGTGGAGAATAGCATCCCTCCATTCGCCAAAATTAATGATGCTTTCTTCTATCACATCATTTGCCTGTTAAGGCCAAATCTAACTCATGGTCGCACGACCAAAAACATTGTGTCAACCGTGGAGAAGTGGGGGGCCCTGTTCACCTAGTTCCCACATTTACCTATCTCGAGGGCGGTCGACTTCTTGGGCGAGCCAACTAGGGCTACCGAGGTATCTTTGGACCTAAGCTGATTCTACTAGAGTTATCAAGGCGGTGGTCACATACCATGAGAAATGCCTCAAAAGAAAGAAGGGCGGAACTCCTTTCCCCCTCACAATGGGCAGGTACACATGCTCCTCCCATCACAAGGCGAAGGAAATGTTCGCGAGCTGGAGTTGCTCAATTTGAAACATGACTTCCCGGCCCAGGCCTACCTTTGACCCAAGGAGCTGCTGCCGCGAGGGCTAAGCTTGATCCGATCCATGTCCCTCAAATTGAGGATATTTACATTGACGTCATCCACGAGTGGAACTCGAAAAAAAGGATCATTCTCGCTTAGCATTGGTGGAAATTATCCAATAAGGAGTGGCCATTGTCCCCAAAGGCTTCCAAACTACGGAAGATGAAGTAGACAAGGTGTATAATGACACGGAAGGGGATGATTGGCCCTTCCCGACCATTGGCAAACAAGGCTCCTCAAACAATTGAGGAGAGGGTCAGAGACTATGCGCGAGAACGAGCCTTTGTGCCGCATGAATGGGCTGATCTACCTCGGGGTAGATTTCACCACCTCCCCATTGGGCAATGCGCCTCCAAGGTCCAAGAAGCAGCTAAAAGGAAAAGGTACAGAAGGTGAATCCAGCACCATTCAGGAAGAAGCCCCTGAAAGTCCTCCTTCCACAGCGCCAGAACAGGTAATAACTCTGGATTCACCAGAGAAAGAAGCAGCAGAGGATAGTCCCATACGCCCATCCACTCAGGATGTCGGCATTGCTACAACCACAGAAGTCCCTTCTATCCCTTCTTCTTCTCTTCCTTCCCCTCCTCAAGTAACTCAGGTGACCATCCCTTTGGTCATGTCCTCTGCCTCTTCTTCTACTCTTTCCCCTGCCTCTTCATCTATCTTCTCTTCCCTCACTGATTTATCTTCTTCCATTTCTTCCCTCATTTCCGGGCTCCCTTCCCTTCCTTTGTCTTCTGCAGCTGCGGTTTCCCTTCCTCCCGTGGACACTTCTTCGGCTATGCTTTCAATGCCACCACCGCGTGTCTCCACGTTTTTCCCCTCTTCTACTGTTGCTCCCTCCTCCTCTGTCTCTGGTCCTTCTTCTATGGGACCAGCCTGGATCTCTCAGCAGTTGAGCCAACAAAAGAGGAAAGTTCCCATCGCTCCGATGGACTTTTCAGTGATTCCGGCCAAAGGGGCAAAGAAGCAAAAGCCTGTAACACGCTTCTCTCAAAGTGTTGCGGTGAGAGAGTTATGGAAATAGCATACCCCAGATCCCTCAAGGAGAAAAAGATCTGTCTCTCGACATATTTTACTTGTGACTCAAGTCACAATGGGGACGTCTTACGAAAGTCTCCGGGGGAAGCTCTTTCCGCATTCGATGCCCTCTGCAAAAAGCTTGAGGAATAAAAGAAGAGAAAGGCTGCGAAGGAGCGAGAACAAATATCTACTTCAAGCCTTACGAGAAGATGGGTAGTGCACCTCCCATGACTGCCGCCGAGACTTCTGAGCTTCTCAGCCAGGAGAAAATCAATGAATATTCAAAGATCGGCGAGCAGGGTATGGCCGTTTCTGCTTGGAGGAGCCATATCCTCAAGGATAGTGAAAGAGTGATCGCCGAGTATGTCAATTCATATCTAAACATAAAAAAGGTGAACAAGGAACTCCAATTATTAGCGGGTCCCATATCAGAAGAGCTAGATCATGCTAGACTCCAACATGAGACCTTTCACAAATGTTCATTGTTGATCGAGGATCTGTAAAGTTCGGAGTTTTCGGCCATCCAGGGCCCTCAACAAAACCATGTCCACTCTGGACTATCGGATAGATCAGCTGGAATTTGTTCGGAAAAGATAGATAAGGTGAAGGAAGAGGCCTGGATGTGATGCATCAAATGGGCGAATTGTTCTTAACATGTCTCCGGGGCTGCTCACTCCTTCCTTTACCATGAGATCAGTGATGAAACTATCCGGATCTTGAGGAGATCACTTCTCAGAGACGGGGCCGAGAGGTCACATTTGACACTTGAATCTATCAACAACCTCTTGGCTGTAGGGACTTCATCGGGTTCCTCATCGAGGCGGAGAAAGATTATTCTAAACTCCCGGAAAAGCTCATAAGCGGCGGTAGACTTGTGAAGCAATCGGTGAGCGGCACAGGATCCATCACGGGATCAATTTGGGCCCATGATTAACAAGTTTTTGGAATACCGCGCTCGAGTTCCACATATCATCTCTGGCGATCGAAGTAGGCAACCCCCTTTCGGCCGCGGATGATGATGATGACGAGTAAACGCTTCTTCTTCTTCTCTTCTTCTTCTTCTCTCTATTCTCCGACTTTCTTGTTGAAATGTCTGAAGTAAGTTGATACAAATGATGACATCATCCATGTTGCATCATGGGATGATGTCATCCATCAAAGTTGTCAAAGTCAACATGACTTTTAGATATTTTGTAAATATCTTTGTAAATAGGTGGTTGGCTCCTTTTTGCCTTCTTTCCTCCTCTTTTCTATAAATAAGGGAATACTTGTTGTATTCAAAGGTGAACATTTTTTAGATGAAAATAGAAGTGAGGAGAGAAAGACTTTGAGCTTTCTTGTAACAGAAGAAAAAGTAATACAAATATTAAGACTTTGTGCTCAATAGTTGTGTTATGTATTAGATCTTCCTTACGTTAGATCTGTATGTGTTTAATCTGTTGGATTCATATCTACTTTTCTGTCATTTGCTCATCAGTATTGCTTTGTTTATTTATGCAAGTAGGTTTGGCTCTGTTTACTACCAACCCAAAAACATAAATCTTCTGACCTTTCTGCTTTGGAATTCATTTCTTTTCTTCCTTCGGATCTGTTCTTTCTCTTTTCCCTCTTTCATTCCTTTCTTTTCGTAGCCTGAAACACTCTACTGGGATGAGATCCCAAACCCCCGAAGGTAGAATCTGTGAGACTTGCATAGATTCCTGCTGGTAGAATAGCAATAAACCAGTTTCGCTTTGCTGACTCAAAGAGGGGCTAAGCCCTGCACACTGTTGGCTCGTCTATCCATAGATCTATCCAGGCGCATGATTTTCAGACCAACAATGTGGGATGAGATCCTCCTATAGGGCCCTAAAGATACTAGAAAACTCATGGGAAATGTGGGCCAATATCTCATCCTCAACTTTAATTAAATTCTCTTGATGACAACAAATTATGAAATGGAGGCTTGATTGGTTTAGATCTCTCTTCCACAAACCACTCATAGTATAAAATTGTGAAAAAAACACCTCTCAAACACCATTATGAGTGCATGAAGTGAATTACATATCTTGAGCACCAAATCCTATTGATAAAATGAACAAAAATGGAAAACAAAAACCCCAAATAATAAGTATATACATGTAGAAGATCCAAAATTGAAATACACACCTATGTACATTGTATAAAAACGTTATTGTGCACACTAATTGGAAAAATGCTTGAGATTACTACCATTGATAGGAAAATATAGAACTCCACCATGTAGATCCCTCAAAAATTAAATACTTTCTCCAATGCGTTTATCTATTGCATGTGGTCCTATCCATAATGGATCAAAATTTCCATGTTTTCCTTTGTCTTCATGTTTGTTTTCCTATAGCATCACCAAATCATTTAACTCAAATATTTTGGAAACTATTTCTTATTAAATATTCTCTTCATTTTACTCTCAAGCTTCATCCATTTATGATGGGATTTCCTTATAATTTAATCCAATTGAATGAGTTCATTGATCCTTTTTGTATATGGGTGAACATCCTCGAATTCACTTCTTACAACATCTAGAAAGTGAGAAGTTCTTAATTTTTAGGAAAAGTTTAATTCATAAATAAACTAGTTCAAAAGGGATTTTCCTATAGCCTTATTTGGAGTTAGCATATATGCCTAAATGAAAATCTTCAACATTTCTTCTTGTTTCTTTTTATTCAACTTTAGATTCCTAATCATTTTGATCAATTTTATTGTTGGACTCGGATTGTCTATTCCCTTATGGGTATTAGTTGGAAGAATAAGTTAGATTGATCCCAAAATAGAAACACATTTTAAGAAGAGGGATAGCCCTAAAACACATAGCATTATCAAACATAATTTTATTTAGCACTATAAACCTAATGATTATATTATTTTGCAAGAAATCCATCACCACCTTGTGATTTGTATTTTTTATCGGGATAACTTCAACCCACTTTGTAAGGTAATTTGTAGTAACCAAAATACATATATTCCATATTATTCTCCATGATTATCACACTTTGATTCCCTCCCTCAATTCCAATGATGTTGATTCTTCAATAAGGTAGTCGGGGGTGTGTGTAAGTGTGAGCATCTTGTTGTCCACTCAAAATTCCCTGCTCTGATGAAAGTAAAAAAATTTCAAAATTTTGAGTTTAAGTGTTTTCTCTAATGTACCGAAGTCGTGAAATTGAGAAAATCTGCGTTTTGGGTCATTTTGTATGTATTTCGGGCCTGTCGGACATTTTTGTCCCGCGTGTCCCAAGTTCCGAAGTGCGTTCTATTCCCCGATCGGCCAAAATCCCCGAAGTTGTTCCATTTTCGGGCCTGTCGGAACTTTTTGTCCCACGTGTCCCAAGTTCAAGTGCGCTCTGTTCCCCGATTGGCCGAAATCCCCGAAGTTGTTCCATTTTCGGGCCCGTCAGAACTTTTCGTCCCAAGTGTCCCAAATGGAATTGTGCAAGTTGTTCCATTTTCGGCCGTTTCACCCGAACCGCGTACTTCACTCTTTCATGTTCCAAATGTCCCAAAGTTAATTCTGCAAGTTGTTCCATTTTCGGCCGAAACGCCCGAACCGCGTACTTCACGTACTTGCGTTCCAAATGTCCCAAACTTTTCCGGACTCATTGTCACCTTTTCGGCCGAAACGCCCGAACCGCGTGTTTCACGCGTTTTCATCCCAAATGTCCCAAAATGCATTTGTGCGTCTTCTCCCTGTTTCACCCGAATCGGCCGAGCCGCGTGTTTCGCGCATTCACGTCTCACATGTCCCAAGCGAACCAAATGCCATTCATACTTAGTTTTTCCCGCTCTACCCGAATATGTTGTTTTTCAAACTGATAGATATGAATTTAATGCGCATTGATCACCCTTCTCTCTCCTCAACGGCTATATAACGAGCAAGCCACCTTTGCAATTCTTACATTGTTTCCATGCTACCCTTGCTCGAACCCTTGCAACCTAATTCCCTGCGCGTGTATCCCTTTTCTCTGTAATTCCTCCCGAATTTAGGTTGCATGCTCTAATACTATCAATATCATGGATAAAGAGCTCAAACTCTAGAGCAGCTGCATAGTAGACCTCCGACTCATGGGACAGGTCAGATGAGAACATTTTACTGGTGAGTAAAATCTTTAATGATGTAAAGGACAATCTGTCGAAGTCCTGGGTCTATAGTGTGGAGTGGAAGATCAAAGTCTTGGAGGAGGATTTGGGAGAACTCAAAGAACAATGGCGTAAAGGCGAAGCTTTCAAGACACTGGTTGTCTCTGCTTTCAAAGATATACACTGTCATCTTCAGGATGAAAATTCTGGTGTTTCCCTTTCCTTGCAAGAAATCAAAGCTCAGTTCAGAGCTTTTGCAAAAGATAATTTATTCAAGGAAAGCTCCATCTCCAAAGAAAAATGAAGGAAATCTGCTCTCTTCAATCTGCCATTGGAGAAGCAAATAAAGATTATCATACTCATGTCGAGTTTGATAAAGAGATGGAGAAATGTCTTGGATTTTGGACTCAGTCTACGGCCAACACATCAGTCCCTCGTGGCAGAGACATAGCTGAGGCATTAAAGAAATTCAGGCAGCGGATTCTGAAGTCGGTGGGTCCCTCTCAGTGACTGGCCACCTGTCTTCTTCCCCATTCTTTTCTCTTCTTCCCTTTCTTTTCCGTTTTCTTTGTAATAGGTTGAGGTACTGTGATTGGCGGTCCTTAACTATTCTTTAGTTAAAAGAAATGGTTACGAAGAGTAACTGAATTGTAAGCTATATAATGGCCTTCTTTACGCCATTCTAAGGAGGAGAACTTGGCTTATTTTCTAAAAGTGTAAATAGATCATAAAGAAATCAATACAGAAGGACTTTCCATTCTTTGTCTATCTGATCTCTGTTATTCCTAAGCTTTCATTTATTCTCTTTGTGAAGATCATTTGTCTCAAGTTTATTAGTCTTGCCGATTGCATACTCTTCGACTTTGCAAGCATGGCGATCTTGTATAACCAAGAAGGAACTTTGTGTCCTTGATTAATGAATCTGTGTTATGTTAAGAAACTTTGTGTTCTAGCAGATGTTATTTACAGAACTTTGTGTCTTTGAATTCCATCTTATTTATCCGATACAAATGATCTTGTTTCAATTCACTGTGACTTCGCATACATAAAGAATTACTCTGATATCTATAATTCTGCATGTTGCCTTTCTGCTCTTTCCCGTACTCTCATTTCCTCAGTCCTTTTTGTAATTGATGATCTTCATAGAAAACACTTTCGTAATATCCAAGTTTAACCAACAAATCATGTCTTGTACATTTGTAAATAGGTTCGTTTCTGAATAAGGGAACCTCTCCCATTAAAGAGGAGGGACTTCTTGTCCCCTGACTGTTGCTCTTCTTAAAAGTCCTATTTGATGACCAACAGTTTTTGGTGACTCCGCTGGGGAAAATCACATTCCAGTTCTATAATTTTTCGATCATCCTTTGATCTGGCGACTCCACGTTTTACTCGAGGGAGGAGGGCCCTCGTGTTGAAGATTCTCGCCAGCTTTTAGAGCAGCAGGTTTTCTTTCCCTTCAACAAGAGATAGAAGGACTCATTCAACAAGCACTCCACTGTTCAAGACAGAATTCCCACAGGTGGTTTTTCTTCAGAGCCAGCTAGCCCTAATCTTCAAGCTTTGATTCTTGCTGGTGTTGCAGTCCCTCTCCAAGCCGTTTTTCCAAGAATGGCGGCGCCATTACCATGGGGTCATCGTGTCGGGCCCCTTGCTCTTCCTCAGCCTTTGCATGAGTTACCCAGAGGTAACCGGAAGAACTTCCCCAAATTCAAAGGCGATGGCAAAGTGCATCCTGATGAACACATCGCAGCCTTCATTGTTGCATGTGGAGTTCTGGGAGTCGAACATGAAGACATCTCCGTAAGGCTGTTCGTTGAGACGTTACAAGATAATGCCGCTGATTGGTTCTACCACCTTCCGGCTGGCGCTATCACCGACTGGGACACAATGAGAACTCAGTTCGAAAACCGTTTCAAGCCGGCAGAAGATGTACATGCCTTGCTAGCCCAAATCTCTCAGATAAAGAAAGATTCACAAGAGCCCATGAGAGAATTTGTGGCCCGATTCAATAAATTGATCAATAAAATTCCGCAGCTTACCCGACCTGTTGATCAAATTCAAAAATGTTTCTTCCTAAATGCTCAATCGCCCAAAGTTAGTTATGCACTAAGAAGGGCTAATCTCGCAACATTGGTCGAGGATCAAACCCTCGCTGTTAGTATCGAGGATGACTTGATCATGTCAGGGAAGTTGAGAAGAGACCCTTCCAAATCTAAGTCTGCTGCTTCTTCCTCTTCCACCCCTGGGCCTAATACTGATCCATTAGTTCAAAAACTTGCAAATGATCTTCTTGCCATAAAGAAACAATTAGCTCAGCATGCTCCTTATGCAGACGTTCCAAGGAGAAATTTCCAGCCCAGAAATCATTTTCCTGCTTCTCAAACAAGATTAGCACTTGAAGGACCTCCTGTTAAGGTTCCTGTGAATGCAACCTGTGAAGTTGAAGAGCCAGATGATGATGAGGATAATGAAGCTTGTGAGGAGTTTGTGGAAGAATTTGATGATGAAGTAGACGAACTTGAGGGATCTCGAGTAAATTTCTTCACCACTGAAGGCATCGATGATGGAGATGACTATGATGAAGTAGTAGCAGACATGAATAGCGAATCATTCACTGTCATGACTCGAGAGCAGACAAGTCAGAGGGAGAAAGTGACACAGCCCATCAAGAAATCTAAGGAGCAGTCGACAACTATTCCCGTGATTGCAAAAAGAGGATCTCCTATCCCTACCTCATCTACACCAAAGGTGAGTCCTATTAATCCTACTACTAAAATTTCTTCTTCTTTCTCTCCTAAAGTTGATAAGCCTAGAATTTCAAATGATGATGGCCCGTCCACTTCTGGGTCTTTTGATATTGTTGATCACCTGAAAAAGACCAAGGTCCAAATCTCAGAAGCCGAGTATTATCAAACCCATCCCAAAGCTTTTGCTAAAATGATTCACTTTGTCAATTCCCACTCTAAGACCACCTCTAAAGGCCTTTTTCCCACTCCTCCTTCTGCACCACAGCCTAGTCTGGTAGCCGCTGTCACCTCGCCTAATGACAAAATCAAGCCTTTTTATGTAACACTTCTTATAGCTGGTCATAGGCTCAGTAATTGTGTCATAGATTCCGGAGCCTCAGATAATGTGATGCCTGCTAAAGTAGCTCATGCTTTAGGCCTAACTCTCACACGCACTTATGGATCTTGTTACTCTATGGAGAGTAAAGAAGTGCCCCTGGTCGGAAGAATTAAGGATGCACAAGTGGCTTTTGCTGCTTTTCCTGAAAAGAGAGTTTTGGCTACCATCTTAGTTGCAGATATTCCTCCTTCATACGGGATGTTGCTAAGTAGGAACTTCTGTAAGGATGTGGGTGGAGAAATCCAAATGGATTGGTCACATGCACTCATACCTGTTAATGGACAAATGAAGAAGTTGATGCCTGAGAAGCAATCTGAGTATATTGTGCAAAAAACGGATGATCCTAAAGCACAAATACTCTATGAGGATATGGGTCATGGAAATTACATGATTATGTCCCCTGATGAAATCCAACTTCCCAGAATGTCACCTAAAGATCCTAATGGTATTTGGATTTTAGAGTTTGATGGAAGTTGTTCCTCAGCTGGTTCTGGAGCTGGTGTCCTGCTAGTGTCACCTGAAGGAAGCCTACACCCCTTTTCATTTAAGTTGCAGTTCAAGAATACTAATAACACAACAGAGTACGAGGCTCTCATTCTCGATTGCAAGTGGCCAAAGAACAAGGTGTAAAGAATCTTTTGGCTCGTGGTGATGCAGAGTTGATTGTAAAGCAGGTCAGAAACCTTTTTCAAGTAAAAAATGGAAGGCTAAAACATTACCGAATCAGGTTTGGGATTCCATTGAATTCCTTGATGCTTTCTCTATCGAAGCAATACCTAGGGAGAAGAACAGCAGGGCTGATTCGTTGGCAGTCTCAGGGTCACTACTGATTCCTCATCCTGACTTCTCTCAGGATAAGTTCACTATTGAAATGGTCCATCGGCCTAGTGTACCTGATAATACCAATAACTGGCAAGTTTTCAATGATGATCATCACTTGCTTTCTTTCCTTGAACTCAAGGGTAATTTCAAACAATCGTATTTTGAGGGAAGTGACAACCCCTCGTGAGAGTGTGTCCTTTGACAAATCAGTCACTCAAGAAGAAAAAAAGGATCAGGATGGATGCATCAATCTCAAAGGAAACAAGATTCCTAAAGGATTGGTGAGTTTGGAGGAACTATTTGATAAACATGATAGGCATGTGAAATCTAGAGCTTCTATGACCTCAACAATCACCGAGTATGACAAGATCAATATTGGGAGTTCTACTCGATCCTAAGCTAGTGAATATTGGAAAATGTTGCACAGTAGATGAGAGGAAGAAAGCAATTGCTCTTTTAAAGAGGTATAAGGATGTCCTCACTTATTCTTATGAAGATTTGAAAGCTTTCAAACCAAAAGATATGTAGCATTCTATTCCTCTCAAACCAGGAATTAAACCTTTTAAGCAGAAACAGAGGCAGTATAATCCCAAAACAGCTGACAGGATGAGGACAGATTGGAGGTTGCTGATAGGATATCTGTTCACCAGCAAAAGGTTAAGGTCCTGTTTGACAAGAAAGCCAGGTTCAGAGATTTCCAAGTTGGAGACACTGTGTTGCTATGGGATAAAAGGCATGAACCTCGTGGCAGCCATGGCAAGTTTGATTCCCTGTGGCTCGGACCTTTCAAGATCAGACACTTTGCTGGTGAGAATTCCTTTTATCTTGATTACATGGATGGTTCTTCTCTCCCACTTCCTTATAGTGGGCAGTATCTCAAGTTGTTCAAGTCCTAGGTGATTAGGGAGTCCTTTGTATATTCTGTACAATGTTTTTGCTTTTCTTTCTTTTTGTTTTGGTGTGTTGTCCTCTGTATTGATCTACTTTTTGACTCTATTGCCCAATGGATAAGGTACTGGTCTGCTTCCCCGAGTTTGTCTAAGTTCTTGCCTTGTCTCATTCCTTGAATTCATGCCAAGTCATCCCTAGAAGGAGCCAGCTGTTGTCCACTCAAAATTCCCTGCTTTGATGAAAGTAAAAAAATTCAAAATTTTGAGTTTAAGTGTTTTCTCTAATGTACCGAAGTCGTGAAATTGAGAAAATCTATGTTTTGGGTCATTTTGTATGTATTTCGGCCTGTCGGACATTTTTGTCCCGCGTGTCCCAAGTTCCAAAGTGCGTTCTGTTCCCGATCGACCAAAATCCTGAAGTTGTTCCATTTTCGGGCTTGTCGGAACTTTTTGTCCCAAGTGTCCCAAGTTCAAAGTGCGTTGCTCCCCGATCGGCCGAAATCCCCGAAGTTGTTCCATTTTTGGGCCCGTCGAAACTTTTCGTCCCAAGTGTCCCAAATGGAATTGTGCAAGTTGTTCCATTTTCGGCCATTTCACCCGAACCACGAACTTCACACTTTCATGTTCCAAATGTCCCAAAGTTAATTCTCGCATGTTGTTCCATTTTCACCAAACGCTCGAACCACGTACTTCACGCCCTTACATCCCAAATGTCCCAAAATTTTCCAGACTCATTGTCACCTTTTCGGCCGAAACACCTGAGTCACGTGTTTCGCGCGTTTTTCGTCCCAAATGTCCCAAAATGCATTTGTGCGTCTTCTCCCTGTTTCACCCGAATCGGCCGAGCCGCATGTTTCGCGCATTCACGTATCACATGTCCCAAGTGAACCAAATGCCATTCATACTTAGTTTTTCCCGCTCTACCCGAATATGTTGTTTTTCAAACTGATAGATATGAATTTAATGCACATTGATCACCCTTCTCTCTCCTCAACGGCTATATAACGAGCAAGCCACCTTTGCAATTCTTACATTGTTTCCATGCTACCCTTGCTCGAATCCTTGCAACCTAAATCCCTGCGCGTGTATCCCTTTTCTCTATAATTCCTCCCCGAATTTAGGTTGCGGCTCTGATACTATCAATATCATGGATAAAGAGCTCAAACTCTGGAGTAGTTGCATAGTAGACCTCCGACTCATGGGACAGGCAGATGAGAACATTTTACTGTGAGTAAAGTCTTTGATGATGCAAAGGACAATCTGTCGAAGTCCTGGGTCTACAGTGTGGAGTGGAAGATCAAAGTCCTGGAGGAGGCTTTGGGAGAACTAAAGAACAGCTGGCAGAAGGGTGAAGCTTTCAAGACACTGGTTATCTCTGCTTTCAAAGATATACACTGTCATCTTCAGGATGAAAATTCTGGTGTTTCCCTTTCCTTGCAAGAAATCAAAGCTCAGTTCAGAGCTTTTGTAAAAGATAATTTATTCAAGGAAAGCTCCATCTCCAAAGAAAAAATGAAGGAAATCTACTCTCTTCAATCTGCCATTGGAGAAGCAAATAAAGATTATCATACTCATGTCGAGTTTGATAAAGAGATGGAGAAATGTCTTGGATTTTGGACTCAGTCTACGGCCAACACATCACCCCTCGTGGGCGTAGACATAGCGAGTCATTAAAGAAATTCAGCAAATGATTCTCAAGTCGGTGGGTCCCTCTCGACTGCCACCTGCCTTCTTCACCATTCTTTTCTCTTCTTCCCTTTCTTTTCCGTTTTCTTTGTAATAGGTTGAGGTACTCGATCACGGTCCTTAACTATTCTTTAGTTAAAAGAAACGGTTACGAAGAGTAACTGAATTGTAAGCTATATAATGGCCTTCTTTACGCCATTCTAAGGAGGAAGAACTTGGCTTATTTTCTGAAAAGTGTAAATAGATCATAAAGAAATCAATACAGAAGGACTTTCCATTCTTTGTCTATCTGATCTCTGTTATTCCTAAGCTTTCATTTATTCTCTTTGTGAAGATCATTTGTCTCAAGTTTATTAGTCTTGCCGATTGCATACTCTTCGACTTTGCAAGCATGGCGATCTTGTATAACCAAGAAGGAACTTTGTGTCCTTGATTAATGAATCTATGTTATGTTAAGAAACTTTGTGTTCTAGCAGATGTTATTTACAGAACTTTGTGTCTTTGAATTCCATCTTATTTATCCGATACAAATGATCTTGTTTCAATTCACTGTGACTTCACATACATAAAGAATTACTCTGATATCTATAATTCTACATGTTGCCTTTCTACTCTTTCCCGTACTCTCATTTCCTCAGTTCCTTTTGTAATTGATGATCTTCATAGAAAACACTTTCGTAATATCCAAGTTTAACCAACAAATCATGTCTTGTACATTTGTAAATAGGTTCGTTTCTAAATAAGGGAACCTCTCCCATTAAAGAGGAGGGACTTCTTGTCCCCTGACTGTTGCTCTTCTTAAAAGTCCTATTTGACGACCAACACATCCTAGAAATAGTCTCGCATAAATGGGAAAGGATATTAAAAATATGGCACATGTGTAGGATGAAACAATAGATAGTTTAGTATGAGTGTGATAATTTTTACTCTAAGGTTTTTTTCCTCTCTCTCCGTATCTCAATAGAAAAATGATGATGTTCTAGGGAACAAATCAAGACAAAGGGAGAGTGGGTATTTATTATTTTAATGGCACTTATTGATTCACTCACATTTTGGTGGGATTACGTAGGAAATGTGCAAAGTGGGAAAATGGTGGGAATCAACATCAAAAGGATAAGTTGGAGTAAGTAGGAGGTTGGTAAGTTATTCATTTGTTACATGCACATGAGAACATGAGGGGAAGTATTTTTTGCAACGAGTATCATTTGAAATCATCCGATAATTAGTGATAAAATTGATTGCAAACTTTGTCCCTAATCTATCTAAGTTATGAAAAAGTGTAAAAAGGATAAGGGAAAGGAAGAAAGAGAAATAGATCTAACAACATGTGAGAGACCCTTTTCAGTTGATGAAGGAAGATCCAAGAAACTGTACTCAACCTTAAACCAACATTCACTCAATTAAGACAAGAGCATGTTCAAGAGTATGAGGAACATATTGGGGAGAAAAGATGAATGTAATGTCATTAGATGTACATGAAATGAATGCTAACTCCCTACAAAAACAATGAAATATATATCGATGAAGAGTAGGAAATCAACTTCAACTAGCCGGAAAAGAGTGCATACAAACATCAATATCCAGGGTGAAAGCACAAGTAGAAATAAGTGAACAAAGGAAAATGCATTAAAATGTTCAAATATTCTTTCTACAAGGATCCAACCATAATAACATCTTTCAACTAGGTATTTATAGGGAGATACCATAGTTAATTGAGGCACACTTAAAAATTTTACATTTAATGGCATCATCCAATGTGCAATGTAGATTTGATAAGGTAGATACATGGGTGTCCATAAAAATCAATCAAATTTAATGCATACATAAGATATCTAGAATAATATTACACCTAATAATAAATTTAGTTTAGGAAACATTGATGCGAGAAGGTGTGTAAGTATGGTGTGAGGTATAAGTCAAGCTTCATTTAAATTTATGCAAAGACTTGACTTCGATATAACATGATTAATGGGATATTCTCAATATTATCTTATCAAAAGGATGAAAAATATTAGATTCATTGATAAAATTATAATTCTCTACATTCTTAGTGTTAGAGTCAATGGTTGGTGTTGAATGTGGAGTGTATTTTTCATTTACGAAATAAGTATTGTTTTTCATCTATGCAATGTGGCCATTGGGATTTTCCAAATTTATTGCACACACTTTTAGGAGACTTCTATGATACTACCTTTAATTCCAACAAGGAAAAATAAGAGTGTAAAGTGAATTATACAAAATGAGGAACACAAATAAAACATGATAAAACTACATGCACAAAGTGCACATGCGTTCTTCCTTTATTATTTTATTGCGTAGAGGTTGTATGTGCATGATATAATGGCTGGTGCAATACATGGATTACATGTACAAATATGTACACATTCTTCGTTAGAATAATATCTAACACTTTCTTTGTACAATACTTCAAGATATCATGATTGGGTATATAATACCTACACAATATAAAGATTAAAAGAAACCAAGTATTAGTTGTTAGATTTGTCCCAGTGGGCCATAAATCATTCAAATATACAATTTCGAGATAGAGTAGTAATTTAAGCGATTTTGTGTAGTATATTACAAGATACCTGGTGGGTGAAAATATGTCCTAAACCATTAGGAGGCCACATGACCCATGGTTTGGTCACGTAAGGATTACATGAAGCTGTTCAAATGCAATGGAATCACACAATGTTATAATTTATTGGTGTAGCAAGAGATAAGAAATTAGGATACATGAGACATTTCACAAAGGGAATGCACAATCTTAAATTTAAGGATCCATTACATGGGAATTAAGATATTTCATAAAGAAGGTTACGTAATGGAAAAAATTATGTGTATTGGGATGCAAAATTGCCACATCTAAGGATTATAAAGGGACACATGTAAATATTGCGCATGAAGTGAGAAGGTCAAAAAATATTTCACGTTCGATGGAATGTTATGTAATGATATCATGTAAATCTATTAGAATATTTTACACAAATGGGGACTTCACTTGTGTATCGGGAATTGGGATAAGTGAAACTCGCACACACATGATATATGAAGAACTTAGTGAAATATGGATGAATAAGATTATGAAGAGGCATAAGAAGTGAAATAAGGATTGTAAAGGTGATGGGAAATCAAAGCACACAATAATCCATCCTTCGAAGAAATGAAAAAATATATTTCCTAATTTATTTAAGGAAATTAGGGGCATAATGAAAATTTAATATCGAATTACATAAATCAAATTTGATAACTTACTCTTCATTCTTATTATTTCATAGGAAGTATTACACCCATTTATATAGGATATGTTGTTCATATATTTAAGAAGAGATAATCACCATAAATATCTCCACACACAACTCCTAAAACAACTCCATGTTATTTTACGTGATATTTTGTTTTCTCACAAAACTAATATTGTTAATGAGTTGTTTACTCAACAAATCATAACAATATTTACGCACTCACCCACTCATAATTACATTTACTATAATGTAATTAACTATTAAAAAACACATTATATTATCCTAGATAATATAATCACTCACATAATATTCTATGTTCACACTACAATATAAATATTCCTAACATTCACCCCCTTAGTGTGAACATGGGGAAAGAGCACTTGAAGACATGAGTATGAAAAAGTTCCACAGTTGCTATTGGATCTTTTTGCACATGATCACCTCTCTAGCTCACCAGCTGATCATGATCACCTCTCTACATGAATCTATTCATAAGTTTATCATCTTTTAATGAAGTACAGGAGTCAGAGGACCATACAATAGTCAAAGGATCATACGTAGAAGCTTCCCTCTTGTAAAAAAAGTATTATAGTCTTTCTTCTTCCACACCATATAGACATCTCAGGAATGATTGTTAGAATCACATAGAAACACATTAAAAAAATAACCACACATGCTAAATATAAATTTCCACCAAATCAATTTGTGGCCCCATCGTTGGTGACTGATGAGAGGCCCTAAAATTCCTCCTTCCTCCAAAAAGTGAACTATTTACTATAATAATTCCTCATCACTAGGACAAGAAAGTTCTTCATCTTTAGAGTATTCATCCCAATCAGTTTCTTCTATGACCAAAATATATTTTTGATCTATTTTCTCATCAAGTAGATATTTTTCCTCTTTTTACAGTTCAAGGCTACATGTCCCAATTCATCACAATAATAGCATTTAATTTTACCTTTAGAATGGAAATGTTTTGGTTTGAAATTTTCTTTCTTAGATGAAGTACTCACTTTATTTTGTACATACATTACTTCTTCATATTCTTCATAATTACTCTTATCAAGTAATGTGGAGATTACTCCTTCTAAGCTAATTATTACCTTGCTTAAAGTAAACAAAATATTTTAATAGATTTTAGGAATAATATTTAAGAGTATTGCTTTAGCATCATCATCTTTACTCGACTCACTAATTCCAGCTAATTGATTTAGCAAAAGAACCGAACTTACTTATATGATCTTCCATTGAGTTCTCTTCCATTTTCAACCCGTATAAGTGTTGCTTCAGTGTAGTATTTTCTGTTTCAGCTTCAGAACCAAATAATTTGTTAAGAGACTCCAAAATTTCTTTTGTAGATTTTGTGAAATCCACATGATGTAGATAGGCTTTTGATAAGCCCAAACCAATGGTACCCAAAGCTCTCTAATCTTTTGAATCCCATTTAGCTATAGCACATGCGATCGTTAGCATTGGTGGAATTGCATTAGCTTTAACTACATCCCATAAGTCCTTTTCTATTAAATACAATTACATCTGTAGTTCCCATGCATGGAAATCTTGTCCTTTAAACTTTTCAATCAGATTTAATTTCTCCATTATTTTGTACAATACTGATAAAAAAATACAGAATTGAATCAGGTACTTTAAAAATTTATATAGAATACCTTTGAACCTCTAAACAAGTCAAGACTCTATATTAATAATTCAACATTATTGGAAATTGGATAAAACTTTTAGTAGAAGAATTAATGTGTTGAATTTGATAATTGTATAGTGAAATTCGTATATCTTCAAAAATACGCATCGGGTTCTACTTGAAATATCTTCCGTAGTTTTCTCACAAACATGTGGTTCAGAATGAAAAATTATAGAAAATCCAAATCCTAAAATGAAAACTAAAAGATATTCTTTGAGATGGATTGGATAAAAAAATACTGAAATTTCCCACATCAAACCTACTCTGATACCAAATGAAAATTTAATATCATAATTGCATAAATCAAATTTGAAAACTTACTCTTCATTCTTATTATTTCATAGGAAGTATTACACCCATTTATATATGAGAGGTTGTTCCTATATTTAAGGAGATATAATCTCCATAAATATCTCCACACAAAAATCCTAAAACAACTCCATCTTATTTTACGTGAGATTTTGTTTTCTCACAAAAATTACATTTTTAATGAGTTGTTTACTCAACAAATAATAACAATATTTACTCACCCACTCATAATTACATTTACCATAATGTAATTAACTATTACAACACATATTATATTATCCTAGATAATATAATCACTCACATAATATTCTATGTTCACACTACAATATAAATATTCCTGACACTATTGTGGACACAATGACAAATGGTAACTCAACTAGGAAATTGTCTCAAGAATTTTGAACCCATAATCTATGGTATGTAATAAAAATGAATAAAATACTTAGTCATAAAAAATTTTATTTTCAAATTAGAAGCGAGAATCTAAGGAATTGATATTGGCACATAAAATACTAAGTTTACAAACTTACAAAGAATCAGTGTGTGCACATGAAGTTCATTCATCTCATCTACAATATTTTTGCTCCAACATGAAGAGTGATCACATAGCTTACTTACTGATGGGGTTTTATTCTATTTTTTATTTTTAAAATATTTTGATGGGAGATGGAAAAATGGGAGGGCTAATGTATTTCTATGCTACCACCAAAGATATATAGCCTTGATAGAGATACCTTTGGCTTCAATCGTGGCCTTTCTCCACTTCTAGATAGACATCTATAGCCCCAATGGAGATTACAAGAAACACCCTTATACAAAGAAATATTTTGAAACACTTTAAAATTTGATTGATTTCATTTTCTTCCTTTTTGTTTTAGTGCACACGTAAATAATGTGCATGGGTTGGGAAATAATATAGCCATGTGAGAGGATGATTCAAGAAAGTTGAATCACATATGGATTCCTTTTATGCCTTTACATTTCTCATTTGTAATGAAATTAATGCACTAGATACTAAAGAAACTAGCAACTTAAAAATGATAGAGGGTTTATGTTACCTAATATGTGATATGAGCATTGGATGGTTGATTCTCGTTGTAACTTGATATACCTACAAAATGGAACAAATATGGATTAGATAGATATATGTGGGGTTTCTGACAATGTGGTTCCAAGAAGTGATTAGCTTCCTTTCATAGATGTCAACCCCGTTTTAATAAAAATGATGTAAAAGATGAAATTGCAGAAATGCAAAAATATTGTTGAATCTAGAAGATGACAAAATTGATCTAAAAGCTAATTAGATGACAATAATTGTAAAATTGAATGTTACCTGGTTTGGGTCAATGAAAACCCAAATTACGCAGAGGTATGTAGATGACAACCTAGGAGGGAAGATCTAAAATGTAAGATGAATATGTAGACCTAAAAGGTCTAAATTCCAACTGGAGGATGAAAAAAGCCTACGTATGTTGTGAGTAGTCTACAAGGAGAGACCAGGGGTAGAAAACTCTAGGAAATGAATAAAAACAAAAATAGAAGAGATCTATTTGAAAAACTAGAACTAGGTTGACAGTGATCTAACTGGGCAGGTGATGATCGTAGAAGAATTGGATAAACCCAAGGATAAATGGATGAGAAAGAAAACTTGTAATAAAAAATTCTAAAGGGAAGGTTTTGAAGAAGCTCTAAGTGTTTTTGTTGATGGTCTAAACCTACAAGAGATTAAGTACTATAAACACATAGATAATATGATTAAAGATGAATAAAACAACACAATGATAATGATGCACCTCATGACGGATGATCATGAGTGATGCAAGCATGCTAAAAATATGTCTCAAGATCTATGGATGTTTCAGGGATGTTCTAGTGTGGGGAAGGATGCTCATATCGCAAGAAATCCCGAAGTTGCATGCATTTGATATGAAATAGAAAGAAAGTATCTAGTTTTATAGGGTTGATGATGACTAGGATGGGTCACCACCGATTGTGGGGAAAGTTTCCCCAATGGGCTATTTTTGTGATTTTGATGGGATTTTTTGAGCTTCTTAAATAATAAAAGGATGATTTAAAGCACTTAGGCAGGAAAGAGATGAGATAAGGGTAGTTAGGGCATAAAAATAGATAAAATCTAGAAAAGTAAAGGGGATGTGTGTGTAGGATAAAAGTAATAGAAATAGAAGGTTGGTTAGGGAAATGGATGAGGATTAATTAATTAATAGGCATAAAGATTAATGTGGATGGGATAATTGGGCATGTAAGATATTAAATGATTAATTAATTAATTAATGAGGATTAAATGGGAATTTAATTAAAGGAAGGGGGATGATTAAATAAATATGTGCATGTAGGTGATGAGGGTATAGATACCAAATTTAGGTGTTTACATTTTCCCCTTTTGTTGAGTGGTTTGGGCTAGCAAGCCATGAGACAAAAAAAGAGAGTTGGATAAGGATAAAAAGAATTGATGATGAGCTCCCCCTCAAATGGGGGATCGATGATGTCAAGGAAAATTGATGACGTGTTTGAAAAAGGTAGATGAAAAAGGGTGGTGGGTGAAGAAAAGATGGGTAAAATGATTACCAAGGCAAGATGCCCCAGAAAAAGGATCGTAATAATGATGGAAAACTATGGTAGTGACTCCAATATCACATTGGTAGGGGAAAATTGTGGTCTCTATAGAGATAAACAACAAAGTTTTAAGGACGAGTGAGTGGGTGAAGATCACTACAATATGGATGCAGGATGAGATGACCAATGAGTCATAGGAAATTCATCAAAGTATGCACAACTATATGCAAAAATTATGTGAAATCCTTCATACATGAGGAATCGAATGAAAAGGTATGTGTTCACAAGGGATGAGAATGAATGATGTGGTTCCCAATGGGACATTAAAATGGCCAATAAGGAAAACTAAAAAATCAAGTGATGAAGTAATATGCCCCAAAGGGGGAAAGCATGGCTGCAAAGGAAAAAAAAGTCAAATATGCCCAAGTGGGGAAAGGTATGGCCGCAAAGGAAAAAAAAGGAAAAGGTATGCCCCAAGAGGGGAAAAGCATGGCCACAAAGGTGGACTTTGATGAAAAATAATGGTGCCCCAAGGATAGGCATGAATATGGCCATAATAGTGGACTTGATATAATGAATGTAATGCCCAAATAGGAAGATGAGTATGGCCTCAAAGGAGGACTTCATGTGCAAATTGATAGGATTATAAAATAAAATGCCAAAAAGAGGAGTGATTATAGCCATGAAAGGTGGACTTAGGGAATAAATATGATTAACATTCCCAAAGGAAAAATAAATGGCCACAAATGTGGACTTAAAGAGTTATATATGCCAAAAGGAATAGTGATTATGGCCACAGTGTGGAATTAGAGAGTATGTATGCCCAGAGGAAGAAATAGTTGAAAATGTTGTATGAAAAATACCTGAAGGGAAAATAGAGATGACCACAAGTGTGGACTTAATGGTCAATAATAGATGATTCCCTAGAAAGGGATGTAAGAAAGAGGGGAGAAATCCCAAAATGGTTATGGTTAAGGCAAGTCGATAGCGGATGAGGAAAATCGATAGTGACCCAAGGTGGTCGATGCCAACTAGGTGTCGGTGGGCTATATAAGATCAAGGGGTGGCCAAAATGCTCATTTTCATGCACAAAATTAATGAGAAAGATCAAAGTGAGAAAAAGATATTAAGGAAAATGGAGGCTACGGGAGCTACAAGGAAATGCCAAAGGGTGCAAATGATGGTAAGTAATAAAAGTCACATTGGTTTTTGATTTAGTTTCATGTTTTATTTATTTATCTTGAATTTTTTAATAGAAAAATGGATGGTTCCATGGGTGATTTGCGGTTACCTAGAAGGGTCAACGTCGACCAAGACCTAAGGAAAATTGAATGGCCCTAAAACATGTTGATCGACCTAGGTCAAAGCATTGATTAGTGTTATATTGGATAAAAATGGATTTAGATGGAATTTAATGCACTTTGGATGGATTTTTGGATCAGAGGTCTAATGTATGCATGTATTCATTGTGATTGTAGGCCAGAGAGACCTTATATTTAATATATCGAGTACTGTCTATATGAGTAGATTAGAGGAGATGTGACAAATGTTGTGTGGGATCATCTGTCTACAGTTAGACTAGGAGGATTTAGACATTATCAGAGGATCCCACAAGATGTGGGGCTTATGATTTATTTGGTTGAGAGGTGGGATAGGTAGACATGTACATTTTAGTTTAGGACAGGGAGATGACTATCACCTTAGAGGATGTGTATAAGATTCTTAGGCTACCAATACATGGGGAGCAAATAGTTCTCATTACTAGTGATGAAAGATTGGTAGTTTTGACATGGCTATTTAGAGCCAATGCACCCTAGATCAAGTTTTCTTTAGGGGACTTTGTGTATGAGCTGAGATATGAGGTTGGGGTGGCACAACTAGTTTATTTTCATGGTGATGATGGTAGTGTCTTGTTATGCTTTCCCAGGACTCAAGAGGAGCTCAATTTCCATGGGCACTAGCCAGTGTAGTGGCCAATATTGTGGACCATGAGACTGTATTCTCTTTTAGGACACATTGTTAGCTTAGGTTTACCATGATCTATATTTATACATAGGGTGGGTAGGAGGTCAAGGTTGGATGTAGGATTATTGCTTCACTACTAGGCTTATGATCATATACCATATTCAGCTATTAGTTGGGTTTCTAAGATGGAGGGTCAATCAGGCCTTTGGAGAGAGAGAGAGGGGTGGATTGGTACATGGATCAACTTGTAGAGTTAAATATTGATTAGATTAGGTGGCAGCCATATCGGGATTTACTTTCCTGTCTGTGTGTATGTGGAGCTATTGGGATGAGGAGGATGAGATGGGTGTAGGGGAGATGACCAGAGATGATAGAGGTCATTCAATTTGACAAGGTGACATGATAACTTGACATCGTTCGATCGGGGCCTCATGATTTGATTTTATATAGGAGGAGGAGCTGGATAGAGAGTTGTTGAGTCCTACTATGGTAGACCCATTGGAGGAGGAGGATGTGTTGTGGGATGATGACAATGATGTGGGAGTAGGAGTAGGATACTCCAATTGGCATATGGAAATCATGGGTAGTTGAGGAGGGAGGAGAGGAGGAGATAGAGGAGATGGAGGTTGAGGTTGAGGCAGCTCTAGGAGGTGGTGGAGATAGAGTAGTAGAGGATAAAGAGGTGGCACACTTGTGCAGGCAAGGCTAGATCAGATGATATTAGAGAGAGATACAACATTGCAGCGAGTAGGGGATGCGGTCACTCAAGAGAGAGATTGAATTATTTAGGAGAGGGACCGCTACCACAGGTAGAGGGAGGCCTACAGGGACCATTTTGGAAATTTAGATACTATTGTAGTGACAAAGTCGATAGTAGTATTTAGGAAGCACCACAGGGGATCTGGAAAAAGGACACCCCTAGCATGATTTGGATGGATGGGTACTTCATGTTAGAAGCTGAGGGAAAATATTATGAGGATATTGTGTATGAAAGTTACCTTAGACTTTGAGATACTTTGGGGCATCTCTAGAGAGAGATAGGAAGCATGTGGAGCTGAGCCATTGAGGATTATAATGAGTGTATCATATTTATGGTGAGAGGAGGAGGCTAGGAGGGTGGTGATGGCATGTAGTTTATAGGTGTTGTACCTACCCCAGAGGGAGAGGACTTGAGAGCCTCAAATATTCACTTCACTGATTTTGATAGCATTTCTACTTTGAGGAGCCCCTTAGAGGGTCATGATGTACTGATATACATTTTGATATATGATATATGGTTTTTTCATGGATTATTATGTGTTCATTATGTGATGTGATGGATTTTAATTTTGTATGTGGTGATTATTTTAGATTATATGTCATGATGATGGATTTATATTAGATGTGATGGTGATTTTAGATTGTATGTTTGTTTTATATTTGATGATGATGGTGAAATAGATGTATGATTAGATGTTTATTTGGATGTGCATGTGTATGGATGATGATATAAATGTGTGATGTGGTAACATGTTTTGTGTTTAAATTTGATCATGATGATTATAATGTATATGGGTAAGATGTGATGGAAAAAATTAAGAATGAATGTGATTAATGATGGATGTAAGTTTAAATAAATGTGTTGTAAGATAGATAGATAACATATAGGTGATTGAGATGAAGAAAGATGTGTTGAAAGATAGATGTGATAGGATTAGGATAAAAATGCCTTGAAATGGTGGAAACCTATAGGTGTGAACAAAACTATGTTATAGTGAGGAATGTATGAGGAAAATATGCCTCCAACCACATTGGAGGTAAACAAAAAGGGGATCTAGGTAATGCAAGGCACATGCGACCAAAAAATGTTAGCAAATAACCAACAATAGTTAGTCATTTCAAATATCATAAGGAAATAATGGATGAGATGATCTCATAAACCTAATGTTGACATGAAAAAGAGGTTTGAGATGAAACTTGTATAAGGAAAGAGGGTTCTCCAAAATTGGTGTTCCCTAAAATTATGCCCCAGCTCTGGGAAGGGGAAAGAGAAAGATGATCAATGTGGGAAGATTTCTTAGGATGCTGATAAAATGGAAGGTTGATCAATGTGAGAAGCCTTCAAATGCCATAAGGAGTAGCCATCCTTTGAGGGTATGGTATACTTTATACAAAATGTATATGGAAAGAATAAATGATATTTGTCCTTCAAGGGATCGGTCTATTTATTTGATTTTGATTTTATTCTTTTCATTTTCATTTTCTTCTCTCCTTTTTTTTTCACAAATAGTTTTCCTTCAAGGGATCAGTATGTTTTTGATAATTTTGATTTTTGACTCAAGAATCCATTAATTTTGTTTTTACATGGGAGAGAGTTGGGACCAACTAAGTAGACCACTTAAGAGGGAATATTAATGTACAAGAGACACCCCTGGACCCTTTGCATGGCTCCAATAGGTGAATAAGAAGATGATGGATGTCATGATCAAAAATTTCTCACCAAAGGAGAGAATCTATCCATAAGGAATATGCTATGGGAAGATCCATGGTGCTCATATTTAAGGTCACATCTAGGAAGTGACAAAAGACCACATAATTCCAAATCACTAAAATGAGAAATGGAAGAGGCTAAGATGGAGGAATGATCTAAGACATGACTAAGGTAACATTGGTAAATGTGCTAAAAATATAATGGTCATAAGTACAATGCATTAAGCGGTTCCACTTCTAGTTTACCGTCAAGGGAATTCAAATGATAGGCTCTTGACCCATACTTGCATGTAATAATTTATGGTCCGATCCAGTTAGGGGAGAACTTTATTCATTGGATCCTGTCTAGAGTAGTGACATTGTGATAAAGTTATGAGGCCACTAATGTTAACTTCACGTTAGGAAGATGGGATGAGATGAACAAGTGAAAATAAGAGCAAACACTACCTATTAGGGAAGTGAATGGTATGCATTTAAGATGAATAAATGGTCCCCTAGAGGACAAGATAAATTAGGATCATATGAGATGAGTTAAATAAATATTATGAAATATAATGGTGGGTTTTAGATAAAGCCATGGTGCTTGAAGGGAAGCAAAAATATGGCCACAAAAGTGGTCGTAGGAGGAGAAGATAGAAAATACAATCGGATAAAACAAGCTAGATGAGATAGGATGATGCCAAATATGGAAAGGAACTAATCTATGAATAGACAAGTCCTATAAAGAAGTCCCCCTAGCATGGGAGGATGAATCGATGAAGATGAGAAGAAAGATGCTAAAGGATCAATAATGGGGGAGATGATCCCCAATGAAAGGGATGTGGATAGGATAGTGGATGTCAAAGGATATGGATGTTAGGAATGTGGTGTATCAAGGTGAACAATATCGATGAACAAGGGAGGACCCTCATCAAGAAGAGTGATAGGAGATGATGTAGATGGGTGAAAAGACACCAAAAAGTTGATCGGATGGAGATGTGGTAAAAGGAATCAGATGGGATATGAGTGAAGAAATAAATGGATAAGGGGAATCTTCGAGGAGTTCCTATCACTCAATAATATGGTGGAAAATATTCTAAAGGGCCTTACAATGCTTAGTGTCATGGCCCAGAGTGCGATGATAAACAAAAATGAAATAGGGATCAAACCATGATGGATTTATATAGTTTCGGTCAAAGTCCCGATAGGTGTGAGCATGATGCCATAAGATCCAAGCAAATTTTGGAGGACCTCTGCATATGATTTGATGTGGGCACCAGGGAAGGTTATGTAAGATGGTGTGGATGGTGATGGTGAAGGTGGATTGGGTTGAGGTCTAGGTGGTCTAGAAGATGCAATGGTGGATGATTTAGGCTTGGATGGATGGATAATTGGAGGTATTTTTGATGAAGGGACTAGCCCTGCAGGAGGTAATCGACCGCTTTTTTGGATTTGGATGGGTTGATTGGTCATGATGGAGGAGGGGATCTAAAGATAGAGGATGCGGCCTCGGGATAGAAGATATATATTTAGTCTTGATTGGAGGGATGTCGATATTATTGTAAGGACACTCAAGGGATTTCTATGGATGGATGCCAAGGTTTTTGGATTTGGATTGTTAAGGAGTTCCCTTGGTAGGGATAACAATGATTTCGACAAGTGGATCAAAAGATGGGGTTGTGGTTGATGGAGGAAGTAATTTTTGCATGATTTTTCTAGGGAGGATGGGAATTGGTTTGATGTGGGAACATATGGTCATGTGGATGAGAGGGAGGATCACCTATGGTAGTTGCGAGTTGAAGTTCTCTCCAATATTTCTTAAATGATGTAGGTGGTGTAGAAGAAGAAGGAGATAATGGGGATGTGGTCACGATAGTCGATGTGGTAGGTGTGGAAAGAATCACAAAAAGAGGAACTAGTATGGAATCTAAGGACGATACGATAGGAAAAGGTGGAAGAGATGTGGATGGGGAACATGGTCCAATATAGTGGAATGATTAGATCTAGTCGTGGAATCAATAGTATGAATAGATGTGGATATGGAAATTAAAATGGGTGCTTGGATCATGCAAGAAATAATGTCTATGTGAGATGACATAGATGGTTGATGGGTTATCATACATATGGAAGAGGGATGAGTGTAAACTATGTTTATTTTAGGTATCTCAAGAGGCATGGAGGTGAATTAAGGAGATGTGATGGGTGTGATAGCATATGTGGATGTGGATGTGGTATATGTCCTGACACTAGGTTCAAAAGGGGAGATGAGATAAGTGTTATCCAAAATTCACCCCCAAGGTAACTTTGATAACATGCAAGCAATTATATTGATTCAGGGCGAAAAGTCATGTTTCTAGGGTCCCCTCATATTTGTCTAACTCCCCTGTCCAAGAGGAAGAGAGTAAGTTCTGAGAAAATGTGAAAAAGGGTTGCAGAAGGCAAATAGGTTGATCCAGGAAAAATCGTGAAAATTGGCTAAGTCCCGCTCAAGGTCGCCTCTGGGACGTTTGGGACAGAAAAGCGCGAACCGGCCGAACCGGTGAAATCAGCACAAACAGTCCGAAACGCAGCAGGGACAAATGGGACAAAAGTACGCGGCGGGCGCGAAATTCCGGTTCGACAGAGAAAAAATCGACTAACTGCTGAGAGGGTCGCCTTTGGGACAAGCGGGACAAAAAGTACGTGAACCGGCCGAAATGAGAACTTTTGTCCCGGGACAGTTGGGACAAAAAGGCGCGAACCGGCCGAACCGGGCGAATTTGTCCCAGACAGTCCAAAAGCAAATGGGACGCGCGGGCCAAAAGTACGCGAACCGGCCGGATCGGCCGAAATGGGAAATTTCAGCACCAAAACCAAATGGGACAAAGGGACGCGCGGGACGCGAAAAGCCGAAATGGCCGAAGGCAGAGGAGAAAAGTCAACATTTGACCCGTGGAACTTCAAACGGCCATAACTTTTGACTCCGAGCTCCGATTTTGATAAAATTGGACTTTCTGGAACGAGCACGACGTCCTCTACGCCACAAAAACTGGATTTCTTATTTTTAATGAGGGTAGATATGTTTAAACAAAAGAAACATATTCGGCTCCAGTCAATCAATGCTCATTCCCGTCAAATGACAGAAAACGCCTGCCAGGCCCAAAACAGCTGCCCGCACTCAGAAGGCCATAACTTTTGCATTTCTCAACAAAATCGCACAAAATTAGTACCGTTGGAATCGTGGTTCCGAGCCCGATGCACAACAATCAAGAAATTCCAGATTTGATCATAAATTGATTGAGATTTTTAAGAAAACGTGGCCGGGTTCAGAACAGTGTTTTATTTGGTAGCTGGGAGTGCAATTAAGAGGCATGGTCATCATTCCTTCTCTGCTGCAGCACATGGGACAGTATGGGGAGCCTTTTCCAAGTAATGTATACCCATTCCACTCAATTTAATGCCTCTTACAGGTGGTTGAAGGACAGATTTCGGGATTTCCATTTTCCCTTCTCTTTTCCTTCTCATTTTTCTATAAATTGGAGTGTTGGGCTCATTGTAAAGGGGAGAGTTTTTGGGTAACAAAGCTCTGTCAAAATTGCTTTGTGAAGCCAGTGTGTTGCAGGCCCTTGTAGTGGACTCCTTGCATGGTGATCCAGGCCCTTATCTTGTAATAGATTGAACTGTGCATATCATGAAGCAATAAAATATCAGTTTGTGGATATATCTTCCCCTGCTGTGTTTCCTTGCATTCTTCTTGCCCCTTTAATCTTTCTACAAGTATATTGTGTCTATTTATTATGTTCTTGCAGGAATTCATTATCATTGTGTGTGCTTGGAATATTGTTGTAAATGCATTTTGCTGGATTATGGTGAACTGTCATCACCTCTTCTAGTGTGCACTTTATCAGTATTTCACACATTTGGAGATTACTCTCACATCCTCCTTTTACT
Source organism: Taxus wallichiana var. yunnanensis (assembly GCA_018340775.1). Taxonomy (NCBI): domain Eukaryota; kingdom Viridiplantae; phylum Streptophyta; class Pinopsida; order Cupressales; family Taxaceae; genus Taxus; species Taxus wallichiana. Next base: position 92,964,959 of record CM031242.1, read on the forward strand.
CGGTGTATCACCGCTTTAGTGTAGGATTTCATTTTATGCATTCTCTCTCTCTGGTCCCTTGGAATTTTAGGTTAGAATAGCTAGTTTCTCCTGCATTAGAGTAGATTGTGGCGAGTAGTTTAGGAGCAAGAACCACTTTCTCTCTCGGAGGTCTATCTCAAGTAGCAAGTCCCACAACTTGGAGATAGTACCCATGTTATCCAATCACACTGGGATGCTTAGAGTGATCAAACTAGAAATCGATCAACATCCGAGGTGCTTGTGATTTGGTGATAACAACTTTGTGATAAGTAGCATACTCATAAGTGAGGAGATAGGTGGTAGAGATGTCGGGGTCGGTATAATGTCAAGTGATATGGGCATGGGTAGAGAAATATGTGATAATGATGTCAATGTAAGTGTAGTGATAGGTGTGGATGTAGAGGTAGGTATGGCTAAGGCTAATGCGAGATGTGGTAAGAGTAGGACTAGTTGTAGATGAAAGAGAAGCAGTGGAGGTTAAGGTGGTAGGTAGTGGGATCATGGATATAGTGGATGTGAGGATATCCCTTGAAGGGGTGGTTGGCACAATATCTAAGATAGGGGTAGATGATGAAGATGGTAAAATAGATGTGGGAGAAGATGTATGATGTATGGTGTTGATTGAGAATGGGTTAAATTGATGTGACGTAGAAGGTGAAGATGATGAGAATGTCACGTGGTGAAGATGGGATTGTTTGGGGGATATAGGATCATGGTGATAAGTAGGGTCATGGTAAGATGACGAGGATGGGGTAAGAATAGGAAGGTCTAATACAGAAGGCTCATAAGGGATGTCCCTAGGTGAGATAGGTATGTTAGATGAAGGGGAAATTTCATAAGGGGAAACATGATCTGTTAATTGATATCTATGGAGGAGCAAGTCACAAATGGAGCAGGAAGAAGGTCCGGAAGAAAAAAGGGTTTGGATGGGGTCATGGTGGACTACTGAGAAATGATTGAGGAAAATTTTGGTTCCATTATTAAACAAACAAAATAAGCAAACAATTCCTTTTTTATGTTTTGATTAAGAATGTGAAAAATAAAAGGGAGATGGATAATAAAGGACCTAGAAGAAGGTGAACTATGTTTGGTTTCAGGTAAGTTATGGCTAGGGAATGTTTGAGGTAGCTTCTTGTTGGGTGATCAAATCCCAATCAGTCTACTAGGAAAGGGAGTGTTTTGATGTGTTAATTTGATTTGTGTGGTTTAGGTTATGTGTGATAAATGTGAGATGCAAAATATTGAACCCCTACTTCTATGAGAAAGCAAGATGCAAAAATAAGGGTTCTTTTAAAGCCAAAACAAAATGTTATTTTTGATGAGAACACAGATAAGAAGGGGAAGTACAATGTAAAAGGAGAAAATAGGGAAAAGAGGAATACCTAGATAGTGATTTTCCTATTTATCTACACTTTTGGGTGATGAGTGATCCAAGCGACAAACCCAACATGAGAAAGAAATAAACAAAGCCTCATGCTATAGTTTTAGTAGAAAAAGAAGAATATAAAAATGAAGATACCACATAAATGGTGTCCCATTGGGCATGCCAAGAATGTTATCCAAATTTCTTGTTTATAATGAAGTTAATGCACTAGCTACTAAAGAAACTAGAAACTTAGAAATGATGGAGGGTTTATGTTACCTTGGATGTGATATGGGCGCTAGATGGATGATTCTAATTGTAGCTTGATATACCTACACAACTAGAAAAAATATGGATTAGATAGGTATATGCCGGGTTTCCCGAAAATTTAGTTTCAAGAAGTGATTAGATTCATTTCACAGATGATAACCATCCTTTTAATAAAAGTGATGTAAGAGATGAAATTGCATAAATATGTAGAAACAAAAATATTGGTGAATCTGAGAAGATGAAATAAATTGATCTAAAAGCTAATTAGATGAAAATAACTATAAATTGACTGTTACCTAGTATCGATCGACAATGAGCCAAACTATGTAGAGGCGGGTATACGGTAACATGGGAGGGAAGATATGGATTTTATGATGAATATGTAGACCTGAAAGGTCTGAATGCCAACTAGAGGATGACAGAAGCCTATGTATGTTGTGAGTAGTCTGCGAGGGAGATACCGGGGTAGAAAACTCCACAAAATGACTAAAAATAACAGATTTGGACTTGGGTCGATGACGATCTGATTTGGTTTTATTGCAAGTGTAGCAGAATTAGATAAATCCAAGGATAAATGGATAAGAAAGACAACATATAAGTAAAAATGCTAAAGGGAAGGTTCTTTGAAGAAGCTCTAAGTGTTATTGTTGATGGTCCGAACCTGCAAGAGATTAGATACTAGAAATACCCAGATAATATGATAAAATTTGAATAAAGCAACACGATGATAATGATGAACCTCATGACGGATGATCGTGAGTGATGTAAGCATGTTGAAAATATGTCCCAAAGGTTTGTAGATGTTTTAGGGATGTTCAAGCGTAGGAAAGGATGCCCATCTCACAAGAAAGTCTGAATTTACGTGTAACGATGTGGAATAGAAAGAAAGTATCTAGTTTTATAGGGTTGATGGTGACCAGGCTAGGTTGTTAGCAATTACGAGGAAAGTTTCCCCAATGGGCTGTTTTTATTGCTTTTGATGGGATTTTTATTTCTTTAAGAATAAAAGGATGTTTTAAAGAACTTAGGTGGGCAAGAGATGATATAAGGGTAGTTAGGGAATAAAAATAGATTAAATCTATAAAAGTAAAGGTGATGTCTGTAGGATAAAAGAAATAAAAATATAAGGTTGATTATGGCGATGGATGAGGATTAATTAATTATTATGAATTAATTAATTAGCGAGTATAAGAGTTAATGTGGATGGGATAATTAGGCATGTAATATATTAAATGATTAATTAATTAATGTTTCTTAATTAATTAATTAGGATTGGATGAGAATTTAATTAAAGGAAGGGGGATGATTAAATAAATATATTACGCACGCTTGTGGTGATGAGGGTATAAATATAAAATTTAGGTGTCTATATGTTTATATAGTTTGGGTGAATCTCCTTCAAAAATAAAAATTATTCTAATTATGAGAAATAATCATGAAACAAAGATTTAAATTTTATTTTTAAAAATTTAAATAATCGAGCACAAGTATTGATACTCATCACAAGCTTACCAAATCCTCTAAAATTCAAACATGCTTAAAAATTAATTTTTTTAACATTGTTACACAAAAAATGATGCATCCCTTACTCCCTCACAAGATGAAACAATTTCTTATGAGGAAAATATGGGAACCACATGGCTAGGTGAAAAATGAAAGGAAACAGGGATGAAGATTGCGTGAAGAAATTTCATCTTTATTGAAAACAATAGTTACACAAAGAAAAACTATGAAAGAAGGAAAAAATAACTAATATATGGAAAGGAAAGCTTAAACTAACCTAAGCTAACCATTATTTATAGTTGGGGATGAGAGGATGGACCTAAGATTTTTGGGTGAAGTAGATTTCTCCTAATAGTATTAACATGCTCATCCCAATATTTTTCTTAAGAACATAGGAAAATATTTGAGTTCTTTAGATTAATCAATTAGAATTACAAATCCAAAAATAAGCCCACACTTATCATATACATTATTTCTACTTTAGAATGAGGGGATGAAATTGTTACCTCAAACTAAAACATAATGAAGGTGCATAATTCTTTTACCTAGATGACTACAAAGGGCATGGGGACAAGAATAATAATATTAGGTAGATAATATTCATCATGGCATGTACTACAGATTGCAAAACACTCCTTATCGGTGTGATCCTCTAAGCTTATTGTTTCTAGGAGGTTGTATTATTATTCAAGGTTATTTATCTCATTCTCCTTCATTCTTCTAGTAGGAAGAACAAATTTCTTTAAATTTTGCCCATGACGTGATGAACTAGGTGGAATCATAGCCAAAGTTTCCTCTTGGATGCATTTTTTTCCATGTAGAATTCCTTTGAGAATCATACACTCATCCTCATGTAGAAAAGATAAAAACACTTCAAAAGTACTCTTTACATGTGATTGCTCATGTAGCCTTCACCATCCAATCAGGGATAACTCTAATAATTTTATGCCTCCAAGAAGGGAGTTGGTACATAGTTTAAATTTTATTTCAAATGCATTATGAGAAAGCACAATTCTTGCATCATCCAACTCATCATAAGTATTCCAATCACTTTTCATGTTATAGTATTCCTTAGGCAATTCATTCACCACTTCAAAATTTAGAATAGAATATTATGTGGCACTTTGTGCAAAATCGTGAGTGCATTACTTACGTTGTTTCATCCTACACTTCTCCTCCTTCTCACACTTCTTATTCCTCTCCTTTGCAAATAATTTCAATGTTATAAGAAAAATTAGAAGAGTTAGAACAAAAATAATAAGAAACACAACTAAAACAAGAATTCATAATATCATTATAAGAATTCATAATATCATGTTATGCAGCTAGATAAGTTGTAGAATTTAATGTTCTTATCTAAACAATTCATTATAGTAAGGTGATGTGTAATGGACATACAATGAAAACTACAGAATTTATAAAGGACATAAAGGGTGTGTTAAACCCTAGAACTTGACCATGAAGAGGAAGACTCTTCCTCTCTCATGAAAATGTAAACAAAAATGGAGCTATGATTTATAATCATTAGAATTCATTTAATAAAGTCTATTAAGTTACAACCTAGGTGGTTGTTACACTTCCTTGAATGGTTAAGTCACATTAAATGGAACTTATGAGGTTGCTGTCCTATTTTCTTTGGGTAACTACTTATTAAGCCAAAATTAACGAACATTGAAAGCAATCTTAAGTTAAGGAAGTTCTTCAAGGATTAATGGAACCTAATTTGGAAAATAACTTAGGGAGAGTTGGATTAGGGTTTGGGAAAGGTTGCTGAAATCTACTTTTAATTATCCAAATTAATTAAATATTAATAATCTCCTAGGGGTATGTACATCTTGACGAGGCTGTTCTATAGGATGCTTTGGCACATACCAACTATAGGGTTATACCTTCAAGAAGATTAGGATCTTCTTGAGGATACAATGATGTAGTTGACATGTGGCAACACCCTTCTGCATTGATCGTCAAGATCTACACACTTTTGGAATTGAACTTAGTTTTCCTCTAGGAATGGATAGTAGCATAGTTAGGATATGAAGTAGCCCTCTAGGACTCAGGGTACCTTGGCACATGGGGTTGACCTAGGTTGACCTAGTATGCCAATATACCCTAAGTCTTTGTGAGCCTCTTCCTATCATAACCTATGTTGTTAACCTGAACTAGGGTTAAACCTTGGGCAAGTGGACTGACAAAAGTCAGTAAAGGACATTCTAGATAACAATAGAGTGGGGGTGAAGGATGTATTCCAGATTGATGAGTATGCCATCAAGGAATAAGTAATATGAATAGTATGTTAGAAATCTTTGGCCAAAGTATCACAAGCTACTAGTTGTGTTGTCCTATGCCACCTAGTCTAAGGATCATGATGTAGATGAATATTGGTAGCAAATATTCGATTAGATTCCTTAGACAGATCACTCAATACCTGAGCAGGGGTAAGAGAACCAAATATACATAGAATATAGAAAATTATTCAATACTTAACGTTAAAACATGAATAAATCGGTAGTTTACCAAGTCATGAAATGAATAGATCGGTAGCTCACCGTGTCATTACACCCGCATAAGGTTATCTCGTTATAAGAATGGTTGTTATGAAATGTGTGTTCTAAATTACGTATTTAGAATAGAGAACATTACTCATAAATATATATAAAAAAAATAAAAATAAAATAAAAATAAAAATTCCCTTGTTTCTAAAGTCTTAAAATGGAAATGTTACATCTTGGTATCAGAGCTAAAGGTTGTAGCTCTTGGACCTATTCTATCTATAATTTGATAAATAATTGAATTTTATTGTAACAAAAATGGTTAGGACAAGAGGAAATGTTGTGAATAATGCTCCACCTAATGAAGGAGTAGCGACAACCCAAAAACTGGATGAGATCCTTACTGCCCTATTGACACAAGAGATTTTTTGGCTCTACTTGAACAACAAGTGATGGGTGCGAGGAGGAAGAAGAAGCTAGTAATAACAATCAGCCACCTCCCGAGGATAACCCCAATTTAGGTGTTGATAATAACAATGTTAATGTGCTGTCAGCCGTAGAAAACAAAAAGGTAAGGTTGGCGGTGAACTTACCGATGATATAAAAAGGATAATTCCACCAAAGTTTGATGGCACCACATTAGGAGATGGAGCTGAGAATTGGCTCAGCAAAATTGAGAAGTACTTTACAATAAGGAACTTCTCAGAGGAAACCAAAGCTATTTGGGGAGCATATCAACTTTTACATTAAGCATATTCATGGTGGGATAGCTGTAAGGCTAAGTTAAATATTGATGAAACTAACATCACTTGGGATCAATTTAAAAGTTATTTTAGGAAATGTTTGTTGCCACAAATTTACTATGATCGAAAATGACGGAATTTCAGAACTTAGCTCAAGGAAAGTTAAGCGTAATTGAGTATTGAGAAAGGTTTACAAAAATCCTCAATTATTTCCCTCGATCAAACTAATGAGAAGTTGGGGATACGGAAATTAATCATGGGATTGAATCCCATTCTTGGGGGAGAAGTTGATGTTCACAGCCCAACCATTATGGAAGGGGTTGTGGAGAAAGCCATAAGGCAAGAACAGAAATTAAAGGCTATTTTTGCTCATAAAGAGGAAGTGTGGAAGAAAGTTCCAAACTCTTCTTCAGCTTCTCTTGCACCTAAGAAAGGACCATGGAAAAATTTTGGTAATAAAAGTAAGTTTTCAACTGATAATAATAAGAAAACAACAATGAATAAGTCTGCTGGAAATACACGGAACAATTTTTCCAAGAATAATAATAATGGATGGAAGTCCTATGGAGGTCAAAATGATAACTTTAAGGCTAGAAATAATTTTGAGTCTAAAAAGGGACTGGTAGGAGGCTGTTATAATTGTGGAAAAGATCATTACATGAATCAATGTCCTTTGAAGAAGGATGATCGTAATCAACAGCACAAGATACATGCTGCAGTAGTTGACAAGCAAGCTACACCTATAGAAGTTCTTGGTAAGTTATTCGGCATACCTATTACTATTCTTTTTGATACGGGAGCTACTAAATGTTTTATTTCTAGTAAACTTGCTTGAAACTTAAAAGAAAAGCTGGAAAAATGGATAAATCATGGACTGTACATTATGGTAATAATTTTGTTCATATAGTTAGTATGTGTCTTTTTGGGGCAGTCCTTGACTTACCTAGCTTTTCCACTGAAGTTGATCTCTATGTAGCACCTTTGGGATCTTATGATATAGTCATAGGCGTAAATTGGTTAGTAGAGCATAAAGAAAAGGTAGACTATTTTGAAAAACATATTAGTTGTTTAGATGATCTGCAGAAAATAACAGAGATTCAAGGTGTAAAACGAGAAATTTCTGTTAGGAAATTGTCAGCTATGCAACTTAAAAAGGCCAAAAATAAGGGTTGTACCTTATATGCAGTAAAAATTTCAGAATCTATGAAAGAAAATAGTGATTTCATGGAACGTTATCCGCTGTTACGAAACTACAATGATGTGTTTCCGAAAGAATTACCGGGATTACCACCCAAAAGGGAGTTTGACTTCACGATTGAAATCAAACCAGGTACTGAACCTATTTCTAAAGAACCTTATCGAATGAATACCAAAGAGTTAGTAGAGCTTAAGGCTCAGGTTGTAAGAACTTTTGTTTAAGGGTTTGATTATACCAAGTGTTTCACCTTGGGGAGCACCAGTGATCATTGTGAAAAATAAATATGGAACACTTAGATTGTGCATTGATTACAAGATGTTAAACAAAGCAACAATAAAAAATAGATACCCACTTCCTAGAATTGATGATCTATTTGATCAGATGTGTGGAGCATCGGTATATTCTAAGATAGATCTTCAATCTAGATATCATCAATTACGAATTAAGGATGAGGACATTCATAAAATGGATTTTAGACAAGGTATGGACATTATGAATTCACGGTTTTACCCTTTGGATTAACTAATGCACCTACAACTTTTATGAATTTAATGAATAATATCTTTCAAGAATACTTGGACAAGTTTGTGCTTGTATTCTTGGACGAAATTCTCATATATTCTAAAAGTGTTGAGGAGCATCATGAACACTTGAAAATAGTTTTGGAAATTATGAGAAAGAGACGGTTGTATGGTAAGTTGTCCAAATGTTCTTTCTATGACACTGAAGTTCACTATTTGGGTCATGTTATAAGTAAAGATGGGATTGTTGTAGATCCTTCTAAAATTGTAGCTATAACCGAGTGGCCTACACCAAAGAATGTACATGAAGTTAGAAGCTTCATGGGCCTTGCGGGTTATTATAGAAAATTTGTTAAGGATTTTTCTAAGGTGGCTACACTAATAACTTCATTGCAGAAAAAGGATAAGAAATTTGTTTGGAATGATAAATGTGAATATTCTTTTAAAGTTTTGAAGAGTCAATTGACTTCAAAGCACCTATTTTAGTTGTACACGATCCTAATGGAGACTTTCTTGTTGTAATGTGAGATGCATCCGGGAAGGTCTTAGAGGAATTTTGTTACAAAATGATCATGTCATAGCATATCAAAGTAGAAAAATTAAGTTGCATGAGTTGAATTATGATCCACATGATTTAGATTTTTCTCGCCATAGTAAACCATTTGAGTTGAAAACCATCATCTTGGGTTAAAGTACATTTTCACTAAGCCAAATCAATGCCGACAACAAAGGTGGCTAGATTTTTGTCTCAATATGATTTTGACATAAGTTACATTAAAGTAAAAGAGAATCAAGTGGTCGATGCTCTAAGTCATAGGAAGCACATTTATACTCTTATAACACTAAGAACTCAATTCAAGGATGAAGTAAAAAGTGTTATGGAATATGATTCTTACTTTTAGCAAGTAAAAATAGCACTTGCTGCAGATCCAAAAGATGAAAGGTATAAATTTTTTCACTTTGATAATGAATGAATCTTACGATATGAAAACAAAGTATACATACCTTTGCTTAATGATTTAAGAAAGAAATTGTTGGCAGAGTTTCACAATTCACCTTTTTCTGGACACCCTGGCATTACAAAAATGCTTGCTGATATAAGAAAAAATTTTCGGAAAGGAATGAAAAAGGATGTTATTGATTTTGTGACTCATTGTCTTGAATATCAATGTGTAAAATCCGAACATATACACCTAGCCGGTTTATTGTATCCTCATAGCATACCGCAATACAAATGATAGGTAATAAGCATGGATTTTGTACAAGGATTACCTATGTCAAGAAATAAACATGATGTTATTTTGGTAGTAGTTGAAAAACTAACGAAAGTAGCTCATTTAATTGCTAGAAATATAAAGGATGATTCTCTTGTTTTGGCTATAAGATTTGTACATGAATTTTTAGATTACATGGAATACCTGAATTAATCATATCTGATAGATACCCTAAAATGACATCAAGGTTTTGGCAAATGCTTAATTCAGCTCTTGGAACTAAACTAAATTTTAGTTCTATGTATCATCCAAAACAGATGGACAGATGAAAGAGTGAATCATGTTACGGATGTATTGTATGGATCATTAGTATAAGTGGGAGGAGCACCTTCCATTAGTTGAATTTGCATACAATAATACATATCATGCTTCTCTTAAGATGGCACCTTTTGAGGAAATTTACGGAAGGAAGTGTAGAACCCCTATTAGTTGGGATAACATTGAGGATAGAGAGGTAATTGGACCTGAAATCCTTATGGAAATGGAATAACAAGTTAATATGATTCATGAGCACTTGAAAGAGGAGAAGATAGGTAAAAGAGTTATGCTTTGACTTAAAGTGGGTTGACAGAAAATTTTAACTTGGTGAGAAGGTTTTCTTTAGGTTAAACCGAAAAAGAGTTATATAAATTTTGGAAAGGCTGCCAAGTTATCACCTCGTTATGTGGGACCTTTTGAAATAGTTGAAGTAATTATCCCCGTAGCTTATCATTTAGCACTACCACTTGCTTTCATCATGAATGTATGATATTTTCCATATTTCTTTTCTTAAGAAATATGTTTTAGATTTATCACATGTGTTAAATTGGAATTCCTTGCGGTTCCAGACCAAGGAAGAATTGTGGTTAAACCCATTCAAGTGATGGAAACTCACCAGTTGCATTTAAGAAATTGAGAAATAAGTCAATGTAAGGTCCAATGGGACCAGTTTAGCAAAGAGAGTGCAACTTGGGAAAATCTAGAGGATATGAAAACTACTTTTCCATATCTATTTGAGCATAATTGAATCTGTTGACTGATAAAAATTTTTTATTATGATTTTATCTTTATATGACATTAAGTAAGCCAGTTTTGGGTAGATATTTATTTGATTTGAATAAAAGTTATTTAATGTTGATTTCTGGAACTATAAGGTTTTGAAATATTTGACTTAGGATAAGAGAAGTGAATGAATTGATTGTCCTTGATGTAAATTGTTAAAAGAGATAATCATCGGACGATGATTCTTTTAGGAGGGAAGCATGTAACACCCTTGACAGTTGTTATTTTCCTCCTTTGCATTTCAAGTGTTGACATGTGATTTTCCTTATAAGGATATGTTCTTCTGATTATTGGAAATCATGCTTGATATGGATAAGTCTTTTCTGCTCTTAAGATCCTTTGACTGAATTGGAATGGCTTTCCTGAATCCATTTTTTTTTTCACTTCTTGTAGGTGATTTGCAATCTGGTTTAAAAATTTGTAAACTTACCTATTTATCTGACTCATCCTTGGATCAATTTCAGTGATCCAAGGAATGTTTTAAATCTGCTCTATTGAATGAATGGTAAATTGACATTCCATGAATTAAGATACACATTGGATTGAACTTTGTAGTTACAAGTTCTTTGATTTTTTTTGTGAACGTGTTTCCATTCAGTGGTTTGTTTTGCTTGGGTCTTTGGAGATCGACCATGGTAGGTCATTGCTGACGAAAATGGAAATGCAGCCTGTTCATGGCATAGGAGAGATCCAGGATCCTATATAGGACTAACCTATGGGATCCTAAGCTAGGTAAAAAAATATATATTTTCTACCTAAGCTATGTCACTTGATAGAATTCTGATTCTAACCTTAAGCTTCTTATTCTATTATGATTGGTTGATTTGCAACCTAACCTAAGCTTGGTGCAAATGGAATTGGAAAGGTTACTAGGTATTAAAATTAACCTAGATCCTAATACTACAAGGTAATATTGTAATCTAACCTAATGCCTAAAACTATTGTGTTTTGAATTAATTTTCCTATGTGGAAATTATCTAAACCTATTTTCTAAGGCCTATGGTGGGGGTTAGTTGTTAGTGTTATATCCTAAGGTATAAATTTTAATCTACCTAAGATCTAACCTAAGCAATTTAATCTATCCTAAACTAATGGATATGAATGGGGACTTAAGTGGTCGCATGCATTTGGGCGATGGTTCCTAAGGAATTTATGTTATTGATAAGGTTGGTAAATGCATACAGACTGCCAGTTTTGGTAGGGACTAGATGACTTGGTGGAGGCTTAGGTGGAAGTGTCACTAAAATGGAAATGCATGTTATTTTTGACTTGGCATTCGCCAGACTTGGAAGGTGGTGGCAAGGAAGATTAGGTGGGAGATTTGGAATTAATGGAATTTATTACTTTCAGTTTTTGTGCTCAAACCGTCTTAGTAGGCATGCAAGTAGATTTTTCTTGGGTTGTTTCACTTTACATGTTTTGTAATTTTTTCTTTGCATGCTCTTTGTTTTTCGAACCAACAAATTGAACTGCACTTCATGGCTATTTTTGAAGTTTTGAATCTATTTTCATTTCGTGGAATGTATAAGAGGAATTCTGGAAAAGGAATTTGGTTGTTTGATCTTTCGTGGAGAAGAGGAGAAGTAGTGAGCTCAGCTGGAGGTCTTCTTTGATTTGATAGAGACACTATCAGGCATGATAGGCTCTAACTGTTAAAATATCTTGCTTTCTTCTAAGTGTTTTCATTAAAACAACTCTACTCTATTGAGTTTTGTGCATTGCATGCTCTATCTGGTTAATTGGTTGTTGGGTTTATTAAATCTTGCATTCTTGGTTTCGAATCCATGGTATATGTGATTCTGTTGGAAACTTATGTTGTGTTGTTTTAGCACAAGAACTATGCATGCAAGAACGAAGTTGGTAACTCTGCTTGGCATTTTCAGTTTTTGGTAATTGTTTGTTTTGGTTCGATGACTTTCATTGCCAATAAATTACTAGCTAAGTTTTTATGGAAACTCTGAGTTCCACTGTGTTTGTTGAGATTAGTGTTTTGTGAACTCGATGTGTTTTGTGATCTCGAGCTGGTAAAGAGCTCATGTTTTTATGGAAGCTTGTATGCAAGTTCGAGTTCTGTCTAAAACTTGTTGAGTATTTGGGAACTTCTGTTAGGTTTCTTGGTGCTATGATGCTTGTGTTTCATTTCATAAATATAAGGAACCGTGATAGAGTAGTAGATGGCTTGGTTCTTGTTTTCTAACTTGTGAAAATTTGATTGTTTCAAACCCTCGCACTGCTTGATACCTGTGTTGTATTATTATGGATAATATGGACTGTTGATAGTCCGCATAGGGTTTGGTGCTTGTGTTTTATTGTGACCATATGAAATGTTATAGAGAGTTCATTAAGAACACGGCCTTCATATTTTTTAGTGTCTAGTCTAAACTCTGTTAAGGATCTTACAATCTGTTTAAGTTGGTAACCAGGGTTTGATAAATGATTAATTGAAAATGGAAGCTCTATTCTTATTTTGAACTATTTAAAAGTTTATTCATTACATTCTACCTAGCATTATGATGTGGGAGTTTATATTAACTCAAATATGAGGTAATGTGATGCAAAGTGATTCAAGGAAATTGTTACTTATTGTTGGAAATGGAAACCTGAGCAAGGTGTCGGTTCAGTTTGGTATTCTTTCTGGTTTTCTTTGTTTAAAGGTGTAAACTAAAAAGGGAACATAATGTTGCCGAACTTGTTTATAATCAATTGAATGATTTTGATCTTTGGTGGAAATTTTTCTCAACATGGTGCTCGATTTGTATTTCGAGTCTTGGGCAGAACGTATTTTTTTAATATGTTGTTAGATCTTGTCATTTAATTTGAGTTTATTACTGGAGTGAATTATTTTAAACTCAGAACTCTTAAAAAGAAACAGATGCATGTGCATGGAGAAAACTGGAAACATGGTCTTGTGAGTTGTTTGGTAAACTTTGTGAGATTTTGATTAGAAACATGGTCTTGTGAGTTGTTTGTTAACTTTGCGAGATTTTGATTGGAAACATGGTCTTGTGAGTTATTTGTTAACTTTGTGAGATTTTGACTAGAAACATGGTCTTGTGAGTTGTTTGGTAAACTTTGCGAGATTTTGACTGGAATCATCTTTGTAGTTTACCATTCTTATTGGGAATTCATTCTTTTTTTTACTCTTGAAGTAATACGTTGAAAAGTATGGTAAATAATATTGTCTTGATTGAGCTCTTGGGTAATTCTAAGTGTTAGTACTTACTTAGATTTCTCTTCTTGTTAGGTCCATTGAAGGAATGTAGAACCTATAAAATAATTAATTATGATTCTTTTGTGTCTATGGACTGTGTATGACCTTCATTGTTTTAATGTTCCTATTTGAAATGGATCTCTTGCTTACAATGGGAAGATTTTTAAAGAAAAGTTGCATTAGACTCCTTCTTACTTTAAAGTGTTCTTGTTCTTCTTTTGGGAACTCTTATATGAACTTAAACTGTATATATATTGAAAAAGGGATTTTGTTAATTAAGTTGAAGGAAATGATTACTGGGTAGGATCATTTCTGTTAAGCTTCTTTTCTAATACAGTTGGAATAAGTTCATTTGTTTGGAACCTTCTGTTAATAATTCTTTTAGGAAAAAGTTAATCGTTACTTGATTAACCTTCTCATACTTATCATTTGACTGAAATGAAATAGAAAGAGAATGATGACTAGGTTGTTGAAAAGAGAATGCAAACTTGTTGGTTGGTTGATGATCCATCTTTCCTTCCTGGATTTTTATATTATTCTGTTCTGATGAATATCTTAAATGTTTGATTTTAAGGTAGTTAATCTTAAGTTGAAATAGATTAGGTCATGATGTGAACCTGTTTCTACTTTGTGGATATTATGTGTTTTAGTATAGTGAAATGGCTTTTCTTCTTCTTTACTTAAAAGTTAGATGAAAACATCTTAACGAGATTATGTTGTAAACACTTCTTTTATCTTATAGTAAAGATAAGTGTTGTATTCTATTGTGGTAGAATTGGAAACAATGAGATGTTATGTTCTGTTGTTGGTAAAGATAATTGATAGGATCAAGTATACTTTAATTTGTAAGACAAATATTATAGATTATATTCTGTTCTTCTTTTAGAAGTGAATTCAGATTCATTAATGCTCTACTTTTTTGATTGTTTTTACTTATGCTTAGTGTATGAAATACTAATTGTTCATTAAAGCAAGGCTATTTTAATTGGAACTATTAGTGGAATGCACCTCGTTTTAAGGCTTAGTGATTATCATACTCAGTTCATTAAACTGACCCATGCTAGCAATTTTTGTAGATGGACTTTGTAAGTGATAAAAGAAGGCAAAAACTTATATGATGCATTAGCTGATTTAAGTTTGATTCTTGTGAAGAATTCTTGATTCGTTCTTGAGTTGTATAAAAAAAAAAAAAAAAGACTTATATTCTTTTGAATGAAGGTTGTTGTTATGCAGTATGCCTAAATGCATAAGTTTGTAAATGTATAAGTTTTGAAAATGAATTGAAGGATGAGAATTTACTTGCATTGGTTGTGTAAATTATCTTGTACTTTTGTAAAAGAAATGGAATCTTATCCTGTTGATATTCTTCATATTATTTATATGTTTAAATGAGTATTCTTGGATAAGTAGGATAAAGGGAATTAGAGTAATTTCCCTAAATGTGATGTAGCTAGATAAGTTACAGAATTTAATGTTCTTATCTAAACAATTCATTATAGTAAGGTGATGTGTAATGAACATACAATGAAAACTACATAATTTGTAAAGGACATAAAGGGTGTGTTAAACCCTAGAACTTGACCATGAAGAGGAAGACTCTTCCTCTCTCATGAAAATGTAAACAAAAAGGAGATATGATTTATAATCATTAGACTTCATTTAATAAAGTCTATTAAGTTACAACCTAGGTGGTTGTTACACTTCCTTGAATGGTTAAGTCACATTAAATGGAACTTATGAGGTTGCTGTCCTATTTTCTTTGGGTAACTTCTTGTTAAGCCAAAATTAATGAACATTGAAAGTAATCTTAAGTTAAGGAAGTTCTTCAAGGATTAATGGAACCTGATTTGGAAAAGAACTTAGGGAGAGTTGGATTAGGGTTTGGGCAAGGTTATGAAATCTGCTTTTAATTATCCAAATTAATTAAATATTAATAATCTCCTAGGGGTATGTACATCTTGACGAGGTTGTTCTATAGGATGCTGGCACACACCAACTGTAGGGTTTGTACCTTTGAGAAGATTAGGATCTTCTCAAGGATACAACGATGCAGTTAACATGTGGCAACACCCTTCTGCATTGATCGTCAAGATCTACACACTTTTGGAATTGAACTTAGTTTTCCTCTAGGAATGGATAGTAGCATAGTTAGGATATGAAGTAGCCCTCTAGGACTCAGGGTACCTTGGCACACGGGGTTGACCTAGGTTGACCCAGTATGCCAATATACCCTAAGTCTTTGTGAGCCTCTTCCTATCATAACCTATGTTGTTAACTCTGAACTAGGGTTAAACCTTGGGCAAGTGGACTGACAAAAGTTAGTAAAGGACATTCTAGATAACAATAGAGTGGGGGTGAAGGATGTATTCCGGATTGATGAGTATGCCATCAAGGAATAAGTAATATGAACAATATGTTAGAAATCTTTGGCCAAAGTATCGCAAGCTACTGGTTGTGTTGTCCTATGTCACCTAGTCTAAGGATCATGATGTAGATGAATATTGGTAGAAAATATTTAGTTAGGTTCCTTAGATAGATCACTCAATACCCAGAACAGGGTAAGAGAACCAAATATACGTAGTATATAGAAAAGTATTCAATACTTAATGTTAAAACATGAATAGATCGGTAGTTTACCGAGTCATGAAATGAATAGATCGGTAGCTCACCGAGTCATTACAACTGCATATGGTTATCTGTTATAAGAATGGTTGTTATGGAATGTGTGTTCTAAATTACATATTTAGAACAGAGAACATTACTCATAAAAAAAAATTCCCTTGTTTCTAATGTTGGGGGTAATTTCCCGATAGCATTCTATGATCCCATTGATCTTTTCTTAGCTCTTTTTCCCATAGATTCCTAGGGTAACTGATTCCTTATCTCATGGACATACTTTACAAGGATTACCACTAAAAAAACTACATCTCCTCTTCAACAAAGGTGTCATTTTCACAACTGGTCGATTACTTGGATTACGTTGATAATTCCATGTTTTGGGGACGTCTTCGGATCCCCTTTTTGACCCAAATGAAAATGTCACCTGCAGATACCTCGATGATCTATCTTAAGATATTTACGAAACCAAATCAACCCTTAACATGCATGTTGAAATGGCTTCTTCTTCGTCACCTTTACCTACATCTAAAACTTTACCCATAACCAAACCCATTCCTCTACCTAAGAACTTACCTGCACCTACATCTCCTCCCACATCTAGACCTATCACTACCCTGGGTGTCATGCCGACAAAAAGCCTTGTCCATCCACCAATCAAATTAGACTTATCTATATCTTCCCAAGCCCGTATGAAAACCATTCCCCCACCTAAAAGGAAGATCCAAACTTCTAGGATGCATACACTGCTTTACCCACCATGTCTTTGTCATCTTCACCCCTTCTTTCTATCCTCAAACCTCACCTATCTACCATGGTCAAGAAACCTCCTACCCAAATAAAAAAAAAAGCGTATCATCCCACCTTTGCATCACGATACTTTATTACATCCATCAACCTACGGAACCTTCGCGAATCACCCACAACTTCCTTACCACCTATACCCCCACCAGTTACCATGACTCGATCACTACATATGTGAATTTATTCTCAACCCATACCTTCAACTTGGCCTCTCTGGAAACCTTTACCACACCTCTGTTATCACGATGGCTAACCCATCCTCTGCCACCATCCACTTTCCCTTCGCATCACATCCTCCCACCTATTCTTTACCCAATAATGTGAAATCTAAGGACATGAACCCACTACCATCCAATAGGGTAGTTAAACCAACAACACCTTCCATTGCTAGTTCATCTACCATACCTTTACCTAAGTAGGTACCATCAAAACCTAAGACAATACCACCTACCAAACCAGTGGTTAAACCTATTCCACCTCTTCCACCACAATCATTTATACCTTTACCCAAACCCACACTCACTTCCCAATGTGATCCATTGGAAGGGTCCTATGCCAACATTTTAGCCAACATCTTAAAGACCTTGGTCATCACATTACCACCACTTAGACCTTAGAACCCCTTAAATCCAAACCAAAAGGGTTTTATGAAACTAAAATTTGTGCATACCATCATGTTCTAGGACATGATGTAGAAGGTTATAAGGCTCTCAAAACCGCTCTCCTCAAACTATTCCCCCTTAAGCAAATTTTGATGACGATGATCTTATAGATGGGGAATCTATTCCACCTTCACCAATCACCACATGTCCTTGTCCACTACCTATTCAGCCACCCACATCTCCAATTCCACAACCATTTTATCCACCTCCAACATTTGATATCAACATGGTCCATATTAGAGAGTTAGCCAAACCACCACCTAAATGCTAGTGTGCCCTACTCATTTCACAAGGTCTTTACCATGCATTAGGTTTTATCCATCATGCTGCTATACTACTCATGGAATACCTTCTCCATCCACCTCTTTCCCTCAAATTAACAAGATCCAAGTTTCCACTCGCTCCCAAAAATATGAAGGAAAAGAAAAAGAAACCATACCATCCACTAATCTTGTGCCTAACATACCATCTATATTTGCACCCAAAATTACCATTCGAGGACTCACATACATTATTTCTAATGGAGTCACCCATTGTATAATGATAAAACAATTACACCAATCCCATCTAAAATTCTCTTTGTATGATCTCATCCAAACCTCTAAATCTCATCGACAAGCCCTCATGGAGGTTTTGCAATCCATTGAGGTTTTACCTAACGACCACACACAAGTAGCCTCCATTATCACCCCTCACCACATGGAATCTATTACCAAATCATCATCTTCCTCTACCCCCACTCCCACTCATCAAGTGGCTGCCCTTAACTTTTCTCGATGAGGAGGTTGTAAATCTCTAATAAGATGACCTTAATCCCACTCTTTTCATCTCCATCTATATCGATAATATTCACATTCGATGCATTATGATCGATGGCAGTGCTAAGCATCAACATCATATCCTCCCACACATACAATGAAAGGCGCATCCCTTAAAATTGCATGCATAATATCTTGGTTATGTTGCACTCCTTCAATGATGCCATCACTTCCACCCTTGGTACCGCTTGTTGGTATCCAAATTTATCCTTCCTTTGAAACTGAGTAGCATCACAAGTTGATCAAGATGCTTAGAGATACAAAAATAATAGTAGGGTTCATTTTGTAGCTGGGGATGGATTTTAGATGACCCTTTATTACTATGGTTTAGAGAGGAATGCATATCACCTTGCTAAGAGTTTGACCTACCCTCACTACTTTAGGTTGTTCCTTCAATCAGGTGAGAGGACCCATTTTATAACCTATGTTAGTGAATAATATCAATGGATTAATAGTATTTGACTCTCCCTTTACAATATTTGAAGGATACCTTGAGAAAACATGGTCAATGCAACATAACCTAACTCTCACGAGTTATCACCCTAGAGAATGAAGATGTTTTCTAGACAAGGTCCAGGTTACTAAAGACAACAATAAAAATTGATTGCATCTACATATTTTGGTAAAGGATAGGAAAATTCAATGAAATTCTTCAACATTTGTGGATATACAAAGGTAAGAAGGGATGGTTCATGTATGATTTATTACTGAATGTATAATTTTTGGTTGGGAAGTTAAGCAGGATAAAGTTGATTATACCAAATTCTTGAGAACTTTTAACAAATGTTGGAAAATCTACAAATAAAAATGACAAAAGGCTTCAAATAGTCATAATGAACCTTCAACTAGAGGATGTGCATCTATGAAAAGCTCAAAGACACATGGTTTCACACATTCTTCAAGGATTCAACACAAAATATCATGTTAAAGACTTAATTAAACATCAAAAGTCCCTGATTCATCACACCTAAGATACACTCATAGACTAAAAACAATTTGTATCATCATAATGAAAGTAAAGTGAATTTAAATCGTTTATTGCATCATGAAATGAAAAATCTCTTCATAATGTAATTGCAAATGCCACAATACTATCACAAGGATAAGATATTGTGTGATTTAGAGGAACTCCTAACATAAGATTGCAACAGAACACAAATAACTATTTGAAGATATCTCAAAATGAAAGAAGACACAACTAGGTTCATGATTAACACGATTTACTCAAGGTTCTTCAAATTGATCAGCAAGGGAAAGTTTATTTACAATCTCAAAGCTTGTCAATGGCTGGACACTTGCAACCATCTTGACATGATCAATTTTAAAGATACACAAGAAATAACAGGTTTCTCATATAAGTTCCTTGGAAAAATGGCTTCTCTCGAATTTCTCTCCTTCTCTTTTCTTTGAATAATTCTCAAAAAATTAACCCCCTTTGGCATGATTATCCTTTTTGCCTTTTATATCACCCTCTTCACTTGTTAACCTTAAAAAGTTTTTCCCCAAAATCATGAATATTCCAAGGAATATTTCCTTTTACAAAACTTGTTCTAGAACATGACATTTAAAAAGTTTTCTTTTAAACTACCAGATGTACAAAGTGCAAGTCTTTTCAATCAGCTCCACTTGTGCTCGACTGGGATATCAGGTCATCATTTCTGGTGAATTACTTTAATCATTCTTTCCTAATATTGATTAGATAATCATTTCAAATAATCTTTAAACACTTCTAGATGACTTTGATATGACATATATCCATATTCACTTTTCAAGAATCCACCTTGGGTGCCACACACTCTATTTTATGTCTTACTAGCTTAATTTCCACACATAGTTCCTATCAATCACTTTGATTTACTAGATCTTCTCATTCCTAACCTTTTCCAACTCTTAAATTCCTTTATGTGTGAACTAAAAAAATATCCCTCATCTCATGGGAAATATTTTACTAAATCAAAAACATGTCTCCTTTTTTTATTATAAAACTTGGCTCAATTTCATTATCATTATGCATTTCCCTTCTTGTTTTGAATATAAGGAATTTCATTAGAAAAATGGTGAAGGTACTCATAGCACACAACCTGAAGGATATTTCCTCAGAGGACTTAAATCATATTTTTTATTTGAGTGGTCCTGATGAAGCCTTTGTTAGGGCTCTGTTTGATGTAGAGTGTGTGGGTGACACCAGAGGACCCTTAACATATCGAAAAGTCCAATTAGCACTTCTTACAAGGCTAATCAGGATTAATCTTATATTTGCATCCTTTCAGGTTATGTATTTTCATCTTTTTAGATGGGAACACTTGAAATCTCTCAAATATTTAAAGAGATACTAGGTCGAGAGAAGACCTCAAGTATATGGGAAAACCAATTTTCAATGTCCTTTTTATGTGATGAGGGATTTGTATCAAAATATATTCCCAAGGAATCATATGTGTTATGTATGATAAATCCTCCATCAACATTGTGCCTATTATTTCCCACAAAATAGATGAGTTGGAGCGAGAGAATCAATTCCCTGGAGAAAAAGCAAGTAGAGATTGTGCCTTCAAACCATTTCAACACTTAGGGTCATCTTTAGGTAAGAGGAAGGGTGAACCACAACCTCAACCTCCAATCATTATCTCTAATGGAGAAGAGGACCGATCATTATCTACTCATTATTCAAGGGCAGCAAATCTCCTCCACTTGGGACAATAGGGGAGATTTTTAATTCAGTCATCCACCCACTTAATGCATCATGCTCCTTAGTCAGAGCATGATTTTTGGGGCCTCAACCAATTCCTTCTCCAAAATACAATCCACCTTTCACAAGGAAATGGGAGGTTGGGTCAAGCTCAAGACCTCACAATCAGCCCAGTCAACAACATGTAGTGCTTTCCCTTCCAATCACCTGGTGTCCCCTCTCAAACCACTCCTAGCACGTCGACCCTTCACAAGGGGAAAGGAAAGATGACATTCTTCACAAAGGTTTGGATCTTTTGGATTGGGTGTCATCACAACAAAAATCAAGCTTGAGAAAATCATGAGTCATCCTAGAATGACTCTGAAGCATTGATGGACATGGGAATGTCCCGGGACTGTAGAGGTTAGTCATTTTTGTTCAGACATCACAAGGTTCAAGTGAGTTTGTGTTGAGGAAAAATAAGCTTTTGAATAAGCTTCCCCTGTTGGGAGGAAACTATGAAGTAGGACTGAAAAATGTCTAGATGTTGCTTTCCTTTCATTGTCTCTATTTCTAGCATGTGTATATATTTCTTTGTCATGGGCAGGGGCCCCTATAGAACCCCATTTTTTTCCTTATTCAAAATGCAAGAAGCACAAAAATATCAATCATTTACATGCTTATCCAAATGTATGTAAAACTTTATCAAAGTAAATATGACACTACTGCATTCTTCCACTTTACAATTGAAATAAGGGAACAATAAAATTCAGAAAAACAATTACATCCCATGTAATAGAAGTATTATTTTAAAGTATCAGTTTAAAGAAGGAATATGAAAAGAGAATACAACTTAAGGAACAATGCCTAAGCATGTTCATCATCTTTTGTATCTGCATTTTTTCTTCTTCAGCTTCCACTTTTGTATCTTGTTCTTTTGGAAACCTTGCTACATATGCATCATACCTTTTGAATAACTCATTAACCTCATCCTCATCTAGTCCCATATGATGCTGGAAAATTAGTGCTTTCCTAGATATTGCATCAATGCAATGGCCCATTTTCTATTTGTATTCCAGTGGTCTTTCTTTTAACTCTATAATTCTATTCTCAATCCTTCTCATCATTTTAATGATTTCATAGGAGAAATCATTCTTCAAATATTCTTTTCAAAGGAATTAAGAAAAAATTCAATCTTTAGATCCCATAGCTCTTTTTGAACTTATCAGCTACCATATCCTCTAACTTCAAGTCAATGGCATCAAGAGTATCATCAACCCAGTTTCTCTTGATTTCAAGCTTTTCCTTGATCCCATTCAAGGTTTCTACTCTGATATTTGATAACTCTTCAATAGCATGTTGGCTTCCTTTGACTACTACTGGCACAATGTTTTCCTACTCAACTAACTCATCACTAAGCTGGGTAATGTAGTCTAGCTTGGGAATTCCTCAAAATAGAAAATCTCATTGTCACATTGTTCAACTATCTCATCAATTTCATTGAGTCTATTTTGAGATCTTCATACTTTGACCTGGCCTCTGCAATTGCTTCCTTTCCCCTCTTGGTTAATTTTTCAATCCATGTGTCCACTTCCTAGACCTTCTTGACAACCTTGTTTATTTTATCCATTCCCTCAGGGGTATCTATGGAGGCACTTGTCTGAGCTTGACTAGGTTTCCCAATCAACTGCTACAAACTAGAGCTCAGGGCTTTAACTTGTTCTTTTAACTACCTCTTTTCATTCTATCTTCATCCACTTTTGTAAAAGGTCATTCACAACTTTAGATACCCCTTGCTTTAGTTGGTCCCTTGAGGGCTTTCCTAAGGGAATGATCTGACATTATAATCATTGGTTGTTATATCTTCTCTAGTATTTCCTTCAAAGGGGATTGCTACTTCCAAAGTCTTGGCTCTTGATGAGTCAGTGTGGGTTTTAGTGATAGTTCTAGCCCTTTTTGAGGCTCTTATTATCTTTGGAAAAGACAAAGTAGTAAGGTCAATAGCTTGAACAAGGAAGGACCTCCTTTTCCTCATTTGAAATTAATTCACCAATCCATCCTTTCACCAAATTTGTTCTATCCTTTTCCTCTTGTGATTCTTGTTGGGGTTCCTCAAGGACAACCATCAACTATTTGAATACCCCTTGTTCATCTTGAACTAGTGATTCTACATGTTCTTCATTATTTATTTTGATAACCACCTTTCTATTCTCACCTGTGTTAATAATTCTTTCAGATGTTCCTCTCCTTGGTCTGGAAACTGAGGTTGATCATTATTTTCTTGGTTTGTATCAATAGTCAGGGGATATTCCTTCCTTATTTCTCCAATTGATGCCATACTGGACCCAAATTCTCCTCCAACATTTTCTTGTATTATTGATTGGCTTGCAAGCTCTTCCTTCCTCAAACTCTGCTGAGTTGGCATCCTACCCTCCTCATGTCTTTGATGATGCTCCTGGTAATGACATGGTAGGTTGTTCATCTAAAGCCAACTTCACATTTCCATCTAGAGGTTGCATGTCTTTATCAACAATGCTTTTCTCACCAACAGTTGTGGTTTGTGCTACTTCTACTTTCTCTTCAAAAATAGATTTTCCCTCTTGAGAAAGTTCATCAACTTTAGTAACTTTAACAGAAATAGAAACAATCTCTTTTATTAACATCTCTACATTAACATCTTCTCCACTAAGCAATTCTGGTTTATCTGATTCTGCAACCACTTGTCTTATAGAAGGAACATCTGTTGCTTGAGATTTTTCTTTACTAATTAATGGATGAGTATTTCTCTCTATTTCCTTACTTGTTTGAGGTCATCTACCGGTGTCATCAATGGTTCACTCATAGATAATTTGAGTGCATCTAACATAGAAAATCCCTCACCAGTATCAACATCAATTACATCAGCTTGGGCTTTACAGATTCATACAATGTTCCAAATGAAGGCATACTCATATCCTTAGTAGTAAGGGGTCTCAGATGTTTTCATACCTAGAGTTAAAATTTGGCTACTTACTTGAACTATCTACAACATTTTCTTGGGTTTCTTGATCTTGAGTGGCTTTCATTGTTGTTTCCTCCACAGATAGAGGTGGGAATAGAAGCTCTTGATTGTTCCACTTGTGGCAATGATGGGGAGCATGTTGTGCCTGATAAACATCACTCCTTTCAAACTCAAGAGGATCGATTACCACATCTTTGTGCTTGTGCTTTTTGGGTGTGTGGGCACCTACTCTCACCAAAACTGGTACATGAGCAACCTTATGTTTCTTGTGTTCCCTTTCAAACTTTTTTAGATCAGGTGTTGCTCTTTTCCCTTCCTTATGTGGCTTAGATTGAGTAAGACCACTTGTTATAGCTCCACTCATTAATTTCTTAGTACTATGAGGTTTTGGTGAAACACTTGAGAAAACTACATGGGATGTTAAGCCCTTCCCCTTTTCTTGGATTGGCATTGCAAAAGTAATGGGGGCATTTTCCATAGATTTTAAGAGCATGTCTTTAGTATTTTTCCTAAGAACTGACATAGGAGTACCAGTCCCACTAGTAGCTGAAGTCCACTCATCTATGAGTTCAGAGTGGGCCTTTTTAGGAAAATAAGGGGGCCTTTCCTCCCAAAGGATCCATTCTATCTTACTCCCTCCTTTAGGGTGGAATATCATCATTCAAGTTTCCCAAACTCCTAAAGTTATTTAAGATTTTGGTATTCTAAATTGATAGGTCAATGCCCTTTTGAGTTAACCAATTCATAGTTCTTCTCATTACATTAGTTATCCTTATATAAGAATCATCAGATTCTGTCTCATTCCAATCTAGAGGGATTATGGGTTGTGCTTCCACCTTCTGATCAACATAATACCTTCTTACTATATGTGGATCATCCACAATTCCTTTTGGGATAACTATAATTTTGAAATCTATTATTTGTGAAAGGGTCATTCTGGAGAAATCCCTTAATCTGACCTCTTCTTCATCCCTACAATTCATCCAATAATATTCAAAATGAGGCTCATGCTCAAAATTATTTGCAATGTTGTTGAATACCCATCTGATGTCATAATTGGCCCTTGCCTCAAACTTTTCCATGTCAAACTTCTACATTTCATCTTCAATCAACCTAGATTTTATGATGGAAGGGCATGAATACCTTCCAATTCTAATAGGGAATTTGATATTTGTCTTATGCCTTCTAGAAATCAATTTATGCATAGGTGTTAGCTTCCTTTCTAGTTCACATAAAGCCAATTTATCATCTAAATACCTAGGCAACTTACAAGGCTTTCCTTCAAAACCACTAACCCTTATGTATGTGAACTTTTTATATTGAATGAAGTAGCATCCATACTCCAAAATCACTTATAGCCTATTCATAAATTCTATATTTTCCCCACTCTAGTTTGAAAAGACAAATGATTGGGGAAAAGAAAGCATCATTAACTAACCTCACATTCCCACTCCAGTTGATCAGTTGTAGTTGAGGGAATATCTCATGCATTTGGCACTACTTGAAATCTGCACATGGTGAAAAACCCAGGAAACATCTATGCCCAAAACATTGTAAATTAAGTAAGTCATCATATAAAATTCTAGCTCTGAATTGTCACCCATCTCAATTTTCATGCTAAAGGTGACCATGTGGCCATGGAGTGCTTCTGCAATGAAATTAGCCCAAAAATGCTCCCTTTCTCTCCAAAATGATCCATATGTAAGTAACCATCCATTCCTTAAATTCATTTATAGTTTCCAACCCCGACCATTCGACTTAATAACACAATGACATCTTCAACCTCTTCAAAAAATTGTGCCCTAACTAGCCTTTTAGGGATTCTAGTTGTTTTTTTTTCATGATGAGCCACTTTGTATTTATGATCTTGGCATAATCCTTTTTCTTTGCTTCATAATCCCGTAAGGCTAATTTGATAGAAATGGTGATCGGGTTGGTGATTACAAGAAATTTTAACATTATTCTAATGGTTGCAGGCGTTAATGTCAAAACTACATCCCCACTCCCATCTAATACTTCCCTCTTTTTGGGATCATAATTCATAGCACAATGCCACACCAATTTTGGGCAATGAACCAATGGTGGGATAACACCCTACTAGAGCAATGTGGCTATCTTGAATTGCCTTTAGGATTCACTCTTATGGGGGCTATTAAGTCTCTAAGAAAATCATTTAGATCAAGCACTCATCAAGTCCATGTCTATAATCTTGTCTAAATCACTCATGACCCCTGACGCAACCGAGAACAAAGATGGCATGGTCTTCATCTTCAAAAACCCTAGCTTTACTTTAAACCAACTTGCCAATGAAAGAGAAACACAAGAGTTTATAAGTTCTTACCAATCAACCCATGAGTGCCTAAGCAATTTAAATCCAAATCAACAAACTTTTCAGTCCTCAGGTTCACAATTCAAGCTTCACAGTTAAAAACATGATAATTCTCCACGAAAATCACAAAAGGTAGCAACAAAAATCTAGAAATTGGTAATAGAAAGATGAAAGCATTCACAAACTTTAAAATGTCCTTGATTTGCATAGCAACATTAATGGTGGAAGAAATAAATGCATTGTATCATGACCATTCATTCCATCATTCTCAACTTTGAAAATGAGCCATCCACGTGGAAAATACTTTTCATTAACATGGGCTCGGGGGCACTTTTTTGTAGTTTTGCAATGTTTTAGAACTTACACACTTTTGGCTAACTTGACCCACCCATCTACTTTTGGCTTTCAACACATGGGCTCGACACATGGTCACATTTGGGTGATAGCGGGGTTTTGGCCCTTTTCTATAGTTTTATTTCATTTCCAATTCAAAACCAAAATGTTTTAGTGCTCCGACGACCCGCACCCCCTACCTTTTGCATAAAAGGAGCCACGTGTCCCTTGGGTCTCGGGAACCTTTTTACACCCTTACTCTTTTCCTCTTAATGTGCAAAATTACAAATATGCACCACTTCCCGCATCCACTCAAATTGTGACAAATGTACACTCCTGGATACTAATTGAGAAATTTCTTGCACTACTTTATGATTGCGAATATTCAAAGAATATTTATCGGTCATGGGCTGATTTTGCATTTTGTGAATGCGATAGAAAATTACAAGTTTGAAAATTAGACCCGCCATACCGTAATCAATTGGGAGCTGCCACGTACTAACGGGAAATGGGAGAGAAAAATGAAAATAAAAAAACAAGACCAAGGAACATTTTACAACAGTGATCCTCCAATTTCAAAACTTAAAACACAATTGGTTCCCCACAAGAAAATTCAAAATAATGCACATCTAGACATGATCCTCGACTAAAAAGAGGAAAGAATAATCCATACACAAAAGAACCAAAAGGCCAACTCGCACCCCATAGGAAAACAAAAAAATATAACAAACAATGATGGAAAATATTAACCAAATAGGGGTGAGATTAATTTGAGCAAGCACCAACACTGCTCGAATTAGGGATGATCACTCTCTGCGAGTGTCTCATGAATAAACCATTATGCAAAGAAAGAAGACCATGTGCCAAAATCCATTGGCCCATGGAGTCAAAAACTAATGTACATAAATAAGTGATAACAACCTACTCCCAAAAAACACACGAGAAACCCAAGACAAATGGTCACCAAAGACTAGGACAAACAAAGACAAAAACCAAAAAATGAACAAAAACAAACAGAAAAAATTGTACATTATATAATAGTGCATACCTTGATTTTGAGAGATCAATCAAGAAAGTGTTTCAAGTGCCTACCATTAATAGGAAACTCAAGTAGTTCTCCATCTAGATCCTTTAAGAAGAAAGTATGCTCACCAATTCTGATGTCAATGGAGTAAGGACCCATCCATAATGCATCAAACTTTCCATGTTTTCCCTTGTCCTCATGTCTACTATCCCATAGTAACACAAGATCTCCTACACTGAAAACTCGAGGAGTCACCTTTTTATCAAATATTTTTTTCAAATTTTCCCTAAATTTCAAATGTCTCTAGTGGGACTCTCTTCTTTCTTCATCCAATTCAACAATTTGATTTATCCTTGCATCATATGGACTAACTTCTTGATCCTCAAGTTGTCGAATAAATTGGTAGGAAGATAGTTGCATGTGCAGGGGAAGGAGGGCTTGAGTTCCATATACCAATTCAAAAATGATTTTTCCAGTAGCTCTCTTAGTAGTAATTATATCAACCTAGATAAAAACTTCAATTGTTCACCCCATCTTCATTTATTTATCTCTAATGTCCTCCTGATTATTTTCAACAATTTTTTATTGCTTGACTCATCTTGTCCATTACCTTGGGGATTTTAATTAGATGCATATGTGATATTTAGTCCATGTTCCTGACACATGGCCACCAAGGGTTTAACTCGAAATCTCATAATATTATCAACAATTATTTTGGAAGACATTTCAAACCTACAGATTATGTGATTTAAGACAAAATACATAACAATTTGGTGAGTTGCTTTCTTAGTAGGGATTTCCTCAACCCATTTGGTGAAGTAATCAGTAGCCACCAATATCCATTTGTGGCCTGTACTTGAAGGATCTTAGATTTCCCCAATAAAGTACATACCCCACTACTTGAAAGGGGTTTCAATTAATACTGGCTATAAAGGGAGAGCTCCTGAAGCTTTCAATCTTCTTGAGAAACGTTGGCAACTCTCACATTTTCTCACTAACAAAGTTGTATCTTTAAAAAGTGTGGGCCACCAATAACCAGCCCTTAAAATCTTATGAAAACTACCCATCCGAAAAATTCCCCCACAAACTCCTCCATGAAAATCAGTAACTAGTTTAGGGGCTTCATCTTCAATAATGCACCTTAAGAGAATCCCTTCAGGATTCTTCCATGCCAATCCATAATCAGTGATAATATATTTCGGGAAGCTAACCTGAGTGCCCTCTTATATTTTTTACTCAAATGTCCAGGACATTCCAAATGTTTAAGATAAAACATGATGTCCTTGTACCATTCCGAATTGATCAATATTTCATGGACATTCATATATTCTCCTTAATTTAATTTATTTCCATTACTTGCAGGTTGCTCTCTGCCATTAGCTTTGCTAACCCTAAACCCCTACCTAACTTGGTGGTTTGAATATCCATGTCATACTCTTGTAATTTTTTTACCCACCGACACCTTTTACTTGAGATTTCCATTTCTGACAAAATATCCTTGACCATAGTATGAGGAACATAAGTTGTGATCTTGGAACTCAAGATATATTTTCTAATTTTTTTTTTTTGCTCTTACCAAAGAGAATGTGTTGAAAAGATGAAAGTGGAATACTTAGTAGAAGGAACACAAAAGTTTCACGCGAGATAAAATGGTGCATTCAAAGGCATGAAAGGATAGGGAGAATACACACGTGAAATATAAGGGTGGATTTGGGACTTAGCCATTTTCACATATACGGGATATTTTTGGAGATAGCGTGTTGAGCACACAAATCGGTAAATACTTGTGCGACACGCATTGGCTATTTTTGGAAGAGTGGCTACTAAGCACTTTGCATGGGTGTAGGATAAGAATATAATTACTACTTCCAGTTAACTAGAAGAGGTCTATTGTTAGCGCACTTGCATGTGTGGCTATGATTGTAAAGGTGCATGGATATTTTCAGCATGTGACCTATTTTTGGAGTTATGCAAGTGGTGAAGGGAAAGTCCCCACCCTTATAAATATGTAGTGATCTATGTAGTATAGAGTTATGGTGTGAGAATTATTTATTGTGAAGTTATGCTTCCAAATCGATGCATGCATAAGATATGATATTATATATTGTAACAAATAAGCTTCTGTGTCTTTATCATGTTGAATATAATGGAGT